>CM031603.1:95247413-95249913 GCA_018398815.1 Conus ventricosus
TCATGGAGGAAAGCCTAGAGGCAAAAGGATTCCTGAGATGAGAGTCTTCAACGCAGCTGACAGACCAAGCAGAGAAAGAAGGAGGAAGGGAAATGTTCCTGTCACGGGACAGTCATCACATTTTCAGGAAAGCCGTTTGGTGCCACCAAGACCAGGACTCTTTCACTCTTCTGCCACATGGTACCAACCAGTCTTCTGCAACATGGTGTGCTGGTCTTTGTGGTACCAACCTGCCATCCTGGAATATGATTACTGCTCTTGGACTGAAGCACACAACCCCCTCCCATTCCCACCACCTCTCTGACCAAACCACCAGCACCACCTACCCACCCACCTCTACGCCCGTCCCTCAACATCTTCAAGACAGACAAAAGACAAACGTGACCAGATCACAAGGACAGGAACGACAATTTTTAGAAAAGGACAAGAATATATTTTAAGCGAAATTTGTGTAAACCTATTTTTCTCGTCCACCCTTTCTTTCAGCACATAACCACTCTACGTTTACGGTTATAAAAAAAAACAGTTTCTAAACTAATTTACACCTGGAAAAGGTAGATTTATCAAATCAATGTCAACGTTTCGTGACAAAGATCTTTCAAAATCTGAGCCTATAAAATGAAAAAGTTAAACACGACGAGCATTCTGAATTCGTTTAAATGACAAGGTTTAGAGTCAAAAAGGCATTTCACATTCTGTCCCTGCATTTGATAAATTATAAAACCATGTGTGGTGTGTGTGTGTGTGGGGTTGTTGTGTGTGTGTGTGTGTGTGTGTGTGTGTGTGTGTGTGTGTGTGTGTGTGCTATTAACTTTACTTGGTGATCTTGTCCTTGGTCAATGGTATCTTGTCTTTGGTCAAGCTGATTAAACATCGTGTACGCCAAACAATAACTATTTACACAAGTCATGATAATCCATGGTGAATGCGGATCCTTTCTTCTGGCAAATGTTCATGCCACAACGAGCCATTGAATCGAAGTCGATGCTCTCCCCTACCCCGACCCACCCACCCCTACCCCAACTCTCCATCCCTCCCCCATTCCTCCACCCACCACCGCAATGAATCATGGGGAATGTGCACGTGAAAACGCGAGGCATCCCGAAAAGACAGACAGACAGACAGACAGGAGACAGACAACAGTCTCTTGTCTACCACAATGCCAAATGAAGCCCCAAAATTATGCCCCCCCCCCCCCCCCCCCTCCCCTCTGACCCTCCATCACATACGGCCCCTCCCCCCTCCCTCTCCTCCCTCACCGTCGTGACCGAGGTACAAGATGCTCACCACACAGACAGTATGGTCGCCGACAGCGCCCATGACTGATCCCAAATGCAGCATCAAAATCAATGTGCAACAAAACACAAAAAAAGAGGATGGCGGTTTGAGGGGTGACATCAGTAAGAAGATAGAGGGAAGGGGAAGTCAGGGTGATGTCGTTTAACAACTCCGCCAACCGCATGGAGTGACGTCACGGCTGGACCAGAAGGCGGGGGGGTGGGGGGGGGGGGGAGGGGGAGACAGAGAGCAGAAGAGAGACAGACAGACAGACAGACAGACAGACAGACAGAAGTGATAAGGGAAGTAGAGAGGACAGGGTGGGGTTGGCAGGGGCGATGGGAATGGAGGCGAGTTGACGAGAGTTCTCTCTCTCTCTCTCTCTCTCTCCTCTCTCTCTCTCTCTCTCTCTTCTCTCTCTCTCTCTCTCTCTCTCTCTCTCGTGTCTGTTGCCCGTGTGCAATGTGTCTCTCTCTAATATTTATATTAACCGCAAATTTCCCTTCTCACAGTTTACGCCTTCTTTCCATCTGCTGTTTGGTGAAAACGGGGCATAGTCAGCGCGGCCCCCACACATTGCTCCTGGAAACGGATGCAACCTTCATGCAGGATTTCGGCAAGCTACAGCACCTACTCAACAAGTGCACGCTCGACATTTCTATTAAGCCTGATCTTTCCCCCCCCCCCCCCCCCAAAGTATGTCAGGCAAAAAAAAAAAAACAAGAAAACACCGTGATGCACTCAATTGATAGAAGACATTGTTTCCCACATCATTGGACATGAGCCAAATAAGATACCTGTGGTTGCCTGGTCCAACCAGAGGACATTGTAATTATCGTCTATGGTTAAAACAAAAATGATACACACTGAAAGCACCTTTCTTTGCTGACCTCTACGTCTTCAAGACAACCGTTCTCGTGTATCTTTTCCCCCAACAACAGATTGTTAATGGATGGTGATTGCACCCCTTGTGTCCGAAACCACTCAGTGAGGTGGTAGGTCTCTAATGAAAAAGCCATGGCTATCATCACCACAGTAAAGCTGGGTTACTGAGGAGTTTGGCCCAAGGCCAGGAGATGAAAGTCAACTCACTCTGGGAGCTGCAAATGGCTCTGTCTCCATACAGAAAGCACTGGAACCTTAGGGACTGCCCGTGGGAAAAGTTTCATACCCCCCCCCCCCCGCCCCTTCACTGCTTCAAGCATTTCCACCTCCACCCATC
>CM031603.1:95254913-95257413 GCA_018398815.1 Conus ventricosus
GAGAAGGAAGAAAAGATGGGGAAAAAAAATACGAGAGGAAGAAGCTGAAATGACAAAACGTGAAGAAAGAGAGAAGAAAGAAAGAAAGCAACAAAGGAAGAATTCAAAGAAAGGAGAATGAAAGGAAAGAAGAAAAGAAAAGAAAGCGGAAACAAAGAAAGAATGAAAGAAAGAAAGAAAGAAGAAAAAGAAGGAAGGAGGGAAGAGAGGAGGGGAAAAAAAAGGGAGACAGAAAGAAGAGAAAAGAAAGACAAAGAAAGAAAAGAAAGAAAGAAAGAAGAAAAGAAAGGAAAGGAAGGAAGGGATAAGGGGAAAGAAGAAAGGAGAATGAGAAGGGAAAAGAAAGGAGAAAGAAAGGAGAAAGAAAGAAAAAAATGTACTCCATCCACCTATTCTACCTCCCATTCCTTTGTTTACCCTTCACAAGGACAGGGGAGAGAAAAATCATGAAACGGGGTATGGGACGGGGGGGGGGGGGGGGGGGCATATTAGGGAAGAATGGAGGGGAAGGGGGGGTTTTTCAATACAAAGGCGATTTGGGGTGGGCAAACAGCCGGACTGAGTCCAGGCCTGACATCAATGCCCGGACAGGGTGTGACGGAGTGCAGCCAACACCCGCACAGCTCACTCCCTCATCTGGTCGGGCTGGTTCCAGTGGTTTGAGGTAAAGGGGGAAAGTGAGGTGGGTGGGGATGGAGGGTACAGAGGACGGGGTGGGTGGGGTGGAGGGGCCGGAGCGAAGGGGGAGAGAAACCAGGGGCAGCGCGTTGGTGGAAATCTGAAGGACGGGAATCAGGGCATCAATGAACGGCAATTTATTTGGGGTAATGAACATGACATAAAGCGTTCTTCTCTCTCTCTCTCTCTTCTCTCTCTCTTTTTCTCTTCTCTCTCTTCCGTCTCTCCTCTGTCTCTCTGTCTCTCTTTCTATGTCTCTCTCTCTCTTCTCTCTCTCTCTCTCTCTCTGTCTTGTCTCTCTCTCTGTCTCTCTCTGTCTCTGTGTGTGTCTCTCTCTTTCTGTGTTTTGCACTCTCTCTCTCTCTCTCTCTCTCTCTCTCTCTCTCTCTCCCTCTCTCTCTCTCTCTCTCTCTCCTCTCTCTCTCTCTCTCTCTCTCTCTCTCTCTCTCTCTCTCGGTCTCGTCTCTGTCTGTCTCTGTCCTCTGTCTCTCTCTCGCTTCTCTGTCTCTGTCTCTCTCTCTCTTTGTCTCTCTCTCTTTCTGTCTCTCTCTCTCTCTGTCTCCCCTCTCTTTGTCTCTGTGTGTGTCTCTCTTTCTCTCTCTCTCTCTCTCTCTCTCTCTCTCTCTCTTCCTCTCTCTCTCTCTCTTTCACTCCCATCATCTGTGCCACCTCAGTGGCATTTCACCCACGCCGCTCATTCCAAAACCGTCGTCCACGGCCACAGCCTGGCCCACCCCCCACAGCCTGGCCCCCACCCGCCACAGCCTGGCCCCACCCCGCCACAGCTGGCCCACCCCGCCACAGCCTGGCCCGTCCGCCACAGCCTGGCCCATCCGACACAGCCTGGCCCACACCGCACAACCTCGCCCACCCGCCACAGCCCGGCCCATCCCGCCACAGCCTGGCCCATCCCGCCACAGCCTGGCCCATCCGCCACAGCCTGGCCCACCCGGCCACCCCACCCCAGCCTGGCCCACCCCGCCACAGCCCGGCCATCATGCCACAGCCTGGCCCACCCCGCCACAGCCTGGCCATCATGTCACAGCCCGGCCCACCCCGCACAGCTGGCCCTTTATGCCACAGCCTGGCCCACCCGCCACAGCTGGGGCCCTTTATGCCCCACCCTGGCCCACCCCGCCACATCCTGGCCCATCCCGCCACAGCACAGCCTGGCCCACCCCGCCACAGCCTGGCCCACCCGCCACAGCCTGGCCATCATGCCACAGCTGGCCCACCCCGCCACAGCCTGGCCCTCATGCACACCCTGGCCCACCCCGCCACAGCCTGGCCCACCCCGCCACAGCCTGGCCCACCCCGCCACAGCCTGCCCCACCCCGCCACAGCCGGGCCCATCCCCCCACGACAGCCGGGCCCCACACCGCCACAGTTTGGCCACCCGCCACCCCGCCACAGCCTGGCCACCCGCCACAGCCTGGCCCGGCCACACCCGCCACAGCTGGCCACCCGCCACAGCCTGGCCACCCGCCACACCCTGGCCCCCCGCCACAGCCTGGCCCACCCCCCCACAGCTTTGCCATCCCGCCACAGCCTGGCCATCCCGCCACAGCTTGGCCCATCCCGCCACAGCCTGGGCCACCCGCCACAGCCTGGCCCATCATGCCACAGCCTGGGCCACCCCGCCACAGCCTGGCCCACGCCACAACCTGGCCTATCCGCACAGCCTGGCCCGGGCCACCCGCCACAGCTTTGCCCTGGCCCACCCACCACAGCTTGGCCATCCCGCCACACCCTGGCCTATCTTGCTACAGCCTGGCCCATCTTGCCACAGCCTGGCCCATCTTGCCACAGCTGGCCCACCCGC
>CM031603.1:95267413-95278319 GCA_018398815.1 Conus ventricosus
TGTGGTGTGTGTGTGTGTGTGTGGGTGTGTGTGTGTGTGGTGGTGTTGTTGTTGTTGTTGTTGTTGTTGTTGTTGTTGTTGTGTGTGTCTTTTAATGTGGATGTGTTAATTTGCTGCAGATAAGCCACCCTTCATTGTCGTTAATTCACTCATATTGCCCTCTCTCTCTCTCTCTCTTTCCTTCTCTCTCTCTCCTCCCTCCTCTCTCTCTCTTTTCTCTCTTTCTTGCACCCCCCACCACACACACACACACACACACACACAACACACACACACACACACACACCACACACAAAGCTGGTGACAATGCAAACTACAATCAACTGATGAGCCTCGTGGACACAAAGCATTATGGATCCACCACACAAGGAAATGTGTACGACAGATTGAGAATTCCTGTCATCCCGGCACCAATCAGAAGAATGACTGGTTCTGTGGAGCATGGGAACAGAGTGACAGTAGACAGACTTCTGCCCACTCTCTCACCTTAAAACACGATATTTACCCTTGCTTGCTTTGAAGATGATGGAGGTTTGAATAGGGGAAAAAAAAACTTGCCTCATCTTTTTGTTTGTCATTCCTTTCTCTTCTACGTCTGGATAATGATTCGCTGAATTCTGTAAGTTATCGCCGATTTGGTACACGGTATCAGCGAAACACATTGTTGCAGAACCCATCATTCCCAAATGGTAGATCATACAAACGTGTAAATTAAAACGAAAACCACAGGGAACGGATCAGAATGCAGTTATGCCCTCCCTTTAGTTCGCAAGCGGTCGCATCATTACCGACCTGTTTTTCTCTTTCAGGTGAATGACCCAAATAGACTCTTTTCAAGGAACACCAAAATCACAGCAAAAAAGGATGATGTAAATATGACATCATGTATGATGTATACTATATGTGTGCATCGGGAGAACTACAGTGCACTCGGACCCCAGGGCTGAGCAGTGTCACTGGTTTAATGCAAAGCGCAGGCATGGTTTACGTCTTGTCCACTCGACTCTCTTCCAGCTCTGCCGTGTTCATCTGGTCATTTACCTGTGCACTGACCGACGACCCCTGTGCATTGTGCCTCAGGTCTCGGCAGATGTCATGTGGCAGACATGGACCGGGCCAGACCACGTGCCGTGTTGCACCATTGATAAGACTAAAACAGATCCGGATTCATGGTTGGTGAACACAGGATTTTCCCTCTTTCCGAACGAACGAACGAACACACACACACACACACACACACACACACACACCCCACTCGCACACACACACAACACCACACACATTGTAATAATTATGATGAATGTAGAGAGTTTCTAGCACAAAGTATGAGAAAGCGCCCTAAAGGCAGACAATGACAGAAATGTTCTGGACACAGACTGCACAGAACAGATAACTTTTTAAGGCGTTTTAAGCACAGACTCGTTGATTGTTATGACAGGAGGAATGACTCTCACATTAGCCGTCAAACACACACACAACACACACACACACACACACACACACAAACAGCACACACACACACACACAGACACCACACACACACACACACACACACCCCTCGCACACAGATCTTTTCTAAGATCACTGTAAAGTGGATAGAAATTAAATTAAAGAACACACACACCACACACACACACACACACACACCAGGCTCCCTGTCATGGGCTACCAAGCAACAAACAGATCCTTTATTTTTCCTGCCAGAATACAGCCTGCTACTGTTCCAGCCCTGGAGGCATCCGAGGCCACCGCTGCACGGGTTGTTGTCGCCGCACAATGCTGCCCCTAATTGGGGGCCTGTTTGCGGCTAATTGCTCACCGCTAGGCGGTGTCCACGGGAGAATAGAACGCCACCCGCCATGCTTTGAGACCCCCCGGGGCTTTGAGTCTGAGCTAATCGATGGACAATGAAACACGCTGATTATATGGAGGTAATGAAGGATGGAAATGAGGGAGATGGTGTGTGTTGTGTGTGTGTGTGTGGTGTGTGTGTGGTTGTGTGTGTGATGTGTTTGTGTGTGTGATGGTGTTGTGTGTTGTGTGTGTGTGTGTGTGTGTTTTTGGTGTGTTTGTGTGTGTGTGTTGTGTGTGTGTGTGTTGTGTGTGTGTGTGTGTTGAGTGTTGTGTGTGTGTGTTTTGTGTGTGTGTGTGTGTGTGGTGTGTGTGTGTGTGTGTGTGTGGTGTGTGCTGTGTGTGTGTGTGTGGTGTGTGTGTGTGTGTGTGGTTGTGTGTGTGTGTGTGTGTGTGTGTGTGTGTGTGTTGTGTGTGTGTGGGGTGTGTGTGTG
Source organism: Conus ventricosus (assembly GCA_018398815.1). NCBI lineage: Eukaryota > Metazoa > Mollusca > Gastropoda > Neogastropoda > Conidae > Conus > Conus ventricosus. The sequence continues at coordinate 95,269,699 of CM031603.1, forward strand.
TGTGTGTGTGTGTGTGTGTGTTTTGTGTGTGTGTGTGTATGTGTGTGTGTGTGTGTGTGTGTGTGTATGTGTGTGTGTGCTGTGTGTGTGCGTGTGTGCGTGTGTGTGTGTGTGTGTGCGCGCGCGCAGGTGTGGTGGGAGAATGATAGGGACGGGGGAATGGGGGGGGGGTGTGAGTAAGAGAGAGAGAGAGAGAGAGGAGAGAGAGAGAGAGAGAGAGGCATGGTTTGCAGATGAGCCTCCCTTCATTGTCTTTATTTCCACCCGTTCACCCCCCCCCCCCCCCCCCTCTCTCTCTCTCTCTCTTTCTCTCTCTTACACTCCACCTTTCTCCCCCCCTACACACACACACACACACACACACACACACACACACACACACACACACACACCGGCTGGATGACAATGCAGACACCATCAAACTGAGAAGCCTCACTGAACAAACATGACGGGTCCACCACACGACAGGAAAATGCGTTCACGAGACTGAGAATACCTGTCATTCTGTGCACCAATCAGAGGACTTGTTACTTTTATAGTGCATGGGAACAAACAGAATGACAGTCAGCAGATTCTCTGCGCCATCCACTCGCCCTGGAAGACAATATTTACCTTCTTTGTATTGAAGATGACGTGTAGATTCTTACCTTCAACCCTGAACAATCAAAATTCATCTTGTTTTGGTGTTGAAGACGACAGGAATCTTAGACAGAGAGAAGCCGACTTTGAGATCTGACTTATCCTTTTTCTTCGTTCCTGTCTGTTATATGTCTGAAATATGATTGGCTGAAATCTGTAAACTATCTGGCGATTGGTGCAGTGTATCAACGAAACACACCTATTGCAGAACCCATTAAGTCGCAACTCGAACGTCACACAAACTGTTTAAATCATATGATACATATTTGGAACCAGATCAGAATGCAACTTAACTCTTCTTAAGTCAGGCCGCGGATACACAGTGACGCAAAATGGCCGAACTAACCCAGGAAGACAGTGGTGCGTTCAGTTTAGCAACTTCAAGTCTACCAATGGAGGTAGAAGCTGTGACACAAGCACTCCACTGGCTCTCACCCACAGACCAGTTTAAAACTCAACGAGCCATGATGCTGACTGACTCCATAACCCTGCTCCAAATTGCATGAAACAATGCATAACCTTCCACTGCTGAGATTCCTATGGATGTACTGCCCAAGACATGCAGGTATTCAAGGCAATGAGAGAGCAGACACACTGTCAGACAAGGCAATGATTAGAAGTGGATCGCAGCTTGGCCAATCCGATGTCATAAGAAATCTACAGAATCACCTCAACACACCAGATCAAAGCCACTATGCCATAGACCATCTTTCAGAGCTGAACATCAAGAGAGGAAGTGGCCGCACATCCAGACTTAAAAGAACTAGAAGAAACAACACCAACCAAACAAATACGGGATCAATCTCAAGGCCAACGCTGCGAAGACTCCTTGAGATTGGGACAAACTCACACTGGGCCTTTCCAATAACAGACACAAATGATCAAACACACGTCAACTGAGATAAGACTTCGAATCTCTCAGGGACCCCGGTGTATACTGTAGACGTGTGTGTGTGTGGTGTGTGTGTGTGTGTGTGTGTGTGTGTGTGTGTGTGTGTGTGTGATGTGTTGTGTGTGTGTGTGTGTGTGTGTGTGTGTGTGTGTGTGTGTGTGTGTGTGTGGTGTGTGTGCACTGGTGGGGCAAGGCATGTGTGTAAAATGGAGAGTCCATAGACATGAGTGTGTGACACATGCATAAGAAACCGCAAGGTCAGACAGACACTAAAATGAAGACAGTGCCCCAAACAGACAATGTATACAGTCTCGCTACCAGGTGTCTAGAAAACAGCAACATAGCTGGCGTTTTATTAATTGCCCACAAGACAGAGTGTGAGCAGTTTCTTGAACAAAGGTATGTGAGAGTGTGAGCAGTTTCTTGAACAAAGGTATGTGAGAGTGTGAGCAGTTTCTTGAACAAAGATATGTGAAAGCACCATAAAGACAGAAAATAGTGTTTTAAACACAGTTTTAAAAAAGCGGATAACCTGTGCGTTTTATACACAGAGTGTGGAAACTTACACGATGTCACAGATACACCCTGCAGCACACTGCATGAACACCTCATTCAGAGATGTCCCATTTGATGTGAATTTTGAGCTTCTGAAAGAGACTATAATTTTTCATCTCATCTAAGATTTTACACGAAAAAAAGGGTTTTTTTACTACATTCCGAGTGTGTTTGTTTGTTGTTGTTTTTTTTCCATCTGTTTTACTGTCTTGCGTATGCATTTTCTGAGGTATTTTGAGAACTGATTTCAACGTGATTATAGCCCTGATGTGGCCTTTTGGCCTGAGTATTTTGAGAACTGATTTCAACGTGATTATAGCCCTGATGTGGCCTTTTGGCCTGAGTATTTTGAGATGACTGTTTCAACGTGATTATAGCCCTGATTGTGGCCTTTTGGCCTGAGTATTTTGAGAATGATGTTCAACGTGATTATAGCCCTGATGTGGCCTTTTGGCCTGAGTATTTTGAGAACTGATTTTCAACGTGATTATAGCCCTGATGTGGCCTTTTGGCCTAATATGGCCTCCATCCCCACCCCACCCCACCCCCAGCCTTTCTCTCTAATTGACCTCTATCTCCAACAGCCTCCCTCCTCACCTCCACTTATAACCCTCACCCCCGTGCATGAATGCGTGTGTGTGTGTGTGTGTGTGTGTGTGTGTGTGTGTGTGTGTGTGTGTGTGGTGTGTGTGTGTGTGTGTGCGGTGTGTATGTGTGTGTGCGCTTCTGCATGTGTGCATGTATGTGTGCCTGTGCATGTGTGTGTGTGTGTGTGTTGTGTGTGCGCGCGCGCGCCGCGCGCGTGTGTGTGTGTGTGTGTGTGTGTGTGTGTGTGTGTGTGTGTGTGTGTTGTGCGCGCGCACCCGCTCTTTCTCTCTCTCTCTCTCTCTCTCTCTCGTCTCTCTCCATCTCTATGTCTGTATATCTGCGCACCCAGGAAAAGAGACAGAAACAGACAGACAGACCAAACAGACGGGCAGACCAGAGAAATAAGTCTAACACAAGAGAGTGACTCGAACAGACGGGGAGTAATCGTCGGGGGTGGGTGGGGGGGGGGCAACATTCTATGTGATTTATCGCCAACCTCCAGGGGGGTAAACTGTGACAGGGGTGTCATTGATGACCTGCACTCACCGGTGCGGTGATAAGAGCGGACCCTGCGCAGCTTACGCGCCTTGAGGGGCAGGAATCTACAAAAAAGAGAGAGAGAGAGAAAAGAGAAAAGAGAGGAGAAGGAGAGAGAGAGAGAGAGAAGAGACAGACAACCGACAGACCGAGACAGACAGACAGACCAACAGACCGACAACAGACAGACCGACAGACAGACAGACCGACAGAGAGAGAGAGAGAGACAGAGAGGAAGTGTGAGACAAACAGACAAACTCAGACAGACAGACAGACAGAACACAGAGACAGACAGACAGACAGAGACAGAGACACACAGACAGACACACAGACAGACAGAGAGACAGAGAGAGAGATAGCGAGAGAGGGGGGAAGAGACAGACAGACAGACAGAACACAGACTGAGACAGAGGGAGAGAGAGAGAGGGAGAGGCAGGCAGAAAGAGACAGACAGAGACACAGACAGACAGACAGACAGACAGAGAAAGAGAGAGAGGGGGATGGAGGGTGCACTACTCTACTTCGCTGGCCAGAGGCCCTTTGCACACGGAGGCACCCAAAGACAGAATCACTGTAGCAGGGTGAGGGAGGGTGTGTTGGCCTTAGGGATGGGGGCCGCTGAGTGCAGTGGGGAAGGGGTAGAGAGGTTGGGGGGGGGGGATGTGAAGAAGACGAGAGACGGTGGGAGGAGGTCGGGGGGGGGGGGGGGAGGGGGGAGGGGAACAGGGGATGTAAATGGGGAAGTGTAGGGGGGGGGGGGAGGTGACTGCTATTGGAGAGACTAGATTAGACCACTCGTTACTCCCAGAGCTGTCTTTCATGTGACAAAAAAGGACGATGGTTCGCTAGCCATTCTGGCAGCCATTAATTGACATTGAAAGAGAGTGTTCGGAACACACACCCACACGCACACGCACACACACACACATACACACGCGCGCGCGCGCGCAAACCTACACCCCCGCCACACACACACACACACACACACACACACACACACACACACACATACATTCAAACTCCCAGTCCCTCTCTCTCTCTCTCATCTCTCTCCTCTCTCTCTTCTTCTTCTATCTATCTCTCTTCTATTCTCCGTTAGTGTAATCTCTCTCTCTCTCTCGCTCTCTCTCTCTCACTCACTCTCACTCAGTCTCTCAGTGTAGTCCCCTCCTCTCTCTCTCTCTCTCTCTCTCTCTCGCTCTTTTTTTTTTTTTTTTAAATCCCCTATTGTATTGTAGTTCTAGTCACCTTTGCATGCTTCCTTTGTTGCCTTTTTATTTTATATTGTTGACCCTACACAGGGCGAGGACTGGATGTAAAAAAGCACATCAGTGCTTATCTATTATCCTCGTAAATAAAGAATTTTGTCTTGTCTTGTCTTGTCTCTCTCTCTCTCTCTCTCTCTCTCTCTCTCTCTCTCTCTCTCCTCTCTCTCTCTCTCTCCCTCCCTCCCCATCTCTCTCTCTCTCTCTGTCTCTCTCTCTCTCCCTCTCTCTCTCGCTCTCTCTCTCTGTCTCTCTCCCTCTCTGTCTCTCTCTCTGTCTCTCTCTCTCGCTCTCTCTCTCTTTCTCTGTCTCTCTCCCTCTCTGTCTCTCTCTCTCTCTCTCTCTCTCTCTCTCTCTCTCTCTCTCTCTCTCTCTCTCTCTCTCTCCTCCTGCCCCCCTCTCTCTCTCACTGTTAGTATAATCTCTCTCTCTCTCTCTCTCTCTCTTCTCTCTCTCACCTACTCACTCAGTCTCTCAGTGTAGTCTCTCTCTCTCTGGCCCCCCCTCCCTCTCTCTCTCTCTCTCTCTCTCTCTCTCTCTCCTCCTCTCTCCTCTCTCCTCTCTTCTCCTCTCTCTCGCTCTCTCTTTCTCTCCCTCCTCCCCCCTCCTCTCTCTCTCTCTGACTCTCCTCTCTCTCTCTCCTCTCTCTCTCTCTCTCTTTCTCTCTCTCTATAACACAATCACTTCAGAACAATGGTATAAACACTTCTTTAGTGTATTCAATGAAACAAATGGCGAGGAACAGACTGGGGAATTGATGTCACGGAAGATACTAATGATAACACATCAGACATAATGTTTAATAGCCTTATTTCCAGGCAGGAGGTTGTCGCCAGTATAGGTAAACTCAAAGCCGGGAAAAGCGCAGGGCCAGACAAAATCGTCACTGAAATGTTAAAACATGCTGATGCCTCAGTTGTTGATTTCCTCGTTGTTTATTTTAATAAGCTGTTTGATATGGGAGTCTTTCCTATTGAATGGTCTAAATCTATTATTGTACCTTTGCATAATAAAGGAGACGTAAACCAGCCAGACAATTATCGTGTATTGGCCCTCACAAGTGTTGTTAGTAAAGTTTAATACACATATACTAAATAAAAGAATAACGAAATGGGCAGAAGAAGAAAGCAAGATCATTGAAGAACAAACAGGTTTTAGAGCAGGGTACAGTACTGTCGATCATGTATTCACATTGTATGCAATTATTGAAAAGTTTTTGCAAAAAACAAACTAAACTATATGTTGCTTTTGTCGATTTCAGAAAGGCATTTGATTCAGTAAACATAAATGTGCTTTGGGCGATAATGAGGAAAATGGTGTAAAAGGTAAACTGTATAATGCCCTTAGAAGCATATACGATAATGTTTTGGCATGTGTGCGTGGCAAGTGTAATTATTCTGATTGCTTTGAATGTCCTAGAGGTGTGAAACAAGGCTGTCTGCTGAGTCCCCAATTATTTTCTTTCTTTATAAATGAACTGGCTACTGATTTGTCAAAAGTGGAAAAACATGGTATTCAGTTAATAGCTGGTGCTACCGAATTTTTTCTATTGTTATTTGCGGATGATGTTGTTCTGTTGTCTGATACAGTCATTGGACTTCAAAATCAACTAAACTGTTTAAAAAGAGAAGCTGACCGTTTGGTTTTAAACTGTTAACCTGAAAAGACAAACGTAATGATTTTTTAGGAAGGGGGGACATTTAGCCTCTGTGGAAAAGTGGTACTATGGGGATGAAGTGGTTAAAGTAACGAATTCTTATAAATACTTGGGCATGCTCTTTACGACAAAATTAAGTGTAAGTTCTGCTCTGTCGGAACCCTGTAGAAAAGGGAAAAGAGGAGTTATAGAAATCATAAAGTCTCTGAAAAAACTGAGATCAATAGATGCACGTTTGTTCTGGAACCTCTTTGATTCGCAAATTGAACCTATCTTAACATGCAGCTGAAGTCTGGTGTCTAGAAAATGATTGTAGACAAATCGAAACTGTACACACCTTTGCCATAAAAAGATTCCTAAATGCCCCCCCGCATGCCTCAAACAATCTGGTGTTTGGAGAAACCGGAAGATACCCATTGTATCTTAGGACATCAATAAAGTGTATCAAATACTGGTTAAAACTCGTGTCACTGCCCATGTCAAGAAAATGTAGACAGGCTTATGAAATGCTGTTAAGGCAGCATGAATCTGTTCACTTTAATTGGGCATCAAAAGTACAAAAAGTTTTGACGGAAAAAAGGGTATGGGATAGTTTGGTTGAGTCAAGGTGTTGGGTGTGAATCTGCTTTTATTTTTAGAGTTGAAAGATACGCTTATTTCCTGCTTTAAACAGAACTGGCATTCTGAGTTGGAGGATAATGATAAATATGGATGGTTTCACTCTTTCAAAAATGTCTTTGAACCTGAAAATATTTATCATGTGTTACTAATAAGTGGCATAGAGACAGCTTCTCAAGATTTCGACTTTCCCCGTTTGGTGCCTTAAAAACTGTATTCAGTGGTTTCGAAATGACCAAACAGTTATTAATTGCCCATCATGTGGAAATGGATTCGAAAATGAAACTCATGTTTTATTTTACTGTACCACTTATGATGATATCCGTAAAACATGTGCCACACTGGAATCCTTCCCCAACATTTCCCGATCAGAACAAAGTTATAAAAATCCTTTCCAGTAGTAATGAAACATTTTACTTAAAAAAATAATAACTAGTCAAGATGATCCTGTATCAATGTGTGTGCGTGTGTGTGTGTGTGTGTGTGTGTGTGTGTGTGTGTGTGTGTGTGTGTGTGTGTGTGTGTGTGCTGTTTGTGGCGTGCGCGCGTTTGTGTGTGCGTGTATGTTTATGCATGTGTCAAATCTAAATAATATTGAAATGAGCATACAATTGTTCATGTTCACCCCCTTGTCTTAAGGCTGTAATGCTATGACAATAAAACATTTGACATTTGTCTCGTCTGTCTCTCTCTCTCTCTCTCTCTCTTCTCTCTCTCTCCTCGCTCTCTCTCTCTCTCTCCCTCTCTCCCTCTTCTCTCTTCTCTCTCTCTCTCTCTCTCTCTCTCCCTCTCTGTCTCTCTCTCTCTCTCTCCTCTCTCTCCTGTCTTTTCTTCTATCTCTCTCTCTCTCTCTCTCGCTCTCTCTCTCTCTCTCTCCTCCTCGCTCTCTCTCTCTCTCTCTCTCTCTGTCTCTCTCCTGTCTCTCTCTCCTCTCTCTCTCTCTCTCTCTCTCTCTACTCTCGGGGTGGTTATCCCTGTCAGCCCTACCCCCTGTGGGGATTGTAGACGCTGCACCTGAACGGACCAATCCACCATGGACCGACACCAGGGACATTTGGCGTAGCTCAGTGGAACAGTACCTACTTTGCAGTCAACAGTTACGGGATCAAATCCTGCCCGCAACCGACGTGAAATGGCTATTCTGTTCGTCACCCGTATTTGTCACGTGCTGTCGTCCTGGTGGTTTCAGTGTAGTATCAGACAAGCCCCTCTACCCCTCCATTCTGGGTGGCTATCCTGTCAGTGTCGTATTAAACAGGCCCCTTCCCCTCCATTCTGGGTGGCTATCCCTGTCAGTGTCGTATTAAACAGGCCCCCTTCCCCTCCATTCTGGGATCCCTGTCAGTGTCGTATTAAACAGGCCCCCTTCCCCCTCCCTCTGGGTGGCTATCCCTGTCAGTGTCGTATTAAACAGGCCCCCTTCCCCTCCATTCTGGGTGGCTATCCCTGTCATTTGTCGTATTATACAGGCTCCCTTCCCCTCCCTTCTGGGTGGCTATCCCTGTCATTTGTCGTATTAAACAGGCCTCCTTCCCCTCCATTCTGGGGGGCTATCCCTGTCAGTGTCGTATTAAACAGGCCCCCTTCCCCCTCCTTCTGGGTGGTTTATCCCTGTCAGTGTCGTATTAAACAGGCCCCTTCCCCCTCCCTTCTGGGTGGCTATCCCTGTCAGTTTTCATGTCAAACAGGCATCCTTCCCCCTCCCTTCTCGGTGGCTATCCCTGTCAGTGTCGTATTAAAACAGGCCCCCTTCCCCCTCCCTTCTGGGTGGCTATCCCTGTCAGTGTCGTATTAAACAGGCCCCCTTCCCCCTCCCTTCTGGGTGGCTATCCCTGTCAGTGTCGTATTAAACAGGTCACCTCCCCCTCCC
>CM031603.1:95278419-95285919 GCA_018398815.1 Conus ventricosus
TGATGATGATCGACGATGTCTGTCGATTGTGATATGACGATTTAATGATGATGACGATGTTGATGATGATTACGACGACGACGACGACGACGACGGCGATGATGATGATGAATCGAGCTGAGTGGCGCAGAATTGCTCCCAGCTGGTTGGTTCGGCAGTTGAGGACAGTCGTTCTCTTGGTCTCACCCCGCACCTTCGGATGATCTTTTTCTTAATCTTCCTAGTGTTAGGCAGAGAATGAAAGAAGAAAAAAATATCCCTAGAAATAATAGCTTTTCAGGTGTGTTTATCTTACTGATTAAATTCAGTTCATTGGTTCAATTCAACGTGGCCAAAACGGCTTCATTAGCTTAGAAAGAGAACGAACAAGCACAAACTGAGCATCTTCGTTCTCCGAGATAACATTCGTTTAACTGAAAGCCCAAATCTCAAAATAAAGTCACATATCAATCTCCGAAAGACATTAAAACGAAAGCTGATTTACGGGTCGAAATTTCCCTAAGGATAAGCAATAGCTGGATTCGTTCTTTCACAATTGGTTGGATATGCGGAAAGAAATGGACGGAAATCGATAAACCAGGGCATGATTCGTATTCCACCTCCCATCCCTAACCCCCACCCCACCCCCCCCCCACCCTACCCATCCCATCCCCTTCTCTCACGTCCATGTGGGCACGTCGCCTGTTTGTCACGTGCCGATGGACTAATAATAGAATTACCATGAAATCTACGTCATACTCAATATTTCTGCTCCATGGTTCTGTCTTTTCTGTTTGCGGACGTTTTGGGGGGAGAACTTGAGTCTGGTGCGGCTCTCTATGAATTTCTCCTTTTCTTTAGCTCTTGTTGACAGCTTTTTCTGTTTGTTTGTTTCTTCAGTGTAGTGACTAGTCCATAGCTTTTTAAAAAAAATCTCTGTTGCTCTTTTATCTGTGTAGGTTCTAAAAAGTAGCCTACTCGCACTTCACCATTTTCATACGATGTGTAAGGTGCCAGCTTTGTTGGCTGCCATTTGATGACTATGTTGTTCACTGTGTGTACACTAGGTGTCCTTCTAACAGCGTCTCTTTGTCCATGAGGTCTTTTTTCAACGTAGTTTTGCGCCGCCTTTAACTTTGCGCTTGTCATTTTTCTTGTGTGTTTTGGAGCTGGAGCAATTTATCAAGGGGGAAAAAACCTAACGCACGCAGCATGGTATCATTGTGCACTCCTGAAAGTTGCCAATAGAATTGCTATTAGGTCATGAATTTTATACGCTGATGGTGTGCATATAGTCTCATACATGCACTCAAATACAACGCACATAACATGCGCACGTGCGCGCGCATGCACACACGCACATGCACACACATAACACCACGCACACACACACACACACACACACGCACGCACGCACACGCGCGCGCGCTCGCTCGCTCGCTCGCTTGCAAGCAGGCACCCACGCACACCCCCCCTCCCACACACATACACGGAGGCAGACGATGTGCATAGACTTTGTGCTCAGGTGGAGTGAGTAGACAGCAAAAAGAGTGCAGTGGATGTACAGTTCAGCACGAAACTGACAGGCTGGGAAAAGTGGAGTGGACAAGCTGTTAAGGGAGGAGAGGACAGTCTCTTAAGGGACCGCTGGAAAGACTGTTAAGGGAAGAATGGGAGGACTGTTGAGGGAGGAATGGGAAGACTGTTAAGGGAGGAATGGGAAGACTGTTAAGGGAGGAATGGAAAGACAACAAAGGAACAAATGGAAAGATGGTTAAGGAAGAAATAGAAGATGTTAAGGAAGGAATGGGAGGACTGTTAAGGGGGATGGAGGACTTTTTAAGGAAAAAATAAAAACTTTTAAAGGGAAGGGAATAAAAAGAATGTTAAGGGAGGAAGGAAAAAATTTTTAAGGGAGGAAGGAAAGACTGAAAGGAAGGAATGGGGGACTTTTAAGAAGGAAGGGAGGACTGAAAGGGAAGGAAGGGGAGGACTGTTAAGGAGGAAGGAAAACTGTTAAGGAAGGGAAGGGGAAAGACTGTTAAGGGAAGAATGGGGGACTTTTAAAGGAAGGGAAAGGGGGAAAATTTTAAAGGAAGGAATGTGAGGCTTTTTAAGGGGAGGAATGGGAGAACGTTAAGGAAGGGAAAGGAAAGATGTTAAGGAAGGAAATGAAAAGACTTTAGAGAAGGAATGGAAAGACTGTTAAGGGAGGAAGGAAAGATGTTAAGGGAAAGGGAAATGGAGGACTGTAAGGGGAGGAAGGGAAAGATTTTTAAAGGAAAGGAAGGGAGGACTGTTAAGGGGAATGGGAACTTTTAAAGGAAGGAAGGGGAAAGACGTTAGGAAGGATGGGAGGATTTTAAGAAGGGGGAATGGAAAGACTGTTAAGGAAGGAATGGGGACTTTTAAGGGGGGGGAATGGAAAAACTTTTAAGGGAAAGGAAGGGGGGAATTTTAAAGGGAAGGAAGGGGAGGCTGTTAAGGAAGGAAGGAAAGACTTTTAAGGAAGGGAAATGGAAAGACTGCAAAAAAGGAAAGAAAAACTTTAAAGGAAGAAATGAAAAGCTTTTAAGGTAGGAATGTGAGGACGTTAAGGGAAAGGGAAAGGGAAAGATGGGGGGGAGGAAGGGAGACTGTAAAAAGGAAGGGAAAAAGATTTTAAAGGGAAAAAAAAAGGGAAAAGACGTTTAAGGTAGAAATTTTAAGGGAAGGGAATGGGAGGACTTTTTAAGGGAGGAATAAAAGACTTTTAAGGGAGGAATGGGAATTTTAAAGGGAAAGGGAAGGGAAAGACGCTGGGAAAATGGAGACTGTTAAGGAAAAATGGGAGGATGTTAAGGAAGGAATTGGAGGCCGTTAGGAAGGAATGGTGGACTGTTGGGGAAAGGAATAGAAAGATGTTAAGGAAAAGGGAAAAAGACCTTTAAGGGGGGAACGAAAAACGTTAAGGGGAAGGAACGGAAAGACCGTAAGGGGGACGGAAAGACTTTAAGGAGGACGGAAAGCCCGTTAAGGGGGGAACGAAAAGACTTTAAAGGAAAGGAAAGGGAAAAGACCTTTTTAAGGGGGGAACGGAAAGACGTTAAGGAAGGAATGGAAAGACTGTAAGGAAGGATGAAAGACTCTAATGGGGGGGGGAAAGACTGTTAAGGAAGGAATGGAAAGACTTTTAAGTGAGCAAGGAAAGACTTTTAAGGGGAGAAAGGGAAAAGTTTTTTAAGGGAAGGATAAAAACCCCCACGGGTAAAAGACGTAAAGGGACAAGTGAACATACGTTAAGGAAACGTGAAAAGATGCTTGGGAAGCGTAAAACAGTGTAAGGGGGGGATGAAAGATTGTAAAAAAGAAAGGGGGGGAAGATTACTAGGAAACAGTAAAGGACTTTCAAAGAGAGTGAAAGAGGGTTGATAGGGGTGGAAAGACGTTGATAGAGGGGGGAAAGACGTTGGGGAAGCAGGAAAGAATTTAAAGGGGAAGAGGGGGAAAACTATTAGGGAAAGAGGGGGAAAGACGTTGGGGGAAGATAAAAAAGACTGTTGGGGTAAGAGGGGAAAGATGCCCGTTAGGGTAAGAGGGAAAAACTTTTTTGGGTAAGATGGAAAGACGTTAGGGGAAGAGAGAAAACTTTTTACGGTAAAGTGGAAAAGTTAGGGTAAGAGTGAAAGACTGTTAGGGAAAGGGGAAAGGGTTGGGAAAAGGGGGAAAGATGTTGGGGGAAAAGATTTAGAAAGACTGTTAGGTAAAGGGGAAAGACTGACTTTGGGTAAGAGGGGAAAAAAACTGTTGGGGAAGAGGGAAAGACGAAGGGAAGTAAAAGACTGTTTAGGGTAAGATGGAAAGAAGTTAGGGGAAGAGGGGAAAGAGTGTTGGGGTAAAGTGGAAAACGTTGGGGGAAGAGTGGAAAGAGTGTTGGGGGAAGAGTGGAAAGAGTGTTAGGGGAAGAGTGGAAAGACTGTTGGGGGAAGAGGGGAAAAGAGGGTTAAGGAAAGAAGGGACAGACTGAAAATTTTAAGGGAAGTTGCAAAGACTGCTAACAGGGGGTGGGGAATTTTAAGGGGATGATGGAGCGACCAGAGTGGAGGATGGGGTTGGAGGGTGGGTGGGTCCCAACCAGGAAGGCCGGGGTGGGGTTTGGGTCGACAATACGGGAACGTGGTGGGTTTGTGGGGGGGGGGGGGGGGGAGGGGGGGGGGGGGGGGAAAATTTTGATGTCTCCGGTGAGGACTGCACACAACACCCCTTCCCTTTTGCTCGTGCTGGTTTAGTTTAAAATCGCACAACATTACCCCCAGGTACTTTCCAACCAAGGAGACCCCCACCCCCCCATCCCCCACACCCCCCCGCCCCCACGTCCCATCCCCTTTTCCCCCCCAAAATTTTCCCCTATTCACCCCCCTCACCCCCCCCCCACCCCTCCCTCAAAATTAAAAGCCCCCTCGGAAAAAAAGTTTCCCGGAGCCCCCCAAAAAAACACCTCTGTTCTTTTGCATCGCTCCCTCCCCTCCCCCCCCCATCCTCTCCTTCCGCGCTTCAACATTTAAAATGAAATAAAAAAAAAAAAAAAAAAAAACCAAAAAGAGTAAGAAAGAGCGATAAAAAATGTGGTTTGTAAAAGGCTCCCTCCTTTCCTCTCTTTTTTCAAACTTCCATACCCCCCCTCCCCCCCCTCCCCCCTCTGCCCCCCTTTAAAACCAACGCCGCTTGTACCCCAGGGAAAAATTCTGGTTTTCTACCAATAAGTTTCCCCCTGGTGATAGTTTCCAGAACGTTTGTTTTTTTTTTCCTCTCTGACACCCCCCCCTTTTTTTTTTTTTTTTCAATGAAGGGGAACGGGGGAAGGGGAAAATACTGGGAGAAAGGGGGGTGGGGTGGGGCGGGGGGGGGGTGGGGTGGGTGCGTGGGGGCGAGGGCTTGCACGTGTGACGGTCCCCCAGGGATGGGAGGGGCGGCGAAGAAATTTGGACAAAAACAAAATTCCTTTCCACAACAAGAGGGCAGAGGCGAAGAAGTGGCACGGACGAAAAAATGGGGAAGCAGAGAGAGAAGAGAGAGAGAGAGAGGAGAGAGAGAGAGAGAGAGAGAGAAGAGAGGGAGAGAGAGGAGAGGGAACAAAACACAGGGGGAAAAGAGGGAAAAAGAGAGAGAGAGGGGGAAAAGAGAGAGAGAGAGAGAGAGAGAGAGAAAAGAGAGGGAGAGAGAGAAGGAGAGAGAGAGAAGGAAAAGAGAGAGAGAAGAGAGAAGAGAGAGAGAGAGAGAGAGAAGAGAGACAGACAGACAACAGACAGACAAAAGACAGACAGGGAAAAGGACAGAAGGGAGACACAACAGTGTACAAACAAACAACCCCCTTTTTTTGAGCCCTTTTTTTTCGACATCCCGATGTGAAACTGCACATTTTCTTTCAGTCGATCAATCCCTGGCTCGCTATAAAAATTATAACGACCCATGACGCAGGAAACATCAGACCAAACCCGGGTCTGACCAAACCCAAAAATCGCCCCCGCTTGGCTCCAAAAACCCGGAGGCCGAAACCTGCCCCTTGTGCCCCCATGCGGGGTGCGCTCGTTCAGCGGCAGTCCCCGGCAGGGGAAAAAATGGAACCGGGGCGAAGTTTTGCAAAACCATTTGCAAGGGAAAAGGGAATTGGGCCTAAAAATCTCAACGGTGAAACCCCCCCAAATCCCGGGGGGTTGTTTGGATATTGGCAAAAAGGGGCCGGGCCCGGGGGGGGGGGGGGGGGGGGGGGGGGCAAAAAGGGGGCCAAGTTGAAAAATTTAAAATTTTTTTTTTGGAAAAAAAAAAAATCGGTGAAAGTTTAAAAAAAAGGCCCCCTGAAAATTTTTGAAAAAACCTTTTTGGAAAAATTAAAATAAATTTGAAAAAGGATTGAAAAAAATCCCTTTAAAAAATTCCCCCCGGGCTCCCGGCCGTTTTTGTATTTTCAAAAGGGAAGCGGTGGGGCGGTTGGGAAAAAACGAAAAAAATACTTATTTTAAAAAAAAAGTAGGAAGATGAAAAAAAGGAAACAAAAAAAGGAAAAAAAAAAAAAAAAACCTGTCAGAAACAAAAGGAAGAACTGAAACGCAGGGTTTTCCACTGCCCCGCCACTCTTTTATGCTGTCTGGCTTTTTTCCTGTCTCGCGGGGGCTGGCTGAAAATTTCTTCCTGAATATGAACCTGTGTGTTACGGGGCAAGAAGGACCACCCTTTTGTTTACACCCGAAAAGGGCCGCTTGGGCGCAAAACAACCACAGTGCTTTTACCTTTTGCAAATTTCCAGCTGGGGCTCATTTTTCCGTTAGCAGGGCGTTCGGGGTTGTCTCCACATTTCGGCAGTCCAACACTGGATGTTTGCGATGAAATTCGCAAAATTACGCAAAGAATCATGGGCACCCTATTTTTCTGCTCCGTCACGTGACCCCGACAGGAGAGAGAGAGAGAGAGAGAGAAAAGAGAGAGGGGAAGAGAGAGAAGAAAAGAGACAGACAGACAGACAACAACAGAAGGGAGGGGACGACAACAGACAAGCCCCCATGCACAACACACCCACACACCACACACAAAACCCACAACACACACACAACACACACACCACACAACCACACAACACGGGGCTAGAGAGAGGAGAGAGAAGAGGAGAGAGAGAGAGAGAAGACCCCGGGCTCTACCGTGTTTTTAAAGTGAGGCCATCACCTATCACATGAGTACGAACAAGAAAAAACAATTATATATTGAACAAAATTTACATGACTGAATAAAACATTCTTCCAGACAGATGTACATGCAGATTCTAATTTAAAAAATTTTAAAAATTTTTTAGTACGTTTTTCCCGAACATAATAAAAGAAATATATTATTTTAAAATCATGAAATGAATCTGTTGTAGAGCTGCAAAACACTGTTATCTATTTCTTTCCCTCGCGTATTTTCATGTATAAAGTGGAAACCTTTTCCCGCGTCGTATAATTCTCCTGAAAGCCGTACATTTTAAGATCTTGTTTATTACATTTGGATGCGCCAAAAAATTATCACCCCCTACCGTGAAAGGAAAGGAAAAAACCCCCAATCTTTGGGGCTGAAAAACGATACTCCCTGCAACCTTTGACCTCAGTGTGTTTCTTCGTGGCCTGTTCGTGTGGGGGTGAACTTGTTATTTTTAATCGTGGGTTTTCAGCCCCCCTGGATAAATTACTAAAACCTTTCCCCTTTCCCTGTACGGGTTTTACTTCCTCAATTATTTTCACTTTAATGTTTTTTTTTCCTTTTCTTAACCCGGACCCGGTAACCTGTACCGTGGGTTTTCTTGTTGCACTTACTTTACAATGGCCTCAATTGCCCGTTGCCAGGGGAGTCCTTAAAGGGGAATTCCCCAAAATTCAAACTTTAATAATTTGAAGCAACCCTCGGGGAAAAAATCAAAATGCACATAATCTAACATTAATCAAAAGTTTAAAAACCAATCCTATAATTGATAATATGGGCACCATTACTTTCGACGATCCACCTCCCCTCCCGTCC
>CM031603.1:95298419-95303419 GCA_018398815.1 Conus ventricosus
TGTTTAGACTAACAGGTTATTGACAATGGATTGAATAGACTAACAGATGGTTGAGCGCAATGAATAGACTAACAGACTCTTAGTAGTGGAGTGAATGGACTACTAGGCTGTTAGGCGCGTGGGGAAATAGTGTCATAGACTGTTAAGGGTGGGGTGGATGGTCTTATAGACTGTCACGAGGGGATAATGACACTACTGGACTGTCACGATGTGAAGTGGAGAGACTAACAGAGCGTTAAAGAGTAGAGTACACACACCGCTGGACTCTTCCGAGTAGAGTGGACAGACTGCTGGAGACGAGTGTATAGATCAGACAGTTAGGAGTGAAGTCAATAGACTGCTGTGAGTAGAGTGTATAGATCAGACAGTTAGGAGTGAAGTCAATGGACTGCTGTGAGTAGAGTGGAAAGACTGTCAGGCTTAGAGTGGATAGACAAAAAGACAGACGATGAAGAGGGGTGTGAACACACTTATAGACTGTTACAGGTGCACAAGGGAGATGGGGAGCCGGAGGCAGGAGGGTCGGGTCTCCGCAGTTACTGTCATGGAAGTGTGTGGGCAGGAGTGTAGCTTCACAGTGGTAAAACCTGCTGCTGCTAGCATCCTTCATCACCTGTGTAACAACGCGTGCTAACTGAAGAGGGTGACACCGTGTACTGAGGATGGTGACACCATGTACTGACTGAGGATGGTGACACAATGTACTGAGGATGGTGACACCATGTACTGACTGAGGATGGTGACACCATGTACTGACTGAGGATGGTGACACCATGTACTGACTGAGGATGGTGACACCATGTACACCATGTACTGAGGATGGTGACACCATGTACTGACTGAGGATGGTGACACCATGTACTGAGGATGGTGACACCATGTACTGACTGAGGATGATAACACCATGTGCTGAGGATGGTGACACCATGTACTGACTGAGGATGGTGACACCATGTACTGAGGATGGTGACACCATGTACTGACTGAGGATGGTGACACCATGTACTGACTGAGGATGGTGACACCATGTACTGACTGAGGATGGTGACACCATGTACTGAGGATGGTGACACCATGTACTGACTGAGGATGGTGACACCATGTACTGACTGAGGATGGTGACACCATGTACTGACTGAGGATGGTGACACGATGTACACCATGTACTGAGGATGGTGACACCATGTACTGACTGAGGATGGTGACACCATGTACTGAGGATGGTGACACCATGTACTGACTGAGGATGGTGACACCATGTACTGACTGAGGATGGTGACACCATGTACTGACTGAGGATGGTGACACCATGTACTGAGGATGGTGACACCATGTACTGAGGATGGTGACACCATGTAATGACTGAGGATGGTGACACCATGTACTGAGGATGGTGACACCATGTACTGAGAATGGTGACACCATGTAATGACTGAGAATGGTGACACCATGTACTGAGGATGGTGACACCATGTACTGAGGATGGTGACACCATGTACTGACTGAGGATGGTGACACCATGTACTGAGGATGGTGACACCATGTACTGAGAATGGTGACACCATGTAATGACTGAGGATGGTGACACCATGTACTGAGAATGGTGACACTATGTACTGAGAATGGTGACACTATGTACTGAGAATGGTGACACCATGTAATGACTGAGGATGGTGACACCATGTACTGGGGATGGTGACACCATGTACTGACTGAGGATGGTAACACCATGTGCTGAGGATGGTGACACTATGTACTGAGAATGGTGACACTATGTACTGAGGATGGTGACACCATGTACTGAGGATGGTGACACCATGTACTGACTGAGGATGGTGACACCATGTACTGACTGAGGATGGTGACACCATGTATTGAGGATGGTGACACCATGTACTAAGGATGGTGACACCATGTACTGAGGATGGTGACACCATGTACTGACTGAGGATGGTGACACCATGTACTGAGGATGGTGACACCATGTACTGAGGATGGTGACACCATGTACTGACTGAGGATGGTGGCACCATGTACTGAGGATGGTGACACCATGTACTGACTGAGGATGGTGACACCATGTACTGACTGAGGATGGTGACACCATGTACTGAGGATGGTGACACCATGTACTGAGGATGGTGACACCATGTACTGACTGAGGATGGTGACACCATGTACTGACTGAGGTTGGTGACACCATGTACTGAGGATGATGACACCATTTACTGAGGATGGTGACACCATGTACTGAGGATGATGACACCATGTACTGACTGAAGATGGTGACACCATGTACTGAGGATGATGACACCATGTACTGACTGAGGATGGTGACACCATGTACTGAGGATGATGACACCATGTACTGAGGATGATGACACCATGTACTGACTGAGGATGGAGACACCATGTACTGAGGATGATGACACCATGTACTGAGGATGGTGACACGATGTACTGACTGAGGATGGTGACACCATGTACTGAGGATGGTGACACCATGTACTGACTGAGGATGGTGACACCATGTACTGACTGAGGATGGTGACACCATGTACACCATGTACTGAGGATGGTGACACCATGTACTGACTGAGGATGGTGACACCATGTACTGAGGATGGTGACACCATGTACTGACTGAGGATGATAACACCATGTGCTGAGGATGGTGACACCATGTACTGACTGAGGATGGTGACACCATGTACTGAGGATGGTGACACCATGTACTGACTGAGGATGGTGACACCATGTACTGACTGAGGATGGTGACACCATGTACTGACTGAGGATGGTGACACCATGTACTGAGGATGGTGACACCATGTACTGACTGAGGATGGTGACACCATGTACTGACTGAGGATGGTGACACCATGTACTGACTGAGGATGGTGACACGATGTACACCATGTACTGAGGATGGTGACACCATGTACTGACTGAGGATGGTGACACCATGTACTGAGGATGGTGACACCATGTACTGACTGAGGATGGTGACACCATGTACTGACTGAGGATGGTGACACCATGTACTGACTGAGGATGGTGACACCATGTACTGAGGATGGTGACACCATGTACTGAGGATGGTGACACCATGTAATGACTGAGGATGGTGACACCATGTACTGAGGATGGTGACACCATGTACTGAGAATGGTGACACCATGTAATGACTGAGAATGGTGACACCATGTACTGAGGATGGTGACACCATGTACTGAGGATGGTGACACCATGTAATGACTGAGGATGGTGACACCATGTACTGAGGATGGTGACACCATGTACTGAGAATGGTGACACCATGTAATGACTGAGGATGGTGACACCATGTACTGAGAATGGTGACACTATGTACTGAGAATGGTGACACTATGTACTGAGAATGGTGACACCATGTAATGACTGAGGATGGTGACACCATGTAC
This sequence comes from Conus ventricosus, assembly GCA_018398815.1. NCBI lineage: Eukaryota > Metazoa > Mollusca > Gastropoda > Neogastropoda > Conidae > Conus > Conus ventricosus. Next base: position 95,301,863 of record CM031603.1, read on the forward strand.
TGGGGATGGTGACACCATGTACTGACTGAGGATGGTAACACCATGTGCTGAGGATGGTGACACTATGTACTGAGAATGGTGACACTATGTACTGAGGATGGTGACACCATGTACTGAGGATGGTGACACCATGTACTGACTGAGGATGGTGACACCATGTACTGACTGAGGATGGTGACACCATGTACTGAGGATGGTGACACCATGTACTAAGGATGGTGACACCATGTACTGAGGATGGTGACACCATGTACTGACTGAGGATGGTGACACCATGTACTGAGGATGGTGACACCATGTACTGAGGATGGTGACACCATGTACTGACTGAGGATGGTGACACCATGTACTGAGGATGGTGACACCATGTACTGACTGAGGATGGTGACACCATGTACTGACTGAGGATGGTGACACCATGTACTGAGGATGGTGACACCATGTACTGAGGATGGTGACACCATGTACTGACTGAGGATGGTGACACCATGTACTGACTGAGGTTGGTGACACCATGTACTGAGGATGATGACACCATGTACTGAGGATGGTGACACCATGTACTGAGGATGATGACACCATGTACTGACTGAAGATGGTGACACCATGTACTGAGGATGATGACACCATGTACTGACTGAGGATGGTGACACCATGTACTGAGGATGATGACACCATGTACTGAGGATGATGACACCATGTACTGACTGAGGATGGAGACACCATGTACTGAGGATGATGACACCATGTACTGAGGATGGTGACACGATGTACTGACTGAGGATGGTGACACCATGTACTGAGGATGATGACACCATGTACTGACTGAGGATGGTGACACCATGTGTTGAGGATGGTGACACCATGTACTGAGGATGATGACACCATGTACTGAGGATGATGACACCATGTACTGAGGATGGTGACACCATGTACTGAGGATGATGACACCATGTACACCATGTACTGAGGATGGTGACACCATGTACTGAGGATGGTGACACCATGTACCCATGTACTGAGGATGGTGACACCATGTACACCATGTACTGAGGATGGTGACACCATGTACTGAGGATGGTGACACCATGTACTGACTGAGGATGGTGACACCATGTACTGACTGAGGTTGGTGACACCATGTACTGAGGATGGTGACACCATGTACTGACTGAGGATGGTGACACCATGTACTGAGGATGGTGACGTCATGTACTGAGGATGGTGACACCATGTACTCAGGATGGTGACACCATGTACTGAGGATGGTGACACCATGTACTGACTGAGGATGGTGACACCATGTACTGAGGATGGTGACACCATGTACTGAAGGATGGTGACACCATGTACTGAGGATGATGACTTCATGTACTGAGGGTGGTGACACCATATACTGACTGAGGATGGTGACACCATGTACTGACTGAGGATGGTGACACCATGTACACCATGTACTGAGGATGGTGACACCATGTACTGAGGATGGTGACACCATGTACACCATGTACTGAGGATGGTGACACCATGTACACCATGTACTGAGGATGGTGACAC
>CM031603.1:95308419-95310919 GCA_018398815.1 Conus ventricosus
GGAGACAACTGCACTGCTGCCCGAGTCACTTCGGTGATGCCAGTGGTGCCTTTTTAAAATACAGATCTGCAAACAGCTCCTGCTGAGCCAATGATGGGTTTTAGCAAACACAAGTCTAGTTAAGAGCCAGCCTAGCCGAAAAAACCCCCGGGAAATAAATGGCCGTATGAGAACGAACGAAAAGACTCCCTCCCGGGAAACAGAGAGAAAACCACTTCACCCCGGGAGCTGGAATGAAAAAAAAATCTTTGATACAAGGGAAAAAAATGTGACCAAAGTGATTCGCAGTCTTTTTTTTTTGTTTTTTTTGTTTGTTTTTGGGTTTGGGCCCAGCACAATTTACACAATGACCAAACCCTATGACGCGGTCGGGTTCTTTTTTTTTGTTCTTTCTCACAAACCAAAACGGGGCTTTTTTTTTGCTCACAGCACATTTGGCATCTTCGAAATGTTCAAAGCAATAACATGACTGGTTTTCCTCTCTTAAAAAACGAACAAACGTAAAAAAAACAATTAAAAAAAACAAAAACTGCAAACAAATCAACACAAACCACACAACACACCCCACCCCACACACACACAACACACACACACACACACACACACACACAAATATGGAAAAACTGAAGGTTTTCAAGTTTACATACCCCACCCCCCCCCCCCCCCCCCCCCCCGCTCAATTTTTGTACAGGACCATTTTTGGTAAATATCTAAAACGGTGCCGAATGTTTGATCGATTACCGCGTCCAGTTCCCCCCCCCTCCAAAACACCCCCGGCCCTTTCTTCCTTTCCGCCCTTCCCTTCTAACCTCATCTTCTACATCCCACTCACCCTTCCATCCCTTCCATCCCTTCCACCCTTCCAATCAGCTAACACTTCTAGGGTGGCACTACTTTTTCCCTTCTGAGTCAATTATTAGTTCTTTCGTTTGACTTGACTTTTAAGTCAAGATAGTTTGCATTCGATAGGAACAAGACTTCATAAGCTCGCAGTAATTTTTGGTCAGTACTTGACATTTACGTCAAGATAGTTTGCAGTCGATAGGAACAAAACTTCATAACCTCCGAAGTAAGTTTCGGTCAGAGTTGGAAAGGTCTTCAAAGGCTGCATCGTAGGAGTGTTACATGATGGATGGTTGTTTTTCTTCATGATGGTTTTTTTTCTTTTTTCTTTTGGTAATATTTGATGCTTTTTTGGGACGGTTTCGTTGAGATCTGGTCCACAAATAATGCAGTCAGTTCACTTTTTAAAACGAATTTGAAATGATATGACAGCATAACACTTTGGACCCTACTGTTAAGACGGTACAAACTCTCTGAACCGAAGGTTAAGCTCGACAACCGCTGCTCGACCAAAATACCAGTGCCTAAGGGCGATAATGATTCATGGCGCCGAGAAGCTGCCAGGGGCGATAATGACAAGTGGACAAGTGCGATGATGATCTCTAAGAGCAGGAAGGTGATGCAACCGCTGGGTTATCTCATGACGCCTGCACACACCTTGATCTGTGCTACGCTTATCTTAACAAGAGCATCTAACATTCAAACTGTTAAAACATCTACCTTTTCCACTGAGAGAGAGAGAGAGAGAGAGAGAGAGATGAGAGAGAGAGAGAGAGAGAGAGAGAGAGAGAGAGAGAGAGAGATTTAGGGAGGGGACACAATGTAATGACAGTTCAAATTTAAAATGAAAACTATCATGAACAAGAATTTCACCATAAACGGACAGGTGCACACTATTTTTTCAACTTTCGCGTCATCGAAAACACACAAAAAGAAGAGGAAAAAAACCCTCCGCCTTTTGAAGGCTTTGTGCCTGTAAAGGCAAAAATGTTCATTTTATGATTTGCTCTGATTCTTCACAACCGGACAAACACACAAAAATATTGTTTTTAACGGAAAAAGATAGAGAGTAAACCAGACACACACACAACACACACACACACACACACACACACACACACACACACACACAGAGAGAGAGAGAGAGAGAGAGAGAGAGAGAGAGAGAGAGAGAGAGAGAGAGAGAGAGAGAGAGAGAGAGAAGAGAGAGAGAGAGAGAGAGAGAGAGAGATTCAGTATACAGAGGGATTAAATCTTAGAGGCAATATTCCCAATAGCAGTCAGCCACCCAATCCATTTCTTTCGCAAACAAAAGAGCCCCCCCCCCACCCCCACCCCACCCCCACCCACATACACCCTTAGCTTCACAACTGACGGTGCCAAAGACTTGTTTTTCACTCTCCCACCTCGCCACCCGTCCATCAATCAGGACAATCCGGCACAATCGGTCTGCGATGCTTTTGTCCAATTTGAACTCCCTCCATTACCTTCCAGGGAGGAACAGCAAATGCATACAACAAAGGGAAAGTCTGCATAAAGTCTGCATAGTGGTGGTGGAGCTTTCGCTCAGCTTCAGGCGGTCACTTGCAGGATGAGGTCCACCATGTGACAGGTCCCTAACATCTATGTTGGCCTTCATGCACAATACACACAGCCT
>CM031603.1:95315919-95318419 GCA_018398815.1 Conus ventricosus
AGGGGAAAACATATTTCAGCCAGGTCAGGCTTTTTGTGCTGGCATCGCATAGAAGTGGCGCCAGAACAATGCCGACGTCTCGCTGACTTTGCCTCGCATAATCACAGCACGTGCAGCGCGGTCTCTGCTCCCTCCATGGCCGGTGTTTGTATGCTGTCTTGGGCCTCCGCCACATCCATCTTTAGTGCCAGCGATTAGCATGCAGTGGCTGGAGCTCGCAGACTGCCTGTATTCTCGGAGCACAGGGACGTCATCGAGACCTACTCGTGGCTGGTAAAGCAGAAGTGTCCAGGGTGGAATGGAAATGGTGAGATAATTTTGCTTTGGGGGCGATTCTGAAGCATACTTTTCGAACACTATTTTTCAGGTGATATAAGCACTCTCTCGCTCTCTCTCCCTCCCCCCCCCCCCCCCCTCTCTCTCTCTCTCTCTCTCTCTCTCTCTCTCTCTCTCTCTCTCTCTCTCTCTCTCTCTCTCTCTCTCTCTCTCTGTGCTTCTGTCTCTATGTTCCTCCTTTCCTTTTAGCTTTGTCTCTTTCTCTATCCATGTCCACTTTCTCCCCCCCCCCTCTCTCTTTCTCTATCCATGTCCACTTTCTCCCCCCCCCCTCTCTCTTTCTCTATCCATGTCCACTTTCTCCCCCCCCCCTCTCTCTTTCTCTATCCATGTCCACTTTCTCCCCCCCCCCCTCTCTCTCTTTCTCTCACTCCCTGCCTCCCTCCACCCCCCCCCTCCCCCTCTCTCTCTTAGTCTGTGTTTCTGTCCCTGTCTGCCTCTCTGTATATCTGTCTGTGTTTTGTGTGTGACTCTGTCTCTGTCTGTGTCTGCCCCTCTTTCTCTGTGTCTCTGTCTCTCTCACTCTCCCCCTCTTCTAAACCGACAAGAAGTCTATAATCAACTAATATCTTTCTGTAAAGGCTTTGAGGGGATCACCCTTTTCACCATCAGATAAAAACACATATCCACTAAAAAAAAAAAAAGAAAAAAGAAAAAAAGAGCGTACCCACACATCCCTCACACACACACACACACACACACACACACACACACACACACACACACACACACACACACACACACGCACGCACGCACGCACGCACGCACGCACGCACGCACGCACGCACGCAAACACACACACACCACACACACACACACACACACACACACACACACACACCACACACACACATACACACACACACACACTCACACACACACGCGCGCGCGCGCACGCACACACACACACACACACACACACACACACACACACACACACACACACACACACACACACAATAACAGTCTATCAGACTGCCCACTACCATTCACCCCTCTAATCTGTCAACCTGTATGCAGAGTTCAGCCCCCCCACCCCCACCCCCCGACACATCCCCGCCTCAGTACCAGCCATTGCCATGCACTCAATGGGACTCTTGGACCCCAGGAAGCGTTGGTGTAGGCGGAAAGCATGGCAGCCTATTCATGCCTGATGAGGCGGAATCGTGACTGCTGATGGGGGTATTCATGTCTGATGCCACAGAGCCGTGACCATGGCGGCTTATCCATGCATAATGACAGAGAATCATGACCATTTGAACCCAGCTAGGGGACCATCAGTGAGCACGGAATACATTGTAGCTGATACATGCACAGTGATGGAGAATGGATCGTAGCCCTCTTCACTCATCCACACATAAAGGGAGAGAACAGTGACCTCTGGAAACTGACCAGTACACGATGAGAGAGGACCGTGACCTCGGATGGCATTGCAGCTGACCAACGCATAATGCGAGAAAACCCTTACCGCTTGATCGTATTCATACATAAAGGGAGATAATCTTGACTGTTTTATTTATCTTATTCACGCATAATGAAAGGGACTATTGACTGCTGTATCTCAATTCATACATACCGGAATAGCTCAGTTGGTAGAGCGCCTGACTCGTAATCTTGGTGATCCTGGGGTTGCGGGTTCGAACCTCCGTCGGAGCGTTTCGGTACAGGGGGATTTTTCCCTCAGAGTTAACATTAGTTCTGACTCCATTTCCCATACAGTCCTTCGAATGAGACTATAAACCGAGGTTCCGTGTGTGAACGCATGCATAACATCTTGCACACACGTAAAATCCCATCACCAACTTTCGGAAGAGTAGGCCAGTTTGGCCGTTGGTATGGATGACACGTTACACATGGCATGCACCCTGCGTGAGAAATGGAAAGAATGAAGGAAGTAAGGAAAATGAGTGATCGATATTGAATGATACTGACTGGATGACACGGGAAACGACTGAATGAAGCGCCAGCTGGCAGCTCTTCAGTCGGCACTACCCAGGTAGGCAGCCCGTTGTGTAAACGAGTGAGGATTGTAAAGCGCTTAGAGCTTGGCCTCTAGCCGAGAATAGGCGCTATATAAGTATTCATTATTATTATTATTATACCAGGAGAGAATTGTGACTGTTTTATCTTATTCACGCATAATGAAAGGGAATATTGACTGCTC
>CM031603.1:95325919-95329597 GCA_018398815.1 Conus ventricosus
CACTGCCATGGTATTCAGTGGCGGCTGTTCGCCGTGACATTGTCATGGTATTCAGTGGCGGCAGTTCGCCGTGGCATTGACATGGTATTCAGTGGCGGCTGTTCGCCGTGACACTGACATGGTATTCAGTGGCGGCTGTTCGCCGTGACATTGTCATGGTATTCAGTGGCGGCTGTTCGCCGTGGCATTGACATGGTATTTAGTGGCGGCTGTTCGCCGTGAATTGACATGGTATTCAGTGGCGGCTGTTCGCCGTGGCATTGACATGGTATTCAGTGGCGGCTGTTCGCCGTGACATTGCCATGGTATTCAGTGGCGGCTGTTCGCCGTGACATGTCATAGTATTCAGTGGCGGCTGTTCGCCGTGACACTGCCATGGTATTCAGTGGCGTCTGTTCGCCGTGGCATGGCCATGGTATTCAGTGGCGGCTGTTCGCAGTGACATTGACATGGTATTTCGGTGGTGGCTGTTCGCCATGGCACTGACATGGTATTCAGTGGCGGCTGTTCGCCGTGGCATGGCCATGGTATTTAGTGGCGGCTGTTCGCCGTGGCATTGACATGGTATTCAGTGGCGGCTGTTCGCAGTGACACTGCCATGGTATTCAGTGGCGGCTGTTCGCAGTGGCATGGCCATGGTATTCAGTGGCGGCTGTTCGCCGTGGCACGGCCATGGTATTCAGTGGCGGCTGTTCGCCGTGGCACGGCCATGGTATTCAATGGCGGCTGTTCGCCGTGGCAGGCCATGGTATTCAGTGGCGGCTGTTCGCAGTGGCACGCCATGGTATTCAATGGCGGCTGTTCGCCGTGGCACGGCCATGGTATTCAGTGGCGGCTGTTCGCCGTGGCACGGCCATGGTATTCAATGGCGGCTGTTCGCCGTGGCATGGCCATGGTATTCAGTGGCGGCTGTTCGCCGTGGCATGGCCATGGTATTTAGTGGCGGCTGTTCGCCGTGACACTGCCATGGTATTCAGTGGCGGCTGTTCGCCGTGACACTGCCATGGTATTCAGTGGCGGCTGTTCGCCGTGACACTGCCATGGTATTCAGTGGCGGCTGTTCGCCGTGACACTGCCATGGTATTCAGTGGCGGCTGTTCGCCGTGACACTGCCATGGTATTCAGTGGCGACTGTTCGCCATGGCATTAACATGGTATTCAGTGACGGCTGTTCGCCGTGACACTGCCATGGTATTCAGTGGCGGCTGTTCGCCGTGACACTGCCATGGTATTCAGTGGCGGCTGTTCGCCATGGCATTAACATGGTATTCAGTGGCGGCTGTTCGCCGTGACACTGCCATGGTATTCAGTGGCGGCTGTTCGCCATGGCATTAACATGGTATTCAGTGACGGCTGTTCGCCGTGCCATGGCCATGGTATTCAGGGACGGCTGTTCTGATCCAGCATATGCAGGACACTACCCACCTCAACCCTCCGCCAACGGCAGCAGTTGCTTTGTCGTGGAGCCAGCGTGAGAGAGGGGATGCCCAAGGGACACCACAAAGACAGCCATCCAAAGACAGTTCTTGTCAACTTGCTGGCACTTCAGCCTCTGCTACGAACTCACCAGAGGCACAATTATGGAGTAGTAAACAAAGTGAGGTCACCGAGAAAACAGGACAGGAAAGGCCACTCCAAATATTATTCATCTCTTTGCCCTTTGCATTGTGATCTTGTCCTACAACAAGAAAAAATTCTGGGTGATCTTTCGGTGCACGAGAGAGAGAAGAGAGAGAGAGAGAGAGAGAGAGAGAGAGAGAGGAGAGAGAGAGAGAGAGAGAGAGAGAGAGAGAGAGAGAGAAGAGAGAGAGAGAGAGACGGACCGACAAAACCAGAGAGAGAGAGACAGACAGACACACAGACAGACAGACAGACAGACACAGAGAGAGACACAGACAGATAGACAGACGAACAGAGACAGACAGACAGAGACAGAGACAGACAGACAGACAGACAGACAAAGCGTCAGTCACACCACTAAACCAAAGAACCCGCAGTGGTGACTCCCTCCTCTCAACAACCTCAGACCCTTTAGAATTAGCTCCCCTAATCAAACAGCGACACGTGTCCCTTTGCCGTCACTCTCCTTCCGTCAGTGGAATCCAACCTAAGTTCTCTGTCCCTTTTGGGGGCTGAGGTGGGGGATGAGGAGGGAGATGAGGAGGGAGGGATGGTGACCCTAGTCGCCTATATAACCTAGGACAGGCTTTGACCAACAGTCGCAATGCATATTCAGCAAGCTCTCGCTGATCTGACTTCCTGACGCTTCTTGATCTCGGACGCGACGATCTTCAACAACATTGGTCTCTCTACAGCCGACACTCTCCGTCTTCCCTGGGGTGATTGCCGCGCTCGTAGAAGACGTTGATACACATTACAGGTGCTTCCTATCTCTAACACTGCAGTCTGCAACTTACAACAACAACAAGAAAAAAAAAGTCAAACCACGTACCTGACAAGTCGAGGACCCCTGCTTTCAAAGCTGCCGTTTCAAAGTAAAATGCCGATGCAGGTAGACTAACAGAAAAAGAAAGAAATACAGACAGGCAGACAGGCAGACAGACACGCAGACAGACAGACAGAAAGAAAAGAAGAAAAAAAAAAAACCAGCCGCCGTGGCGAAGTGGTTAGCGTCGCGGACTCCCGGCTGGGAGGTCGTGGGTTCGAATCCCATCAGAGTCATGTGGGTTTTTTCTGCCCCGACCGGCTCCTACCCAGAGTTGAGTTTGCTGCGGACTCAGTTGGGAAGACTGGGACCACACAGTCGAGTTTCATCCACTTAATGGATGTGTTTCTGAGAGTGTTGCTCAAATTTCCTGACCAACACTGCAGGTGCCTGTATCTCTCGGGCCTGGTTGACGCCAGGATATATTATGAAAGGAAGCGTACAGTACAGCCCTGTCATGTAGTCTCAGACCGAAATGGAAATCCGTAGCATCATCTTAATCATCCTCATTCCCATTGATCAGCATTAAAAAAAAATGTCTCAAATTCTGTGGCCCTTCATGCCCTGCTCTCATGGTGACCTCAGTTTCGATGTCCTCTCCGCGTCTGTGGCCTTGGTTTGCTTCCGTCGGGGTCACCGGTATCGGCGAGTCCAAGGGGGCTGTCGTTGGACGGACGTGGTGGCGCCCTCCGGAGGGAGAGCTCACTCACGCCGGCTCCGCGACTAAGCAATTATTATCGTCAGTAGGGGGCTTAGTAGGTGGTGTCCTGCGTATGTTAGATCAGAACAGGCGCCACTGAACACCACCGAAGTGACTCGGCAGCAGTGCAGTGTCTCCTCCGGTGGGTTGCCTCATGACGACTTGACATTGACTGCTCCCTGTGGATTGCCGGTGTCGGGGCTGCGGCGGGGCCAGCCGGGCTATGGCTGTGGACGGGGTGTCGGAATGAGCGGCGTGGGTGCACTGCCTCTGAGGTAGCGCAGAGGTTGGGACAGCAAAAAAAAAAAAAAAAAGAAAGAAAAAAAAGAAGAAAAAACGAAAGAAAAAGAAAGAAAAAAAAGGACAGAATCAAAGAGTAAAAGAGAGAGAAAGGGGTACCATTTCTGGTACGGAATGTAAAGTTACATTCAGATTTGACCTCAACACCTAACGACGTTGATACGGCAGACTGGAACAATCATCGCAGGGTATAGTGGTGGAGACTGCAGACTACCTAACACCACACACACAC
>CM031603.1:95340617-95367529 GCA_018398815.1 Conus ventricosus
CGTGCGTGCGTGCGTGCGTGCGTGCGTGCGTGTGTGTGTGTGTGTGTGTGTGTGTGTGTGTGTGTGTGTGTGTGTGTGTGTGGTGTGTTGTGTGTGTGTGTTTGTATGTGAGAGAGAGAGAGAGAGAGAGAGGAGAGAGAGAGAGAGAGAAAGACAGTGTGTGTGTGTGTGTGTGTGTGTGTGTGTGTGTGTGTGTGTGTGTGTGTGTGTGTGTTTGTAGTGTGTGTGTTTGTAGTGTGTGTGTGTGTATGTGTGTGTGTGTGTGTGTGTGTGTGTGTGTGTGTGTGTGTGTGAGAGAGAGAAAGAGAGAGAGAGAGAGAGAGAGAGAGAGAGGAGAGAGAGAAGAGAAAGACCATGGTGTGTGTATGTGTGTTGTGTGTGTGTGTGTGTGTGTGTGTGTGTGTGTGTGTGTGTGTGTGTGTGTGTGTGTGTGTGTGTGGTGTGTTGTGTGTGTGTGTGTGTGAGAGAGAGAGAGAGAGAGAGAGAGAATGAGAGAGAACAGAACAGAACAGAACAGAACAGAACAGAATTTTATTCAAAAAGGCCAAAGCCCATTTGAAGGGGTGTGAACAATAACAATGAATATATGATACAAATATGAATGACACTGTCATCCCATTATAAGCATGAGGACTAGGTCAAATGCAAAACTGGAAACCAGTTCCAAGTTACAAAGGAAAATAATGGGAATTCTAAAGAAAATCCTTATATTCGTACATTTATAAACTCAATGAACAAATTCACATTCATACAGCAACAGATTTGATTAAATCAAGATATAGCTATTTCTCTTCTCTTAAAGGCTTTGTAAAGATATACAGCAAGATTTTTAACGACTTCTGTCTTTCGTGATGCTAAAAGTAATGTTAATCTGAAATCACTAGGATTATTATGATATTTTGGATGTATTAAACTATGTCTTAAATCATCGAAAGCAGGGCAACAAAAAACAAAGTGAATTTCATCATCTGTGGCAGATCTACACAATGGGCATTTCATGACACGTTCGTTATCCCTGTTATATCTTGAACTGTGCACTGATAAATTAGAAATCCCAAATCTAAATCTTGTTAGTGTGTATCGTATAAATCTGTTCAAATCCAAAAGTAAGTATGTCTCCAGATCATGAGACATCTTGAATTTTCTATAGTTTATAAATCTGTCACTGTCATCCATATGACAATTCCAGCTTTGCCACCTGCAATCGATTAATCTTGTTTGAACTCTCTTATAAAAGAATTTATGCATCCTACACCTTGATTTTCCCATACGTAACAGAAGCCATTACTATTCAAAACATCCCGAACTTTCGAAGCCCAATTAACTTTTCCTCTATTTGACAAATTTAATAACATTTTATATGCTTTGAATGGCAGTCTATGCTCCTCCATTCGGGTTAATTTCAACCAGTATCTAATGCAAGAGACAGTAGAATTGATAAACAGGGGGAATCGATTTAATTCACCATATACAAGATCATTCGGTGTTTTGATACCTACCCTAAATACCTCTTTAATACAAACAAATGAACACTCTCTATCACTGATGAAGCATCTTCTAAACCCCAAATCTCAGCACCTATAGAAGCATAGATTGAATCTGTGAATCGAAAAGCTTCAAGAATAATTTCACAGAGCTATTATTCAACTGATTCAACTTACAAATAATGCGAATAGCAGCTCGTTTCCCTTTGTTCGCTAATTCTTGGCATGCAGGCTTAAAACTCAATCTTGTTGAAAACACAATACCCAGGTATCGATATGAATTCACTACATTCATCTTAACATTGCCGTAAAACCATCTCTCTGTACTTGCTAGGTATCCCCTTTTCTAAAAACCATAATGCTAGATTTTTCTAAATTAACTTTAAGTTGTAACTGGCATGCAGCTTTATGAAGATTATTTAGTTGTGTCTGCAACCCAACCACAGTTTCTGACAATAGTATAATGTCATCAGCAAATAAAAGAATAAACAATTCATCATATCCATATTGAGACTAACACCATGTCTACCATTATTCATAATTTCAAGCGCAAGTTCGTTAATAAACAAACAAAACAGAGAGGACTACAAATATCGCCTTGTTTCACACCGTTCGTACAATTGATATAACTGTGTACTGTGTACCACAACGAACTCGAGCTGTAACAACCTCATACATACTTTTAATACATCTATAAATTTTACCTTTAATTCCATTCTTTAACATAATAGGCCACAGTAATTTTCTTGAAATTGTGTCGAACGCTTTCTCGAAATCAATGAAAGCTACATACAGTTTTCTATTACATGAAAATTGCTTTTGAATAACTGCTAAAAGTGTAAATATGTGATCGGTTGTAGAATAATTTTGTTTAAACCCAGCTTGGAATTCACCGGTAATATTGTTCTGCTCAACCCATTCCTGTAATCTTGAATTAACTATAGAGCTGTATATTTTACTACTTATGTCTGAAAGAGAAATTCCTCTGTAATTATTTGGATCGTTAATGTTGCCTTTTTTAAACAATGGAACAATAATAGATTCTTTCCATAAATCAGGATATTGACCTGTGTCAAATAGAACATTGAAATATTTTACAAAGAAATCAATTACATCATCTCCTGATTTTTTAAATAGCTCTCCAATTATACCATCTGGTCCAGCTGCTTTCTTACTTTTCAATTTTCTCACTGAGAGTATGACTTCTTCTTTAGAAATAGGCCGATTCAGAAAGTTGACATCATCATAATCATCATTCTCATGTGCATCATTTCCATTTCCTTGATCATCGTTATCATTATCTGAAAAATTATCTGAAACATCAGCAGCACCTGTACAGATATATTTGCTGCCGTCAGTCTCATGTTTTTCAAGAACCCTTTTAAAATGTTGAAACCATTCCTGTACTGTGATCTTATTTGGCTGAAACTTATTCTTATTAGAAACTCTACCCATATTTTGCCAAAATTCTTTCTGATCATTTACAGACATAATCAATTGTTCAAGTACAATTCTATTGTATTCTTTTCTCTTTCTCTCTAACAGCTTTTTGTATTCCCTCCTTTCTTTGCAAAAAGCTGTCCTAGCCTCTTTTTCGGTTGAATTCTCCTTTGGTGGCAACTTTGTATCTGGCAATTTTGTATTTTTTCTGGATGATTTCCTACATGTTCTTAAAAGTTTTCTAACATTGCGCTTAGAAGTTTTACATTCATCATCATACCACTTTTCTGACCTTTTCTGACATGTATAAATTTTCTTTTCCATACAAACTGCTTGCTCTCTTATGCATTCATTAAATAAATGTAATGCCTGGTTAATGTCAGTACCCATCAATATGCTGGCTTGATTAAGTTTTTCTTTTGCATTTCTTGAATGCATGCTATTATGAAACTGTTCAGCAAAGTCATCATTCCAAACTATCTTTTTAATAAATAAAGGTATATCACGCCAATCATTGTCATTGCGTAACACATCATTCTTCGCATAAAATAAAATTCCAATGGTTGATGATCGGAATTAATCATATCAGAACATACAAACGGCAAGAATTTCTAATAGTATCGAACAGATCTTCAGAAACTAAGAAATAATCATTCACGCTACTCCCTGTTTCCGTTATGTATGTGTAATGACCTTCAAGGTCACCATTAGATACTCCATTCATGATAAACAATCTGAAAGCAATACATAAATTCAAAATCATTCTTCCATATAAATTCAATTCCGAGTCTTCAGAATATCTTATGAGATCTGTTTTGTCATTCTTATCCATGAAACTGAACCTGTCAAACTGATCATTGCTGAAAGGGAAAATGTTGGCTGTTCTGCCGTTCAAATCCCCACACAAAAGGATATCAACGTTGTCATACCATAATATCTTATCTGTTATAACCTCTTCAAGGGAAACAATGCCGTTTTCAATTTCAACTGTTGTATAATATGGGGAATTTATTGGAGGCACGTAAGTACACACATAAAGAATGTTATTTTCAAAACCAAATAAAGTTTTATTTAATAAGAAACACATAATATTGTCATGTTCACATGTAAGTTCAGATACATAAGCCATCAATTCGCTTTTAATTAAGCACACCACTCCACCTGATCTCCTCCGTGTCTTGTCAGCTTAATCGCAGGTTTACAGAAGACAGAATGGTGGGGGAACAAATGGGAATCTATTTTCTCCATGAACGTTTCAACAAGACAAATGAAATCAAAATTATAAACATACGATAAAAACTTTTGATCAATCAGTTTAGATGGAAGGCCACCTACGTTCCAATGAAGGAAAGAGAACAAGTGTACTTTATTTTTAACCTGTGTTTCACTGACATTTTGTTCACTTTCATACTCGCTATCATTCGTACTCTCATTCAGACCTTCGTCCATCGGGATGTCTCTATTGGTTATATTTTCTCTTCTCTCTTCCCCATTGTGTTGTTCCCTGTCATTTTCACGAGCTTCGTCACGGCTGGTGTCACCTGTCATTCCAACACGTGAAGAACAAGCATGCATTTCACAATTCGCCGGTACACATCTACAACCTGTTCTCAGTAAACATGACACACGGCCACCAGCACGTGGCGTTTCCGCATTTTATCTTCGGAACCGGTGTTTGGTCAACATTGTCTACCTTTGTATCCTCAACCAGGGAAATATGACTTTTAGGATTGTGGAAGTTTAGCTTTGTTTGCAGAGGCCGGCCAAACCTTTATCTAACTTCCTTTAACTGATCATCCCCATCGAGAACAAATTTCTTGCCCTCGATGAGGAGATGATCGTAGATCATAGTGGCCCTCTTGTTGTTGCCTCTGGCAGCTTTTAAATGTGGTCCTAGCTTCTTTCTGATGTCACGGACTCTCTGAGTGAAATCATCACCAATAAACACTGAAGTATTCTTAAGGTTCTTTTTGGCTCTGAAATGTCTTCTTTGTCTTTGTAAAAGGTGCATCTGCCAATAACTGGCGAATTAGGCTTATTGTTGATGCGATGTATTCTGTCAAACTCTACGGTCTTTGGTAGTTTCAATTCATCCGTCAACAGGTTATGCACAATATTACACCAGTCCTGTTTGGTTTCTCCTTCCCTCCTTGGCAGTCCATAAAAATTAGATTATTCTCTTGGATCGCCCTTCAAGATCATCAACTTTTTCTTCCAAACGCACGATTCTGTCTTTCATCATGCTGTTCTCTGCTTTCAGATGGTCATGTTGAACACGAAGCTCACTGATCGTCTCTTTCATGTCATGCATGTCCCTTTTTAGTCCGTCGACTGAGTCTTTCACTCCTCTTACATCGTCTGACATGTTGTCAACCTTCGTGGTTAAGCATGATAACATTGTAAAAATGTCTTTTAGCATCGGGTGATCGGCCGTGATCTCACCGGGTTTCCTTGAAGCATGGTCAGGATCAGGAGTCACAGAAGAGTCCGTACTTGCACGGCGTACAGAGCCATCACGAGCCAGGCGGGACTGCCTCGTGGAGCTGGAGCTGGACGACTTTGGCCCGGGGTTCGTCTCCACGTCGCCGCATCGGAGCAGAAGGTCGCTGAAGAAAAAGGCGGTGAGGACCAAGCCTGCCATGACACCGGTGACACGGGTGTGTACTTTTAACACACGCATCGTCATGGACAGCTTGAACCTGGCTCTTTTTGCCATGAAACTGATGAAGACGGCGACGAACCGCCACACCGAACTCTGAAATCGAGAGATGCTGATGGCATCTTGATACTGTCACCGACTTGAAACGTTGTATGATTGCAAACCGTAGAAATTAACAGAAAACGTTAATTAATTTCGGAGCTGAAGAAAACGTGTCTTCTCCTCTTGGATGACGACAGCTCACCCCGAGAATGAGAGAGAGATATAGAGAGAGAGAGTGAGGCAAAAAGATAGACAGTGGTGTGTGTGGGGAGAGAGGGGGAGGGGGGGGGGGATTGTTGGGGAAAAAAATGATCCTTAAAAGGAGTCTTCACCAGCAAGCAAATTTACTAAGACGAAGATGAAAACGTCACAAAACCCTTATACGGGAGGTAAACTGTTGTAGTCTGCTCCTTTCATGACCTCCCCTAGTGTGTTTTTTTGTGCGGTAGTTTTCGCTTTGTTTTTCGTTTTTGTTTTTCTTAACTCATGAACTGACTTGCTTACAGAAGCTTAAAAAAGGGAGATAAATCAAAGCCTACCTTCTGACCCCATATCTGTTTTGTTTTTACTATCCAGTTTAAAATCAACACATCATCTAGTTGCTGTCTGATAATTTAGTACAGATCGTGATTAAACGGCAAGTCCACAATCCCTTTGATCGTGGCAAAGGCCAACCATTTCCCCGTGTGCCCCTCCCTCCAGTTGACAGTGCAAAGCATGTGTGTGCAGTTCATACCTGCAGTTGCACTGACGGCAGCGGGGCAGACGTTTGATGGCTCAGTGGTCCTGCCTCTGGCTGACGGACAGCCTGTTAGTGTCAGGGGAACTGCAATGAGGGAGAGGGAGCGAGGGGAGCGATGACGGCACGTGAAGCCCGTTTGCACTTCGATAGAAGAGAGAGAGAGAGAGAGAGAGAGAGAGTGGAGGAGAGAGAGAGAGAGAGAGAGGAAAACAGGGAGAGAAGAAAGGGGTGGGGGTGGGGGGGGGGGGGAGCGAGGGAGAGTCGGGGAGGGGATGAAAGGGGGAGAGAATTGGGGGGTGGGAGGCGGGGGGGGGGGGCTGAGTTCACGATTAGGACGAGTTAATATCAGGTGTTTGCTCTGAAACCTGTTTGAACTTCCATGGAAAGAAGCCAGAGGTAGTAGAGAATGGGAGAGGGAGGGGGTGGGGGTGGGGAGGAGTGGGGGGGGGGGGGGGGGGGGAGTGAAGAGAAGGGACGGCGATCGAAAATGCAGGAAGGGAAGGTATGCAAGGGTGGTGGTAGTGGTGATGATGGTGGTCAGTTCATGATGAGGTAGAGTTAAAACATAAAGGATATTTCTTCTCCATCTTCTCTCTCTCTCTCTCTCTCTCTCTCTCTCTCTTCTCTCTCTCTCTCTCTCTCTCTCTTCATTTCAAATTCTACTGAGCCTAGTGTAAAATAGTTTGCTGTAGCATGGTCATCTAAATCCTCAATTCAACTTTTATCTCTCCTCTCTCTGTCTGTCTGTCTGTCTGTCTGTCTCTCTCTCTCTCTCTCTCTCTCTCTCTCTCTCTCTCTCTCTCTCTCTCAATGATTTATTTCTGTACCTCCTTTCCTCTGTCCCTCTCTGTCTTTCTCCCTCCCTCTCTCGTCAGATATGATCACGGATGAAACGATTGATTTCAATCATTCTTCTAATAATGTTTGTGTTTCTTCTTTTGATAATGTTGTTTTTTCTCATTCTTGTACATTAAACAAGCGTACTGGTGTAATGAACGAGAAAGAAGATGTACATGTCTACAATGAAGTAAACAATGATGTGTTTCATGAAGTCAATGAAAAACCAGGTGGTGCGGGTTTGTATCAAAAGGAAAGAAGTGATGTCAGTGTGGAAAGTGATGTTTGCGAGAGTGTACATGAACGCATGGATGACCACGGAACAAATGATGTTGATATGAAGGATAATGTATCATCGATATTTTCTAGTTCACACAGTATTGCTTGTGATTGTAATAGTTATTCCTTTTTACACTGGAATGTGAATGGAATCCTTTCTAAAATTCATCAAAGAGATTTTCTGTCGTATCTATCCAAATTCGACATTATATGTCTCGTAGAAACGTTTGTAGAGAATCTGACGTTTAACATTTTCACAACTATACAATGTTTATGAAACCAGCGTTAAAACTTTCAAGTCAAGGGAGACGATCCGGGGGCATTATGTGCCTCGTTAGGAACGAGATGATGCCTTTCATACATGAAATCAAAGTTGATAATCCCAATGTGCTTTTGTTTCTGATTGAAAAGATTTACTTGGTTTAACAGATAAGTTTTTGTATGTGTGTTCTTATGTACCACCTGAAGGCTCGCCTTTGTATACTTACTTAGATATTAATTTAATGGCATTAGTTCACTTGAAATGTTTTGTTGACTGTATGCTTGAACATGTTAACGTGAAAGTGATCCTCTCTGGTGATTTAAACATAGAACTGCAAATTTTTCTCCCGATTTTTTTAACATGATGATGAATTTGGAAACTAATATCGAAAGCCCGCTCTGTTATTCTGATAGAAAATCGGCTGACCAATACTGAATCACTAGGGGAAATGTTTGTTGAATATGTGCGCTGCTTTTGGGTTTTTATATTCTTAATGGTGTATGTAATGAGACCTTGATGGACACTACACGTTTGTGTCTCAAACTGGAAATAGTGTCAATGATTATTTCTTGCTATCCAAGGAATTATTCTTCGTTGTTTCCTCCTCTTGTAAATTAGTAGTTTCAGAGAGACTAGAATCTGATCACTTACCACTTGAATTTTATTTGAATGTGGTTAACATACAAACCTTCTGCTAGAGCTGAAAATGTGAATAAGTATATTGAAAAGTTCGTGTGGAATTGCGATGTATCCAATCTTATATAGACGTAATGTATCTTCTGAAGTGTTAAGTTTACTTAATTATGCCTTTAATTTGATTGACCATGACCCAAAATTTGAAGCTTTGAATGCTTTTATTCAAACTGTCAAAACGTATGGAGCTTGTATGAAGAAACGAATTTATTTGACAATTCAAGTAAAAACAGTGACTGGTATGATAAAGAATGTAAATCAAGTAAGGCAAAAGCAAAACGTTTATTACGATTTTTTGCACAACGAAAGATCCAGCCGACAGTGACGTTTACTGTGTACAAGAAAGAATATAAGAATCTTCTACAGCGAAAAGAAAAAGAGCATAAGATTTATTACTGGATAAATTAACTGGGTCCATTAATAATCAAAAAGAATTCTGGAAAATATACGTGAATTCTGTTAGAAGAAAGCAAGCTAATAATGTTACAACAGATGATTGGTTTAAAGCACTTTAAAAGGTCTGCTTGAAAGAGATAGGGTAACAGAAGAAAATTATACAGTTGTAATAGAAGGGGATGACGAACAAGAGGAAAATGCTTACAGAATCGCCCTATATCTAGGGAAGAAGTTTTTTTTCGCCATAAGAAATTAAAGAAGGGCAAAGCTGCTGGACCCGACGAGATTATCGGGAAATGATTAAAAATGTGGGAGAGCCAGTAGTTTGATTTTTTTCGTCAAGTTGTGTAATACTTTATTTGATAAAGGTGTATTTCCGGATAACTGGGACAAAATCCATTGTTGTTCCTCTATTAAAAAGGAAACCCAAACGATCCAAACAACTATAGAGGCATATCTTATGTGATACAAGCAGCAAGATTTACAGCACTATAATAAACAACCGATTACAGGAATGGATGGAAGAGCAAAACCTTACAGTGAACATCAGGCAGGTTTCAAAAAAGGCTATTTCCCCATCGATCATATGTTCACGCTGGTAGCCTTAATACAAAAACAATTTTGTATGAATCGTAAACTCATGTAGCTTTTGTTGATTTTGAGAAAGCTTTGGGACTCTATGAAAGACATTTACTATGGCCTATTCTTTTAAAAAAGGGAATAAAAGGGAAACTTTTTGGGTGTATTATTAGTATTTTACATAAATGTCAAAGTAGAATCCGATCGGGGGATACGTTAACAGACTATATTAGCTGAAACACGGGCGTGAAACAAGGAGATGCTACTATCCGGTATTATTTTCATTATTAAACAATGAACTGGCATTAGAAGTAATCGGGTGGGGGAGACAGTGCAAGGTTTACATATGATATTTTTGAATTATTCTTTTTGTTATTGGCAATGATGTAGTTTTATATGTCTGAAACAGTCGTTGGCTTACAAACGCAGTTAAATAGTCTTCATCGCTCAGCATCAGAATTTCATTTGAATGTAAATATAAACAAAAGCAATATAGTGGTGTTTAGAAAAGGAGGATATTTGGCAGCCAGGGGAAAGAGGAATTATAATGGGTCTTAATGCCTGTGGTAAATATATATAAATTATTTGGGAATCTATTTCTCCACGAGACTGAGTTTTACTGCAGCATGCCAGGATCTTGTAAGCAGAGCCAAGAGGGCCTTATTGTTTTAATTGCAAAATTTGTACAAATTGAAGAATAATTCTTTTAAATCTTTATTAAAGTTATTTGATGCTCAAATTCAACCGATTTTTCAATATGGTGCCGAGATATGGGTCTTGAAAATGCAGCTCTTTATCCTGAAAATTACATATGTTCGCACTTAAAAATTTCCCTTAGGAGTTGAAATGAGAACACCAAATGATCTTATCTATGGGAGCGAACGGGTATCCTATCTATATAAATTCAGCAGTGCAGTGTATTAGATACTGGTTAAAAATTAACACGATTAGAAGAGTGCAGATTACCGCGGAAAGCCTATAGAATGTTATTTGATTTAGATGTACGAATAAAAGAAATTGGGTTTCAAATATTCGATGCAAATTATATACGTATGGTTTTGGCTACGTAGGGGTGAACCAAGGATTGAAGAAATAAGTCTTTTTTTGAACATTTTAAAGACAGATTGAATTGTGTAGGGGGCAAGAATGGACTTCCATGTAAAAAACAGTGAACGGTTTCAAACAATAGAACGTTTTGTACTGTAAATGATGAAAAAACCTACTTGAAGTTGAAATTAGATGGGCACTTGAAATTTATATTGAAAAGATTTAGGTTTGGTTGTCAAAAATTGCGTGTCACTACAAACGTTATAGATCACATACAGAAGCAGATTTGATTTGTCCATTGTGTAAAATTACCAAGGAAGATGAAATTCATTTTCTTTTGTGCTGTCCAACATTAAAATGATTTACGAAAACAATAAATACCTTTTAAAAAATTTATAAGCATCCCAGCCAGTTTTCGATTGACTTTACTGTTGGCGTCTAAAAATGAAAACATTGTCAAATGTATCAATATTCTTGTACAAAGCTTTTTAAAATACGATCTGCAGCTAGTTTAAATATCTTAAAATTTATGTGTGCATATATGACTGTGTGTATAATTCAAAAGAAAGAATGAAAAAGTTTGTAAAGTTTTTCAACTGGAAAGTGTACCCATCATGAGGGGCAATGGCCTATGCATGATTAAATTATCCGAATCCGAATCCCTCCCCTCTCTCTCTTAAATTGTTTTCCTCTTACACACACACACACACACACACACACACCCACACACACACACACACACACACACACACACTCACACCCCACACGTACCTCTTCCTAGACACTTCTGCCTCTTCATGGACAGAATAATCCATCTCTGACGTCAGCCGACGAGATGAAAATGCACTTGACTAATCACAATGTTGGGTTTTTCCCTCTTTTTTTTTGGGAGTAGTTCGCTAAGCCATCTAAAACGGTCATCAGACGGGGAAAAAGTTCAACTCAAGTAAATGTTAGCTTGATAGGAAATTCATCAGCCCATTTAAAACCCTCCTGGAATAAAAACACCATGTTACCTGCGCTTGGTTTGGTTTGATCTCACGGCAACGACATAAGATGTCTGTTTGTAAACTCCATAATGTAATCAACATTGGATCGAAACAATTGCTGCTTGGAGGGAAATAATCACTGGGAACCTACCTGGAAAAGTAAGCGACATGTCATTCTTTTTTTCCTTTTTCTTTTTAAAAATTTGAAACAAAAGCATTTCGCAAATGCCCCGCAGTTTTAACTGAAATTCCTGGGGTTGTTGTTGCTGCTGTTGTTGTTGTTGTTGTTGTTGTTGTAATAGATCCCTTCATCTCTTTTGCTAATGAAACTCAAAATGATGCAAAATCAGGTGAAGAAACCAAGCGCAACGCCAACAAAATACAATGACCCTCCTTTCAAAGATACTCTCAAACACATCCCCTCCGAACGAAACCAAAAGCCTCGCTACACCTGCGGTTTGAACTCTGTACTTGAGGAAGCCAGGACGAATGGGAACAGCGAAAGGGTCGTGATTCCCCAAACCATGCAAACTTAAACGGATGAAGCTGTCCCGTTCCAAATAAAATCAGGGTATATCCCACATTTAAGAACCCCATCACGCTGACAATGACTTCTAGTTTTAGACTGATGACCTTTTTTTTTTTTTTTTTTTAAAAACCCGCTTGTATTTGTTTCGCCTCCACCCCGCCGCCCCTGATTGTCTCCCCTGTGTTTGTCACTGCCGCAGCCTGTCTGTATCTCTGGGGCCTGGAGGACGGGCAGGATACATCATGAAAGGCGATGATGCCAGTTACATTCCTGTCTGTATCTCTGGGCCAGGATGACGTGGGAGGATACATCATGAAAGGCGATGATGCCAGTTACATTCCTGTCTGTATCTCTGGGCCCCGGATGACGTGGCAGGATACATCATGAAAGGCGATGCCAGTTACATTCCTGTCTGTATCTCTGGGGCCCGGATGACGTGACAGGATACATCAGAAAGGCGATGCCAGTTACATTCCTGTCTGTAACTCTGGGGCCTGGATGACGTGACAGGATACACCATGAAAGGTGATGTCGTTACATTCCTGTCTGTATCTCTGGGGCCTGGATGACGACAGGATGCATCATGAAAGGCGATGATGCCAGTTACTTCCTGTCTGTATCTCTGGGGCCTGGGAAAGTGACAGGATACACCATGAAAGGCGATGATGCCAGTTACATTCCTGTCTGTATCTCTGGGGCCTGGACGACGTGGCAGGATACATCATGAAAGGCGATGATGGTCAGTTACATCCTGTCTGTATATTTGGGGCCTGGATGACGTGGCAGGATACATCATGAAAGGTGATGCCAGTTACATTCCTGTCTGTATCTCTGGGGGCCCGGATGACGACAGGATACATCAAGAAAGGCATGTCAGTTACATTCTGTCTGTATCTCTGGGGCCTGATGACGTGGGGAGGGTTTCATCATGAAAGTGATGCCAGTTCATTCCTGTCTGTATCTCTGGGCCTGGATACGACAGATACATCATGAAAAGGGGATGCCCCGTTACATTCCTGTCTGTATCTCCCGGGGGCCCGGATGACGTGACAGGATACATCATGAAAGGCGATGATGCCAGTTTTCATTCCTGTCTGTATCTCTGGGCCTGGATGACGGGCATGATATATTATGAAAGGGGATTTCCAGTTACATTCCTGTCTTTCAGTTTCAGAGCAGGGTGGACTCCACAGAATGGTCACTGATCATCAAAACGACCCTGGCAAGGGCGTCTGTATTGGTAAATTCATGGGGTCATCCCGTTTTCGGGCCATTCCCGTTTCGCCCTCACGACAAAGGAGGTTTTCTTAAAGCGCCATTTTATTCTCTCTCTCTCTTCTCTTCCCCCTCTCTCTCTTACTCCCCTTTTCTCTCTCTCTCTCTCTCTCTCCCCTCTCTCTCTCTCTCCCCTCCTCTTGTTTGAATGATGGACAGAGATATGTATATATGTGATTTTCGCATTTTGTCCCCTTTACTTTGAAACCATTCAATGATTTTGGCAATTTATGCCCCTTCCCGCTCCCCCAAACCCCCCCTCACCCCCTGCCCCAACCACACCCACACACTTCCTTTTATAGCAGACTGGGATAGTTTACATTTTACAAAGCCCTTCGCTGCAATGAAAATCTAACCACTGGAGCCAAACGAAAGTCATAGCAACAGTGAGTAACATTATGGGAGCTGAATTTAAGAGTGTTGTTTTATTCTCCATCACGATTTTAATTTTTAGAAAGATTGAACTGCCCGAAGGAGTTCTCAGCGAATGTCATCCGTTCTTTGCTGTTTTTTTTTTTTTAAAAATCTAAACCCACCAATTTTATACGATTACATTACAGTGAAGGAAAATTACAGAGGTCAGCGAAACATTCAGTCTGACACACATTGAATAATGTCCTTCAACAAAAGAGACAGAATAAAGAAGACGAGGGGTGGTTCAGCCTCTTTCAGTTCCAAATCCATTCTCTTCACACAACAAGATAAATGTGGTAGTTAAGAGCTGGGGTCCAAAAGAAAATCCTTTCTAATCATGTTGAACCATTATTTTTTTTCCCCCCATGCACCAAAAAAAAAGCGTAGCGTCTTCTGATTAGTGGAAATGCCTTCCAGAGTTGTCTACTGGTTTGTGCAGCAATGTTTACAGCCTCCCCCCCCCCCCCCCCCCCCGCCCCCCCCCCCCCCCCCGACATTCTCTTCTCTCTCTTTCGTTCCCATCTTTTCTTCTTCCCACCTACCTCCCTCTCGTCAAGATTTTGCCTTCGTGTTTTATTTTCCTTGTTTTCATCGTTTGATATCCGTTGTATCTTATTGGAGCGCACTTCTTTTTGCTGTAATGTCACCGTGTCTGTATGTCACTAATGTCTATATGTCACCATGTCTACGTGTCACCGTATCTATGTGTCACCGTGTCTGTATGCCACCGTGTCTGTACGCCACCGTGTCAATAAAGTCACCGTGTCTTATGTCATCATGTGTATGTGTCACTGTGTCAATGTGTACCGTGTCTATGGTCAACCTGTCTATATATCACTGTGTCTATATGTTATATGTCTATAATCACGGGGTCTCATTTCATCGTTTTTTAAGTCCAAAGTGTACATAGCTCACTGAGTCTACTTTTACTGTGTCTAAAAATCACAGGGTCAATATCTCTAACCCTTACCGTAACGTATGGCTCTGGTCCCAAAAGCCAACTCAGGGACATATCCAAACCCTGGCCCCAACTAAAACCCTAAAATTTAGATCAAACCCTGACCCAAAAATCTATATCCAAACCCTGGCCCCTACAACACCTAAACCCAGATCAAACCCTGACCCAAAGCTCTAACACACAAACACGGTGACGCACAGGTACGGAACATTCAGACACGTTGCCACGTAATATAACTCTCGTGAAACGACAAAGGGGGTGCAAAAGGGATGGTGACCTAGGACACAGCCATACCATGGATTACAGACACAAGCCGATGCTTTCTCAGTAACACGGAAGGCACAACGTCTTGTATCAGAATTGTTACATGTCTAAAGCTAACCCCCCCCCCCTTTTTCCCCCACCTCCCCCCCCGTTTCTTCTTCCTACATGACCCATTGCACTAAATTAGACTGATGACCTTTTTTTTTTAAAACCCCTTGTATTTTTCGCCTCCACCCCGCCGCTCTGTTTGTCTCCCCTGGTGTTGTCACTGCCGCAGCCTGTCTGTATCTCTGGGGCCTGGAGGACGTGGCAGGATACATCATGAAAGGCGATGATGCCAGTTACATTCCTGTCTGTATCTCTGGGGCCAGGATGACGTGGCAGGATACATCATGAAAGGCGATGATGCCAGTTACATTCCTGTCTGTATCTCTGGGGCCTGGATGACGTGGCAGGATACATCATGAAAGGCGATGCCAGTTACATTCCTGTCTGTATCTCTGGGGCCTGGATGACGTGACAGGATACATCATGAAAGGCGATGCCAGTTACATTCCTGTCTGTATCTCTGGGCCTGGATGACGTGACAGGATACACCATGAAAGGTGATGTCAGTTACATTCCTGTCTGTATCTCTGGGGCCTGGATGACGACAGGATGCATCATGAAAGGCGATGATGCCAGTTACATTCCTGTCTGTATCTCTGGGGCCTGGATGACGTGACAGGATACACCATGAAAGGCGATGATGCCAGTTACATTCCTGTCTGTATCTCTGGGGCCTGGACGACGTGGCAGGATACATCATGAAAGGCGATGATGTCAGTTACATTCCTGTCTGTATATTTGGGGCCTGGATGACGTGGCAGGATACATCATGAAAGGTGATGCCAGTTACATTCCTGTCTGTATCTCTGGGGCCTGGATGACGACAGGATACATCATGAAAGGCGATGTCAGTTACATTCCTGTCTGTATCTCTGGGGCCTGGATGACGTGGCAGGATACATCATGAAAGGTGATGCCAGTTACATTCCTGTCTGTATCTCTGGGCCTGGATGACGACAGGATACATCATGAAAGGCGATGCCAGTTACATTCCTGTCTGTATCTCCGGGGCCTGGATGACGTGACAGGATACATCATGAAAGGCGATGATGCCAGTTACATTCCTGTCTGTATCTCTGGGGCCTGGATGACGACATGATATATTATGAAAGGCGATGCCAGTTACATTCCTGTCATGCAGTTTCAGAGCAGGGTGGGACTCCACAGAATGGTCACTGATCATCAAAACGACCCTGGCAATGTCGTCTGTATTGGTAAATTCATGGGGGTCATCCCGTTTCGACCATTCCCGTTTCGCCCTCACGACAAAGGAGGTTTTCTTAAAGCGCCATTTTATCTCTCTCTCTCTCTCTCTCTCTCTCTCTCTCTCTCCTCTCTCTCTCTTCTCTCTCTCTCTCTCTCTCTCCTCTCTCTCTCTCTCTCTCCTCTTGTTAGAATGATGGACAGAGATATGTATATATGTGATTTTCGCATTTTGTCTCTTTACATTTGAAACCATTCAATGATTATGGCAATTTATGCCCCTTCCCGCTCCCCCACCCCACCTCACCCCATGCACACCCACACCCACACACTTCCTTTCATAGCAGACTGGGATAGTTTACATTTACAAAGACCCTTTCGCTGCAATGAAAATCTAACCACTGGAGCCAAACGAAAGTCATAGCAACAGTGAGTAACATTATGGGAGCTGAATTTAAGAGTGTTGTTTTATTCTCCATCACGATTTTATTGTTAGAAAGATTGAACTGCAGAAGGAGTTCTCAGCGAATGTCATCCGTTCTTTGCTGTTTTTTTTTTTAAAAATCTAGCCCACAATTTTATACGATTACATTACAGTGAAGGAAAATTACAGAGGTCAGCGAAACATTCAGTCTGACACACATTGAATAATGTCCTTCAACAAAAGAGACAGAAATAAAGAAGACGAGGGTGGTTCAGCCTCTTTCAGTTCCAAATCCATTCATCTTCACACAACAAGATAAATGTGGTAGTTAAGAGCTGGGGGTCCAAAAGAAAATCCTTTCTAATCATGTTGAACCATTATTTTTTTCCCCCCATGCACCAAAAAGCGTAGCGTCTTCTGATTAGTGGGAAATGCCTTCCAGAGTTGTCTACTGGTTTGTGCAGCAATGTTTACAGCCTCCCCCCCCCCCCTCGCCCCCCCCCCCCCCCCCCCCGACATTCTCTTCTCTCTCTTTCGTTCCCATCTTTCTTCTTCCCACCTACCTCCCTCTCGTCAAGATTTTGCCTTCTGTGTTTTATTTTCCTTGTTTTCATCGTTTGATATCCGTTGTATCTTATTGGAGCGTCAGCTTCTTATGCTGTATGTCACCGTGTCTGTATGTCACTATGTCTATATGTCACCATGTCTACGTGTCACCGTATCTATGTGTCACCGTGTCTGTATGCCACCGTGTCTGTACGCCACCGTGTCAATACGTCACCGTGTCTGTATGTCATCATGTGTATGTGTCACTGTGTCAATGTGTCACCGTGTCTATGTGTCAACCTGTCTATATATCACTGTGTCTATATGTTATAGTGTCTATATATCACGGTGTCTACATTTCATCGTTTCTAAGTCAACGTGTACATAGCTCACTGAGTCTACTTGTTACTGTGTCTATATATCACAGTGTCAATATCTCTAACCCTTACCGTAACGTATGGCTCTGGTCAAACGCCAACTCAGGGACATATCCAAACCCTGGCCCCAACTAAAACCCTAATTCAGATCAAACCCTGACCCAAAACTCTATATCCAAACCCTGGCCCCTACTAACACCCTAACCCAGATCAAACCCTGACCCAAAGCTCTAACACACAAACACGGTGACGCACAGGTACGGAGACATTCAGACACGATGCCACGTAATATATCTCTCGTGGAAACGAGCAAGGTGGTGCAGAGGCATGGTGACCTAGAGACACAGCCACATACACACTGTGATATACAGAGCACAAGCCGATGCTTTTCTCCAGTACACACAGGAAGGCACAACTGTCTTGTAATCAGAATTGTTATCATGTCTAAAAGCTAACCCTCCCCCCCCCCATGTTCTTTCTGCGCACAACAAAACACACTCCAGGCTGTCTGTGTGTCTGTGTGTCTGTGTGTCTGTCTGTCTGTCTGTCTGTCTGTCTCTCTCTCTCTCTCTCTCTCTCTCTCTCTCTCTCTCTCTCTCTCTCTCTCTCTCTCTCTCTCTCTCTGTGCATGTGTGCATGTGTGTTTGTGCGTATGCTTGTGCGTGCGCGTGTTTGTGTGTGTATGTATGTATGTATGTATGTATGTATGTATGTATGTATGTATGTATGTATGTATGTAGATGTGTGTGTGTGTGTGTGTGTGTGTGTGTGTGTGTGTGTGTGTGTGTGTGTGTGTGTGTGTGTGTGTGCGTGCGTGAGTTCGTGCGCGCGCGCGCGCGTGTGTGTGCGTGCGTGTGTACGCGCGCACGTGTGTGCGTGCGTACATGTGTTCGTGAGTGTGCCTGTCAGCATGCATGTGTCAAGTTATCCGTTTCTGATGTCTACGTTCGTGCAAGGAAAAAAAAAACTAAACTAAAAGATTTTTGCCACTAATTGGAAGAGAGAGAGAGAGAGAGAGAGAGAGAGAGAGAGAGAGAGAGAGAGAGAGAGAGAGAGAGAGAGAGCAACAGACAGATCTATAAGACAGATAAAAGGTTGAAAGAATGGTGGAGTCAATAACAGATAATGACGATGGATGGCTTAGTCTGGTGCAATCCATAGGACATGTGCATTCCGCCCAGTCTATGTCACCCCCCCCCCTCCCCCCCCCAGCAACCACTCTACCACCACATGGCAAAGACGCAGACACTCAATAATGGATGACGACGGCGACAATGATGACGACGTGAGGATGATGCATGAGCCGATTCGGCAGACAGAGTGAAGGTTCTTACCCGCTGCAAGCGTGGAAACAAGTGATGTTTCCGTTCCCGTGACTGCTGCCATACATTTCCCCCCATTGTTTTTGTCGCACTTTCATGGTTTTATGCTGGCGATATCCATGTGTTTCATAATAATCGAGTGTGACGTGTTGTGTGTCTGGTGTCAGCAACTTTTAGAAGTGTTCTACCGTCACTTATCTTCATTAGTTTATTTGGCGGTCTGCCCTTTTCCGCGAAGTTTTTGTTTACTCGTTGCTATTTGCAGACTTTGCTGGCTAATCACACTGTTTTAGGGGCAGGTAATTCCTGCCTCCTTCCCCTGGTAGAGACGCGACGGTATGCTTGCCTTTGTGACATTTCTTGCTAGCAACTTCCTCTTTCTTTTTTTTGTTTTGTTTTGTTTTGTTTTTGATGACTTGTGAGTTGACTTCAACGTGGTGACAGCCCTGATATGGCCCTTTGCGGTCGGCTGGGCTTTAAGCAACATTACCTTCCCTTCCCTTACCTCTTTCATTCCCTATAACTACATTTTCATCTCCACTCTCTTTACTGTCGTCCACTTGTTTTCTGCTGTTGTGGCCCATTCTCCTGGATTTTGGGAAGTCTGTACATTTTTCAGCTTACAGCATGTCACATTTTACGTTACGGCACGGCGACTAGGAGGTGAGAGTTTCACGGGAATGGCCACTGGTTGTCCATTCTTGTCTACTACTCGCCAGTGTGGAAACGTGTCTTTTTCAATGAATGTTGACGCTGTAACGTGTGTGACCTGAAAGCGATCAACAGAGAGGAGTAGTGGACACATCAGCAGTTAGTGTTCTCCACCGTAAGGACAGAAGTGTCTACGTTGTTCTCCTCCTCCTTCTCTCCGTTAACTCTGCGAGGAATCATCGAGGCGCTGCACTGAAGAACCGTTCGCCAGATCCCCTCAGGTCTGCTGCTCTGTGCCACAAAGCTTGGAGATCTGCCAAGGAATTCTCTGTCCATTCTGCAACGCTGTCAGTCCATCGGTTCTTCTTCTTTTCTTCACCTCCATCTCCCTCCCTCAACATTCCCCTTTAGGATTGTTTCAGCAATGACATGGGATCTTCTCACATGGACATAGCAACTTTGCTGTTTTTTCTTTCTTTCCTTAGCTAACATCAGCAGATCTGCATATGTTCCGGCGAGTCAACTGATGGTTTTGCACACTGTTTGATCATTATATAGTATGATGTTGAATATCTTGCGGAAACGATTCATTGCCATAGCTGCATTCTTCTTTCCAGCCCTGCCTTGAGGACTGTATCTCACGTGCTTCAAGGTCACAGAATCTTGGGCAACACGATGGTGATATCATGGCTGACCACAACCCACGACCTCCCTCTCATCCAGTCGCCATGCCAAGTCACAAGCAGGCATGACTCTTGAACGCCACTGAGCTGAAGGCTGCTGAATGAGGAGAACTTCCCACAGACCGACCTACACGCCCTGCCGAGCTTCTGCCAGTTGCTCTCTCCACTTTCTAAACCAATGGGTAGACCCGCAAGACTCACCACGTTTGGAATCTAATGGTCCACCATCCGGGTTGGCAAGCTCCACCTATCCAGTCACACGTCTACACCTCTGTTCCTGTCGTTTAAAAACTGACCTCTCACTCTCACCTCTCCTCTACTCCTCTCTGTCACTCACGTTGTCATTCAGTCTCTCCTTTTTGTCTCTGTCACCGTCTATCACCCTTCCCTATCTCCGCCTCTCTCTCCTCCTCTCCTCTCTCTCTCCTCTCTACTCTCTCTCTCTCTCTCTCTCTCTCTCCTCTCTGTCACTCACGTGGTCACTCAGTCACTCTCTCTTTGTCTCTGTCACCGTCTGCTCTCTCTCTCTCTCGTCTCTCCTCTCTCTTCTCTCTCTCTCCTTCCTCTCTCTCTCTCTCTCTCTCACTCTCTCGCCCTTTCTTCTCCACCCCCCTCTCCCCCCATACTCACTCCATTTCAGTCCACCTTCTCCTCCTCTCTCCTCTCTCCCTCTCTCCCTCTCCTCTCACTCTCTCTCCTCTCTCTCTCTCTCTCTCCTCTCTCCTCTCTCTCCCTCTCTCCCCTGACCCCTTCCTTCGTCGTACGTCTTGTGCGTGCGTGCTAAATCATAGAGGAAGCCCCAGGAGTTGGACTTTGATTGTCAGAGACTATTTGGGACGGAAGCCATGGAGCGCATTTGACAGGCAGTGGGAACTTCTGCCCCCTGCCAGCGCCTGCAGTGGCAGCTCTTCAGGATCCAGGAAGATGACACAGACAACGGTGCACGCAGAACATTGATCTCGTGGGTCATAAAGACGTTAGTGCCCGTCCATACAGGTTTTTAGACTGGTCAGTGCAGATGTCGCCTTTGCTTCCCTTCGGATGGTACATGAATATCATGCAAAATGAATTACCTTACCATGGCAGGAGAGGTTCTCATATTTTCTGTCACGTAGTGATAGGCAAGAAAAGACCCCTGTGGATGACTAGGCTAGGGTGAAACTGAACCCAAGTTCTGCAATGAAGCTAATAACCACACCCATGGAAAGATTCTGCCTGTTTTTGTCAGTGGACCGACTACTTTCTTTCCTTGTCTGTGGCATCGTGCTGAGGGACGCATGCACAATGGAACCAAATGCCAACTTTCTACACAGACACATAGACGCAAACCGATAGACAGTCAGGCAGACAGACGGACATACAGATGCACGCGCACGCATGTACGCATGCTCATTCACACACACACACACACACACACACACACACACACACACACACACACACACACACACACACACACACACACGCCCACACGCGCACGCACGCACGCGCGCACGCACGCACGCGCGCACGCACGCACGCACGCACGCACGCACGCACGCACACGCACGCACGCACACGCACACACGCGCGCGCGCGCGCGCTATCTCACTCACACTCACACACACATTACATCATTTTACAATATTATCAGTCATTACTTAACAATATCATAGTTAGTCGTTTTACAGCATCACCAGCAATAAAATTACATTGCGATTAGTCATTGTCAAAGTATCATCAGTCCTCCTATAACAAAAATCATTAGTCATTTTACACTCTCATCTTCAGTTATTTTGATAAATCATCGCAAGTCATTCTGCAGCATTTTCCTCAGTCATTTCATGACTTCATCCCTGGATTTCTTCAAATTGAAAATGCATTTGTTGTAGAACATGCGAAGGGGAAGAAAGTTTGAATAATCAATGGAATATCATTCGCAATCTCCGTGACTGAGTTTCGTAGTCTGACAATCTTAATAATCAACACATGATAAATTTTCAAGCAAGAATTGATCATAGTGCCTTTGTTGATTCTTAACTCTGACCGTATGAAACGTTTAATCAACTGGAAGTCCTATTTCACTCAGTCTGCTGATCAGTGCCAGAGGTCTGCCAGGACTGGCAGGATTCCAGAGTACAGTCTCCTACAGTGTCTCTTCCTGTTCACAGAGCCAAAAGCAGAATGCAGCCTACTTCCTGACAACAATGAGGTCACATCTGAGTCAAACAAGATGAGACAAAGCCCTTCTAATTGGCAGCAAGACATTGAAAGGCAGACGTCTTTGTCTGTATCAACACACACACACACACACACACACACACACACCACACACACCACACACACACACATATATATATATATATATATATATATATATATATATATATATATATATAATATATATATATATATATAATGATTGTTTTCTTTTTATTTACACACATCTATCGCCCAAGAATGGGATAAATAACTCAGTTAATTGCTTTAATATATCAGTTTAAACACAGCATCCAGTCAATACTCTCATGGAATAAATGTATTCAAGGGAGAAAAACGAAAGTAGTCTCTTTATGCATGCAATCCACGCTAAAAGTACGCTAGAAATGCGAGAGAGACAGACAGACAGACAGACAGACAGACAGATGGAGGGAGTGACGGTTGGGGCTTGAGAGAGACAGACAGACAAACAGACAGAGGCAGACAGGGAGACAGACCTTGAGAGAGAGAGAGAGAGAGAGAGAGAGAGAGAGAGAGAGAGAGAGAGAGAGAGAGAGAGAGAGAGAGAGAGAGAGAGAGAGAGAGAGAGAGAGAGAGAGAGGCTGACAGACAGATCCAGAAGACAGAGATAAAGGTTGAGGGAATCCCGGAGTCAATTACAACAGATAATGACGATGGATGGTCTAGTCAAACGCAATCTCTTCACCGGTGCATTCGCCCCCCCCCCCTCTCTCTCCTCTCTCTCTCTCTCTCTCTCTCTCTCTCTCTCTCTCTCTCTCTCTCTCTCTCTCTCTCCCCAACGATCGCTCTCTCTGCCAGCACTGCAACGACACAGTCACTCAATAATGGATGGCGACGGCGACAATGATGACGACGTGATGATGATGCATGAGCCGATTCGGCAGACAGAGTGATGGTTCTTTCCCGCAGCAAGTGTCGCAACAGTCAGTGTTTTCGTCTCTGCGACTGCTACCATGCAGCTTGCAGTTTCATGTCGCACTTCTATGCTATCAACACCCCAGGCAATACACATGTGTTGTATAATCACGCGTGATGTCTCGTGTGTTCGGTGCCAGCAGGTTTCCTACATCATTTATCTTCGTTAGTTTAATTGGTGGTCTGCCCATCCCCCCCCCCCAACTTTATTCACTGTGCGCTGTGTTCATAACTTCGCTGGCTTATCATGTTTTGGAGGCAGCTGAATCTCCTCTCCTTACTCTCACTGGTATGAACCGTATCCCCACCTTTCTAGAAATCCTCGCTCTCACTGGTATCAACTGTATCCCCACCTTTCTAGAACATTGATGCTAGTCATTTCTTCGTTCTGTCACTCTGTGTAACTACCTCT
Organism: Conus ventricosus; assembly: GCA_018398815.1. NCBI lineage: Eukaryota > Metazoa > Mollusca > Gastropoda > Neogastropoda > Conidae > Conus > Conus ventricosus. The sequence continues at coordinate 95,364,368 of CM031603.1, forward strand.
CCAGTCCCGTGCCCCCCCCCCCCCCTTAATTTTTTTCACTTGTGACTACTATTTTCCTGCCTTAGTGGTCCATAATCTATGTTCTAGGAAGTCTGTACATATTACAGTTTACCGCACACCGGCTTTTGTGTCACAATATAGCGCCTAGGTGGTGAGGATTTCACAGGGATTGGTCACAAGATCCCCATTCTACTCTACTCTTTTCAGTATGACATTTTTATTGCTTTGTTTTTGCATTCACATGTTTCTCCTTCGATGAATTTCAACGATTTTGTTGTGTGTGATCTCATTGCGATAAACCAAGTGGGATAGTAAACACAGTCAGATGGGCCTGGCGTAATCCGCCTGAAGGATAACAATGTTTACGTTCTTTCTCCTTCTCCCTCAACTCTGTGAGGAGTCACTGAGACGCCACATTGACGAACTATTCACCAGTTTCCCCCAGCTCTGTAGATGATGTGCCGAAGCCTAGGTCTTTGCAGATAGTTTCCCTTTCCGTTCTACGATGCTAGCAGTCTCTAGAGTTGTCTTTTTCTGTCTTCCTCTCTGTCTCCCTCCTTCAACAGTTTCCTGTAGAATTGTTTCAGAAAGGCCATTGTATCTTGTGCCATGGTCATAACCACGTTTTTTCTTTTCGTTTTTTTTTTACTGATAGCAGCTAATCTTGATAAAATCCGATATGCTGATCAAGAGTTTGCCGCACTTGTTAAATCAGTGATGTGATCAACATACACGATTTTAATCTTCTGCGGTGATCGCTTCTTTTATGGCTAGGATTCTTCTTTCAAGATCCGTGTGAGGATCCATGTTTTACATGCGTACAGGAAAAATGTTGTTGTCGTACCCGGGTTAAAAGACTCCAGGGATCATCCGAACAGCCGAAGTACTTGAACGTTATTTTACAAATACATCAGCTAGGGATGAGAACATTACGTGTGTGACCGTTCTTGATTACCCCACCACTTGGGCAGCCACACTCCGACTTCAAGGGATTTTGGAGACTGATAATGTTATGCTAGGAGCTTGTCACAACTGAAGACAATCCCCGCATTACTATGCAGAGCATACACTTTGATGGAGCCTTGGTGTTCTAGCCTATGTCAATTGGTCTGACACAGCTTTAAGCCAAGGCGGGTACAGGAAAATGATATTTACCAGTGCACAAGAGTCTGATCTTGTATTTCTTGGAGACGTTATTGTCCTTCCATATATGTTTCAGTCTGGACAGTGCCCAGGCTGTCTTTGCAGCGCTGTAGATGTTTGAATTCATGCTGTACAACCTGGTGTATGTCATCATTTCACTGTGGCGGGAGACACCAAACTCGTCGTGCTGTCGTAGTGGCGACAACCCAGAAAGAGCCCAAGTCATCAGCTGGAGTCAGGTGAAAGTGAACTTTAACACTGACAGGCAGACACACACACATGCACCCCCCCCCCCCCAACACACACGCGCACACACACACACACACACACACACACACACACACACACACACACACACACACACACACACACACACACACACACACACACACACACACATAACGCATAACAGTTGTCAGTTTACAATCATAATGATAGGTCATACACAGCCTCAACAAATAGTCAACAAACAACACGACTAGTCGTTTGTAAATAGTTATGCTTTAACAACAACATTACCAGTCATTTTACAATCGCCTCCGTTAGCAGTATCATGTTATTCATTTATCAATATGATCGCTAGGCCTGTTCGATTTGCAATATTTCCTTACTTCTATCATACTCTTGTCACTACGTCTAGTCATTTTGCAAACACATTTGGATCGCAGTACACGCTGAATGGAAAGTTCAATAACAAACAAAAAACAACTGATGTTCACAGCACCTGTGTTATATTGTCTCTTTAGAGCTGAATAATAAAGGCATGATTAATACTCTGGGCGGGGGTTGATTGCGGTAGCTTCCTTCTATGTCTTACAAGTGACAACTTGAAGGGCAGTTTCAAACTTGGTAGGAAATGCTCAATCCACCGGCCATGCCAGCTTACACAGTCTGCTGACCAGTGCCAGAAGTCTGCCAGGACTGGCAGGATTCCAGTGTACAGTCTCGTTCCACTCTGAGTCATCGTATTCACAGAGCCGAAAAAGGAACGCATGCTATTTCCTGCCAAAAATGAGATCGTTTCTGAGAGAGAGACAAGAGTGGACAAAGCCATTATGACAGGACGATACATAAGCAGGCATTTCTGTCTGTCTGTCTGTCTGTCTGTCTCTCTCTCTCTCTCTCTCTCTCTCTCTCTCTCTCTCTCTCTCTCTCTCTCTCTCTCTCTCTCTCTCTCTCTCTCTCTCTCTCTCTCTCTCTCTCTCTCTCCCTCCCTTCGTTCTCTTCACTACTATGAATAATAGTGAGATGGACGTTCATGCTTCAAGTGGTCGAACGGAAATGATTTACTACGGTGAACACGCGTCCTGTGTGCGGCACTTGTGTGAGTGGTTATTACAAATTGCATGGCCATTGTGAATGTCATTTTGAATGATGAAAAAGAACGTAATTATCTTTTTCTACTACATAGTTTCGAGTCCTAGCATTAACATGTACGTAATCAGTTGCAATTTGTTGTTTCTTTGCACTGCATTTTTTCGGCGCTGCAAATATTGATGTACACCCCCTTGACATAAAGGCAATGTGTAGGCCATTGTCAATAAAATCGTATCTGAAGCGTCTGAAGTGTCTCTCTCTCTCTCCCTCTCTTCGTTTTAATCTATCTATCTATCTATCTATCTATCTATCTATCTATCTATCTATCTATCTATCTATCTATCTATCTATCTATCTATCTATCTATCTATCTATGTCTTGTCTGTCTGTCTACCTGCCTGCCTGCCTGCCTGCCTGCCTGCCTGCCTGCCTGTCTGCCAATTTTCCCAATTTTCCTATCTATCTATTCATTTCTCCACCTCTCTGTCTATATATTCGTCCATCTACCCATCTATCTATATATTTTTTTTACAACTGGGATAGGGGCCTAAATGTGAACCCCACACACAATCGCATTTAAAGTATCAATTAAACATGCCTTATAAAACTCACATAACTAGGTTCCATATAGACCTCTCTTGACATAAAACATATACATGGGGAAAAAATCATCCTCCACTGCAGATCTTAGGCATACACTCT
>CM031603.1:95367629-95370129 GCA_018398815.1 Conus ventricosus
CCTCCTGTTGGAGGCTTGGGATCCATGCAGACCCCCCCCCCCCCCCCCTCCCCCTCCACCCAGTCAAGTTTCTGTCGAGTTCGCGTCGCGGGGGTCCTGTTTTTATTGCCCGAGACGAGCACAGACTGGATTGTCGCTCGCTGAGCATGATGCGTTTATTACAGGAGACATCCCCCGACACCCCCTTCCCTCCCCTGCCCCACTGGATTACACCCCCCTCCCTCCCTCCTCCCCGGCTCGTTCCTTTCAGTTTATCACCCCCCCCCCCCCCCCCCCTCACCCATCCTGTATTGCCCTTCCCTCCTGTATTGCCCTTCCCTCCCCCACTACCCATTCTCTGTGTGATCTCCCTACCCTCCCTACTCCATCTGCAACCCTCACCTTCAACCCCCCCCACTCCCTGTTCCACCCCCCCCCCCCCCCCCCACATCGTCTTCCTCACCTATGGCAGCGTAGTAAAGTGTGGCTTTAAAACCTAGCACTGTTTGACGTATGTAAAAAAAAAAAAAAGGAACAACGGTTTTGAGGTGTCACAAAGCGCGTTTTGGACAATGCCGTTGATCTTTATGAAGTGTATCTCGCTCCGTACCCTACTCTTTCTCAGCCCCTATATTACCCCTCCACACTCACACCACACACACACACACACACACACACACACACACCACAAACCTTCCCTCCCCTACTTGCTGCATCTTGACCAAAAATATAAAGAAAATCGTGGCTTTGTTGTTGCTCATTAGTGCTTCTTCCATCCTTCAACGCATATGTGTAGTATGTGAATCGACACACACACACACACACACACACACACACACACACACACACACACACAACACACACACAATATATATATATATCTATATCTATAATTATATATATATATATATATATATATATATATAATTATAAAAAGTACATCATCTCTTGTTTGCTGCCATATGTTGGTGCACTTCCAGATCAAAAGGCAGCCACGCCCAGTGGTGGGCTGGGCTTCAGAACAACATGGGCTGAACAACAGGCAAACCCAGCATCTGTTTGAACTTCGCCAACATCTACATCTTCCTTGGCTGCACTTCTTGCCTGATAATAATGAAATAAGAAAAAAACCCTTCCCACGGTCACCCTTACGTCTCCCGTTTTCCCCTTTCCCCTCTTTTTTTGCGTCATCCAGTGGACACCCTCTCCCCTTCCCCCTCCCCCGCTTATCCTCCTTTTTTATGCGTCCTCTGTGTGGAGGGGTCCGGCACTCTATCGCCGTACTTGTGTAGCTGTCTGAGCGGGTGCAGACATAAATGCGCTATCAAGAACCCCCCTCCCCCTCCTCCTCCTCTTCCCCCCCCCCCCCCTCTACCTTTCCCCCCTAGACAAGTTTCGGGTCGGATGTTTAAGCGACGCGGGGTCCTGTTTCTATTGCTTGAGACGAGCGTGGACCGGATTGTCGTTCGATGAGAATGATCTGTTTGTAATGGAAGACATCCCCCCAACCCCCCCCCCCCCCTCGGATTACCCTTCCACCTTCCTGAACCCCTCGTTCCTCACACTTTGTCTGCACGTCTTTCCCTCTACACCATTCACTGTCTGTATGTCTTTCCCTCTACACCATTCCTGTCTGTATGTCTTTCCCTCTACAACCATTCCCTGTCTGTATGTCTTTCCCTCTACAACACCGTTCACTGTCTGTATGTCTTTCCCTCTACACCATTCACTGTCTGTATGTCTTTCCCTCTACACCATTCCCTGTCTGTTTATGTCTTTCCCTCTACACCGTTCACTGTCTGTATGTCTTTCCCTCTACACCATTCACTGTCTGTATGTCTTTCCCTCTACACCATTCACTGTCTGTGTTATGTCTTTCCCTCACTTACCATCAAACTTCGATCTCCCCCCCTCCTCCGTATCCCCCCATACACACATCACTTGTGCTCTCCCTAACGTTACGTATTACGTAGTAAGTGCCGTTGACATTGAACCTTGTGATGGAGTCTACGCGACAAAGCCAATACGCGTTATGGTGTCTCCTCTCGCGCATTGGACCTCACCCACCCCCCCCCCATCCCCATCATTATCCAGCATGCCTCTGGCAGCCCTCCTCCTCCGTTCTCAGTCTGCCTTCCACAAGCGCTGTCCAGATAGGTGAAACACAAAGAATAGTTTGGTGTGGTTTAGGAGCGCTCTTTTCCCCTTCCTTGTTTTTCCCCCTTGAATGCAGAGGTGAAATGGCATTTACGACACTGAACACAAAGAAGGCCCGTTAGCGCGCTCTACACTACGCCACACATACAGACGTAAAGGCATAGCATCCACACACAAAGCCGTGCGCGCGCGCGGCACACACACACACAACACATACACACGAACACACACACAAAGGACCAATCGCCACCCACATACACACACACCACACCACAAGGAAGAGAGAGACAGAGAGAAGAGAGAGAGAGAGAGAGAGAGAGAGAGAGAGAGAGAGAAGAGAAGAGAGAGAGAGAGAAGAGAGAGA
>CM031603.1:95377629-95385129 GCA_018398815.1 Conus ventricosus
AATACTTACCCCCCTCCACCCCCTTTTCTCTCCAAAGAAAGAAAAAAAAAGCAACCGCAGTTTGAAGACGGCATGACGACAGCTATTCAGCACAACGCAATAACGAAGCCAAATTGCGGCAAAAACTCGTTAAAAAGAAACCTTTAACCGTTTCTGCACCGAGGACACCCACCCAGGTTATTTCCCTTCACTGCCGAGATCGACACCTCTCAAAAGCCATTTCCAGTTCCTCTCCCAAGAGGGCGGAATGAAAAAAAGTCAATTGCCGTTCATTTTCCACCAGGTCAAAAGCTGATCTTTTCCTTTCTTAACCGACATCACGTCAATCCTTCTTTTAAATACATTTCCTCTCCAATGACTTGATGGGATTTTAAATTGCCTCTAAAGCCAACACAGATATAAAAAAAAAAAAGTGAAAATAAATGGGCTTAGTAAATTGCCAGCTGAAAGGAAGTGCGAAATGGAAATAATACTGAAAGAAGAAAAAAAAAAGAAAAAGTTCTTCACCAAAGTACCTATCAACGAGTCAGTCAACAATTCAATCTGTCTTTACAAAATGACTAATAATACAAATACACACAAAGTAATCAACTAGTCAACCAATCAATTGAAACAATCTCACGTAAGTAATAAAATAATCAGCTAATTACTACTTACTACTACTACTACTACTACTACTACTACTACTACTACTACTACGCTTTAACAACAACAACAATAACCACTACTACTACTACTTGTACTACTAGTACTCTGAAAACAAACAAAATATGAAAAGACAAATAAACGAACAAACAAATTACAAAACCATTCTACCAACCAGCCAACCGACACAGCAACCAGCCAGCTAGCCAACCAGTCAACCAACCAGCTCCGTAACCAACCAACCAAGGAAGAAATGGTAAAAAAAAAAAAAAAAAAAAAAAAAAAAAAAAAAATTAAAAGCCCAATCTGACAACCAAACAATCAACATTCTGTGCACTTAAAATTCGACGACAAATCACGGCGGTCGTACGTTCAGCCCAGCAAGACACCTAATGTACAAAGTGTAGATGAATGCTTTCGGAAGGGAAAGGAGGGTGGGTATGAAGCAGTGCGTGGGTGAGGGAAAGGGAGGGGGGGGGGGGGGGGGGGTGAGGCGTTTACTTTTCCTTATTTTTGATTTAAGATGCCAAATGAAAAGGCACTGCTGAGCGACGGGGTGAGGGGGGGGGGGGGGGGCAGGGGGGGAGGGGGGAGAGAAGAGGCGGGAGACGGGAGGTGAGAGGGATTTCTAGGGGAAGGTGATGGTAGGACACTGTGAAGGGGTTGAAGAAAAACAATAAGGAAAGAGGAAGGGGAGGGTGGGCGGAATGGTAGAAAGAGACTAACTTGGAGACCACACACACACACACACAGAGAGAGAGAGAGAGAGAGAGAGAGAGAGAGAGAGAGAAGAGAGAGAGAGAGAGAGAGAAGAGAGAGAGGACAGACACGACAGACAGACAGACACACAGTGACAGAGAAACACAGACACAGAGACGGACAGACAGACAGAAAGACAAATAGACAGAAAGACAAACAGACAGACAGACAGACAGAGAAACAGATAGACAGACAGAGAGAAGGTTGTGTGCAAACCTGTGTGTCATCCCTCTCCCTTCGCCTAATCCGCCCCTGATTCCATGTCTCTGCTCCGCCATGACTGTGACGATCTCTATTTATAAAGGTGACAGAGAAGAAGAAGAAGAAGAAGAAGAAGAAGAAGAAGAGGAGGAGGAGAAGAAGAAGAGAAGAAAAAGAAGGAGGAGGAGGAAGGAGAAGAAGAGAAGAAGAAGAAGAAGAAGGAAGAAGAAGAAGAAGAAGAAGAAGAAGAAGAAGAAGAAGAAAAGAAGAGGAGGAGGAGAAGAAGAAGAAAGAAGAGGTCAGCCTTGAGGTGCACGATGCGGAACGCATGGCCTCATCAGCTGATGGACATCGACAAGTGGCAGCCACCACTCGATAGATAATGAACCACTCCCTTTTCTCATGATCCATAGTGCTCCCTCCCCCCATCTTTTCCAGTGTCTCTCCTCTCTCTTTCCCTCCCCTACCTCTCCCCACAGTTTAATTAGCCTGTTTTTTTTCTCAAAGCATTATCTCCATCACAGACTAATAATGTGTGCATGCACACACACGTGCGCGCGCGCGCGCGCGCACACACAACACACACACACACACACACACACGCACGCACGCAAACACACACATAAGCATGCACGCATCCGCGCACGCTCACACACACACACACACATGCACACACGCATGCAAGCACGCACGCGCACACACTCAATCGTATGAAAATTTGGATACGCGGAGAGTGCAAACAACTTTTTCACTAAGTGAACGTTTTTATTGCGCATCCGCTACAATGACTAGAAAGACCCCAGGGAAACGACGTGGACGAGTCTTTGAAACGCGATGACAACTGCGACGAGACAAAAAGTGGCTCAGGAACAGGGGATGTCAGTGGAAAAGAAGGTGATGGTGCAAGCGATGCCGCCACTTCCACCTCAGCTGCCGCTTCGGATCATTCCGACACCGTGAGACCAAACACATCTTGCTCCAGCGACACTACACACGCTACGGTGATCACCAGCGCGGGTAGTGATCTTAAAAACACGATATTGAAACTATGTGATAGAATTCTGTCCCTAGAAAGTGCTGTTAATGATCAAAAGCAAGAAATAGAAAAACTCAAGGCAATCCAGGCTAGACCAGTAAGATCCACTGCCACAGCTATCACACAAACTGAACCGAAAATCATTACCCCTGGCCTTAAATCATATGTAGAAGCAGCAAATCCACTCCTACATCCCCATCTCCATCGCCATCCAATGAAATCGGGAGCAAAACGGGTGTGAAGGGCAAACAAATAAAAAAGGAACGTTGGAAGACAAGAAAAGAAAATCTGACGTCATAAAGGCAAATGACGCGAAAAGCAAAACGTCGTCCGAAGACTCCAATACGAAAAAGAACAATGACTTTCCTTCAGCTATCGTACTCTCTGATTCCATACTGAAAGGTGTACAAATGAAAAGACTAGGCCGTTCCTATGGGTTTTCTTCCAAACGACAGAAAACATATGCCACACAAAAACTGAGTCTTCAACAACTTGATTCAACAAACGACTCAGAAATACCAGACGCTATAGTATTCACTGTGGTATCAATGATTTGAAAACGCAAGACGCAGAAACAGTCAGCAAAGATTTCACAAAAGCAGTCAAACAAATCAAAGTGAAACACCCATCATCACACATTGTTGTGAGTCAGGCAGCTGCAGTAGAAGATGCTGAATTGGATGCTAAACGTGAATTGTTCAATGCCCTTGTAAGAACAGAACTGCTGGCTGACAAAATTATTTCTTTCGTACCACACAATAACTTCTATGACTACGGGAGAGACGGGATGCATCCAACCACCAGGGGATCATCGATCCTGGCAGCTAATATTGGTCGGCATCTACGAGACCTCCTTTGGGAAAAGCCAAGAAGCCATCTCGCCGCCTACCTCCCCATCCAGGGCGTTGGGGCCCTCAGAGGCTGTATCAGGACGACAGGAGACCTTGGTGGAACCGCTATGTAATGCTCTAAATGTTCGGGAGCATCTCCCTCAAGACTCCATATTGACTGAAATCTAGTCATGTAGTGGAGCCCAGTTACATACCTCCACCTCACTTGTTAACGTGACAATTTGAATTTTATTACTGAAGACAATTTAGGTTTATTACTTTGCATTTCTGTTTCGTAATTCTTGTTTTAACGTCTTACGGGTATCGTGCATGTCCTTACCTGTTTATATACATTAGAAGGGAATTTCTCAGTCACTTCACTTATTATATACGTCTTTATCATGACAACAAAAAGAGACCAACTATTAAGCTTCTCCAATGGAACTGTCGCTCCATAACAAAAAAAAAATATATCATACTTGAATCAGTATCTTGGAATAAATAAGTTTCATGTTTTATTATTACAATCACTAAATGTCAACAGCGATAATCTACCACATTTACCTGGATTCTATCACCCCCCAGTTTATGAACAATGTGCGGACCGAATACAAACAGCTATCTATGTGCGTGAAGGCCTGGATTTTTGCGAAAGAACTCCACCAGTATCCAATAACATCCCTTCTGCTTCATGCTGTGCAGCAATGGTCAAATTTACTTCTTCTTTGATATTGAACATTGCTTCAGTTTACCTTCCAAAAGGACCTGATGATACGAATACAGAATGGCTAAAAGGGTTCCAAGACCAAAGAGACAAATGGGTCATTGGAGATTTTAATGCACATGCTCCTTTTTGGGACCATGGCTGCTCTTATGTTACAAGTAATAGATTATTAGATAACATAGCTGATTCTAATCTATATTTGCTAAATAATGGAAATATTACTCGCATTCCAGATATAGCCACCCATAACCCCTCAGCCATCGATTTAACCTTTACATCTCCATCACTTGTAGTAAACTCAATGTGGGAAACTGGAGATAAATCCACTGGGATCAGATCATATTCCAATAATAATATTCGTTGAATGACATATTAGAACAGGAAATCTCAGAAGATATTATTCCAAAATATATTTACAAAAAAGCAGATTGGTCTTTTTTTCAAACCAATCTTAACAATATAGACATAGTGTTCTCAGCTAATGAAAACGTAGATGACCAATACACTGCATTTTGTAAATATATTTTAGCAGCAGCTGACAAGTCGATCCCGAAGATAAAAAACACAAAGTCAAAAAAACATAATGGAAATGTATGATGGAACACAAAATGTGAAACTGCCAATGAAAAGAAAAAAGAAAGATTCAAGATTTATTGTAAAAAGAGATCAGCAAGTAATCATAAAGAAATGAAAAAGGCAGATAAAGAAAGTAAAGATGTCATAGATGACGCAAAGCTGCAGCATTGGAATTAATTTTGTAACTCCGAAGTTAAAAATCATAAAGATATTTGGTAAAGTGTGGGAGGAACTGAAAGCTATGAAAAATGGATTAACATCGACACAGTACCATATAACAATAGATAACAACAGTCTTCCTAGTGCTCATGAGAAAGCAGAAGCCTTTGTAAACACATTTGCTAAGGTAAGCCGCTCTGAAGGTCCTAACAAGTACTCACCAAATATACAGAGAGAAAGAAGAAGGTGATGAATGTACAGCAGACAATAGTAACAATATCAATGCTCCTATAACTATCCAAGAAGTAAAATAAGCCATTAGATCCATACCATTAAGAAAATCATCTATTGGTTTAGATGCAATATCTAATCAAATGTTAAGAAATTTGCCTGAACATTTTGTAGAGTTTTCTTCATAAATTATTTGGTACGTGTTGGAGCAATGGCGTTATGCCAAAATATGGAAACAGTCGATTATTGTTCCAATTCATAAGCAAGGAAAATCTACAAAGGATCCTAAGAATTATAGACCCATTGCATTAGCTTCACATGTCTGTAAACTTTCAGAAAGAATTGTTTTGAATAGACTTGTACATTACTGCGAAAAATATAACATCATACCAGTCAATCAAGCTGGTTTCCAGAAAGGTCGATCCACTACAGAAATTTTTAGTGAAATTATCAACAAATATAAAGAAACAGTTTGCTAGACGAAAATGTGTTCTTGCTACCTTTTTTTTTATATAAATAAGGCTTACGACCAAGTGTGGCATTTTCAGCTATTGAATAAACTTAAAACATTGGCTTGGCAGGAAATATATACAACTATGTCAGATGTTTTTCTAAAGGATAGGGTAATAAGAACAAGAGTAGGAAAAACATATTCCACAAGTAGAACACTTTCAATGGGAATCCCTCAAGGGTCAGTATTAGCGCCACTTCTCTTCTCGTTATTAATGCATGATCTGCCAAACAAATTATCAAAAAAAGTTGTTCTTGTCCAATATGCAGATGATATATGCATGTGGAAGGATGTAACATTAAAAAAGAAAACTTCACAGCGAGATATAAAATTCGTCAAAAAGATCTATCAAGGAGAACTAAATAAGATGGTGGATTATATGAAGCTAAATGGATTAAGTAAGTCTGTCAACCGAAAAAACAAATATGATTCTTTTGAACAGTGGATCTAACCCAGAAAGTATGCCTGTTTTCACATTGGATGATACTCCTCTTAAGTACGTTACAGAGATAAAATTTCTAGGAGTTTATTTTACATCTAAATTATCATGGAACTTTCATATCGAATATTTATTAACAAAGGCGAGAAAAACATTAAACTTTCTGAAAATCATTTCTAAAGAAAAGTGGGGCAAGATCCAGCTACATTGATTACTCTATGTAAATCTTTAATAAGATCAAAAATAACTTATGCCCAAGAAATATTCTTCAACGCGCCAAAATATTTATTACAAAAACTGCAAAGTATTGAATGTAAGGCGTTGAAATTAGCCCTTGGACTTCCTGTGCACGCATCATCGTCACGTACATATCATGAAGCTCAGGTACTTCCTCTAGATGATTATAGAGATTTAACATGTTGTAAATTTGTCATTAAAAGTACAGCTAGAAAAACACACATTAAATCAGAAATCAAAATAAGATCAATTTTGATTTTCCAAAAAGAGCAAAGTCTATAACTTCTCAAATAACTATAGCAACTTATACATAAAAAATAATTTCAGATTTCTGGGGTTTCTTTAGAAAAAGAAAATTTCTCTCCCAGACCATCTTTTTGTCCTATTCCACCCTGGGAACTTAAAAAAGCCCATTTTGATATTGATCACACCAACATAAAAAAGATGAAAATATCAATATGCTAGCAAGTTATACTAAGTGTCATATGGACGAGAAATACACTAACCAATTAAAAATATACACAGATGGTTCATGTATTGGTAAGCAAACAGGTTGTGCATTCTTAATCCCTGACTTGAGGGTGGAGAAATCTTTTTACATTGGATGTAACATATCCATATTTACAGCTGAATTAACAGCAATACTCATGGCTTTGAATTACCTTTTAATTTCCCCAAAACAATATTTCAAGCTCTGTTTGTGTAGATTCAAAATAAGTCCTTCAGGCAATAAAAGATTTTAATTTGCATACTAGGCCTGAAATGATTATTGAGATAAGCTGTTTTGATCCATATGCTTATTGAAGGAGGCACCCAACTATCCTTTTGTTGGATTCCTTCACACATGTTCCTTTTACTACAACGATAAAGTAGATAGGGCAGCTAAGCGTGGAGCAAAACATATCTGTGGTTCTGAAGATCTTAACCTACCCTTATCGGTACATGAGCAGTGCAATTTAGTTAAAACATATATTTCGAAAACTTTCAAAGATAGAATGATAGAACATGACAATCAAAATCAGTTTGATATTTTTGATATTAAAATCATTCAACATGATTTTAGTTTAAATAAAAACATACTTTCATTGATGTATAGGTGGAAACTTGATGCTTTTAAAACAAAATATGTTAAAAACATAGTATGTTTATGTA
>CM031603.1:95395129-95410129 GCA_018398815.1 Conus ventricosus
AAAGGATAGACTGTTAAAAGGGGAAAGGAAAGATGTTAAGGGAAAGGAAATGGTTTTTGGGGCTGTTTTTGGGAAGGGAAAATTGTGGGAAATGTTAAGGAAGGAATGTGAGGACTGTTAAGGGAGGAAAGGGGAACTGTTAAGGAAGGAATGGAAAAAAATGTTAAGGAAGGAATGAAAAGAATGTTAAGGGAAAAAAATGGAAAGGCCCGTTTTTAAAGGGGGGAATTTGGGAAAAATGTTAAAAGGGAAAGGGAAAGGGGGGGGACTGTTAAGGGGGAATGGGGAAAAATTGTTAAGGAAGGAATGGGGGACTGTTTTGGAAGGAAAGGGAGGATGGGTTAAAGGGAAAGGGAAAAAGGAAAAAATGTTTTAAAGGGAAGGAAATTTGGGAGGATGTTAAGGAAAAATGGAAAGCCCGTTAAGGAAGGAAAAGGGGGCTGTTAAGGAAGGGAATGGAAAAAATTTTTTTAAAGGGAAGGGGGGGAGGAAAAATTTTTTGGAAGGAAAGGGAGGACTGTTAAGGGAAGGGGGTTGAAAGAAATGTTAGGAAAAATGGAAAAAAATGCCCAAAGAAAGGAATAGAAATACTTTTTTAAGGAAAAAAATTTAAAAAAAGTTTTAAAGGGGGAAGGAAAAGTGGGAGTTAAGGAAGTGGAAAAAAAAAAATTGGGGTTTGGGGGGGGAAGGGGGACTGTTAAGGAAGGGAAAGGAAAGACTTTAAGGAAGAAATGGAAAAAAACGTTTAAAGGGTAGAAATGTTAAGGAAGGAATGGGAAGGGGTGGTTTAAGGGAGGAATGGAAAAAATGTTAAAAGGGGGGGAATGGGAGGCTGTTTAAAGGGAAAGGAAGGACGACTGCTAAGGGAGAAATTTTTGGGGGGACTGTTAAGGAAAAAAATGGGAGGCTTTTTAAGGGAAAGGGAATTTGGGGGGACCGTTAGGAAGGTTGGTAGGACGGTTTTAGGGGGAAAGGAAAAGAAAGGGGTGTTTGGGAAAAGGGAAAGGAAAGGGCCGTTTTTTGGGGGAACGAAAAGCCCGGTTAAAGGGAAAGGGAAAGGAAAGACCCTTTAAGGGGGGGAAGGAAAGGGCTGTTAAGGGAAAGGAACGGAAAAAACGTTTTAAAGGGGGGAACGGAAAAAACTGTTAAGGAAGGAACGGAAAAACCGTTTAAAGGGAGGAACGGGGAAAAAATGTTTAAAGGGAAAGGGAAAGGAAAAATGTTAAGGAAGGGGTTTAAAAGGCCCGCAAGGGGTCGGGGGAAAAACTGTTAAGGAAGGAAAGGAAAGACTGTTCGTGAGCAGAGGAAAAACCCTTTTTAAGGGAGAAATGGAAAATTTTTTTTAAGGGGAAAGGATGGAAAAACTGCCACGGAAGTAGAAAGACTGTAAAGGGGACCAAGTGGACATACTGTTGAAGGAAACGTGAAAAGACGGGCTTGGGGAAGCGTAAAAACGAGTGTAAGGGAGGGGGTGCATGATTGTCAAAAAAGAAAGGGGGAAGATTACTTAGGAAACAGTGAAAGGACTTTCAATAGAGGAGTGGAAAGACGGTTGATAGGGAGTGGAAAGACTGTTGATAGAGGAGTGGAAAGACTGTTAGGGGAAGACAGGAAAGAATGTTAAGGGAAGAGTGGGAAACTATAGGGTAAGAGTGGAAAGATGTTAGGGGAAGGTAGAAAGACTGTTAGGGTAAGAGTGGAAAGACTGACTGTTAGGTAAGAGTGAAAGACTGTTAGGGTAAGAGTGGAAAGACTGTTAGGGGAGAGTAGAAGACTGTTACGGTAAGAGTGGAAAGCTGTTAGGGTAAGAGTGGAAAGACTGTTAGGGGAAGAAGTGGAAAGAGTGTTAGGGTTTAAAAGTGGAAAGACTGTTAGGGGAAGGTAGAAAGACTGTTAGGGTAAGAGTGGAAAGACTGACTGTTTTGGGGTAAGAGTGGAAAGACTGTTAGGGTAAGAGTGGAAAGAGAGAACAGCATTTTTACCAATCCTGACTCACTTTGCTCAACCACCGTGTTTTTGGGCAAAAGTGGCCTGAAAGCCGCCTTTTCCTGTGGGGGAAGGAGAGAGGAGAATCACCGGCAGACAGACAGAGAAGAGAGAGACAGAGAGAGAGACAGACAGACAGACAGAGAGGCGGGCAGACAGACACACACACACACACTCTTTCTCCTCTCTCAATTAAATGACATAAAATCGCACACTTCTTCTGACTAATTTCCACCTACAAACTTTGTCACGGGGCTGAAATCTGATCACTTAATTTACGGCTCGCGGCAGTTTGCACCTAGCCTGTCCTGTTTAAACGAAACACCACTCAGTTGGGTTGCACCACATTTGGGAAAAATCTTGATTGCCATCAGTTCGAGGCTGTCGACGTGGCATGACCGGGCAGTCAGTGTTTGAGCCACCACTCAAGTAGGATGGGTGTCTTTCGTCGGTTGTGACCACGGTGTTTTAATTGTATTTTTTTAAATGGCTAAAACGTTACTGAAGAACAGGTTTGTTATTCGAGGCCATAGTTTTATTTTAACTGAATGTTTAGAGTATTTGTATTGAAAGTTTTTTTGTTGAGTCAGTCAGTGAAGGCAAGCTAAATTATTCAACATTGTTTTGCCCGCACAGCGGGCGTTGATAACTCGTTCCTCGATATACAGCGAGAGCCGCATCTTTCTGCGTTATTCATTGCGCTTAACTGGTAGTTGAAGCGGGGGGTAACACGACTGCTGATTCGTATTTGAAACATTTTTTGCATGTTCCTACCAAGTAAAAAATGTTCTCTCCGTTTGTATTAGACTTGATTGTTTGTTAATCTATAGATTCAGTGTTATGTGGCCAAGCTGATCTGGTATTTAGATGTGTATACTTTTATACTTTTTTAATTCTAAACAGTTCATCTACCTTCAAGTGTGCTCTTTATGCATTGAATGGCGATTTCGAATGTTTTGGCAAACAAACTGATTAGGGTTAGGCAGAACCTTGTACATCTACCAGTATGGAGGGAGTATAGTGTGTGGCATAGCACTATCTTCATATAAATGATTCAAATATACAATGACGGAATTTGTACACAAACTACAAAAAGTATGTTGTAAATCAGATAGGCTGGCACGAGGCGAAACTTAATCGCTAGCGACACGCGCGACCGCGTTGACAACAGCGGCACGGGGCAAGCGACCAAAAAATCAATAAAAGCGAGAGACTGGGCATTCGACAGGTGAGGGGTGGGTGGGGGGTGTATTCATTTGAGGTTGTCAGCGCGCCAGGTGTTCGTATTTTAGCGCGGGTTGTATTGTCATTGAAGGTGTGTGGTGAAGATAGTGAGAAGAATATTTAATGGGTTTTGATGCAGGTTGGTTTTGGTTTATATATTTTTTTGATCATTGGCAGAACAAAGATAGTGGGAGATTCTAAGCTGACAATAATTGACGATAGCATGTTGAGTACCATGCAAATTTGTTAGTGCTTTGGTTGAGTTGAGAGCAGCAGGCCTTCATTTTCTCGCAAAACTAACTAGCGCTTTACATGAGCGGTAAAGGTCACCAGTGGCAAGCCGTGTTTCTTCACTATCGTTAGATTCTATTTTTAGTGTTGACTGCTTCAGCTAACAGTGCGCGCGCACTGTAAGACGGATAGAAGCAAACCAAGCAGACTGGGTCTATCAGGCGAGCCTCCTGTTTAACATCGTAAGCGCACGAGCTACACTTGACGTAAGCTCTATTAATTTTTAGATACTGCTAATGCAGGTGCGGTTGGGTTTGTTTAGTGTTGACTGCCTTGAAATTTTCAACTTGCACTTTATGACTTTGTATTTATTTTGCTGGATTTACTGCTTCACTTGCTTGCTTCATACGTCACTGCTTCAACTTTTTCTGGCTGCGCACACTACTCGCCGTCCCCCCCACCCCCACCCCACGCAGCACGTCTCCCACCCCCCCCACTCACGCACGTCCCCCAACCCCCACCCCACACGAAAGCAAGTCTCCCACCCCCACCCTCCACGACACGCACGACCCCACCCCCACACCGGACTGGTCTAATGTGTGTTTGTTGTTTGTTTGTGTTTGTTGTTTGTTTGTTCCTGCCCCCTCGCATGACTCCCCCACCACAACCTGCCCCACCCCACCCAACCCACACATGCCAAACACTCAAGTGCATCTCTAAGTTTTTAAACAAGTTATTTCTTAAGTTCTTACTTAAGTTACTATCTAAGTTGTCCTTAAGTCATTTCAATTTTCCCCAAGTTCTTACTTTTAAGTTACTTCTAACGTTTTTAAATAAGTCTTAATAAGTTCTTGTTAAGTTTTTTAATTAAGTTCTTGATCAAGTTCTTAATTAGTTCTTGCATAAGTCTCGGTAAGTACAACCAAGTTCTTATTAAGTTATCTTATAATTTCAAAAAAATACAAGCTTTGTTTTTATCTTAAATAGGATGTCTAATAGGTACTCTCAACGCCTCAAAAAACGGTGTCATCGTTGTGATATGTCTTGCTCGGGTTTCTGGCATAGATTTTAAGGAAGGTCTTACATCAGAAGAGCAGCAACCGCATTGATTACAATTCCTGGTTATGGGATATGTCTTTTATAGACTCCAGCTTTCTTTAATTTTTGACTTCATATTTTATAATACGCCATGAATCTATTTTTATAAAAAAATTTAAAATTATTATTACATTATAAATGGATTCAAATGATGCTTTGTTATTGGCGGTTTTGGCGTGGTGGCGTCTTTTTCTGCATTTAGTGGCTAAGATTTTTTTGATAGCTGCCTTCGTTTCTGTTGCCATACTTTATATTGTTTTACTTACAGAAATATCCGCCCCCAGCAGCAGAAAGGGACGCCAAAATATGGCAACAGTTTTAAGTTCATTATTCATTGATGAACTTTGGGGCCTTGTATCACATGGAGTGTTCAGTTTTTATAGCTAGCATTTGAATCAACTTGTTCTGGCGTTGGAGGTGTTATGTTTTCTGATGAGTAATTATTTTGTAGACTTATTTTTTTGTCTGTTCCACTCTGCTATTTTCTTCTGCTTCAACACGCCCAGGATTATTAATGATCTAGCATGATTCAGCGTTTTCTGGGTTTCTTTCTCACCATGTTTCAGTGTTTTTTCTGCGTTTCTGTGATTTTCTAGATCGTTCATTTTGAAGGGAAATAAAATCTATTTGATGAAAAGTTATTTAACCCATGATTCATGGGCGATAACAATGTTCCAAATCTATAGTATAACATCAATCCGAGAAGCACTCTAATTACTTTGTTAAACGGGATCTTGCGTTAAATCATACGTAAGATCTTGTTCAGAATTCAATGGGAAAGACAATCTACTGACTAGTTTATGTAAAACTAAGAACCGTTTGCCCCACACTTGTCACCATTCTTGACCCAAGCTGCGCTTCATTCCTGGTTATGATACTTTATAATGTCTGTGGCGGCATCTGTTGAATCTGTTCAATGCTGAATGTCAGTTCAGAGGATACTGTTTTGTTTTTCCACACGCTGCCAATGAAAAGTATACAGCCTTTCCTTTTTGGGCCATAATAGCTTGATCTCTACTTGGTCTTTCATACGTTCAGAAGGTTTAGGCTTGCCTTGTAGCTGTAGGAGATCATCTCTGCTGTTCATGTTTTTATTAAATTATAATTATTTTATTTTATAAAAAATGAGCACCGAAAAAAATGTTGCTAAAACCTTGTATACCATGCTGCTGTGATTGGGTGGGCTAAGTGTAGGTTACTCAATGCGTGGTAAGCTTGTTAAGAATTAAACCATGCAGATTTGGCAAACTTAGACTTTTGAGGATTCAGCTAAACGCTGATTGCTATTCATTGCAGCTTCGGTTTTTTGCCCGAAAGATTTTCTAGTTAAGCAAGGAATTATTTCCAGACAATATAAAAAATTATGTAAGCGAAAAAAAATACATTTTTTAATAATGGCTTCTCTCGCAATAATGTTAGGGGGGGGGCGGCGCTGTGGTTGAATGCGCTTGCTTTTGTGCAGTAATTTTGCATTTAGTAAACTGGGGGAATGACTGCTAGAGAAAAAGACATAACAAAGCTATGGTGGAACTTAGCTGCTGCAACAATAAGCCTTTGAAAGGGCAGTGAATTGAGCAGTTAGATTATTATTATGACACAATGAAAGACAGGGGCATGCAGCTTACACATTTTTAAAAATGTTGATCAAGCAATAAAAACAATATTATCTAGTAAACATGGCAAAACCAAATCGAGACATTGCCCCCACCAAAATTCAGTGACTTTTATTCAACCTTCAGAAAAACAAAAGATGCAAGAATCGGGTTTATTGTCGTTGGTATGACCGTCGTGTATTTTGTTGCGCATAAATATTGGCTGAATAAAAAATGATACAAATCTATTATTCGCCCAAAGGATATTGGAAGGGCATCACAGCAATTAAAAAGCTAAGCCAAGCAGCTGGAGTCAGTGAACAAACAGCAAAAGAATGGTTATCTAAACAAGCGATTTGGCAAATTTATTTACCTGCCCCTAGACGAATACAGAGACCACACTTTGTTAATACAACTCCAAACGACACCCATCAAATGGATCTTCTATATTTACCCTCTGATAGGATTAGACGAAAAAGATTTAAGTACGCACTTACAGTCATTGACGTAGCTTCAAGATACAAAGATGCGGAACCATTAACACAAAAGAGTGCTTCTGCTGTTGCTGTTGCCATACAGCTGATATACCAACGAGGCCCATTAACTTATCCTCGCATGATTCAAGTTGATGATGGAAAAGAATTTAAAGGCCAAGTGAATCAATTATTGTTAAAACATAGAGTTACCATTAAAAGAGGCATTCCAGGAGTTCACAGATCACAGGCTTTAGTTGAAAACTTTAACAAACAGTTAGCCGAAAGACTTTTCTCCTACCAGTATCACAGAGAGCTGATTGACAATTCTCGCAACACAGAATGGGTTAGAAGATTGCCCTCAGTTTTGCGCGCAATGAATAATGAAGAATTTAAAGGCCTAAAACCAGTACAAGCAATCAAAAGAAAAACAATAAATGTTGTTGAAGGAGAGTCTTCATCCGGCAAACTATTACCGTTTGGTTTGAAAGTAAGGTACCTTTATTTACCGGGGAAGCAGAAGGGGACACTCGCATCAGGGAAACAAAACCGTTTTGGAGTTTTGACCCGTACGAAATAAAAAAATTGTAAAAATAAATCCGCCCGGGGTAAAAATTTACGAGAAACGGGCAAAACAAAACCGCCCAGCCCCTAAAGGGGGATCTTTTGTAAAAGAAAACTCAGAAAAAATTCCGCCAGGCACGGGTTTCGCTTTAAAAAAATTTTACGTTCCCATCCCCAAATTTGCATATAAAAAACTCGGGAAATTAACAAACACCCCTTTTTGGGTGTTTTTCTATCAAAATGACTTCTTTTTTTAAAACCCATTTGGGGTGATCTCATGTAGATTAGATCCCCAGTTTTACGTTGCCCATAATGGAAAAGTCTTATTCCAAACAAGGCTTTTTGTTTTTCATGGAAAATTTTTTACTGCAAAACGCGCGAAAAATTTTCCCTTTGCTTTTTTAATTTTTTTTCTCCGGGCTCAAAATACTGTACATTTTTGGGCCCTTTAAACCCCCCCCACATACTCCTTGTTTAAATTTTCAGAAAAATTTTAAACCTTTCCACTTTAAAAAAAACCTTTTGTTAGTAATTGAATGTAAAGGTGAATTTTTGGGGTAATCTGTGTAACATACCATCCCCCATGTCCTTTACCCCTTTCTAATTCCATGTCTTTAAAAGATGTTTTTCAGTAGGGATATCAAATAACAAAACTGTTTTAATCTTTTTAAAGACCTGGACTCGGGTTACGAGGGCTTAAAGAAAATTCGTAAAAAATTTTTAAAACATCAAAAGCTTTGAAAATTTCCCTAAAACAGAAAACCCCCAAAATAAAAAGGGTTTTTGCCCAAATTTTGACTTTCTTTTTTTTCATCATTAATCCAAAAAAGGGATCAGAAATTTTCCCAAAAATCCTGTTTAATTTGGGGGGGGGGGAAAGCTTTTAAAATTGCTTCGTTCTCTTGGTGCCCCAAACAAACTTTTTTTTGGCGCTTGGGGCGGATTCCCTACCCCTTTCCCAAAAACCAGCTGTTGTTCATCAGCCTTGAAAAAGCCCTTTTTCTGAAGCTCTGTGGTTTTGGGTTCTGAGGCCAGTGTTCTTCAAAAGGTATGGTTTCATAAAACTGTTTTTGATCGAAAGAAATTAAAGCGATGAACAGCTGTTAACTTAAAACCCATGTTTTAAATAAAATTGTAGAAGTCTGTAATAAACAGACTAATTTTTTTTGCCTCCGAAGTTTAGGCACAAAAAAATTTGGGTTCTCTTGATCCATCTTTAGACTTTCTGCTGCTAATGGGTTTGTCCAAATTAAAGCAGGTCATGGAGTTCATGAGGGTATTTTAAGTCAACATCAGAAAAGAAACCACGCAGGTTGGGGACGTTTTAAAATGCCCAACCACTTTTTAATTCCTTTTTTAATATTTTTTTCCTTTCCTGTGGGGGAATTTTTAAAATTACGAATGGAATTGGGTTGCGCCAAAAGCCCAACCAACAGATTGTTTTTCGTCTAAAACATGAGATAGTTAGACCTTTTACTCGGTCATAAATCTTTCCCAAGTTTTTGTTGTTTTTTTTCAGAAAGATGCGCGCCTACTAATTCCCCCCACCAATCCGTTTTCATCACTAATCAGGGGTGGGTCAGACAATAAAAAATCGTACTCCAGTAATTTTTAAGAAAGCGTCCAACTCATCCCGGGCGCAAAAAATGTAGCGCGGGATCCAGGCTGTAATTTCATGCGGTCTTTCTAAATTTTTTCAAAGACGTCCCCCAACAAACAACGTCAGCCATCAAGATAACATGATAGTCTCCCACTTTTTAAAAACATTCAATTTCCCACCTTTTTTAGCAGCGGAAAAAACAAACACTGATGCCCCTTCCCTCTCGGCTAGAAAAGAACCGTTTTGGGAGGAATGTACTTCGTAAAACCTTCCCCAACTGTTCAGTTTTTCAAAAAGGGTAAACACCCTTTCTAACAAGGTGAGTTAAAATATTTTTCCCTTTATTGGGGGGATTTTAACTAGCCATGCTCTAAGACCCCCTCATGTGTTGCATAGATCAAAAAAAGACTGTTTTTTATTTTTAAAGCACTTTTTTTTCGATGACTGGCGTGCATGACACCCTGAAAGGGCATCGTCCCCGCTTTCATTAAAGAGGAAGTGAAACCTCGCAAGTTATGAAAAAACAGGCAGTTCCATGTTTTGGGTCAAACTTTATTGAAATTGCATTTGTTAATCGCCGCTCCTCTGAACTTTTCCGCTAATGTGACATGGCCTACTTTTGGTTCCTGGTCTGTTAAGGGGCCAAAACCCGCAAACCAAAATTTGGCTGGTCATCTGTGTTGGTCTCGGGCCCATTATGTTTTCAGAAATTCAGAAAATTAAAACAGTATTTACGCCTTGCTGATGCGTTCTAAAAGTTTCTGACTTAAACCCCTTTATAATTTCGGGCAAAAGGGGCGCCACCGACTGACAAAAATGAAACAATAACAAATCGATGATACCAAAAAGACTTTTTTCGAAGTTTTTGTGGCGCTCCCTTTCATAAGGAACAATGATGATTCAAAGTCTGCATAAAAAACGTATGGAAAAATTTCATTTTTTTTCCAGTTCTTAAAACTAACTTTAGATCCAGGTGGGGGCGTTAATTGAGTTCTGTATTAAAGTCAACTGGGCCGATACAAAGTTTCTTATGTTCGCTGCGGCTTGAACAGAATGGCATTCTTGTTAAACAATTTCTACAGAATTACCCCCTTGTTGTGCCCATCTTTTTGAAGTATGCAGCAATTAATTACTCATTGTTCGTATAATGTGTAATGCGTAGCCCGCTGGTGAAACATCGCTTAGTAAGACACATGATTTTTGTCTGGTTCCGCCAAATTGTTTTGGACTGTTTCTTGGACACTTTTAATTGGCACCAAATTTGTTTCCTCATCCCATGTGTAAACATTAACAGTTATTGGTTTGTATTTGTTCTTCAAACCGATCATATGGTCTACACTACCGGAAAGACACCCCACTAAAGTTAAGATATTGAGTACGGTGATAGTATTTATACACTCTCTCTGCGTTTGCGGACGTGAAGCAGCCTTGGCAAGAACACACCAATAAAACATTTATTGTCTGTATTCTTTATGTTTAAAACTGCTTTTTTGCAACTAATGCAGGAGGTAGTGGAATGTAAGCCTTACCACCAATCGGCGCATACTTAGCCTGTTTTAATCTTGATCTCTAAGACTTCGCCCTCTGACCAACCAAGCCTCTCATTTTGGCTTCTTCAGCCGCAGGCGTCAAACTGAGCAAGCATTTCGACCTGCCCAAGTCCGTGTGTTAAGTCATTACGAGAAAGAAATATTCTGTAGTTTAGTCGAGACCCAGACTTCTAGATATTCTTCGTTTATTGTTTACAAGTCAATTAAAGCAGCTAACATTACTTAAACCAGGGGTCTATTGGTTAGAGTATACTTTGGAACTTGAGAACTAGCATGAACAACACTTGCCTGTACTTTTGTTGGGTCAATGACTCTAAATCAATATCATTCAGTGCTCTTGATAAACGCTCTCTCTCAAGCATACCTTCAAAAAATTCGTCCTTGCCCTTCATAGAACTTAGCCATGTTGAGCTTCTTTTTCTAACACAAATATTTATTTAAATTAAGAAAAAAAATACTTAATCAGAACAATATCAACGGTCTTTTTTGTGCTTGGACTCATAAACTAAAGTATAAACACCTTTTGGTGATTGTTAAATGAGAGCTGTTTAGAACAGAGTTTAATGTCTCGTTACTTTTTTAATCCATCCTTTTTTAACTGCTCGGGTCCTGGGCTGATGAGAAAAACTTGTCCCACCGCCTTTCTTTGAAGATCAGAACTTTTGCTTATGTTAGTCAAACAAAATCGCCTGTAAACGATTAAATTCTTCATCCCGTGGATGTTATAAGTCAACCAAGCTCTTTATTTATTGTCCGTTTGAAAACGAGCTAAGTTTAGCTGTTATTAGTTGAACCATACTGTGTTCTTTGGAGTTTAGTTTTTTTATTTTTTGCTTGGCGGCACCAACAGCTAAATGAACACGAGCAAGTAGCTAAAGAACAAAAACCTCCGAGAGGTAAAGCTGCGGTTGCTCCTATGCCCGTTGCTAGATACCAACACACTAGATTCCTGCAGATAGAGCGCCTATATCGATGCTCCAGTATTAACATATGTAACAGCAATAAAGCAGCAGAATACCTTTCGTTGGTTTTAGCTGTATTTTGAAAGGGTCTTCCTATTTATTGTTGCATTTGTGTAATGATAGTTAATCTGAAGGTTTTTACTTCAGGGGATTCTATAACAGCAGAATTGCCTGCTATCTCTTCTGTTAGGCGGCGCTGTAGTCACAATTGATACTTTGAACAGACATTCTTTTATAAAATAAAAATAATTAAGTATTGTATATCTTTTAATCTGTTTATCTTCAATAATCAGCTGCGCATGCATATATTAAAAACAAATGTACATTAAGCGTTTATTCGTCTTCTTCTTCTTATCAATTTGAATGTTTATTACGTCTCTCACAGTCTCTCCCGCTTTCCAGCAACTTGATATCCTCTGTTGACCTAGGAGTCATCGCATACACCGTATTTGTTGTTAAATAATCATCAAGTCATACACTGAGAAGTGTAGAGCTTTAGCCACAAGTTCAACTGTTGTATTTCTACACCTCCCACCTCCAAACAGATTTCTTATTTCATCAAAATGGCTGATAAGGTTATAAGCCGCTATCATAGATTTGTTTAGGATCTGCCCTCAATCGAACATAGTACTTTCGTTAATTTTGGATTAAAAAACTTTCAACTTCCTCTTTTGAATGGTACATCTCTTCACACTAGCAAATAAAATACCTTTAAGCGATCTTGCTGAGACGCTAAAACTAAAATTCCATATAGTGTCCTGCCCTGCTTCTGGGAAAGTTGTATGTTGAATCACTCTTTCTTAATATATATATAATTATGACTGATATTGTTGCTCAATCAGCCTTGCAAAATTAGGGTTGCTAACAACGTCAAAACACTAACTTGATGTCAGAAATGCGTACCATTGCATCGGTGTACTGTTTGAACTGATAACACGTTTGTATTCGTTAAAAGTTAGTTCATATGACGTCTGTCTTTTAATGCTCCTTGAAAAGAAATGGCGCATGCGCTTTTAAACAACACAAAATCAATGGGAATGGAAAAGCGATTTCCAAACGCAAAATTTACAGCCACATACTTTATGGCCGTCTTTAGTATCTGCGGCACCTATACTAATGTATTAGTGCTTCATCATTTTCTATTTCCTATGAAATCGGGGGCCAAAAGATCAGGCCCATTCATTCCCGGTTAGACCATAGATCAAATAGGTTATAAAATATTCTGCAATGTGTAAAGAAATATTTCTTGCCTCACTCAAGTTTTATATGAAATTTCTTAACAATTGCCCGCCCCCCAAATTCTGACAACAGGTCCGATTGTGTCTGTTGTTGAATCAAGTACTATTTTGAAAGTAAGAGGGCGCGCAACCTGGCACAACACTTCATCTCTCCTATGACCGAAATTTGGACAGTAAGAATTTGATCTGCATCAATAGTAGATGGATTACTTTGGAACAGTAAATTCCGTTTATTTCCCTTCACACCAAAGGTTCATTCAGTCTTCTATGCGGGGTCAAGAATTCAAGCCATATGCATGTAACAATATTATTTATAAACCAAAATAAAAAAAGTTATATAATTAAAGCAACATGGCAGGCATTGAAGATGAAGATTAAAGATTGTTTTAATGATCGTGGAGACGACATAGTGATTCCCTTGGGAGGCGGCAAACGCTCGGTGCACTCATCGCATGATGAATATAGGCAGAAATCGGGAGTACATTTACCAACAAGTCGGTATAAATTAACAGAAAGTCAGGCCAGAGCATTATACCAAGAGTTTAGGCCAAGAACCACCCGATTATAGAACCTAATGATTATGAAGTAAAAGATGACCATTTGTTTGTGAGGACGACCAAGGACAACTTGTCATCGCTTACAACTAAAAAAGAGCCCATCAAAGTATTTTAGACCGTGGTTCAATTAGAAACTAGGCTCAGAGTGAAAGATCAAAATCCGCCTTTTGGCCTAGTTAGGCCAAATTTAAGGGCGGAGGCAGTTGCTAAACTTCAAACACACTGCAGTAACTCCCGACAGATAACCAATGCAAAGACATGGCCCTTAAAGATTAAATCAATCGATCAGACGAATTAATAAATGTAATAGAAGCAGAATCCCAGTTTTTTATCCAGAAGAAACAGCGTTAAAGACTTAACACGACTCACCGCTACACAAGCGAGAAATAGAGGCCCCTTGATCATGCATTTAGAACCATCAAGAGCGAATTAACAAACAATATAGCAAGAACTAGGTGAACTAGATGGCAAATAGAAGAGAAAAAGAAAAACTCGTTGAGGCTGATGACGCCAACTTAGGCATGATATTTAAAGAAAGAATAACCCAAAGACTAAAAAAGTTCTTGAACAATAGAGACAAGCAAAGACTAGAAGTGCTAACTACTACCGAGACCAATTACGAACTCCAAGTTGTATAGAATAAGAGAAACAATCCCGAAAATTTTATATAAAACACAACGCTAGCAGAACGAATCCAAACACTGTTTAGCGAGCAAGGATCACATTATTAAGCGTTATAACACCTTAGGATTTGCAATAAGTACACTGTGTTGGCTATTAACAGGCGGCGTGGAGGTCAAAGTCATCCTCCACCGCCACCGTCGCCTCCACCTGATAAATCATGGTAAAAAAACAGCTTGATCATCTTGCGAATTTTTAAAAAATTAAGCCAGTAAGCCGTGAACACTTTACCGGGTATATAGGTGGTGATGTTTAGCTGCTTTTGTCTACTGCAAGCAAAGTATTGGCTTAGGCCGAGCAGCCTTATGGCAAAAGTTTTTCTCTTAAATAGTTTGGGGTTAATAATTAGTAAAATAAAGGCCGAGTATTCCAAGGCCATTATAATCCAAGAACAAGCGCTGTCTTTTCATAATCATGGGTCATTCGCGAAATAGTCCTCAAGCTTTTGCTGAGTCTTCAATGAACTAATTGGGGGGTTTGGAACTATCGAGGATTAGATGACTATAATCTTGGGTGTTTTTTACTGCATGTAATATTACTGGCTCAGAATTTATGTCGTTTTTTTTTTTCCCAACCTCTGTTCATTGCCTTCTATAAGAATTTGTCAATATTTATAGTTTATATTGTACCTCTCTGGAGTTCCTGAGGTCAGAAGGCAGCATGTATAAACCAGTGGCCAACAGCAAAGTCTACTTTCGATCTGCGTATTGTTAAAACATGTTGGTACCTTTTGAATACTTGAAGGTAAATCAACTGTAGAATTAATGGCGTCCTCAAAATTTGCTAGATTTGTTTTTGTGCGTTCAAAGCCAGTAGAAGATCAGTTATCTCGATCTTGCCTGTGCTTGCGAACCTAGCAAACACCAAACGTAAGTGCGAATAGAGTCCGTTTTATATTCGTTCTATACTCCCGCTCCTCGTTAGGCCCTAGAAGCGTCTAAAGATAAAATGGATTCCAGCTGTTTTATGCTCTTTGCTCTATTTACCAGGGCACAACAATTTTGAAAAGGAGAACGCCGGCCGCAAAGTTATACTTTCTGATGCTGCCCTGAAAAAAAATGACGCCTATGCCATTGATTATGATCCAACTTATTGTCAAAATCTGTCTGATGTTAAATTGAAATTCGTTACAGATCCTTTCAAAAGCCTTCATGTCTATTTCTGATTGCTGAATGGATTAAACGGATATTGTCCATTCGTAATCGGCTTGCAGTATCAGTCAAATACGTCTGAAGGTGTAAAAA
>CM031603.1:95422165-95424665 GCA_018398815.1 Conus ventricosus
CAAGTAGGTAAATATTTTTTAGTATTACTGCAAAGGAAGATGACATGGAATAGTGTAATATTTTGGCCACAAATGCAAGTGACATTGTGGTTTAGCAGCAAATGAAAGGGTTGATCGGTTAGCCAAAAATGGTGCAGCTAAGGAAAAGATCTTTACAAAAATAAATATTCCTTTATCCTTGTATGAAAATTATAGCCTTTTAGGTAAAGCATCATGGAATTCGGTGATAGGAAGACAAAAAGAGTGTCTAAACATAATAAAGGACAACAAGGGAAAATTCTTTAAGAAGCTTGTAAAATATAAAACGGGACACAATCTCCACCAGGAACGACTTTTGAAGAGTCTGATATTTAGACTCAGACTTGATGCATACAAAACAAAATATCCAGCCTTGTGTGTGTGTGTGTGTGTGTGTGTGTGTGTGTGTGTGTGTGTGTGTGTGTGTGTGTGTGTGTGTGTGTGTGTGAGAGAGAGAGAAAGAGATAGAGAGAGAGAGAGAGAGAGAGTGTGTGTGTGTGTGTGTGTGTGTGTGTGTGTGTGTGTGTGTGTGTGTGTGTGTGTGTGTGTGTGTGTGTGTGTGTGTGCGTGTGTCTACATGCGTGTGTCTGCATGCGCGTGCTTGTTTGCTTGTGGGCGTGTATTCTTCTTACGCGCACACTAAGATGAAATCTTTCCCCATTCTCGACACGCGAGTCTATCCGCTTCCTTGCCGACGGCTGTGATGTGATGGGGGTCAACCACGGATCGCCTGTGTTGGCTGTATGATGGATGACGCCTGTCAGGTGATGTTGGTGAGCTGATTGCCCCCCCCCCCTCCTCCTCCTTCCCTCCCATCCTCTACCTCCCCTCTCCCGGTCCTCCCCTTCCTGCATGCCCCCTCTGGCCAAAGACTTGGTGTCAATGAACATACCGACACATCTCCCTCCCTTCATCTCTCTCTCTCTCTCTCTCTCTCTCTCTCTCTCTCTCTCTCTCTCTCTCTCCCTCTCTCTCCTCTCTCTCTCTCTCTCTCTCTCTCTCTCTCTCTCTCTCTCTCTCTCTCCTCTCTCTCTGTCTCTCTCTTACCTCGGCCCCTTTGCACCCTCCGCAAGCTATCCACTTTGAACCCAACAGGAAGAAGATATTTGTTGTCCTGCATGGAACAGTATCTATGTAATCACCCTCTAAAGAAGGACCGGCAGCCTTTGACGAACACAGAATTCACTGAAAGACTCTGAACTGTCAGTCAACGGGCAACGAGAATCTCACCAGACAGACATTCAGACAGACAGACAAGGCAACAGGCAGAGATTTTTCAGCTGCCAACCCACCATCCCAAGACCTGGAGGATGCCAAAAGATCCCGCCGATCCACGAATGAAGGAAAGAGAAAACAGCATCAGAAGACGTTGAGAGAGGAGTGATAGACACGGAGCAGGACATGGGGAAAGGTGGAGGGGCGGGGAAGGAGGACACTCACACCAGGAGAACTGACAGCAATGGTAACGACAGAACCAGGAGGACTGACAGCACTGGTAGCGACAGAACCAGAACTGACAGCACTGGTAGCGACAGAACCAGGAGGACTGACAGCACTGGTAGCGACAGAACCAGAACTGACAGCACTGGTAGCGACAGAACCAGGAGAACTGACAGCACTGATAGCGACAGAACCAGGAGAACTGACAGCACTGGCAGCGACAGAACCAGAACTGACAGCACTGGTAGCGACAGAACCAGAACTGACAGCACTGGTAACGACAGAACCAGGAGAACTGACAGCACTGATAGCCACAGAACCAGGAGAACTGACAGCACTGGTAGCGACAGAACCAGGAGAACTGACAGCACTGGTAGCGACAGAACCAGGAGAACTGACAGCACTGATAGCGACAGAACCAGGAGAACTGACAGCACTGGTAGCGACAGAACCAGGAGAACTGACAGCAATGGTAGCGACAGAACCAGAAGAACTGACAGCAATGGCAGCGACAGAACCAGGAGAACTGACAGCACTGGTAGCGACAGAACCAGGAGGACTGACAGCACTGGTAGCGACAGAACCAGAACTGACAGCAATGGTAACGACAGAACCAGGAGGACTGATAGCACTGATAGCGACAGAACCAGGAGAACTGACAGCACTGATAGCGACAGAACCAGGAGAACTGACAGCACTGGTAGCGACAGAACCAGAACTGACAGCACTGATAGCGACAGAACCAGGAGAACTGACAGCACTGATAGCGACAGAACCAGAACTGACAGCACTGAGCTGATAGCGACAGAACCAGAACTGACAGCACTGGTAGCGACAGAACCAGAACTGACAGCACTGATAGCGACAGAACCAGAACTGACAGCACTGATAGCGACAGAACCAGAACTGACAGCACTGGTAGCGACAGAACCAGAACTGACAGCACTGATAGCGACAGAACCAGAACTGACAGCACTGGTAACGACAGAACCAGGAGAACTGACAGCACTGATAGCGACAGAACCAGGAGGACTGACAGCAC
>CM031603.1:95439665-95442165 GCA_018398815.1 Conus ventricosus
TTTATGTCATGAGCACCCCTGGCGAAACCCATGGGTTATATAATCAAGTGTGACAGTGGTATATGTGTGGTGTCAGCAGGTTATAGACGTTTTCTACGTCATGTATCTTCATCAGTTTCACTGGCGGTCTTTTTCCCCTAACTGTTGTTCAGAGGCTGTTGTTTTCACATTTTGCAGGCTAGTTATTTTTTTGTTTGTCTTATCATCACGTCGTCATCTTCATACCGTTTCTCAGGCCGCTGAATCAGCCTCTGATTCCCTTTCCCCGCCACACCCCTCTCCCTCCCTCCCCTGGAGTTCCCGCCCTGGTATGAAATGTCTCCCTGCCGTTTTTGGACATTCTGTGCTAGTCATTTCCGCTTTTCTGTCACTCTCTATAACTACATTTTTTCCCCTCGTATTTCTCTTCGCTGTTGTTCACTAGTTTTCAGCTTTTGTGGCCATTCATCTCTATGTTCTGGGAAATCTCCACACTTCACAGTTGACAGCGAGGCAGGTTGTACGTTCCAACATGGCGACTAGATAATGAACATCTGACTAGCTGTCCATTTTGCTCTTCTGTTCGCTAGTGCAATATTTTCATTGCTTTATTTATTCATTTATTATCTAGCCATTTCTTCTTTATTTCTTTTTTATTTTTTTATTTTTATTTTTTATTTATTCATATATTAATCCTTCCTGTATTGTTTGGTATTGAAATGTTTCGAGTCCATGTTTTCTTTAACGATCAGTTGTGTGTGAGCTCACAGCGATACTAAGTGGAACTGTTGACAGTCGGCAGTGCCTCGTTCAGTCCGCCTCAGGGACAGCAATGTTCACGTTCTTCTCCTTCTCCTAAACTCTATGGGGACGTGGAGGCGCCGCACTGAAGAAGTATTCACCGCCTCCCCAGCTCTGGTGTTTGCGTGCCAAAGTCCGTGTCTCCGTGAATTATTTCCATTTCTACTTTTCAGAGTTGTCTGTCCATCTTGGTTTCTCTGTCTTCTCCTCTGTCGCCCTCCTTCAACAGTTCAGTGTTACATTATCAGTCGTCACTTTTACCTGTCATCAGTGTACAGGTTCATGATTAGTCGTTTACAATATCATCAATAGTCAACTGACATTATAATCAGTCATTTTAAACTGCCATCTGTTATTTAACAAACAACAACACAAAAAAAACATGATTGATCATTTTACAGTCACATCATCAGCCATTTAGTCATATCATCACCCGCTATTCACCAATATTATCTATCACCATGCCTACATATTTTTGTAATAATCCTTACATATTTCAGAATTTGATTACCAGTCTAGTTTTTTTTGCAAACCAATACATACCGAGAGAAAGGTTTAAGAAATAAACAAAACTAAGAAGTCGTTGTGACGATTAGGTTTTTACCTTCTCTGTACAGCTGAATAATTATCGCATAATCAATATTCCAAACGCAATCCATCTTGAGAGCTTTCTTCTGTAAATGAATGACAACTCGTCACGCAGTTTCAAACTGAATCTCTAATGCTTGATCGACTGGAAATGCCATTGTACACAGTCTGCTGGTCAGTGCCAAAGTCTGGCAGGACTGGCGGGATTCCAGTGTGCAGGCTCCTCCCTACTGTGTCATCCCACTCACACAGCCAAAAGCAGAACGCACACTGTTTCCTGCCAAAAGTGAGATCATTCTCGAGAAAGACAGAAACTAGACGAAACCGTTATTGTAAAGGGCGATACAAAGAAAACAAGACAAAACCTTTATCATAAAGTGCGATAAATAACATAGCATATCTCTCTCTCTCTCTCACACACACACACACACACCACATATATATATATATATATAGAGAGAGAGAGAGAGAGAGAGAGAGAGAATTATAAACAAAGCTTGCTCATGTCTTAGAGTGAAGAAATAGGGGGAGATAAGCTTTCATATCTGCAGTGGTAGATAATTCTGCCTAACTAACAGTATGTGCTTGAGTGGGTGAATGGGGAAAATAAAATAAATGGTTCTCAAAATGAGCCTTCAGCAAGCTTATAGTCTCAAGAGGGAGACATCCTCCAACAGGGAGGGAAACTCACTAACATATAACTCCTGGTTCATATACCGATATTTCGAAACCTGATTGTTTCTCCTCAGTGACCGCGGAAAGTGCTAATTTGACTCCTCTGCCTTTTCAGTTTTAAGAAGAATGCAATCCCAGAAAAAGGCTGGTGTGTAATACCGTAGTATGTTTGTTGAGTTTTCAAAAAAACTAACCAAAGGTGCCACCTAAGAAGCAAAAGAAAATCATGAAAGAGCAAAACAAGCTACATTTTCTTGTGAAAAGTAGAAAATCTAAAACATAAGAGCAAGCTTTGTTTATAATTCAATATTTCTTGCAGTCATTGCAACACCAAGCTGCTCTGTAAGTTGCTGGAATGGTGCTCGGTACTTATCCTTGGAATTTATTAGTTTGTTGCATATATTATATATATATATATATATTATTATATATATTATATATATATATATATATATAT
>CM031603.1:95469665-95486210 GCA_018398815.1 Conus ventricosus
ACTGAAAAAAAAAATTGGGCAAAAAATTGATCCTTGGGGATACCCAGGGTTAATGTACCTAAAGGAAGAATACATCTTACCAATTCTTGTACATATATGTCTGTCCATTAAAAAACCTTTTGTAAGAATACATGTTGCCTGAGAACCAATTTTTTTTAATTTGTAAAGCAACCTAGCATGCCAAACACTGTCGTAGGTTTTTTTAAAACATAAAAAAATGTAGCCCATCGTACTTTTTCTGTGGGCAAACTGTTTTTTTATTTGTTTTGTAAGTTTTACAAGATGGTCTGTAGTGCATCGACCCTTTCTAAAACCAGCCTGCTGGCTGGAAGCAAATATTTCTTTTCCCCAATAGTACATCAGACGCTTCAATACAATTTTTCCAGAATTTTTCCCGACATGAGAAGACAAAGAGATTGGTCTATAACTGCTTACAGAAGTATTTATCTTGCCTTCTTTCAGAACGGGTTTTATGCCCACCGAACTCTTCCAAATTTTAGGGAGAGCGCCATTATTCCAACATTTTTGGAACAACGAGAGTAGTACATTTTTTCCAGCAAGACGGCAGATGACATGGGCATCTGATAAGAAATGCCATCTAGACCAACTGCTGAGTTCTGAATGAGACTGATGATAAAGCTTCTGACAGTTCTGGCCCTGGATAGGAAATTCAAAAAAGGGATCTGCAACGGGATCAGGACCCCAAATAGTCCTCTTTTTGTTCCTCTTTCAATCTATATTGCTCATTTTCTGCCGTAGAGATGAAGACAAACTATTCTGAAAAAGAAATCAACAAAAGCCTCACTTTTTCATAAGAGGTAGGAAATTCCTTTTCTAGTTTAAATTTGGGGTAAATTTGGGTTTTTTGTGACCTTTTTTTCATTTCTTTTACTTTTTTCCAAAACTTTAAACATTCTTTTGATTCTGTTATTTCCTTCTTACAAATTTTATCCCAGTATGTCTTTTTTGCTTGAGCAATTATTTTTTTACAGTTGTTTTTTTCCTGTTTCATCGTCTGAAAATTTTCTTCAGTCTTTTTTCGGATCCACCTTTTAAAAGCCTGACGTTTTGATTTACAGCTAATCGGGATTCTTCAGTCCACCACACGTTACCGAAAAATTTACCAAGTTTCCTATATCTACTCTTGGAATAGCATTTTCAGCAGCTTGAATCAATATTTTGGCAAAATTTAATAAAAAACTCAATGTTGTCATCTTCAACCGACGTTGTATCATATGTCATCAGACTATTTGCAAAAGTTCCCAATGGCTAATTTTAATTATAATTTGGGGATTTTGTCTTCAACATCTGATATGTCAGTGCTGATTTCATCATTCAAATTTATTGTGATTGGAAGGTGATCACTTCCAAGGCAGTCTTCTCCATGGACCAATCGCAATCAATTGCTAGATTTGGAGTACCAGTGTGTGTGTGTGTGTGTGTGTGTTGGGGTGTTTTGTGTGTGTGTGTGTGTGTGTGGTGTGGTGTGCGTGTGTGTGTGTCTCTCTGTCTGTCTGTTTGGAGTGTTGTGCATGAGGAAAGAGAGAGAGAGAGAGGAGAGAGAAGGGAGACAATGACAATGACAATGACAACCTTAATGTCAACAGCATAGGAGCCTTAATGACATGGGGTCCACTGTCTATGAAGGAAAGAAAGGAAATCATTATTAATGGTGTTGCTACAAAAAATCTGTAGCGAAAATTCCTTTATCTACACATTCATTTTCTAGAATAAGCATAGATTATATGCTCGTTTTCATCAGTATGATTCAAACTTAAGAAAAAGACTGTCAGACAAAATCAAAACTTCAGACCTTAACCCAAGGGAACATTAAACAATACATAAGTCATGAACATTGAATAGCTTTTGTACTCAAGGCAAAAGCTGTCTAATTTTAGACGCTTCAGCAATAAATTTAGCCAGAGATCTTAAGAGCTCTTCATCATCAATCATTTAAGACTTCAGAAACACTTTGTCTGTTTATAAAAGGCGCCTGAAATAATTTACATTTCTGCGAAATTCATTGTATGCAACACATTTGAAAAGAAAGTGATATTCATTTCCACAGCATTCATTGTACACACCTTACATACTATCGGTTTGCAACCCTTGATTAAACCCGACTTTATTTGCATTTAAACCTAAAGTTCTAGTTCTAAAACTAGCGAGCATATCTCTATGCCATTTACGAGTTATAACTAGAAAATACTTTTTTTGGTTGCAGGTTGCTGTTAAATTCAAGAAACCCGTCATACGTTTCTTTTTCCCTTCCCTCTGTGAGTGCCAGTTTTGCTGAAATATACATATTAGCCTGTCTTTCAGTTCCGAAATAAACAATTAATCATCTCCCCCTTCCTGACTTAACCAAACATGCCAAACCCGTTTTCAAAAGAACCCTTTTTACCTTTGTCACCCAGTTGCATTTTCCTGTTTCATGCTGTTGTAACAGCATCACATATGCTTGTCGACATAACCCAGTCAATGGTAATTTTAACAATCTTAGCCAATATCTTATGCATTTCAGTTGGGTGCGTATGTAAAGTGGGGATCTGCCTGCTTCTCCATATACCATTTTGTTTGAGGAATGCAATGGATATTCATGAAGCGTTTAATTGCAAATGTGTGAACTTTTTCCTTTGGAAGTTATCAGATAAACCCCAGACGTCTGCGCATACGTCAACATGGGCTCAATTTGCGAATCAAAAAGTTTACAAAATATCGACGGTTCGTTGTAAATTTTGTTTCCTTAATGATTTTAGTATTTGTACCACTCCTTTTTTCCCCTTTTTATACATTCTGACCACCCCCTATTAAGACAATTTAGTTGTAAATATCATTCCTAGGTATTTATAATTATTTGTTACTTTTATTTCTTCTTCCCCCTACCACCATTTCTCATGTCTGGACAGATGACCACCCTCCTGAAGATCATGACATTTGTTTTTTCAAGATTAAATCGTAGCTGCAGTCTGTCCGCTTCCTTTTTCAAAATGTTAAGTTGATTT
Source organism: Conus ventricosus (assembly GCA_018398815.1). Classification (NCBI taxonomy): domain Eukaryota; kingdom Metazoa; phylum Mollusca; class Gastropoda; order Neogastropoda; family Conidae; genus Conus; species Conus ventricosus. The sequence continues at coordinate 95,472,671 of CM031603.1, forward strand.
TGGAGACAAACAACTGTGTCAGAAAGGAGAATAACATCATCTGCGACAACATCAGGAAGACTTCAACAGCATTCGGAATCATTTCTATACCGTGCCTGCTCCTTTTCTAATTTCAATTGCTAATTCATTAATGAAGAATAAAATAACTGAGGACTCAATAGCACCTTGTTTTAAAACCTCGTGGGCAACTAAAAAATTCTGAATACATACCCTTATCACGGACACAAAACAAGACTGAATCATATATTCCTCTAAGAGCTTTATACATTTTCCGTTAATTCCCGATTTTCTCAAAAGTTCCATAAAAATTTTGGTTCACAGAATCAAATGCCTTTTTAAAGTCTACGAAAGCCACATAAAGTTACTGTTTGTAGAAGATATTTCTGCACCATCGCATATAATGTAAAAATATGGTCCACTGTACTATAGTTTCTCCTAAAGCCTGCCTGTTCTTCTATTATCTTTTCTTCATTTCCCGACCACACAGTCAATCTTCTGTTTATATGTATGTTAAAAATATCTTACTAACAATACTTGTTAAAGCTATTCCTCTGTAATTGTCTGGCGTATTTATGTCTCCCTTTTTATGGATTGGAACAATGATTGATTTTGACCATTCTTCTGGGAAAATTCCTTTTTCAAAAAAAAAATTAAACAAAGCTACAAGGAAATCAAGTAGAGCTGGATTTGCATTTTTAAAACATTTCACTAACAATTTATCTGGCCCCGGGACTCTTTCCGTGTTTTAACTTATGTAACCACTAAAAATTTCTTGTCTGGTAATAGGGTCATTAAATAATGGCTCTTCTTCGACTACATCCAATTAAGTCAGCCGATTCCAAATCTTCCTGATCATGACTATCAAAGTTGTTAAACACTTTAAAAAAGTGATCATACCATGCTGAAGAGAGATATGTAAGATACTTTTTTAATTTAATTGTTCTTATAGACGAAAATTGTTTCGGTCTGTTTTGACTGTTTCAATCATTAATTTTGTTAACAGATCCCCATTCTTCTTTATGAGTTCAATAGTACTGCCAGAGAGGAGAGAGAGAGAAAGAGGGAGGGAGGGAGGGAGGGAGGGAGAGGGAGAGAGGAGAGGAGGAGAGAGAGTAAAGAGGGTAAGTGGGGGAGATTTGACTTGGAACGTGGATAGCTCAAAGGCGTTTGTTGGGGGACGTTCAGACTCGTCAGGCCAGAGTGTGTCCGGTAGGGGTGGGGGAGTGTATGCAGAGAATGGCTACCGAGGGGGGAGGAGAGGGGAGAGGGAGAGGGAGGGAGGGGGGGGAGAGGGAGGAGAGGGGGGGGAGGAGAGAGAGAGAGAGAGGTTGGACAGAACAGACGAGCAGAGACGGGTCTGCATCTCGGTGGAGGGACAGAGGAAACCAACAGTAGAGGGGAGGGGGACGAGGAGCCGACAAAAGAGTACGCCACGAGGAGATGAAACGGGAACAAAGAGGGGGGGGGGGGGGGGGGGGGGGGAGAGCAGGAAATGGGGACAGGAAGGACAACGACGGCTTATGACTCTCAAGATCAAACCAAAGCTATAGATCTGACAGCACCCCCCCACCCCCTCCCCCCCACCCCACCCCCTCCCCCGCGCGCCCTCCTACTTTCATCGAAGCATTCAGAACAAAGACCTATCAGCATGAGTCCCAAAGGAGCGGCCAATCCTTTCGAGGAATATCAAAGCATAAAGCGCGACCAACTGAAAACCAACACCAACAACAACTGCACTTCAGAGAGCGTGCGTATGCCGGGAAGGAGTGGGGATGAGAGTTGGGGGAAGGGAGAGAGAGAGAGAGAGAGAGAGAGGGGGGGGGGGCAGGATGGTGGTGGCAGTTGAAGGGAGGTAAGGGGGGAGAACTGTGAGGGGAGGGGGATGCTGGGAGAATGGGGAAGAGGCGGGGAGAAGAGAGGCGGGGGTTGGGGGATGGGATGGGGAGGGGGGAGGGCTGTTTCAAGGTCTGTTTGTTCGTGAATCTAAGTCTGTTCGTGTGTGTGTGTGTGTGTGTGTGTGTGTGTGTGTGTGTGTGTGTGTGTGTGTGTATGTGTGTGTGTGTGTGTGTGTGTGTGTGTGTGTGTGTGTGTGTGTGTGTGTGTGCGTGCGTATGTGTATGTATGTGTGTGTGTGTGTGTGTGTGTGTGTGTGTGTGTGTGTGTGTGTGTGTGTGTGTGTGTCTGTGCGTGCGTATGTGTATGTATGTGTGTGTGTGTGTGTGTGTGTGTGTGTGTGTGTATGTATATATATATATATATATATATATGTGTGTGTGTGTGTGTGTGTGTGTGTGTGTGTGTGTGTGTGTGTGTGTGTATGTATGTGTGTGTGTGCGTATGTGTATGTGTGTGTGTGTGTGTGTGTGTGTGTGTGTGTGTGTGTGTGTGTGTGTGTGTGTGTGTGTGTGTGTGTGCGTGCACGCTTGTGTGTGTATATGTTAATATGTGTATGTGTGTGTATGTTTGTGTGAGAGAGAGAGAAAGGGAAAGAGAGAGAGAGAGAGAGAGAGAGAGAGAAGAGAGAGAGAGAGAGAGAGACAGAGACACAGAGACAGAGGGAACAGACCAGTAAACAGACAAACAGAGACACAAACAAGGGGAAAAGGGTGGATGGCAGAGCAGGGAGTGTGGGGAGAGGGAGGGGGGTGAAAAAGGGGCGTCATCGATCATCAGGCCACGGGCAGAGCAGCACGCGAACACCTCTGTTCGCATCGCAAGAAACGATGTTAAATAATGAGACAGAGAAAGTGTATGACCTAACGTCACGCTGATGATAAACTGTGTGACGCTGAGCCAGGGGCAAAAGGGGGAGGAGTTAAAAGGGTTGGGGGGGGGGGGAGACAGACAAAGGTAGGACACAAATGATATGTGTATGGCGGGAGATGGGGGGGGGGGGGGTGGGGGGGGGGGGGTCGGAGAAGGAATGGAAGGGATGTGGTGATGTTCATGCATGAGATTTTTTTCCCTTTCTTTTTTGGCTACCACAGTTCTTCCCACCGGCATTTCAGCGACATGACGTGAGTGAGAATCCAGGCAGCTTCGTCTACCAATTAGATGAGGTTACTATTTCTGGGGCGTGGGGTATAAAATAATGGCTGAACGTAATTCGAAATAATTCCCTTTTGCCCCCTACGGAAGCTTAGATTCGTTTTAAATAGACTCTGGATTAGGGACCAGATTACAACTCTGTCTGTCTGTCTGTCTGTCTGTCTCTGTCTCTCTCTCTCTCTCTCTCTCTCTCCCCTCTCTCTCCCCTCTCTCTCTCTCTCGCGTCTGTCGCCATTTCTTCTCTCCCCTTTCTCTTTATCGCGCGGGCCCCGTGCGGTGGGGTGTGGGGGGTGTTTTGTTTTTTATCTGTGTCTTTGTTGTCTGTATGTCTGCCGTTTTGTCTGTCTGTCTCTTTTTCGGGCCCCCCCGTCTCTCCCTCTCTCTTCCCCTCTCTCTCTCTCTCTCTCTCTCTCCTCTCTGGTTCTTTTATTAGTTTAAAAAAAAAAGTTCTTGGGGTATGTCACAAACCCCCAAAGGATCTTGTGTATGGAGAGGACTAACAGAATCCCATACTTTGTGAAACATTTTTCTTCGTTTTTTTGATGAGGGGACTTGCCCTGATGTTGGAAAGACTGCAATTTTCAGTTCGGAATAGTGACTTTTTTTGTTTCTTTTGAAATTTATTGATGGGCATTCTCTGAAAGGTATAGGTCAATGACCAGGGCAGGCATTTGGGAAGTTTTTTGATGAAAAAATTTAGGGTTGGTGTTTCTGATTTTCTTTTTCATCACTCCCGTTACAGCAAGAAAATGCCTCTGGTTGTGTGCCCATTATGTCGACAGTAAAGAGAAGACGAAGTGCATTTTTCATTAACTTGCCCAGAACATTTTTAAAGGGGGAAGGGAAAAAAAGGTTTTTCCCCCAAACTTTTTATTACAAGACTTGCTTATTAAAGTTTTTTTTGTTAATGTCATCTGCAAATAAAAACATTTTTAAAGCAGTTCGGGGTTTTTTTTTTTTTTATTCAAACCCTTTTCAAACGGCGAACCCACCGGGTGCATTTTTTAACATTTTTTTTATTTTTCTTTAAAGCAAACTTTTTTATGTTTCTTTGCAAAATTCCCATTCTGGGGGGCCCCCCCCCAAGGCCTGTAAGAAAAAAACACTCTGTCTGAATTTGAATTGAATCTCTCCTCTTTTCTCTTCTCTCTCTTCTCTCTCTCTTTTCTCTCTCTTCCTCTCTCTCTCTCTCCTTTTTTTTTTGGGTTTTATTCATCATCTTTTTTTTGTCTTTTTGGTAAGTTTTTTTCGGGGAAATTTGTTTGGGGCCTAGACATGGGAGAGGTGCTATTACGATTGTTACAGCTCTACTAAACCCCCTTTAAATGCAAACCCCCCCGGCAAAAGCGAAACCAGCGGTCTTTTTGCGGTTTTTAAAAAATTTAGTTTGTTAATTTGCTAGAATCCAGCGGTTCCCTTACGCCGTCAGTGGGGGTTTTTAAATACTTTTTCTTTTGCTTTCCATCCCCCTCCCCCCATCACCCCCCCCCCTCCCTTTCCCCCCTTTAAACCCATGTTTTTCCCTAAGTCGTCACTTAATGACCCCCTCGTCGCACACAAAATTTCCCCCAATCTGTCCTTAAGACAGCAACTAATCACAAGCAGGGGGGAACCCCAAGATTAATTTCCGGGCACCCCGAATCCCCCCTGCGTTGTTTGTTGGGTTGAACACCATCTTTTTTGGGCCCAGCAGGGGGTTTTGGGGGGAAACCCAACCCAACCCCCTGTGATGTTTTTGTTGGGTTGAACACCATCAATTCTTTGGCAGCCTGGGGTTTTTTTTTTGGGGGGGGAACCAACCCAACCCCCACTGCGTGCTTTTTTGGGGTTAAAAACCCCTTCTTTGTTTGGCAGCACTGGGGGTTTGGGGGCCCCCAAGGCCCAGGGGCCCTTCCTACGAAAAAGGACGAAACCACGTCTGAATGTACGAAGTAAAACCTTTTTGGGGGGATTAACCCCTGGTGGTTTAGTTAGGGCTGTTTTAAACCCCTTAAATTTAAATGCTATACGGGGGCCCCCCAAACCAAATTTTCCATTTAAAAGTTTACAGTTTTTGGGTTTTAAAATCAGGTGGTCCGAAAATTGGGGAATTCTGTAAAAGTCTTCAAAATTTGGTAACTGAAAAAACCCAAAAATTTGCCCCCGGCTACGTTTTTGAGAAGCCCATATTGTGTGGGGAAAAGATGGTGACAAAAGGGGTTTGGGAAAATGTTTTTTTGCCCCCACAGCTGTACTTAACCGTTTATGGGTGTTTTCATTGTTTGCCGCCTTCACCTCCCATCCCTTAAAAAAAGGTCCGGGATAAAAGCAACAGTAAATGTTTTTAAACAGAAAAAAAAAAAAAGAAAAAGAAAGAAAGCAAACAAAAAAAATAGGAAACAAGAAAACGCAGCTTTTGCACCCCTTAAAAAAAACCGTTTCGTGTTTTTTAAAAACCCCAAAAACTAATGTTGTTTTGTTTGTCAACTCCCCAAGGCATACATGCAGTCGACAGTTCTCTCTGGGGCCCCTTTGTCTGCATCTGTGCAAATCCCCCCGCTTGTCTGTTTTGCCTTCGTCTGCATCTGGGGCTAATCCCCCCGCTTGTCTGTGAGCCTTAGTCTGATCTGCGCTAATTCCCCGCTTGTCTGTTTGCCTTAGGGCTGCATCTGTGCAAAATTTCCCCGTTGTCTGTGACCCTTACGTCTGATCTGCGTTTTTAAATTTTTTCCCCCCGCTTGTCTGGGGCCCTTTACGTCTGCATCTGCGCAAATCTCCCCGTTTGTCTGTTTTCCCTTACGTCTGCATCTGCGCTAATTCTCCCCGCTTGTCTGTGTGCCCTTAGTCGCTTTGCGCTAAATCTCCCCGTTTTGTTGTGTGTTTACGTTTCATCTGCGCAAATTTTTCCCCGCTTGTCTGTGTGTTTAAACGTTGTTTCGGCGCTTTTCCCCCTTGTCTGTGTCCTTAAAGTCTGAAATCTATCCCAAATTTACTCGCTTACTTTGTTTTTGGGATAATGGGGGAGAGGGGGGGGGGGGCCCAGGGGGGGTTGCCGCATGTGGTGTTTTGTGTGGGGTGTGTGTGTGTTGTTTTGTGTGTGGGGTGTGCGGCGCGCGCGCGGGGCCTTTGCGCTTGCTTTTTGGTGTCCGTTGTTGTGAAAAACAGTGTGGGGGGGAAATCATGTGGATTTGGTGGGGTGTGTGTGGGTGTGTGTGGGTGTGTGTTTTGTGTGTGTGTGTGTGTGTGTGTGTGTGTGTTTTGTGTGCGTGCTTGGGTGTATACCCAATATGCCCCCTTGTTTTTTGATGCGGGTTTATTTTTTCAATATTCTTTCTTCTTATGTGTTTATTTTGTTTTCTTTCCCTTTTACAAAATTTGTAAGCGCTTAGGGTTTATGATGTAAGCTAAAGCGCCTAAAAATTCAGTTTTTTATTTTTATTATCTTACTTTTAAAGTTCTATCTGCCCCTGGGAAAGTTTTACTTTCCCTGATTTGTGTTTCCCCGTCGGGCATCTGTGAAAGAATTCCCTTTTTTGTTTAGTGTGGCTGGTGATGTTTTGGAACCTTTGCGTCAGTTCTCTGCGTTTTTTCGGGTGGGGGGTTATGTCGGGCATCTGTGCTCTTTTAAGGGGGTTTTTCTGTGTGGGGTTATGTCGCACTGTGCTTTTTAAAGGCGCTTTTTCTGTTTTGCGTTATGTCTGAATTCTGGGGGTCTTTTAAAGGGGCGTTTGGGTCGGTGGGGTTTTGTCTGCATCTGTGCATTTAAGGCGCTTGTTCTTGGGGTGGTTTTGTCTGCATTGTGCTCATTTAAGGGCCCCGGGTTCTGTGGGCGGTATGTCGGGAATCTGTGTTTCATTTAGGCGTTTGGTTTTTGGGGTGTTATGTCTGCTTTCTGGGCTCATTTAAGGCCCCGTTTTTAGTGGGCGTTATGTTTGCATCTGTGCCCCTTTTAAAGGCCCCTTAGGTTTGTGTCCTTTATGTCTGCTTTCTGTGCAATAATGTACTTTTTGGGTTTTTTTGAACTTTAGGTCTTCAGCGGGTAAAAATTTACTTGCTTGTTTTGTGTGGGGTAAGTCTTTTTCCTTAGTCTGAATCTGTGCTAATTCATTTTTTTGGTGAAACCCTTTGGGTTCCATTTTTACAAACTTCTTTGTTTGGTTTTAATGTCCATTGTTTTGGTTTGTGTCCCTGATCTATCTGTTCCCTTTGGAAGTTTTCCACGGGACCATCTTGTAAAAAATTATAAAATTCCTACAGCATCCCAGAAAAAAGTTGCGTGGGCCCCCATAGAGCCAAATTTACTTTAACCCAAAAGTGAAAAAGGGCAGGGAGGGGAAGATGGCTACCGGGGACGGGTTTTTGCCCGCAAAAGGCTGCATCCTCCCCCTCTTTTTCACTTCCCTTTGACGGGGTTTTGAAACACGCAACGCAAGGAAAAGGGGAAATTAAAGTGGACAAAAGGAAAACTAGCCTTCGATCTGGGAAATTTAAAAATTTGACTTTGCCGCTCTTGCAAGCACCATTCAAGATTTTGCAGGTCCCTTGAAGACAATGTCAGCAAGTTGGAGGCAACTTTGGCCTCGTTATCAGTCCCAAAAAGAAAAAAGGATGCCCCCCGGGAAAAAACCCCAAGGGCCCAAACGGGACGTTCTCATCGCCCCAAAAACAAGGGGAAAGAAGTAGAAAAACTTCACTTACCAAAGCAGCTCCATCAACAACGCCAATGACCTCGCCGAACTGAAGAGTCGTACTGGGAAGGAAACATCAACATTCAACCCGCTGAAAAAAAATTTTGGAACAGCAAAAAATTTGCCCCTTGGGAAATTCAAACTGAAATTTCAAAAATTTCCAGTGGTTTTTAAACCCGCTGTTTTATGGCTGTGAACCGGAAACTGAAAAACCACCCTGGAGACGAAACTCGACGCTTTTGACCCCAAATGCCTACGTAAGATCTTGGGCATCAAATGGTCAGTTTTTTTCCCAGATGAAGCGTCAGGGAGAGGTCCAAAAAGCCCCCTTTGTCAACCATCGTCTGCGTCGGCGCCTCCACTGGCTGGGCCCTTTCTTGTTTTTAAACCCTCAGAAAGCCTGAAAAACCCAGGCCATTAAATGGACCCCAAAAGGCCAGAAAAAAAGGGGAAACGACCGGGAGAGTGGCGGGACTTGGAGGGGGAGGGACCTCAGGCTCTTTTGGACGGGGAGGGAGTGACACTACCCAAACTGGTTTGAGGCCCTTTGCACATTTGGAGCCCCTTGACTCCCTCTTTGGGTTTCGCAAGGGGCGGGGGGATCTAAGTAAGAAATTTTAAGCTTAAATATTTAAAGTTTATTCTGGGGCTAGTTTCTTTCCCTGTTTTTTTTTGCCTTTGTTGTAGATGTGCTAAATTCCTTGCCTTTTTCCCAGGCCTTTGTCTTTTACCCACTTTTAGTTTCCCCGTTTTTTGATCCCCGCGTATGATTGTTGACAACTGTCAGCTATTGCTGGTGAAAATAATTATTCAAATTCCTTTCCTCTCCCCCCCCCCTCTCCTGTCCCTCCTCTTTTGTCCAAGAAAATGGGGTAAATAAACATACCTCTCCCCTCTCTCTTCAAAAACAAAAATTATTCCGTTGGTTTCGACCCCCTGTTGGTTCTGTAAATGTTTGTCTGCCCCCAAAACTCTCTCTCTTCTCTCTCTCTCTCTCTCTCCTCTCTCTTTCTCTCTCTCTCTCTCTCTCTCTTCTTTTCTCTCTTCTCTCTCTCTCTCTCTCTCCCCTCTCTCTTTTGGTTCCTTTTTGGCCCCGTGTTTGTGGGCAAATTTTTTGGGTTTTTTGGTTTTTTTAATTGGGCCTAGGGAGTGAGACAAGGTTGGGCCCATGAGTTCTATTATTCTCCTTTTTCATTAAAAGGGTTTTTGCAGTTAGAATTGCCGGGGACTGGAAAACTTTAAAAAATTAATTCCCGGGGGAGCCGAAATCTTTCTTCTTTTGTTTGCAGATGATGTCTTTCTGTTTTTGGGTACAATAATTTGAGCTTCAGAAACCCCGTGGGCAGCTTAAACGATAAACAGACCCATTATATTGAATATTAATCTTAAAAAGGGCAAACGTAATTTGGGGTTCAGAAAGGGAGGTCTTTTGGGGTTTCCAGGGAGAGATGGTTTTAGGAGCAAGGAAGTGATGGTTAACCCAAAATTTTACCAAAAATTTGGTAATTTGGGGTTTTTAAACCAAAAAAAATAAAAATTTTTGGGAGCAGTTTTCAGATGTCTGTTCAAAGGGAAGAAAGGGAAAAATGGGCATATTGACATCCCTGAGAAAATTGAACCCCTGGGGATATAGATCTGTTTTGGAAAATGTTTCGGGCAAACAAATAGAGCCCCTTTTAAAATTTCGCAGTGAAGTGTGGGGAATAAATAAAATAGTAAAAAAGTTAAAAAAGTACACCCCCTTTACAATAAAAAGACTTTAGGTGTTTTCCCCTCCCACCCCTTAATTAAAATTTTTTAGTTTATGGCAAAACCCGGGAAAATACCCCTTTTGGTAAATTTGAATTTTTGTAAAGTACATTTTTAAATATTTGGGTTAAACTTTTACATCTACCAATGTCGGAATATGCAGACAGGCGTATGAATGCTCATTATACAACATGGTTTTTGGTCACTTAAAAAAGGGGCATCAAATGTCAAAAGGGAATTTTTTGCCCGAATTTGATTTTGGTTTTTGTTGGCTAAACCAAGGTGTGGTTGTGGAAAATGGTTTTATCAATGAAATTAAAAGGGAGCTTACCTCCTTTCTATAAACAGCCCGCATTCAGGAATTTTGGAAATCAATGATAAATATTGGTGGTTTTTTTTTTTACATTGTTTTTCAAACTGGGGGGAAAAAAATATGTATTAAATTTTACTGTATTAAATGGAAAAGGGTTTGTTTATAGATTTAGAAAAAAGAGTTTTGCGGGGGTAAATGTATAAAAACCAAAGGTTTTCAAACGAAGAGATATAAAAAAAGTTTGCCCCTCCCTGTGGAAATGGAAAAAAAGATGAATTTTGTTTATTTTTTAACTTTCTTTGCTTGTAATGGGAAAACCCCAAAAGCTTTTTGATCTTCTTAAAAAAATTTCCCTTTTCAAGAAAACCCCGGGTCACAGATCCCGGTTTAAAAAAATTTTAAAAAAAAAAAATTTTTCAAAAAAAAAAGGAAAAAGTAACGAATCCCCGGGTTGATTTTTTGCAGAAGCAAAGAAAAAATACGGAAAGACTTAAACCCAACAAAGTCAGCAAAATTTTAAGACGTTTTTAACCCTTTTTGTATACACGCCCAACGGGGCCTCCATCTCTCTCTCTCTCTCTCTCTCTTCTCTCTCTTTTCCCCTCTCTCTCTCTCTCTTTTCTCTCCCCTTTTCTCTCTCTCTCTTCTGTGTTTGTGTTGTGTGTGTGTGTGGGGTGTGTTTGTGTGTGTGTTTTGTGTTGTGTGTGTGTGTTTGGTGGTGGCACGAACGCGCGTGTGTGCATGCTTTCATGTGCAGGGTGTGCTATTTTTTTTTTTTTTTTGTTTTTTGTTTGTTTGTTTGTTTTTTTTTTCCCGTCCCCAAAATCTGGGACCACTCAGAGGCAGTGCAACCCCCGGCCCCTCATTCCGACACCCCGTCCACATCTAAGGGCCCCGGGCGGTTTCCCCCGCGCCCGGCCCCGGGAATTTCCCCAGGGGGGCAAATCAATGTCAAGGCGGGTTTAAAAGGCAACCCCACGGAGGGAAAACTGCACTGCTGCCGGTCACTTTGGTGGTGTTTAGTGGGGCTGTTTGATCTAACATAAGCAGGAACCACCCCACTAAACCCCTAATGACGCAATAATTGCTTAGTCGCGGAGCCGGCTCGAGTGAGTCTCCCTCCGGGGGCGCCACCCCGTTCCCTCCAACGAAGCCCCCAGGACTCCCCATACCGGTGGGCCCCCACGGGAACCAAAACCCAAAGGGCCCCAAGGGCGCGGAGGGGGCATTTGAAAATTTAGGTCACCCTGAGAGCAGGGCAAAGAAGGGCCACAGAAACTGAGCATTTTTTTTTTTAAAAGTTTATCAATTGGAAGGGAAAGAGGGTGATTAAGATGGGTGCTACGGAAAATTTTCCCTTTCGGTCTGAGGACTACATGACAGGGCCCGTACTCCCACGCTTCCTTTATAATTTTTCCCGGGGTCAACCGGGCCGAGAGATAAGGCCCTGCAGTGTTGGTCAGGGGAAATTTTAGCAACACTCTCGAAACGATCCCCTTAAGTGGAATTTTAAACTCGACTGGTGGTCCCAGTCTTCTCAACTGAGTCCGCAGCAAATCAGCCCTTTTGGGGGGGAAAGGGCGGGGGGAAAAAAAAAAACATGACTTCTGAAAGGGAAATTCCCAACCCACGACCTTTCCCGCGGGGAGTCCCCGACGCAACCCCCTTTGCCCGGGGGCTGGGGGGGGGGTGTGATATTACTTTTGTGCGGTGTTTTGGGTGTATTTTTTTCTTTTATAAAAAGGGGATTCCCAGGTTTTTTCATTTACTTTATTTTGTCATTTTGGGATGTTTCCCCCCCCTTTTCTAATAGGGCTTTTAAGCTATTTTTTCAAAAAAAAATGTTTAGTGTCAGTGTTTGTGTCAGTATCGTTCTTCTTTTTCCCCCCTTTTTTTCTCTTTTCTCTCTCTTTTCTCCTCTCTCTCTCTCTCTCTTCTCCTCTCTCGCTCTCTTTAGGAAAAGGTTTTCTCCTTTCTCCCTTTTTCCACCACCCCGTTGCCTGTCTGTTTCTGTGTATTTCCCCTCTCCCCACACTCCCCCCCCCTTTTCTACCCCCCCCCCCCCCCCCCCCCCCACAAATTTTGCAAAATCAAAAGTTTTCCCCACTAAAAAAAAGACGAAGAAGAATCTGTGTCCCCCGCCTTAAATTGAATCAGCCTTTAAGGAAGTCCTGAAACTCTTAACAACACAAACGGGAAAAAAATCTCTCTGAAATTTCAATCAACGAGTGGGAAGGAAAAAACCCCCACACCAAGACAAGGGCCATTTGGGGAAAGGAAGAGAGCCCAAAGGCAGAGATTTATTTCACCTGCCCCCACCCCCTTTTCAGGGGGTCCCGCATGCCAAAAAATCCCATTGATTCAACGGGGGCAGAATGGGAGGAAACAGACGGTTAGAGGGGGGAGGGGGAGAACCCTAGAGAGGGGGGAGGGAGAGAGGGGCCCAGGGGGGAAAGAAGAAGATTAAAAAGAAAAATTAAACCCGGAGTAATTTAGGAAGAGTACGGGGGAAAAGGTGACGGTTTGGAAAAGACGAGAGGAAAAAAAAAAGTTTTTTTTCATTCAAGCTCATAAATTTTTCCAAAAAGTCAGAAAAATGCGGGGGGTCTTCAGGGATGAAGCCGTCAATAAAGTGCCTGCGGTTTTTCAAACATTTTGTGGGGGAGACTTTTAACTTTAACTCATGGCTGAGACAGGTCACAGGAAAAAACGGCCCCGGGATCTTTCGTTTATTTCCCCCAAAATAATACCTGGTCATCAGCCTTTAAGAGATTTACCAAAAAAAATTTACAAACCCGCGGGAAAAAAACCCTTTCCTGCCTCAATAAAATCCCTGCCCCTTCGGGCTTAAAACCACCACCACACACAACACCACACACAACACCCCACCCCACACCACCACAACACACACAAAACGTCTCTGAATTTGGGGAGAGAGAGAGGGGGGGGGGGGGAGGGGGAAAAGCAGAGGCAAAAACATAGACGGAGATGTAGATTGGGTTTAAAAAGACGGGGCAGGGAAAAAAGACAGGGCGGACAGGGCAAAAAAAGAGGGGAAAAAAACACAGATCTTTTCACATGTTCATATTCGAAGAAAAAAAAACCCAAACCCCCTCACCAAAAAAGGGCCCGGGCAACATAACACTAAAGGACCGGCAACATCAACACTAAAAGGGCCGGACAACATCAACACTAAAAAGGGCCCATTTAAAATCAACCTAAAAGGAACCCCGGGCACTTTAACACTAAAAGGCCCCGGGCAACTCAAAAACTAAAAGGGGGCCCCCGGGAAACCCCCCCCCCCCCCAAAACTAAAAGGAACCCCGGGCAACATCAACACTAAAAAGGGAAGGACAACCATCAACACTAAAAAAAACCCGGGCAAAATTTAACATAAAAGGACCCGGGCTTTAACACTAAAAGGTTTGGACCCAAAAATCAAAAACTAAAGGACCGGGGCAAAAATCAACACTTTAAAAGGGGCCCCGGCAAAATTTGAAACATCAAAAACTAAAAGGGGCCCGGCAACATCGGGGAACATCAAAAACTAAAAGGGGCCCCCGGAAAAATTTAACACTAAAAAACCCGGGCAACTTTAACACTAAAAAGGGCCGGACAACCTCAACAAGAGATTTGGGGAACGAATCCCCAAAAAAAAAAAAGATGGAAAAAGAACAAAGTGAAGGAAAACAGGGAAACGAAACCCAAAAAAAGAACAAGAGGGCTTCTTTTGGGGTCCAGATCAAAAAACCCAAAAAATTTG
>CM031603.1:95487210-95494710 GCA_018398815.1 Conus ventricosus
AATGAAGAATTACCTCTTGCTAATCTCTCCTCTCTCTCTCCTTCTCTCTCTCTCTCTCTCTCTCTCTCTCTCTCTCTCTCCTTATTTTTTTGTTCTTCCTCTTCATCATCTTCTTTTTTGTCTTCTGGTAAGATCTTTACGTGGAATGTATGGGGCTAGACATCGAGAGGTGACTATTACGATTGTTACAGCTCTACTGACCAGCCTTAATGCGACCACCCGGCAGACGCGTACCAGACGGTCTTATGCAGGTGTAACAAATAGTTCTGTTCATATGCTAGAATCCAGCGGTTCCCTTACGCCGTCAGTCAAGGTTTTAATACTTATTCTTTTGCTTCTCCATCACCCCTCCTCCCATCACCCCCGCCTCCTCTTTCCTCCCTAACCCATGTCTTTGCTAAGTCAGTCACTTAATGACTCCCTATCGTCGCACACAATACTCTCCAATCTGTCCTCTAAGCACAGCAACTAATCACAAGCAGCGGGGAACCCACAAGATTAATTTCCGGGCACTCCGAATCCCACTGCGATGCTTGTTAGGTTGAACACCATCAATTGTTTGGCAGCACTGGGGTTTGGGGGAACCAAGCCAATCCCACTGTGATGCTTGTTAGGTTGAACACCATCAATTCTTTGGCAGCCCTGGGGTTTTGGGGAACCAAGCCAATCCCACTGCGATGCTTGTTAGGTTGAACACCATCAATTGTTTGGCAGCACTGGGGTTTGGGGGAACCAAGGCCACCAGATGACTTCCCTACGAAAAAGGACGACAACCACGTCTGAATGTACGAAGCTGAAACCTCTTTGGGTGGATCTAACTCCTGGTGGTTTAGTTACGGCTGTTTTCAACACCTTAATCACTGCTATATCAGCCCACCAATCATTTGAAAGTTTACAGAATTCGGTAAATCAGGTGGTCCGACATTGCAGAATTCTGTAAAAGTCTTCACAATTGGTAACTGAGAAAACCGAAATGCACCGGCTACGTTTTTGAGAAGACATATTGTGTGTGGAGATAGTGACAAAAGAGGTTGGGAAAATGTATTTGCGCACAGCTGTACTTAACCGCTATGAGGTGAATCATTGTTTGCCGCCTTCACCTAACATGCATTAACAATGGTACGGGATGAAAGCAACAGTGAATGATTTAAACAGAAAAAAAAAGAAAGAAAAGAAAGAAAGCAAACAAACAAATAGGAAACAAGCAACGCAGCTTTTGCATCCCTTATAAAACCGTTTCGTGCTTTTAAACTCCAAACTAATGTTGTCTTGATGTCAACTCACCAAGCATACATGCAGTCGACAGTTCTCTCTGTGAGCCTTACGTCTGCATCTGTGCTAATCTCCCCGCTTGTCTGTGTGCCTTACGTCTGCATCTGTGCTAATCTCCCCGCTTGTCTGTGAGCCTTACGTCTGCATCTGCGCTAATCTCCCCGCTTGTCTGTGTGCCTTACGTCTGCATCTGTGCTAATCTCCCCGCTTGTCTGTGAGCCTTACGTCTGCATCTGCGCTAATCTCCCCGCTTGTCTGTGTGCCTTACGTCTGCATCTGCGCTAATCTCCCCGCTTGTCTGTGTGCCTTACGTCTGCATCTGCGCTAATCTCCCCGCTTGTCTGTGTGCCTTACGTCTGCATCTGCGCTAATCTCCCCGCTTGTCTGTGTGCCTTACGTCTGCATCTGCGCTAATCTCCCCGCTTGTCTGTGTGCCTTACGTCTGCATCTGCGCTAATCTCCCCGCTTGTCTGTGTGCCTTACGTCCTGCATCTATGCCAATTTACTCGCTTACTTTGTGTATGACTAATGGGGGAGAGGGGGGGGGGGAGCGGCGTGCACGCATGTGTGTGTGTGTGTGTGTGTGTGTGTGTGTGTGTGTGTGTGGTGTGCGCGCGCGCGCGCGCGCATGCGCATGCTGTTGTGTCCGTTGTTGTGCAACAGTGTGTGTGGGATCATGTGATTTGTGTGTGTGTGTGTGGTGTGTGTGTGTGTGTGTTGTGGTGTGGGGTGTGTGTGTGTGTGTGTGTGTGTGTGTGCGTGCTTGGGTGTATATCAATATGCACCCTTGTTTGTAGATGCATGGACTTGTTGCAATATTCATCTTCTTATGTGTTTCATTTATGTTTTCTTTACCTTTTACGTATTTGTAAGCGCTTAGGGCTTATGATGTAAGCTAAAGCGCCATAATAATCAGTATTATTATTATTATTATCATTACTATTATGTTCTATCTGCACCTGTGCTAGTTTACGTGCCTGATTTGTGTTTCTCCCCGTCTGCATCTGTGCAAGAACTTACCCGCTTGTTTAGTGTGGCTGGTGATGTCTGCACCTGCGTCAGTTCTCTGCGTGTTCTGTGGGCGTTATGTCTGCATCTGTGCTCATTTAAGGCGCTTGTTCTGTGTGCGTTATGTCTGCATCTGTGCTCATTTAAGGCGCTTGTTCTGTGTGCGTTATGTCTGCATCTGTGCTCATTTAAGGCGCTTGGTCTGTGTGCGTTATGTCTGCATCTGTGCTCATTTAAGGCGCTTGTTCTGTGTGCGTTATGTCTGCATCTGTGCTCATTTAAGGCGTCTGTTCTGTGGGCGGTATGTCTGCATCTGTGCTCATTTAAGGCGTTTGGTTTGTGGGTGTTATGTCTGCATCTGTGCTCATTTTAAGGCGCGTGTTCTGTGGGCGTTATGTTTGCATCTGTGCTCATTTAAGGCGCTTGGTTTGTGTGCTTTATGTCTGCATCTGTGCAATAATGTACTTCTTGTTTTGTGAACTTTATGTCTTCAGCTGTACAAATTTACTTGCTTGTTTTGTGTAGGATAAGTCTTGTACCTTATGTCTGAATCTGTGCTAATTCACTTGTTTTGTGTACCTTATGGTTCCATTTCTACTAACTTCTTTGCTTGTTTTATATGTCCATTGTGTCTGTATGTGTGCTGATCTATCTGCTTCCTTTGGCAGTGTCCACAGACCATCATTGTGGAAAATCATGAAATCCTACAGCATCCCAGAGAAAGTTGCGTCGGCCATAGAGCCGATTTACATTAACTCCAAGTGCAGAGTCAGGACGGAAGATGGCTACAGTGACTGGTTTGACGCAAGGCTGCATCCTCCCCCCTCTTTCCCCTTTGCACTTGCCATTGACTGGGTTTTGAAACACGCAACGCAAGGAAAGGGAATCAAGTGGACAGAAGGAACTAGCCTCTCAGATCTAGAATTTGCCAATGACATTGCCGCTCTTGCAAGCACCATTCAAGATCTGCAGGTGCTTGTAGACAATGTCAGCAAGTTTGGAGGCAACATTGGCCTCGTTATCAGTGCCAAAAGACAAAAGTATGCCCACCGGTAAACACCAAGGGCCAACAGACGTTCTCATCGACCAAAAACAAGTGGAAGAAGTAGAGAACTTCACATACCTAAGCAGCTCCATCAACAACGCCAATGACCTCGACCACGAACTGAAGAGTCGTACTGGGAAGGCAACATCAACATTCAATCCGCTGAACAAAATATGGAACAGCAAGAAATTGTCCCTGGAATCAAACTGAAATTTCATAACTCCAGTGTGATTTCAACGCATGTTATATGGCTGTGAACCTGGCAAACTGAAGACCACCCTGGAGACGAAACTCGACGCTTTTGACACCAATGCCTACGTAAGATCTTGGGCATCAAATGGTCTGATTTTATACCAGATGAAGACGTCAGGGAGAGGTCCAAACAGCTCCCGTGTCAACCATCGTCTGCAGACGGCGCCTCCACTGGCTGGGTCATCTTGAGATTACCTCAGCAAGACCTGCAAACCAGGCCATTAAATGGACCCAACAGGCCAGAGAAAAAGAGGACGACCCAGGATGAGCTGGCGACAGACAGTGGAGAGAGACCTCCAGGCTCGTTGACAGAGGATGGAGTGACACTAGCAAACTGGCTGAGGACCGTGCACAGTGGAGCGCCTTGACTGCCTCATGCGTCGCAAGACGCGGGAGCATCTAAGTAAGCAAGTAAGCTTAAATACTTAAGTCTTATATCTGTGCTAGTTTCTTTGCCTGTTTTATGTGCCTTATGTCTGTAGATGTGCTAAATTCCTTGCCTGTTTCACGTGCCTTGTGTCTGTATCGACGTTAGTTTCCCGTTTGTTGATCTCGCTGTATGATTGATGACAACTGTCAGCTATTGCTGGTGAGATAATTATTCACCTTCCTCTTCCTCTCCCCCACCCTCTCCTCGTCCTCCTCTTTTGTCCAAGAACTGAGTGTAATAAACATACCTTCTCTCTCTCTTCAAAGCAATAATTATTCCGTTGGTTCGACCTCTGTCTGGTTCTGTAAATGTTTGTCTGCCCCCATCTCTCTCTCTCTCTCTCTCTCTCTCTCTCCTCTCTCTCTCTCTCTCCTCTCTCTCTCTCTCTCTCTCTCTCTCTCTCTCTCTCTCTCTCTCTCTCTCTCTCTCTCTCTGGTTCCGTGTTGGCACGTGTTCGTGACAAATGTTGTTATTCTGGTTATTTCAATTGTCCTAGAGGAGTGAGACAAGGTTGCCTACTGAGTCTCATATTATTCTCCTTTTCATTAATGATTTAGCAGTAGAATTGCCTGCGACTGGAAGCATGAAATACAATTAATTCCTGGGGCAGCCGAAATCTTTCTTCTTTTGTTTGCAGATGATGTCATACTGTTGTTGGATACAATAATAGAGCTTCAGAACCTGCTGGACAGCTTAAAACGATAAAACAGACCGATTATATCTGAATATTAATCTTAAAAAGACAAACGTAATGGTGTTCAGAAAGGGAGGTCATTTGGCTGCCAGGGAGAGATGGTTTTATGGAGCCAAGGAAGTGATGGTTACAAATTCTTACAAATATTTGGTAATGGGTTTTAACCACAAAAATAAATATTGGTAGCAGTTTATCAGATGTCTGTTCAAAGAGAAGAAAGGAATAATGGGCATATTGACATCCATGAGAAAATTGAAACACTGGGGATATAGATCTGTTTTGGAAAATGTTCGACACACAAATAGAGCCCGTTTTAACCTACGCAGCTGAAGTGTGGGGACTAGAGAAAGATAGTAAACAAGTTAAAAAAGTACACACCTTTACAATAAAAAGACTTTTAGGTGTTCCACTCCACACTCTTAATAAATTATTATTGTTTATGGCGAAACCGGAAGATACCTACTCTGTATTCGAATGTCTGTAAAGTACATTAAATATTGCTTAAACTCATACATCTACCAATGTCGAGAATATGCAGACAGGCGTATGAATGCTCATTATACAACATGAATTGGTCACTTAAACAGGACATCAAATGTCAAGAGAATTTTTATGCCAGAATAGATTTGGTATTGTGTGGCTAAGCCAAGGTGCTGGTTGTGAATATGGTTTTATCAATGAATTCAAGGTAGACTTACCTCCTGCTATAAACAGCACTGACATTCAGAATTGGAACTCAATGATAAATATTGGTGGTTTTATTCTTTCACATATGTTTTTCAAGCTGAAAAATATGTATAATTTGTACTGTATAAATGGCATAGGGTTAGTCTTATCAGATTCAGACAAAGAGTTAGCGGCCTAAATGTATAAAACAATGGTTTCAAAGCGAAGAAGATATAAACAACGTTTGCCCATCGTGTGGAAATGGAACAGAAGATGAAGTTCGTTTATTTTTCAACTGCTTTGCTTGTAATGGGAACCGCAAAAGCTGTGATCTTCTAAAATTCCTTTACAAGAAACCCTGATCACAGATCGGTAACATAATTAAAAAAATATTCTTTCAAATAATAATGAAAATGTAACGAAATCCCTGGCTAGATTTTTAGCAGAAGCAATGAAGATACGGAAAGACTTAACCGAACAAAGTCAGCAAATTTCAAGACGATTCACCATCTGTATACACGCGAACGCGCCTCCATCTCTCTCTCTCTCTCTCTCTCTCTCTCTCTCTCTCTCTCTCTCTCTCTCTCTCTCTCTCTCTCTCTCTCTCTCTCTCTCTCTTCTGTGTGTGTAGTGTGTGTGTGTGTGTGTGTGTGTGTGTGTGTGTGTGTGTGTTTGAGTGCGTGTGCACGAACGCGCGTGTGTGCATGCATTTGCATGTGCAGGTGTGTGCATATTTTTTTGTTTTTTTTGTTTTTTGTTTGTTTGTTTGTTTTTTTTCCTGTCCCAAACTCTGCACCACCTCAGAGGCAGTGCACCCACGCCGCTCATTCCGACACCCCGTCCACATCTACAGCCCGGTCGGTCCCGCCGCAGCCCCGGCACCGGCAATCCACAGGGAGCAGTCAATGTCAAGTCGTTAAGAGGCAACCCACCGGAGGAGACACTGCACTGCTGCCGAGTCACTTCGGTGGTGTTCAGTGGTGCCTGTTCTGATCTAACATACGCAGGACACCACCTACTAAGCCCCCTACTGACGACAATAATTGCTTAGTCGCGGAGCCGGCTCGAGTGAGCTCTCCCTCCGGAGGGCGCCACCACGTCCGTCCAACGACAGCCCCCATGGACTCCCCGATACCGGTGACCCCGACGGAACCAAACCAAGGCCACAGACGCGGAGAGGACATCGAAATTGAGGTCACCATGAGAGCAGGGCATGAAGGGCCACAGAATCTGAGACATTTTTTTTTTTAAATGCTGATCAATGAGAATGAGGATGATTAAGATGATGCTACGGATTTCCATTTCGGTCTGAGACTACATGACAGGGCTGTACTCTACGCTTCCTTTCATAATATATCCTGGCGTCAACCAGGCCCGAGAGATACAGGCACCTGCAGTGTTGGTCAGGAAATTTGAGCAACACTCTCAGAAACGCATCCATTAAGTGGATGAAACTCGACTGTGTGGTCCCAGTCTTCTCAACTGAGTCCGCAGCAAACTCAGCTCTGGGTAGGAGCAGGTCGGGGCAGAAAAACCCACATGACTTCTGATGGGATTCGAACCCACGACCTCCAGCCGGGAGTCCGCGACGCTAACCACTTCGCCACGGCGGCTGGTAGGTGTGTGCATATTACTTTCGTGCGTGTGTGTGGGTGTATACTTTTCTTTTATAAAGGTGATCTGAGATCATTCATGACATATCATTTAGTCATATGTGATCGTCCCCCCCTTGTCTAATAGGGCTGTACAGCTATTTGACAATAAAAAATGTATAAGTGTCAGTGTCAGTGTCAGTATCAGTCTCTCTCTCTCTCTCTCTCTCTCTCTCTCTCTCTCTCTCTCTCTCTCTCTCTCCTCTCTCTCTCTCTCTCTCTCTCTCTCTCTCTCTTAGCAGTCTCTCCTTTCTCTTTTCTCCACCACCCTGTCTGCCTGTCTGTTTCTGTGTATTCCTCTCTCCCACACTCCCCCCCCCCTTTCTCTCACCCCCCCCCCCCCCCCGACATTCTGCACATCAACAAGCTATCCACACTAAACCAAAGACGAAGAAGACATCTGATGTCCCGCGCCTTAAATTGAATCAGCCTCAAGAGACGTCCTGCAGCTCTCTAACAACACAAACGGAACTCAATCTCT
>CM031603.1:95499710-95513663 GCA_018398815.1 Conus ventricosus
CAAAATTTGACGGAATTGATATTGTTTAATTTGATCGGACAATGTGGAAAGCTAACTCCATTTTCATTGTTTTTAATTGTGTCCCAAAATTTTTGAATGTCTTTATAGTTTGATACCTCATTATGACATTTCAGACGACCAATACTGCCGTTTTGCTTGTGCCAATTAAATTTTATTTTGGTAATTTTCGCTCTTTTTTCTCAAGAAGTTTTTCAGTTTTTTCCTTAAGATTTTTTTTCTTTTGTATTCTTTTGTTTTTTCTATTTTTTTTGTTTTGCCTGTTGACATATATCATTCCACCGACATTACCCAAATGTTTTTTTGATTTTACGATTTTACAGTCGGAATTTGTTTTTTTTTTTCGCAGGAGTGTACTGCTTTCTGAAGATGATCATATAAGTATCGACATCTTGATTCTCAATATTTTCTATGCTCATGTTTTAAAAGAACTGAGTAGATATGAAAAAATTTTTTTTCCGTGCAAATTTTTAACAATATTTGGGACTTTGTCATGTGTTACATCATTTGTTACAGGTCTCATATTTTCAAGAGAATTTAATAGGTAGATGGTCACTATTTAATGTTCATCAAGTGTCAGCGTCACATGATATAGCTAGTTCAGGAGATAAAGAATGATAAATCGATGGCACTGGTTTATGTTTGGGTTGTCTGGAATACGAGTAATACTGCCATCGTTGAGAAGGTAAAGAGAGGATCCACTATGTTTTCAATAAAACGGTTATGGTTATTATTTTGGCATCCCTTTTCCAGAATGGCGAATGGGCGTTAAAATCACCAGTGATTAAATATTTGGTAGGTTGGTCTGATTGAACAGAACGTAGCCATTCTGTATTACGATCGTTTGGGCCCTGAGGTAGGTATACAGAAACAACTGTTACTACATTATGGTCAACTTGAATTCTGACTGCACATGAGTGCAATCCAGGAATGTTCTAGTGGAGCAGGACTGGCACATGGAGCATATTTCTCATCTTCACGGACATATATTGCCCATTTATTTTTTCTTCATTATTAATGTTTTGGATAATTGGTGGAAAATAATAATTAGGAAGATTTCAAAATGGAGTGACTGAAGGCGGCGAACGAAGCAAGATCAGGAATAGAGTTTTAGAACTTACCGCCAATGACATTGACAAACAAAGCACAAGACAAGACACGATGCATTTCAACCACTTGGGTCTTCATCAGGCGAAAAAATAAATACATTTAACATGTGGGACAGTCAAACTACGAAAAACAAAAAAGGGGATGAAAATGACTTATCCGTAATTCTTCATGAAGGCGGAATGGATGAGGCCGGGGGATTATGGGAGAGGAAACAGAGGGGGGGGGGGGGGGGGTTGCGTCAGGGGAGGTGTGTGTGTGTGATATGATGGGTTGTGTGTCCACACACAACCCTATCATATCACACACACACACCTCCCTGACGCAACCCCCCCCCCCCTCTGTTTCCTCTCCATAATCCCCTGGCCTCATGTCATTTCCGCCTTCATGAAGAATTACGGATAAGTCATTTTTCATTCCCCTTTTTTGTTTTTCGTAGTTTGTACTGTCCCACATGTTAAATGTGATTTATTTTTTCGCCTGATGAAGACCCAAGTGGTTGAAATGCATCGTGTATTGTTCTGTGCTTTGTTTGTCAATGTCATTGGCGGTAAGTTAAAACTCTAGCTCTATTCCTGATCATAATTAGGAAGCTTAGGTAGTTTATTTTTACTGACATTCAGTGATTGCAAAGCTAATATGTTGTATTTGACTTCAGATAGATGTTGTACTAGTTGATCTTTACTGGTTGTGATGGATCGACAATTCCATTGGAACACTTTAAAATCCTTAGCTATCATGCGTTCTATTATTAGATAAACAAATAAAATGAAGGTGAAAAAGCGAATAAATACAAATAATGCACTGAAAAGTAACTAACAATACAAAAAAAAAGTATCACTATGATACGATAAACAATATTAGTTATGACAAGAACGGAAAAAAACTGTACACAGAGAATGCACTCTATCAATGAAGGAAGATTGATCACTGTCTGTTAGCGAATGCTTTAACTAACACATCAAAAAGAAAATCCCCCTAAATAGTCACTCAAGATGGGAAGAACAGAGTCAACGGTTGAGATTTCCGCCAAAACTACACTAACGTATTTTTTCTGTCTTTGGTTTAATACCAGGATGTAGGCCCACTGAGAATGTCAAACTTTGTTGTACCACGGACCACTGTGTACAGCGAAGGGTCCGTGTCCTCTGGGTGGTGGATAGTTCCGGGACAACTCTTCTGGGAGAAACCGAGGAAGACAGCGAGAACGTCAAACAAGTGGTCAAACAAGTGTGGTGTGTGTGTGTGTGTGTGTGTGTGTTTTGTGTGTGTGTGTTGTGTGTGTGTGTGTGTGTGTGTGTGTGTGTGTGTGTGTGTGTGAATGGGAATTTGTGTGTGCAAATGCAAGTGCAAGTACTTGTGTGTGTGTGTGTGTGTGTGTGTGTGTGTGTGTGCGTGCGTGCGTGCGTGCGTGCGTGCGTGCGTGCGTGGCGTGCGTGCGTGCGTGCGTGCGTGCGTGTGTGCGTGTGTGTGTGTGTGTGTGTGTGTGTGTGTGTGTGTGTGTGTGTGTGTTCTTCAATTTAGTGTCCTTCCACTGAAAGTGATTCAGACAATAGTGAGTTTGTTGGTGAATGAGAGTAAGGGTGTGTCTGTAATAAGGTTAACAAAAATTGAATAGTGAGTTTGTGAGTGAATGAGAATAAGTGGATATGTCTGTAACAAGGTTTACAAAAAATGGAATAAAGATGTATCCCTTTTGTCCTACGTATTTGCATGTGCCCCACCTTGATCTAATTATATAAATGAATAGATAAACTAGTAACATGGACATTGAATTACCAAATCAATAAATTAACAATTTTACTAATAAATACTCAGTGAATTATGCAATAAACCTTTACATACAGATTGAAGAACACAATAATGCTAGATAAAGACAAAGGAGTCAAACCATCAGTGGTTGTGTGTGTGTGGTGTGTGTGTGTGTGTGTGTGTGTGTGTGTGTGGTGTGTGTGTGTGTGTTTTGTGTGTGGTGTGTGTGTGTGTGTGTGTGTGTGTGTGTATGTGTGTGTGTGTGTGTGTGTGTGTGTGTGTGTGTGTGTGTTGTGTGCGTGCGCGCGGAAGAGAGAGAGAGAGAGGGGGAGAGAGAGGAGAGAGAGAGAGAGAGGAGTGGAGGGAGGCAGGGAGACATCATACAGTCAGACAGACAGACAGACAGACTGACAGACAGACTGACAGACAAACAAACAGACAGACGAGTACAGAGGAGGGGAAAGAGGAAACCTGGATGGGGTGAGAATGGGGGAGGGGGGAGGGGGGGGGGGAATCAGGAATGAGGCTTTTTTTTTAACCGTCACTGCTAACTGCAGTCTAACACGCGAGCATGCAATAAAAAAAAAAACTGTTGAATAATTAGACAGAGAAAGTTTATGACCAAATGTAATGTTGATGAGGAAAAAGTGGGAAGCGAGGGGAAAGGAAAAAGAGAGGGGATGGGGTAGTGGTGTGTCTGGCGAGAAGATGGAGGGTGGGGGTATTTTGGTGAGGAGTGGGGTCTAAGGATGGACAAGAGGTGGAGGGGGGGAGGGGGGGGGGGGGGAGCCGAGGGAGTGAAATCCCTTCACAAGAAAATATCTTTTAAATCAAAACCCTCTCCAATGGCATGTCAGCGGCATGAAGATAGCAAGAATTCCGACTACTCCATATTATCAATCAGAGGAAACGTTAGTATTTCTGGTGCATAGGGGAAAAACAATGGCTGACCACAAAGGATTTTGAGAGCCCGCCTTCAAAGACATATCTTATTTGTAATAAAGAGTTGACGATCTTTTAGAAGAAAGACGCTGAACCAGAGATGAGGTGGTTTTAGCTCGCCTTTACTTGTTGGTTAGCTTTTGTCCTCTTTGCGTCATGTCAGTCTACCTGGTTTGCTGAATTCTGTGGACATGTTTTGCAGTTGGCACCTGATCAGACCATCGTTCACGCGCTGGAGACACAGCGGTCACAGACGTTTCAACTGCATGCTTCAGTCGTAGCGGTCACCATTTTCTTTCTTGTAGTAATTATCTGTTGGGTTTGGGCCTCTGAGCTCCGGGGTAGCCAGAGAATGAAATGGCGGTCAGGCTAATCAGCATCTCGCTGGGAATCACTGCACCCGGAAATGAGCCCTCCGGGTATTCCCCCTGTTGTGTGTGTGTGTGTGTGTGTGTGTGTGTGTGTGTGTGTGTGTGTGTGTGTGTGTGTGTGTGTGTGCGCGCGCGCGTGCGTGCGTGCGTGCGTGCGTGCGTGCGTGCGTGTGTGTGTGTGTGTGTGTGTGTGACGATGGCCACCACTGGGGGTAGGACAAATGTGTTTAAGTCTCTCTGGAGCTCAGCTTTTTGTTTCTACTATGGAGCCCTTCGTTATCTCAACGCCTTCCTGCAAACTGGCATTGACGATCAGACATGATGAACGAATTACTGAACCAATGTAAAGAAAACAAACATACAAACAAACAATCACCACACAAGACAACTTTTGCAGCCACTGACAATCGACCAAATGCCCGTAACTCTAAACTGAAGCTGCTACTGGCATTACCTCCTAGCAGACAGGAAGTCCCGAGGTCCACAGTACAGACCATGAAGCTCTGACGGAATCTCTTGTATTTGTGTGTGTGCCTCAAATCCGCATCTGTTCTTGGCAAGCTGTGCCAGTGTAGCATGCTACAATACAGCCCTGCCAAAACCAAGCTGTGCCAGTGTAGCATGCTACAAATACAGCCCTGCCAAAACCAAGCTGTGCCAGTGTAGCATGCTACAAATACAGCCCTGCCAAAACCACGCTGTGCCAGTGTAGCATGCTACAAATACAGCCCTGCCAAAACCAAGCAGTGCCAGTGTAGCATGCTACAAATACAGCCCTGCCAAAACCACGCTGTGCCAGTGTAGCATGCTACAAATACAGCCCTGCCAAAACCACGCTGTGCCAGTGTAGCATGCTACAAATACAGCCTGCCAAAACCAAGCTGTGCCAGTGTAGCATGCTACAAATGCAGCCCTACCAAACCAAGCTGGCCCAGAAGTAGCATTCAGACAAATCCACCCTGGCCAAAACCAAGCTTTGCCAGTGTAGCATGCTACAAATACAACCCTGCCAAAACCAAAACCCAGGGAAGTTTATACGTAACTTTTTGTTTCATACGGGGCCCGCATTCAACCCCACACGCACCCCTCAACCTTCCCCCCAAAATTAATATCCCCTAGAAAAAGGACTTCTTTCATCTTTTAGTGTATGAGTTGAAAAATGACAAGTTTGCCAATTTGTGTATTTGTGACATTCCATGTCATAAGCCCGTTCATTTTCATTAAGAAAATGACGCAATCGAAGATACATGACGTCTATTCGCTCTGCCTGATAAATATTTCTATGTCCAAACGACAAAACTAATTGTTAGTTTTTTGCTCTACGGCATAACGATATAATTTTCAAGCAACATGCAGACTTGCATTTGGTATTAATAATAAAATGGATTTACAATTGTTGGGCATCGAAAACCGTCGTACAGACCAATCACGACAGTCCAAGTGCAGGAGTGTCTCTCTGTCCGCAAGCATGTGCGGTAGATAGTGGCCGTTGTATCTACCATCGTGGACAGCCAGTAGGTCGTGAATTGGCTCCGTAGAAAAGGGTCTGATTTAATCGGAAAGCAGTAACCTTTGAAGACATCGTCTAGGCCGGACTGAAGGGGCCACCACAGAGCATTCGAACAGCACCCACATCGTTTTTTCGGGAAAGCTGAACGAGTCTCATCGTTCCGTGGGCGAGTCGAAAACTGTGGGCACTAACAGACTGTGTTGAGTAATGGAATCGAAATCATTTTTTCGTATAGAGCCACAAAATCTATTTCAATGTAATCCGCATTAAGGCACATTTACCAGTACAATAATATTGTGCGCGCGAATCATTTAATATGCTCTGAATTAAATATTTCAGGTTACCGGTCAACACGTATGATTGATCCGAGTAGAGCTGTCATCTTCATCTGTTGCTCTCATCAAATCGTGTTTGCATGTACTTATCCATATTATTAAATTCTATTTTCAGCCTCCACCGTTGTATGCTACCATATTAGAAGATGTGATATTGTGTGAATGCAGATTTATATTAAAGAACGTAAACGAGTCAAGTTATGAACGAAGCATTTTCGTGACTAAGTGAGACTGTATAATATGAAGATTGACGCCATTTGATTTAAAATCCATTCAAGGATTAAATAAAATTGTAAATTCATCAAGGTCCTAAGCCTTGGCGATAACTCAGTCAAGCAGATTGGAATAATTCATTAAACAATTTTTCCTTATTTGTCTGATGAGCTTCATTCGTAAAGCGATTTTTGAAGGAAATCAATTGTAAATGATATAGCAAGCTAGTGCCATTGTAAAGTGTTTTAGACGTGTGATGGATGGAATAGTGATGAGCCACCATTAGTGGCAAGATCTAAGACAATTGTAACTTGCAGTCCTATCCGGTTTCTGTTCTATATTCCTGTTCTGTCATCCAAAAAACTTTAAAAAAGAAACCACTCCGCTGCTATTCCACTTGATCCTTCTTCGGCACACATCTTTATCCCGCTACATCCTTCGTCGAGCAACCGTGGTCTGTGTGTCGGACCTTGCCGGGATCTGGGAGAGAGCCGTGAACGCAGCGGAACTCCGAACGTTACGCGATTCCGTGAAGCTGAGTGGGCAATTTCATAAACACATCCCCTCCACAAATCAAAGCACGAAGCCAGATACACACTCAGTACATATTTTTCTATACATATATTATATCTTGTGTATGACTAAAACCTGTGTGTTCCCTCCGGAAGAGATTTTTGTAGCACAGCAAGACAGTCTATAATTCCGTGCTACTGCAAGAAGTGAAGGGAAGAAGGACATGAGACTTTGTCGTTATTTGTATGGCATGATTATTTCTTTCATATGTAACTCACTTCATAGGCAAACAAACGGACATCAACATACAAAGCAACATACGACAATATTCACAGCAAGATCATCATCATCTTTAATTCAAACTTAATTGAAATTCATGGTTGAATCAAGATCAAACCTCTGATTACATCTGTGGAAAAGAAAGTGAAGGGTGTGGAACGAAAGCTTGACGTTTCCTACAATACGGTCTATCGTTCTTGCCTGAGCAGCTCAACCATCATTAATGAATGGGGGGGTCTTAATAAAAACGTCACATAATATTTGGGGGCTCGTCCGGGGAATTTTTCGATCTGGAAGTACTGAGTCAGTGACGCAGGCAAGGATTTGTAGACCGAACCTTCACTCTTTTTCCAGTGGGAGGTTGGGCGGTGTGCTCTATGAATCTATTATATGTGTTGACCATCCTAAAACAAAAAATATAAAATTTTAAATTCACATTTTTCTTGTTCAAAAATCATTTGTATTCATTACGTTAGTCGCGACGCGATTTGTTCATTATTTCCCTAATTTTTAGAAAAGGCCTCAACACAGTACAGAGAAAGTAAACGACCCTTGGCCCATTCACGTTCATATATTACCACGACATATTTAACATTCTACTATTAGATTCTATTGTACTAGATCCATTGTGAAGAAAGGAAGAATTGATCAATTGCCCGTTAGTGCAATCCTTGACTTAACGCATGGGAATTGGGTGCATGGTGTGTATTTTGTGTCCGATTGGGACACAGTTGGATTAGAGTAAGTATGATACTCACAGCGGCATTTCAACGAAAGCTATTAACGTGGTGGCGACGTGGCACCACGGGCTATTTTGCGCGGGCGCCGTAATTGTTTTCGTACGTACGATATTGGAGATATATTTTTCCACACGTCCGTTCGTCAGTTAGCAACGTTCTTCCGTAGCTGTGTGTGCAAACGTGGTTTGGGTTTTTTGACGTGTTTTGAATACACGTGTTTGGGGTTTCGAGTGTTGTTATCCCCATTTTTACTACACGGGGTTGTGTAGTGTGTTTCACCCAGTCGTTGGTGGGAAAGTTGTTCCTTGCACTTTGTGTTTTTGGAACGTGTGTCAATATTATTTGGCACAAACGCGTGACGGTATTCGTTTCCGCGTTATTGTACTGTTAAATTGTTAGACATCAGACTTGCAGTGTAGGCGACCTTCCGACAGAAAGTCCCGACGTCAGGCATCTGCCACTGACGGAAGTTCCCCAGTCACAACAAATTCAGACTAGTGCGCAGTTCGAGAATGGAAGCTGAGGCACTAGAGTTCGGCCTAAAAGGAGCACACTGCTCTTTACATCGAGAAGAAGGAACGTGAGAAAGAGAACGAGAGAAGGAACGTGAGAAAGAAACGAGAGCGAAGGAACGTGAGGAAAGAGATCGAGAAGAAGAAAGAGGAAAGAGGATCGAGAAGAAAGAGAAGGCGAGATACAATACCGATAAGTAGCATAGAGTTAAAAGCAAGAAGCAGTGGGTGATTCCAACCAAGTGCTAGCGCCCATCCCTTCTACAGACTGTAGTGTCGGCTAAGTTCAAGTTACCTTACTTAGAAGACAAGACGACCTTGAGTCATATTTGACCTCGGAGTTTGAAAAGGTGGCAGTCATTTTAATGGAAGGACTGAGGGAGAATGGGGTGCCAGGTTAGCTCCATTACTCAAGGGCAGAGCTATGGAACGAATGTAAACGTACCCGCGGCAAGTCGCGGACTTATGAACCTCATCAAACAGGCACTTTTGCATAAGTATCAACTGAGTGCTGTCATTACAGACAAAGTTTCGTACAGCACGCAAAGAGAGCACTGATACGGTCCATTGTCACTATGATACGTTTGTCAATGTGGCTAAGAGGTGTTGAAATTTGTCCAACAGGACAGAAAAGGATTTAAAAGAGATGTTAATCCTGAGAAGTTTCTGAAAGCATTGCCTTTTGATCAGGCGAATTTGTCAGGGATAGAGACCCACAGACTGGAAAGGAAGCTGTTGCAGCAGCAGATCTATTTATACAGACGAGACTGTGGGAGAGGAGTTTATCGTGAGAGTAAACATGATCATCGTAGGTATGTTCAAGGGAGTGATAACAGGGTCCACACAAGGAAGCTCGAAGGAGGATAAGCCTAGGGGATCTGTACCTGACAGGGGGAGGCAACGACAGGAGAAATTATCGCTTCCAATAAAATGGTTACACAAGATGGTGGAGGACCACATCACCAGAGGATTTGAACACAGAAGAGAAATGGACACAGCGAATGTTCACATACGACAGCGGCTGTCACAGTGTCAACTAAAAGATGATCTCCAGTTGTGTGATATTTGAAAAGGGATCGAGTTCAATCCCTATTGCACGGTAGAAGTCGAAGGAGAAACGGTGGATCTGTAGAGATACACGGCTCTACCATGACGATCTGAGGAAAGACTTAGTTCCAGAACATTGTTACACAGTTCAGAAAAAAGAGTATCACTGGCAATCGTCATCAGTATCAAACAGAATCTTCCTGAGGCGATGTACATATGGAGACAACCTACTTCTCGACAAGACTGAAGTACTCTCGTTTATGGAAAAACCCGTTTGCCCATTATTGATCGGAAATAACCCGCAAGCAAGAAGAGGAGGGATCATTTAATGTGCCCGTTATCCAATCCAAGCGGCAGCTGTTACCGCAGGCAGATGAAACCGCTGCAAGATCAAAGAAGCAACTTGCAGCATTGTATCTCCTGCATAGTTGAAGGAAGAACAATGAAAGAACCCATCACTCAAGAAGTTGTTTTGAGTTGGCACCGAATCAGACAACGCACGTACCAGCAAAACATGTTGAAACAATCATTTATATGAATCAAGAAGGGAATACTATACAGGCAAGGGTGCGTACACCAACGACAGCAGCATACCCAAGTTGGTGGTACCCAGGAAACTGAGATCTAACGTCTATACAAGTAACTCATGACATACCTATGTCTGGACACCTCGGTGGAAGGCGTACGAAAGAGCGTCAGCTTACATGATTTCTTTTGGCCAGGAGTGAAGGTGACGTCAAAAGATATTTGTGCGTCATGCGAATACGTAGTCCAGAGATTATCGGCAGAATAATAGTATTAGGAAAGCGCCAGTTCAGCGGATGCCGCCGCAATCGAAATACCTTCCATGTGTTTGCCGTGGACATCATCGGACCCACAACCCCATGTCCATCATCAGGGAAAGATACAACTCACCGTCAACGATTAGCCTACCGCTACGCAGTGGCACAGCACTCCGTAACATCAACACAGAAGCGTGGCTGAAGCTTAGTGGAATCTGGACGCGAGTGGAATACCACTTACAATTTCTAACGGACAGAGGCAGTCAATTTCTTACTGGACAATGCAAGAGGTCAACAGACTCTTGAACATTAAGGTATCACCACAACGCCATACCACGCTCAGACCAACGACTTGTGAAAGATTTAATGGCACGTTGAAGATCATGTTGAAGAAACTTTGTTTTAGATCAACCCAAAAATTGGGACAAGATATCCGTCCTGCAGTAATTGTTCGCTTACAGAGAACACCACAATAATCACTCAAGTTCTCACCATTTGAACTCTAGTAATGGAGACACGTGCGTGACTATGCAGTTCTAAAAACAAATATGGACAGACGAGGGGAGCTGGAGACAGGACGTCAGAACAACGGCGGAATATGTCATGATCGATGGAAGGAATCGAAGAAAGAAACATGCAAGATAGCTCGTGACAATCTAGACAAGGCCGCCGACGACAAGCGAAGCACTACAAACAGGAAAACGAAGATGAGACGTCTCATTCCTGGAACAAAGTATTAGTGCAACTAACTCCACAAACATAACAAGCTCCATTAACCATGGAAGGACCGTACAACCATTTCAGAAGATTTAATCCCCAGTTGATACAAGATTGATGATCAACGGCAAGAAAGACATATCACATCAATCTCCTCAAAGAGTACTTTTAAAAGAGAAGGATTGAAACAACAGAGTACGTCGCAGTTGTCATGCAGAGGAAGATCATGAAGAGTATCTGAGACTGTACCCTATACCACTCATATCACCTTTGAAGAAAACCGAGGACTTCCAGCAAGTCTGTATGGACCACAGCTATCCAGGGAACAGAGACAAGCGGAAAACCTTGTTACGTCGTCATGACGAAATCATTACCTAGATGCCAGGCGAAACCAATCTAGTTACCTGCGAATTGAGACTGCATCACAACAACCAGTGAAGGTACATCAGTACCCGGTGCCACACTCTCAATAAGAAACGGTTAAAAAAGAGGTATGATCAAATGCTAGCCTTGGGAGTGATAGAACCAGCATATCTCCATACAATGCGCCCATTGTATGGGTTAAGAAGAAAAGACATCGACAGTCAGTTCTGTTCGAGTTACAGAACTGAAATCTCATGACAGAATTCGACGGCAGAGCCACTACCATACATCGAAACGATCTTTGCAAGATCGGAAAAGCGAAATACATTACCAAAAATTGATCTGTCGAAGGGGTATCTGGGCAGATTCAAATGAACGAAAAAGACAAGCCAAAGACAGCTTTTAGTACCCCCAAGGGACAGTAAATCAGTGAGACGGTACCCATTGGCATGATGAACGCAAGTGCGTTCACAAGGATGATGAGAAATTAGTGAGAGACATGAAATCAAAAGAGGTCCACAACTTTATGAATGATATTCCTAATCGCTTCTGAGACTTGGGATGACCATGATGAGGCAATCAAGCCGTCTTAATAGACTGCAAGGTCAGGGCTCACTGCGAAACCATCAAATGCTTTTTTGGATTCCATGAAATACATACCGTTCTTAGGACATCAGTTGGACAGGTCCAGGTCAGGGCCAGAGGCGGACAAGCTTAGAAAAGCTTGAGAAAGCCGAAAGACCGAAGACCAAGAAAGAGCTCAGGTCATTCCTGGTGTTTTGGCAGGATACTATCGGAAATTTGTTCCGAACTTCGCCCATGATTGCTGTTTCCATTGACAGATCTGAACCAAGAAAGACCAGCCGAGAAGATTGTATGGTCGTAGGCAAGTGAAAAACGCCATGAGGACGCTGAAAGAACAAACTCGTCAGCGCACCTATCATGCGGTTGCCAGACAGGGAAAAGCCCTATTGCTTACGCACAGACGCCAGCGATCTAGGACTGGGAGCATTTTCTACTACAAGAGCATGACGAAATGCTACAGCCTGTGGCTTACGCTAGTAAAAAAACTCAACAAGCTGAAAGGAACTACGCCCCCAGTGGAGAAAGAATGCTTGGCAGTTGTGTGGGCAGTCAAAAAGTTTGAACCATATCTCTACGGTACGAACTTTATACTGGAAACAGACCATCAACCTTTGCAATGTCTGAAAAGAACAAGATGGCAAACGGTCGCTTGGTTACGTTGGGCAAAACTCCTGCAAGATCATGATTTCACAATCAGAGTCATCGCTGGAAGATAATGTTGGTGCAGACTACATGAGCAGAAGTACAGTTGTGTTAAAGAGTGAAGCATCTGAAATCCTGCAAATGTATATACATTGAGCAATGCAGAAGAGTTGTGCATAATTTTTATTATTTGATCCCGTATCGATGTTATTTATGAGGTTTAATAACATATTACTGTATTCGACTTATTAATGGACTGTCACTTTTCTTGGTGTTTGCTTAAATAGGATTTTTCGCTAAGAAGGGGGGTATTTGTGACGTTCATTCATAAGCTCGGGCCATTTCATTAGAAAATGGACGCAATCGATACATGACGTCTATTCGCTCTGCACTCGTCTTTATTTCTATCTCCAAACGACAAAACTAATTTGTTAGTTTTTGCTTTAAGGCAGTACGTTTATAAATTTCAAACGCTGTGTAGACTTGTATTTGTATTAATAATAAAATAAAATTTTCAATCGTAGAGCACGGAAAACCATGGTACTGACCAATCGCAGTTATCCAAGTGTCAGTGGTTTCTCCGTCCGCGCATGTGCAGTATGTATTGGACCGTTGCTTCATACGATCTTGATCAACCCGGTCGACGAGAAATTGGCTCCGCTAGAAAGGTCAAAACTATTCAAAGAAGAAGAAACCTTTCGAAGGAATCAGTCGAGGCCAGACTGAAAGGGGACTGCAGGGCATTCGACGACACCCACAACCTTTACGGGGAAGCGCAAACGAGTCACATCGTTCCGTGGGCGAGTCCGATTGCTGCGGCCATAGAAGACTGTGTTGAGGTAAATAGATCGAAATCATTTTTTCGTATAGCGCAAAAAAATTTATTTCAATTTAATCGCAATTAAGGCACATTTACCGGTTCAATAATATTTTATGACGCGATCATTTAAATGCTCTGTATTAAATTTCGATTTACGGTCAACCATAATGATTGATCGTAGGGGCTGTCATTTTATTTGTTTGCTTCATCATATGTGTTGCCAGTACTAACCCATATTATTGTAAATTCTATTTCAGCTCACCGTTGCATGCAACCATTTTAGAGTTGATATTTGTGTGAATGAGATTATTATTTAAAGAATGTAACGAGTTCATATGAACGAAACATTTTCTGGATCTAAGTGATCTGTGCAATATGAAGATTAACGCCATTTGACTTAATCCGTTCAGGGATTAAATATAATTGTAATTTAAACAAGCATTAAGCCTTGGCGATAATACAGTCAAGGCAGATTGGAATTTTTCGTGTACTTTTCCTTCTTTGTTAACGAGTTTTAT
Organism: Conus ventricosus; assembly: GCA_018398815.1. NCBI lineage: Eukaryota > Metazoa > Mollusca > Gastropoda > Neogastropoda > Conidae > Conus > Conus ventricosus. Next base: position 95,513,477 of record CM031603.1, read on the forward strand.
CGTAAAGCAATTTTTGAAGGAAATCAATTGTAAATGATAGAGCAAGCTAGTGCAATTGTAAAGTGTGTTTAGAGCGTGTAGTGGGTGGGAATAGTGATGTGCCACTATAGTGCAAGTTCTAAGACGATTGTTATCTTGCAGGTCCTTCTACTTTTCCTACTTTTCCTCTTACATCCACCCTGATCAT
>CM031603.1:95514663-95537163 GCA_018398815.1 Conus ventricosus
GGTCTGCCAGGTTCCCGGAAAATCAGCCAGTGTCTGAAAAAAGACCCGTCATCTTAATTTTTCAAAGTAGCGGACGATCCTTTGTTTAGGAATATCAAATGAATAAAGCACGGCCAGCAGAAACATCAGCAACAACAGGAACAACACGCGGCACTTCAGAGGGCATCCCAGTGTGCTGGGGGGGAAAAAAGGGGAGGGGTGGTGCTGGGGTGGAGAGGAAACAGGGGAGGGTGATGGTGGTGGGGGTGGGCGGGCAGGAGGGGGGGGGGGTGAATGGGAGGTGGTTGTGTGAGAGCAGGAGGAAGGAAAAAGTGAGGCTGCTGAAATGCCTGTGTGCTCTTTAGCCCAAGCTGTGATGTTACATCTCTTGACGTGCACGTACGTACACGCAGCGCGCAAAACACACACGTGTGTGTGTGTGTGTGTGTGTGTGTGTGTGTGTGTGTGTGTGTGTGTGTGTGTGTGTGTGTGTGTGTGTGTGTGTGTGTGTGTGTGCGCGCGCGCGCGCGCGCGCACACACAATGAGTGTGTGTATACGCATTTTGTGTGTGTGTGTGTGTGTGTGTGTGTGGTGTTGTGTGTGTGTGTGTTTTGTGTGTGTGTTTGTCTTGTGTGTGTATATATATATATATATATATATATATATATATATATATATATATGTGTGTGTGTGTGTGTGTGTGTGTGTGTGTGTGTGTGTGTGTGTGTGTGTGTGTGTGTGTGTGTATACGCATGTGTGTGTGTGTGTGTGTTGTCGTCGGTTTAATGTCCTTCCACGACAGTGATTCAGACAGTTTTATATGTGGGTGAATGAAGTATGTAAGTGATTGAGTGTATTAATATGTTAATGCTAGAATATCACATCCCCCCCCCCCCCCCTCCCCCCACCCTCCCTCTATCCCTCTTCCATTTGATCAAAACAAAATTATGCAACTGAGTAGAGACAAGATCTAAAGATAAAGGCCAATTGAACTACTTAACAAACATTTGCAAATTGACTCAAGAACATAAGAACTGTTTAAAATACTTGGTAAAGGCAAGGAAGTCGATCCATCAGTGTAACCATCAATACCCGAATTTGTAAAGAGTTCTCTTGCTCTTGGGCATTGAGTTAGTAAATGACTAATACTTAAGGTTTCCCCACACATACATTTAACTTTATGACAATATTTTGTTTTCAATGCGTTCAAACGAAATCTATGGATTAAGCTTTAAATCTCCCTAGACGAGAAAGAGACTTGTTTGTACGTTTTCCCCTTGTACCCATTACTAAACTTTACACAGTTGTGATAATATTGGACGTCTGAGTTCATCAGTAATGTTTTACTTTTTTCTCTTGACGTTGAATTTATAATTGAAAAACATTCTTTCAAATCTAAAGGAATGTTAAGTGGTATTGCGTAATTAACATTTTGAGCTGCTTTTCTTGCTAGTTGATCTACGCGCTCGTTGGGTACAATACCACAATGAGAGGGGATCCAACAAAAAGTAACAGTAATGCCTTTCAAGGATAAAAGATGATGAGATGATGAATTTCTAATACCATATCAAGACGAATTGAAGGACATGCTGACTTAATCGAGTGGATTGCTGCTTTCGAATCAACACCTATCATAATTTGGGAATTATTTATTGGAAAATTTAGGATGAAATCTAACGACTTAAGTATAGCAATTAATTCGGCACTAAATATCGATAACTGTCTACCAAGATAGAAGAGCTTTTCTATTTTGAAACTAGGGATTATGAAGGCTGCTCCCGTGTTATCATTTTCTAGCACTGAGCCATCTGTAAACATTTTCAAATGGTGATTGTAGTTACTTTCTAAAGAGCGTAAACAGATGTTCTTAAGGTATGTGGACAATCTTTTTTTGATAATCTGTATAATCTATATCAAAGGAGGCTTTATTTTGTTCCCATTTTGGAATAGGTGAATATGGGGGCTTTTGGGCAATGTTGTTTCTATCTATTTTAGTATCCTTTAGAAGATCGGGGGAAAAACGAGTAAATAGACCTAGTTGATAGTATTTTTTTTGGGCACGTTTTCCGAAATCCTCCTCTGATTTTAAACATACTTCTTCTGAGCTAAAATTGTTTTGTGAAAAGCTCTTTAAGATAAATTTTGAAGTAGAAGCTTTCCGAAGTTCTGCAAGAGGTAAGATTCCTACCTCATGATACGTCCCTAAGTTAGATGTATGTGTGGGAAACCCCCAAGGGCAATTTTATAAGCTTTGCAATCAGTTACTCTGAAGTTTATTTAACAGGTATTGAGGAGCATTAAAGAATACTTCCTGAGCATAAGTTAGTCTGAGCGTATAAGGGCAGTTGCTAAGATGGATAACGATTTCGAATCCTGTCCCCAAGATTGTTTGCTAATTATTTTTAGGAAATTCAAGCTCTTTCTTGCTTTGTTTAAAATATATTCAATATGAGCGTTACCAAGATAACTTACTACTTAAGATAACACCCAAAAATTTGACACATTTTGCATAGTTTAAAACAATGCCATCCAACGTGAAAGTAGGAAGTTGTCCTGGATCGTAACCAGCATTAAAAAGAATCATATTAGTTTTTTCTGGGGAAAGAGAAAGACCATTTACATTTAAAAAATCACTGATCTTATTTAATTCAAGTTGATACTTTATTTTGATGTAATTTAATGATCTTGATGGTGTATTTCTTTTCATTGTTACTTTTGTCCATAGGCATATATCATCAGCAAATTGAGCCACTTCAGTATCTTTAGAAAGACCTTTAGGGAGGTCAGAGATTAAAATATTAAATAATATTGGGGAAATTACTGAACCTTGGGGTAAACCCATTTGTAAGGGTCTTGGGTTGGAATACGTATTTCCTATTTTTGCTTGAATGTGCCTACCTTGTAGAAAATCTTGAATAAAATTGTATATGTTCCCACTGATTCCGATATTCTTTATTTTGTACATTAGTCGTTTGTGCCACACTTGTTCATAGGCTTTACGAATGTCAAAAAAGTAGCGAGGACGTTCTTACGACGTGCAAATTGATGTTTTACGTTTTGTTGTAAGTTTTACTAAGTGCTCAATTGTAGATCTGCCTGCTTGGAATGCAGCTTGGTTGATAGGAATGATGCAGTTTTATTGCAATGATGAATTAGCCTTTTTAACACTATCTTTTCCATCAGTTTACACATGTTAGACGTTAATGATATTGGCCGATAGCTGTTTATATCACTGAGTGGTTTTCCTTTTTTATGAATAGGAAATATAATTGAGTGTTTCCAAATTAGGGCATTTTGCCACTGTCCCAACATTTTTGGAAAAAACAAATGTAGAAATTTTATGATATTTTGCGGGAAATGACTTAATATTTCATTTGAAATGCCATCTAATCCCATGATGTCTTTTTATTTTGATTAATAATACACTCATTGACTTCCTGCAATGTTATAGCAGAATTTAGATAGTGATTTTCTGTTGGTTTTGGGCTATCATAGATGTTTTTCTTTTCTTCACGTTCGCGGTGTTTTTTCTTGTCCAAGGATTAAGCTGTTAATGCTACTGTTGTATGCAAATAAGTCAGCAAATGCTTCAGATTTATCAAAATTTGACGGAAATTGATATTGTTTTAATTTGATCGGACAATGTGGAAAGCTAACTCCATTTTTCATTGTTTTTAATTGTGTCCAAACTTTTTGAATGTCTTTATAGTTTGATACCTCATTATGACATACAGACGACCAATACTGCCGTTTTGCTTGTGCAATTATTCTATTTTGGTAATTTTTCGCTCTTTTTTTCTCAAGAAGTTTTTCAGTTTTTTCCTTAAGATTTTTTTCTCTTTTGTATTCTTTTGTTTTTTCTATTTTTTCTTGTTTTGCCTGTTGACATATATCATTCCACCAGACATTACCCAAATGTTTTTTTGATTTTACAGATTTTTCAGTCGGAATTGATTTTTTTGCAGCAGAGTGTACTGCTTTCTGAAGATGATCATATAACGTATTTGACATCTTGATTCTCAATATTTTCTATGCTCATGTTAAATGAACTGAGTAGATATGAAATTTTTTCCAGTTAGCAAATTTTATAACAATATTTGGGAACTTTGTCATGTGTTACATCATTTGTTACAGGTCTCATATTTTCAAGAGAAATCTTAATAGGTAGATGGTCACTATTTAATGTATCATCAAGTGTCAGCCAGTCACATGATATAGCTAGTTCAGGAGATATGAATGATAAGTCGATGGCACTAGGTTTATGTTTAGGGTTGTCTGGAATACGAGTAATACTGCCATCGTTGAGAAGGTAAAGAGAGGAGTCCACTATGTTTTCAATTTAAAAAGGTTACTGGTTATTATTTGGCATCCCTTTTCCCAGAATGGCGAATGGGCGTTAAAATCACCAGTGATTAAATATTTGGTTAGGTTGGTCTGATTGAACAGAACGTAGCCATTCTGTATTACGATCGTTTGGGCCCTGAGGTAGGTATACAGAAACAACTGTTACTACATTATGGTCAACTTGATTCTGACTGCACATGAGTGCAATCCAGGAATGTCTAGTGGAGCAGGACTGGCACATGGAGCATATTTCTCATCTTCACGGACATATATTGCCACATTTATTTTTTCTTCATTATTAATGTTTTGGATAATTGGTGGAAAATAATAATTAGGAAGATTTCAAAATGGAGTGACTGAAGGCGGCGAACGAAGCAAGATCAGGAATAGAGTTTTAGAACTTACCGCCAATGACATTGGGCAAACAAAGCACAAGACAAGACACGATGCATTTCAACCACTTGGGTCTTCATCAGGCGAAAAAATAAATCACATTTAACATGTGGGACAGTACAAACTACGAAAAACAAAAAAGGGGAATGAAAAATGACTTATCCGTAATTCTTCATGAAGGCGGAAATGACATGAGGCCAGGGGATTATGGGAGAGGAAACAGAGGGGGGGGGGGGGGGGTTGCGTCAGGGGAGGTGTGTGTGTGTGATATGATAGGGTTGTGTGGTCCACACACAACCCTATCATATCACACACACACACCTCCCTGACGCAACCCCCCCCCCCCCCTCTGTTTCCTCTCCATAATCCCCTGGCCTCATTTTCATTTCCGCCTTCATGAAGAATTACGGATAAGTCATTTTTCATTCCCCTTTTTTGTTTTTCGTAGTTTGTACTGTCCCACATGTTAAATGTGATTATTTTTCGCCTGATGAAGACCCAAGTGGTTGAAATGCATCGTGTCTTTGTCTTGTGCTTTGTTTGTCAATGTCATTGGCGGTAAGTTCTAAAACTCTAGCTCTATTCCTGATCATAATTAGGAAGCTTAGGTAGTTTATTTTTACTGACATTCAGTGATTGCAAAGCTAATATGTTGTATTTGACTTCAGATAGATGTTGTACTAGTTGATCTTTACTGGTTGTGATGGATCGACAATTCCATTGGAACACTTTAAAATCCTTAGCTATCATGCGTTCTATTAATAGATAAAAACAAATAAAATGAAGGTGAAAAAGCGATTAAATACAATAATGCACTGAAAAGTAACTAACAATACAAAAAAAAGTATCACTATGATACGATAAACAATATTAGTTATGACAAGAACGGAAAAAGAACTGTACACAGAGAATGCACTCTATCAATGAAGGAAGATTGATCATGTCCTGTTAGCGAATGCTTTAACTAACACATCAAAAAGAAAATCCCCTAAATAGTCACTCAAGATGGGAAGAACGAGTCAACGGTTGAGATTTCCGCCAAAACTACACTAACGTATTTCTCTGTCTTTGGTTTAATACCAGGATGTAGGCCCACTGAGAATGTCAAACATGTTTTTACCACGGACCACTGTGTACAGCGAAGGGTCCGTGTCCTCTGGGGGGTGGATAGTTCCCGGGACAACTCTTCTGGGAGAAACCGAGGAAGACAGCGAGAACGTCAAACAAGTGGTCAAACAAGTGTGTGTGTTTTGTGGGGTGTGTGTGTGGTGTGTGTGTGTGTGTGTGTGTGTGTGTGTGTGTGTGTGTGTGTGTGTGTGTGTGTGTGTGAATGGGAATTTGTGTGTGCAAATGCAAGTGCAAGTATTGTGTGGTGTGGTGTGTGTGTTGTGTGTGTGTGTGTGTGCGTGCGTGCGTGCGTGCGTGCGTGCGTGCGTGCGTGCGTGCGTGCGTGCGTGCGTGCGTGCGTGTGTGCGTGTGTGTGTGTTTTGTGTGTGTGTGTGTGTGTGTGTGTGTGTGTGTGTTCTTCAATTTAGTGTCCTTCCACTGAAAGTGATTCAGACAATAGTGAGTTTGTTGGTGAATGAGAGTAAGCGGGTGTGTCTGTAATAAGGTTAACAAAAATTGAATAGTGAGTTTGTGAGTGAATGAGAATAAGTGGATATGTCTGTAACAAAGGGTTTTCAAAAAATGGAATAAAGATGTATCCCTTTTGTCCTACGTATTTGCATGTGCCCGACCTTGATCCTAATTATATAAATGAATAGATAAACTAGTAACAAAAGGACAATTGAATTACCAAATCAATAAATTAACAATTTTACTAATAAATACTCAGTGAATTATGCAATAAACCTTTACATACAGATTTAAGAACACAATAATGCTAGATAAAGACAAAGGAGTCAAACCCTCAGTGGATTGTGTGTGTGTGCGTGTGTGTGTGGTGTGTGTGTGTGTGTGTGTGTGTGCGTGTGTGTGTGTGTGTGTGTGTGTGTGTGTGTGTGTGTGTGTGTGTGTGTGTATGTGTGTGTGTGTGTGGGGTGTGTGTGTGTGTGTGTGTGTGTGTGTGCGTGCGCGCGGAAGAGAGAGAGAGAGAGAGAGAGAGAGAGAGAGAGAGAGAGAGAGAGGAGTGGAGGGAGGCAGGGAGACACTCATACAGTCAGACAGACAGACAGACAGACTGACAGACAGACTGACAGACAAACAAACAGACAGACGAGTACAGAGGAGGGAAAGAGGAAACCTGGATGGGGTGAGAATGGGGGAGGGGGGAGGGGGGGGGGAATCAGGAATGAGGCATTTTTTAAACCGTCACTGCTAACTGCAGTCTAACACGCGAGCATGCAATAAAAAAAAAAACTGTTGAATAATTAGACAGAGAAAGTTTATGACCCAAATGTAATGTTGATGAGGAAAAGTGGGAAGCGAGGGGAAAGGAAAAAGAGAGGGATGGGGTAGTGGTGTGTCTGGCGAGAAGATGGAGGGTGGGGGTATTTTGGTGAGGAGTGGGTCTAAGGATGGACAAGAGGTGGAGGGGGAGAGGGGGGGGGGGGGGAGCCCAGGGAGTGAAATCCCTTCACAAGAAAATATCTTTTAAATCAAAACCCTCTCCAATGGCATGTCAGCGGCATGAAGATAGCAAGAATTCCGACTACTCCATATTATCAATCAGAGGAAACGTTAGTATTTCTGGTGCATAGGGAAAAACAATGGCTGACCACAAAGGATTTTGAGAGCCCGCCTTCAAAGACATATCTTATTTGTAATAAAGAGTTGACGATCTTTTAGAAGAAAGACGCTGAACCAGAGATGAGGTGGTTTTAGCCTCGCCTTTACTTGTTGGTTAGTTTTTGTCCTCTTTGCGTCATGTCAGTCTACCTGGTTTGCTGAATTCTGTGGACATGTTTTGCAGTTGGCACCTGATCAGACCATCGTTCACGCGCTGGAGACACAGCGGTCACAGACGTTTCAACTGCATGCTTCAGTCGTAGCGGTCACCATTTTCTTTCTTGTAGTAATTATCTGTTGGGTTTGGGCCTCTGAGCTCCGGGTAGCCAGAGAATGAAATGGCGGTCAGGCTAATCAGCATCTCGCTGGGAATCACTGCACCCGGAAATGAGCCCTCCGGGTATTCCCGCTGTTGTTTTTGTGTGTGGTGTGTGTGTGTGTTGTGTGTGTGTTGTGGTGTGTGTGTGTGTTGGGGCGCGCGGGCGTGCGTGCGTGCGTGCGGGGTGCGGCGTGTGTGTGTGGTGTTTTGGTGTGACATGCCACCACTGGGTAGAAAAAATGTGTTTAAGTCCTTGAGTTTCAGCTTTTTGTTTCTACATGGAGCCCTTCGTTTCCAACCCCTTTCCCCTGCAAACGGGCATTGACATCAACTGTGAACGAATACGGGAACCCAATGTAAAGAAAACAAATACAAACAAAAAACCCACACAAGACAACTTTGCACCACTGACAACGACCAAATCCCGAACTCTAAATGAAGCTGAAACCGGGCATTACCTCCCCAGCAACAGGAACCCCGGGTCCACAGTAAAACCCCTAAGCTCGACGGAATTCTTGTATTTGTGTTTCCCCAAAACCCGCTCTGTTCTTGGAAAAGCTGTGCCAGGTAGCATGCTACAAATACGCCCGCCAAAAACCAAAGCTGGCCATGAGCATGCACAAAATACAGCCCTGCCAAAACCCAAGCTGTCCAGTGTGCAGCTACAAATACACCCCCGCCAAAACCACGCTGGCCAGTGTAGCTGCTACAAATACGCCCTCCCAAAACCAAGCTGCCAGTGTAGCAGCTAAAAATCCCCCCGCAAAACCCCACCTGTGCCAGTGTAGACTACAAAACAGCCCTGCAAAACCACCGTGCCAGTGAGCATGCTAAAAATAAGCCCCCCCAAAAACCAAAGCTGTGCCAGGTAGCATGCTAAAAATGCAGCCCTAAAAACCCAAAGCTTCCCAGTGTAGCATGCTCAAATAAAACCCTGCCAAAACCAAGCTTGCCAGTGTAGCATGCTACAAATAAACCCGAAAAAAACCAATACCGGGGAATTATACGTATCTTTTGTTCAAAAGGGGGCCCGCACACCCCCCTCGTCCCCCCCAAACCCTTCCCCCCAAAAAAAAACCCTTTTAAAAAAGGACTTTTTTTCACTTTTAGTGTGATTTTAAAAATGACAATTTTCCCAAATTTGTGTATTTGTGACATTTTTCTAACCCGGGTTCTTTTCTTAAGAAAATGACGCAATCGATACTGACCCCCTATTCGCTCGCGCTGGATTAATTTTTCTATGTCCAAACGACAAAACAAATTTTGTTATTTTTTGCTTACGGCAGAACTTTATAATTTAAAGCATCAGCAGTTTGCATTTTTTTTAATAATAAAATGATTACAATTTGTGGGCTCGAAAACCCGTACGACCAATCCGACGCCAAAGGGGGCCAGTAGTGTCTCTTCCGCGCATTTTTCGGAGATAGGGGCCCGTTGAACTACCATCTTGGACCCATAGGTCTGAAATTGGCTCCGTAAAAAGGTCTGTTATGGGAAGGAAAGTAACCTTTTGAAGCTCATCTAGCCGGGGACTAAAAAAAAGGGGCACCACAGAGCTTTTCGCAGCCCCCACAATTTTTTTGGGGAAAGCTGAAGGTCTCATCGTTCCGGGGGCAGTCGAAAACTGTGGGCACAAACAACTGTGTTGAGGTAAATGGATCGAAATCTTTTTGTTAGAGCAAAAAAATCTATTTCAATTTAATCGCATTAAGGCCATTTACCGTTAAATAATATTTTGTGCGCCGTCATTAATACTCTAAATTTAAAATATTTCGGGTTTACCGTCAACACTTTTGATTTGATCGTAAGCGTCATCTTCATCTTTTTGTCTACATATCGTTTTGCCATGACTAATCCATATTATGTAAATTCTTTTTCGCTCACGTTTTAAACCCTTTTTAAAAGTGTATTTGTGTGAATGCGATTTATTTTTTAAAAGAATCGAAACGATTTAAAATTTTAAAAAAACAAGCATTTTCGTGGATCAAGTAAAAGTATAATAGAAGATTGCGCCATTTGTTTTTATCCATTCAAGGATTAAATAAAATTGTAATTCTAAAGCATAACCGGGCAATAACTCAGTCAAGGCAGATTTTTTTCATTACTTTTTCCCTTTTTTTGTTGATGAGCTTCATCAAAAGCGTTTTTTGAAGGAAATCAATTGTAAAGAAGAGAAAGCTAGTGCCTTTGAAAAAAGTGTGTTTAGAACGTTGATGGAGGGAATAGTGATGTCCACCATAGTGCAAGATCTAAGACAATTGTTATCTTGCGGTCCTACCCGGTTCTGTTCATATTCCTGTTCCTGTTCTACTCCATCCTCTATTCCACTTCACCTTCTTCGCACACATTTTACCCCGCTACATCTTCGTCGGGAGAAACGTGCTGGTGGTCGACCTTGCCGGGATCTGGGGAAGCCGTGAACGTCAGCGGAACTCCAACGTTCGCGTTCCGTGAAGCTGGGGGCAATTTAAAAACACTCCCTCCACATAAAGCACGCCAAACACACAGACATTTTTCATACATATTTTATATTTTGTGTTACATAACCTTTGTTCCCCCGGGGAAGATATTTTTTGTAGCACAGCAGACACCCCTATATTGTGCTACTGCAAAAATGAAGGAAAAAGGGACAGAATTTTGTCGTATTGGGTGAAAATTGTATTTATTTTTTTTATTGTAACCATTTCATAGGCAAAAAAGGCATCAACATACAAAGCAACCATACGACATTTTCCACGATCATCATCATCTTTATTCTACTTAAAAAAAATTCATTGTTAATAAAGATCAAACCTCTTGATTACATCTGTGAAAAAAAAGTGAAGGGGGGACAAAACTTGATTTTCCTACTAGGGTCTATCGTTCTTGCCTACACTCAACCATATTTATAAAAGGGGGTCTAAATAAAAACGTCACATTTTAATTTGGGGCTCCCCGGGGGGTTTTTTCGTTGGGAAAAGTACCGGGGTCATGACGCGGGCAAGGATTGTAGCCCCGAAACCCTTTCACCCCTTTTTCCAGGGGGGGTTGGGCGGTGTGTCTATGATCTTTTAAAATGTGTTGACCATCAAAAAATTAAATAAAAATTTTAAATTTCACTTTTCTTTTTCATAAACTTTTGTTTTCATTTCGTTGCGCGACGCTATTTTTTTCTTATTTCCCAATTTTTTTTAGAAAAGGCCTCAAACAGTAAGAGAAAGTACGCCCTTTGGCCCAAATTCACTCAATTTACCCGACAAAATTTACTTTTATTAGTCTATTGTACTAGATCCTTGTGAAAGAAATTTGTTAAGTTGCCAGTTAGTAATTTTGATTTTACTGAAAAGGAATTGGCATGGTTTTGATTGTGTGGGTTTGGGGACCAGTGATTAATAAAGTATTGATACTAAAGCGGCTTTTTCACGTAAGCTATTAACGGGGGTGCGCGGGCCAAGGGGCTTTTTGGGGGGCCCGTATTTTTTTGTACGTACATTTTGGGGAGATATATTTTTCAGCACGTCCGTTCGCAGTTAGCACGTTCGTTCCGTAGCTGGTGTGCAAACGGGGTTTGGTTTTTTTGACGTGTTTTGAATAAAAGTGGGGGGTTTTTCGAAGTGTTGTTACCCCCATTTTTACTACACGGGGTTTGTATGTGTTCCCAGTGTGGGGGGAAAGTTGTTCCTTGCACTTTGTGTTTTGAACTGTGTAAATATTATTTCACAAACCGGTGGGTTTTTGGGTTTCCCCCGCGAAAATTTGTACTGTTAAATTTTTTTAAAGACATCAGGACTTGCAGTGAGGGGACATCCCGACAGGAAAGTCCCGACTCGGGCATCTGCCACTGAGGGAAGTCAGTCTCAAAAAATTCAACTATGCGCAGTTCCGAAAAAGGAAAGCTGAGGCACAGAGTTGGGCCTAAAAGGGCAAATTGCTTTTCCGAGAAGAAGGAACGTGGGGAAAGAAACGGAAAAGGGAACGTGGGGAAAGAGAAGAGAGAAGGAACGTGGGAAAAGAGATCGAGAAGAAAAAAAGGGAGGAAAGAGATCGAGAAGAAAGAGGGGCCGAGAGACAATTAAGAATTTTAAAAATTTTTAAAGCGGGAAGCGGGGTGTGCTCCCCAAAGGCTACGCCCAAATCCTTTTCTACAGACTGTATTTCGGCAAAGGGTAAAGTTACCTTACTTAAAGAAAAGGACGACCTTGAGCCCATATTGCCCCCCCCGTTTAAAAAAGGTGGCAGTCATTAAGGGAGGAATGAGGAGGAAGGGGGTGCCGGGTTAGCTCCATTATCAAGGCAGAGCAAGGGAAGCGTATGTAAAAACTACCCCGGAGAGCGGCGGACTATCCCCTCACAAACACACTTTTGCAAAGTATAAACGATGGTCATTACAGACAAAATTTCTACAGCCGCAAAGAGAGCACTGATCGTCTTTTTCACTATGGGTCTTTTTGTCTATGTGGTAGAGAGGGTTGAAATTGTCCAACGGGACAGAAAAGGATTTAAAAAGAGTTAACCTAGAGAATTTTTCTGGAGCAATTGCCTTTTGATCAGGCAGATTTGTCGGGGAGAGAGACCCACAGACTGGAAAGGAAGCTTTTGCAGCACAAACTTTTTGAACGACGAAATTGTGGAGAGGGTTATCGGAGAGAAAAACCTGACTCGTGGGTTTGGCGGGGGAGGATAACAGGGGTCCACACGGGAAGTCGGAAAGGGGGATAAGCCTGGGGGATCTGCCCCGACAGGGGAGCAAGACAGGAAATTTTACGCCCAGAAAAAAATGTTACAGGGGGGGACCACATCCCCAAAGGGGGATTGTACACAAAGGAATGACACAGCGATGGCCTACACAGGGGCCACAGTGTCAACTAAAAGATAAACAACATTTGGTATATTTGTAAAGGGTCGATTCAACCCCTTTTGACGTAAAAGTCGAAGAGAAACGGTGATCGTGAGGTACGGCTCTACCATGACGACGGGGGGGAAAGACTTATTTTCCAGACATTGTTACACGGGAAAAAAAAAAGGGGTATCACTGGCATCGTCATCACAACAAAACTTCCTGGGCGAGGACTATGGAGACACCCTATTTTTCGGCAAGACTGAAACTCTTTTGGAAAAAACCCGTTTGCCCTTTTGATCGGAAATCCCCCAAAGAAAGAAAGAGGAGGGATCTTAAATGTCCCCCGTTTACCCAATCCAAGCGCAGCATTACCGGCGGGAGAAAACCCTAAAGATCAAAGAAGCAACTGCAGCTTGTATCCCCTGCAGATTTAAGGAAACAGATGAAGCCCCATCATCAAGAAGTTGTTTGATTTGGCCAAAATCAGACAACCCCCGTACCGCAAAACGGGGTTTTTAAAACATCATTTTGATCAAAAAGGAAATACATACAGGAAGGTGGTACCCAACGACGCGCATCCCCCAATTTTTGGGCCCCAGGAAACTGAGATCAACGCTAAATACTCATAATACCTATTCTGGACACCTCGGTGTGGGCGCAAAAGAGCGCTGTACATGATTTCTTTTGGCCAGAGGGGAAGGGTGAGTAAAAAGATTTTGGCTCAGCATACGTTCAAGATGTATGCAGAAATAGATTAGGAAACGCATTCAGGGGATGCCCGTCAAAATACCTTTCCATCGTGTTGCATGGAAATCATCGGACCCCAACCCCATGCACAGGGGAAAGATACTTTCTCACCGTCACATTAGCACGGGGCTACGCAGAGGCAACACCTCCGAACATCACACAGAAGCAGTGGCTGAAGTTTTGGGGGGAAATCGGACCGAGGGGAAAACCCAAACACAAATTCTCACGGGCAGAGGCAGTCAATTTCTTTTTGGGCAAAGCAAAAGGTCAACAACTCTTTAAAAAATTAAAGGATCACCCCAACGCCAAACCCCGCTCAGACCAAACGGACCGGAAAGTTTAATGGCACGTTGAAGGTCATGTTTTAAGAAACTTTTTTTAGTCAACCCAAAGAGTGGGAAGATTTCTTCCCGCAGTATTGTTGCTTCGGAAGCACCACAAGAACACTTTAAAGTTCTCACCATTTTTATATTTTAAAGGGGGGGAAAAAGGCGGGCCAAGCAGGTCTTAAACAAATAGGACAGACGAGAGCTGGGGACAGACTCAAAAAAAGGCGGAATATGTCAACGATCGAAGGGAGGTCGAAAAAACAGCAAGATTCTCGGACAATCTAGACAAGGCCGCCGGACGACAAGCGAAGCACACAAAAGGAAAACGAAGATGAACATCCATCCTGGGAACAAAATATTGTGCTAATCCAACAGAAACATAACAAGCTCCAGTTAACATGGAAAGGGCCGTACACCATTTCCCAAAAAAATTTTAAACCCCGTTTTATTACAAGATTGAGATCAACGGGAAGGGAAAAATATCACATCAATCTCCCAAAGATAAATTTTTAAAAAAAAATTTAAACAACAGGATACGTCGCAGTTTTCATGCAGAGGAAGATCATGAAAAGATCTGCACCATATACACTCAACCTTTAAAGAACCCAGGACTCCAGCAAGGGGCGGTATGGACCACGCTAACCCGGAACCAAAGGGCAGGCGGAAAAAATTGTTCGTGCATGAGAAACTTTTCCCATTTTCAGGGGGAAAAACCCAAACTGTTACCTCGAATTGAGACGGGATCACAACAACCAGTAAGGTACATCAGTACCCGTGCCCCACTCTCAAATGAAACGGTAGAAAAAGAGGTTGATCAAAAAACCTGGGAGTATAGAACCACCATATTATAATCCCCCTTTATTTTTAAAAGAAAAAATGAATAGTTTATATTAAAAACGAAAAAATCCAGAATTGACCCAGAGGCCACACCCAACATCGAAAAGACTTTCAAAGAACGGAAACGAAAATTTTCCAAAAGATCGGAAAGGGGTTCTTTCAATTAAATGCGAAAAGCAAAAAAAGACGCTTTTATCCCCCAAGGGGCAGAATCATGGAAACGATGCCCCTTTGGGAGAGGAACGCAAGTGCCGGTTCCAAAAAGGTGATGAGAAAATTGAGTGACATAAATCAAAAAAATCCCAATTTATTTATGAATTCAATCGCTTTTTGGACTTGGGGGGAACTGTTAGGGAATCAAAAACCGTACTTAAAGACGAAGGGGGAGGGCTCACTGCAAAACCCCCAAATGCTTTTTTGGGTTCCATGAAATACCGTTCTTAGGGGCAACAGTTGGACGAGGTCAGGTAGGCCCAAGGGGACAAAAAAGAAAAGCTTGGAGAAAGCCGAAAGACCAAGACCAAGAAAGAGCTCAGCATTCCCGGGGTTTTTAGGATACATCGAAATTTGTTCCCAACTTCGCCATGAGCTGTTCCTTGACAGATTGACAAAAAAGACCAGCCGGGAAGATTGGTCGGGGCTGTAAAAAAGCCATGAGGGCGCTAAGAACAAACTCGCAGCGCACCAACAAGCGATTTCCAGAAGGAAAAACCCATTGCTACGCACAACGCCCGCGATCTAGGACTGGGAGCAGTTCTTCTTCAAGAGCATGACGGAATGCTACAGCCATTGGGTTACGCCCGTAAAAGCTCAACAGCCCCGGGAAAAGGAACTACGCCACATAAGAAAAAATGCTTTGGGAGTCGTGTGGGCAGTCAAAAAGTTTGACCGTATCTCTAGGTACGAACTTTAACTGGGGAAAAAACCACAACCCTTGCAATGCTGAAAAAGAACAAGCGCAAATGGGGCCCCCTGTTACGTTGGGCAATACCCTGCAATCATGATTTACAAACAAGCATCGCGGAAAAGTATGTCGGGGCGACACATGGGGGAATTCAAATTATAGAAGATAAAGCACCCGGAATCCTGCAAATTTTGTATATATTTAGAAATGCAAAAAAGTTGGCAAAAATTTTTTTTGTTAAATCCTGTATTTTACTTATTTAAAGGACTGCACCTTTCTTGTGTTTTGCTTAAATAGGATTTTTCCCTAAGTAGGGGGGATTGTGCATTATTTTAAAGCCCCCGGTTTATTTTTTTTAAAAAATGACGCAATCGATACATGACTCTATTCCTCTCGTGGATTAATATTTCTATTTCCAAAAGACAAAAAAAATTGTTAGTTTTTTCTCTACGGCAGTCGTTTTTAATTTCAAGCATCTGCGACTTGCATTTGTAAATAATAAAATGTTTTCAATTGTAGGGGATCGAAAACCCTCGTACTGACCAATCCCACTGCCAAGGGGCGTATGTCTCTGTCCGCGCAAAGTCGGGGAGATAGGGCCCTTTTTCTACCATCTTGGGCAGCCAGTAGGTTGAAAAAGGTCCGTAAAAGGGTTTATTTTGGAAGAGCAAGTAACCTTTTGAAGACATCGTCTAGGCCGGGTGAAGGGGCACCACAGGCATTCGACAGCACCCCAACTTTTTTCGGGGGGAAGGGTAACGAGTCTCATCGTTTTCCCTGGGCGAGTCGAAAAGGGCCTAACAGACTGTGTTGAGGTAAAAATCGAAATCTTTTTCGTATAGACAACAAAATCTATTTCAGTAATCGCATTAAGGCACATTACCTTTAAAAAATATTTTGTGCGCGCGACATTTAATATGCTCTGAATTAAATATTTTTTTGTTTACCGGGGCAACACTTGATTGATCTAGAGCTTCATCTTCACTTTTTCCCTCATACGTGTTTCCATGACTAATCCCAAAAAAAATAAATTCTATTTCCCCACCGTTTATGCAACCATATTTAAAAGGAAAATTTTGTGAAGAGATTTATTTTTTTAAAAAAAAGTAACGAGTTCAAATTATGAACGAACATTTTTTTGGGATCTAAGTGATCTGTAAAATTTGAAATACGCCATTTATAAAACCATTCAGGATTAAATAAATTGTAATTCATCAAAGCTTAAGCCCCGCTCCATCAAGGCAATTTGGGAAAATTTAAAATACTTTTCCTTTTTTTGGGGTAGCCATCGTAAAGCGATTTTTGAAGGGAAACAATTGAAAAAATAGAGCAGCAGGCCATTTAAAATTGTTTAGAAACGTGTGATGGGGGGAAAGTGATGTGCCACCAAGTGCAAAATCTAAAACAATTTTATCTTGCAGCCATCCGGGTTTGTTCTATATTCCTGTTTTCCCGTTCTACTACACCTGCATTCCCTTCATCCTTCCGCACCACTTTTTCCCCTACACCTTTTGTCGGGGGCAAAGCTGGTGTGTCGACCTTGCCGGGATCTGGGGGAGAGCCCTGAAACCGCGGGAAATCCGGAACGTTTCGCGATTCCGTGAAAAGAGTGGCAATTTCATAAACACATCCCTCCCCCCTCAAAGCACGCCAGAACACACTCAGACATTTTTTTATACATAATTATTCTTGTTATGATAAAACCGTTGTGTCCTCCGGAAGAATTTTTGTAGCCACAGACAGTCTAAAATTCGTGCCGCAAGAAGGAAGGGAAAAGGACAGAACTTTGTCGTTTTTTGGTGTTGTGCAATTTATTTCTTTATATGTAACCCTTTTATAGGCAACAAACGGGGCTCAACAAACAAAACAACCATACAAAATATTCACAGCAGATCATCCACTTTATTCATACTTAATTAAATTCAGTTTTGAATCAAAGATCAAACCTCTTTATTACATCGTGGAAAGAAAGTGAAGGTGTGGCGAAAATTGACTTCCCCCTGTCTATCGTTCTGCCTGAGCACTCAACCACTTTATGAATGGGGGGGTTAATAAAAACGTCACAGTATTCATTTATTTTTTGAAAAAAAACCCGGGCCTTAAAATTGATTATTTTTCCTTTAAAACTTTTTAAAAAAGAAAACAACGGAGACGGTAGAACATGTTTGGGATGAAAGAACAGTAGGTTATTTTGAGTAGAGTGATTTTGGCGTACCCACTGGAAGCCATCATGTTTAAAAAAGCCTTAAACAACAGTTTCATGCCACGAAAGTCTTCCTTTTCCCTTCCTTCGTTTTAGGGCTTTGCTTCATTTTTTCTTTTGGGGGTGGGGGTTGGGGGAGGGGGTGGGTGGGCTTGAAAGAAAAAAAGCGAAAGAAAAACCCGCCCCGTGGCGAAAATGGGTTTGCGTCGCGGGCTACCGGGGGGAGGTCTGGGTTCGAATCCCCTCAAAGATGTGGGTTTTTTTTGCCCTGACCCGGGTTACCCAAGTTGAGTTTGCTCGGACTCAGTTGGGAAGACTGGAAACAGCGAGTTTCATCCACTTTAAAGGTTTTTCTGAAGTGTTTTCTCAAATTTTTCCCCCACCAACATGCAGGTTCCTGATCTCTCGGGGCCCGGTTGACGCCGGGATATTTATGAAAGGGAAACGTAAAACAGCCCTGTCATGTATTTTTAGACCGAAAAAGGAAACCCAGCATCATCTTAACTTCCCCCTTCTCATTTATCACATTTAAAAAAAAGTCTCAAAATTTTGTGGCCCTCCAGCCGCCCAGGGACCTCGATTTCGAGTCCTCTCCACTCTTGGGCCTTTGGTTTTGGGTTTCCCTTTGGGGTCACCCGGTATCGGCGGTTTTCCCTGGGGGGGTGTGTTTTGGCGGGCGTGGTGGCGCCCTCCGGAGGAGAGCCACTCACGCCGGCTCCGCGACAACAATATTGTGTCATAGGGGCTTAGAGGGGGGGTCCTGCGAAAGTTAGTCAAACAGGCGCCCTGAAAAACACCAAGTGACTCGGCAGCATGTAGTGTCTCTCCGGTGGGTTTTTCCCTAAAACGCTTGACATTGAATGCCCCTGTGGATTGCTGGTGCCGGGGGTTTCGGGGGGCCCCCGGGCTGTGGCTGTGGAGGGTGTCCCAAGAGCGCGTGGGTCACGCCCCTGAGGGGGCCAGAGGGTTTTTTACAGCAAAAAAAAAAAAAAAAAAAAAAAAAAATTTGCGAACAAAAAATTTCTTAATTATCATTCAAATTCACAGCACCGGGGTTTTTTGTGTGTATGTGTTTTTTAGCATTACTCTTGTTGTTTATGCACTGACTGAGTCCCCCTTGGCCCTGTTACTGAAAACAGGTCCCTTTTAAACCCCACCTGTTTAAAAATGTGATACCCTACGATGGTGATGAAACCTTCTTTGAAACTCCTACGCCTGGGGAGAAAGGGAAAAAATCTCTTTAGCAACAACTTCTTACGTTCTTCATTTGGAGAGAATGGGGAAGGGGGTGGTTAGGGAGGAACTGAGGGAGATCCCAGAGTCGGACGACAGCGACGTGGCTGTGTCCACTGAAGCCTAGCCACTCACATTTCCCATCTAAACGAACACTGCAGGCACATGTTCTCTTGGGTATTGTTATTCCAGAGAATCAGTGTAAGGATACACACAGAACGGCCCTGGTATGAGCTCTTTGACCAGAATGGCTCTTAAAAGCATTATCGTCATTATCCTAATTAATCCTTACAAAGCCTCATTAATATATGTATGTAAAGAATAAAACATATGTTTCAAGATTTGCTGTCTTGAGGACCCGAATTTTGAGTTGACTTTCAATATGCAAACTTTCATGACGTCACAAAAAGGCGTTGGTCACTGCAGATTCATGGTGACCGTTGCTGGGTGGATGTAATGGTAGTCCCCATGTGACAGGGAACGCTCACTCACCGCTGGCTCCGCGACGTAGCAGTGATTGTAATCACTGGGGAGTGAACTGTGTTTTGTAAGATAGGAACACGCATTGCTGTGGACTCGGCAATGGCGCAGCGTCTCCTCTGCTGGGTGCTCTACCAACTTCCCAACACTGAAAGCTGCCTGTAGATTGGTGTTCGTACTGCGAAAGAACAGGCACGGGTGTGGCTTTGACCTAAGAAGCCATGGCAGAAAATGTTGGTGTCAGGACAAATGACAGTACTCAATACATAAATACAGGTAACAGATTAACATGAAATAAAATGGAAATAATTTAAAACAGAAAAAAGACTGTCAGTTTCTTCTGAATGTATATAATGTCCCCATTTGCAGGCGACTATTATTTCTGTCTGTCTTGTCTGTCACTTCGTTCATCCCTCCTTCCACCCTTCTGTGTGAGTGAGTGAGTGAGTGAGTGAGTGTGTGTGTGTGTGTGTGTGTGTGTGTGTGTGTGTGTGTGTGTGTGTGTGTGTGTGTGTGTGTTTCGCCCTTTCCTCTTTCTCATCCATCTCTCTCTCTCTCCGCTGTTATTTTTTTTCTCTTTCGCTCACTCTCCTTTCTCATTTTTTTCCTTCCTTCCTTCCTTCCCTCCTTCCTTCTTTCTCTCTCTCTCTCTCTCCCTCTCTCTGTCTGTCTGTCTGTCTCTCTCTCTCTCTCTCTCCCTCTCTCTGTCTGTCTGTCTGTCTGTCTGTCTGTCTGTCTCTCTCTCTCTCTTTCTCTCTCTTCTCCTCTCTCTCTCTCTCTCTCTCTCTCTCTCTCTCTCTCTCTCGACTTACTCTAAACTCAACAGACCGCCAAGGTACCTTCATCTTGACTCACGTTTCTTCGCTACTTGCCGTCAGCAAACACAGCATGACTATGGGCAAGGGGAAGGGGGGGGGGGGGGGGGAGCGGACAGGAAGGAGGCAGTTGATGTTGAAGACCATGGGGTCGGTGGGATGAGGGATGCGATTGATGTTGATGGAAACTGGAACAGCCCGTACGGCAGCTATTGTCATTCTTTTTGTTTGTCTCTTGGTTTGATCTTTTTTCTTTTCTTTTTTAATCTATGTATTTTTCTTTGTTTCTTTCTTTTCTTTTCTTTCTTTTTTTTTTTTGGGGGGGGGGAGGGGGGGGGGGGCGGGGGTGTCGAATCTTTAAGCTTCTCCGATTCTTCTGTCCTTCCCTCTCCTCTCCTCTCTCCACCCTTCCTCATGCTGATATTGATCTTTATTCCTCAAATTTTCTTTGTGGCTTTTTTTTTGTCTTTCTTTTTTTTTTTCCTTCCTTCCTTCCTTCCTTCTTCTTCTTCCTACAATACTGGTTCACTCAAAAACGAGTAGGTCACCAGCGCTCTTTCTCTCTTTCTTTCTTACTTTCTTTCTTCTTCTTTCTTTCTTTCTTTCTTTTTTTGTTCTTTCTGGCTGTCCGTCTGTCTGCCTGTCTGTCTGCCTATCTCATTTTTGTACACACTCATGTGCTTGCTTGTGTTGGTTGCTCACTCACTGTGCGTATGTATGTATGTATGTATGTATGTATGTATGTATGTATGTATGTATGTATGTATGCATGTATGTATGTATGTATGTATGCATGTATGTATGTATGTATGTATGTATGTATGTATGTATGTATGTATGTATGCATGTATGTATGTATGTATGTACGAATGTATGTATGTCTCTAATGTGTTTCATTGTTCATTCTGTCTTTCTGCCTTTCACTCTCCTCCCTCCCCAATTCGCATGCATATTTACAGTCATTCATTTTCCTTCTTTTGTTTTGTGAATTTGACTTTGAGGATTGTCTATTTCCGAAGCAAAGTAAAACAGAACAGAAGAAATGACCATAAAACGCAAACAAAATACAGACAATAAATACATGGTAGGCAAAAAAAAAGAAAAAATAAAAGACCAAGCCAGAAAACAGACGTGTTTTGTTTCGTGTGCTCAAGAGCTTCTTGGTGTCTGGTCGAACGTCTTTCTCTGAAACATCAAGGAAGGCGTAAATAAATGAACAGATAAACTAGAAAAGAAAATTAATGAAACCAGAACGACAAGCTGGCATGGGAACTCGCCGTCTTGACTTCCATTTGCAGATATATTTTTAAGTAAAAGCAGTAAAAAAAAATTATAAAAAAAACCCTTTGAGAACAAAACCAAGAGAAAACACACACACTGCAGACCTGAATTTGCTTCCCCTCAGCTGAAAAGGGTGTCGGCTGAATAAACAAGCAAAAAGCAAATGATGATTAAACAAAAACAAGCCAACACACAACCAACATAATACAGATAAAAAAGGGAATCTGACACTTGACTGAGGGGAAGTAATGCACAGCTATAAAGGGAGAACATGCAGGCCTCCTAGAGGCCTTTTTTTCAAGAGGTAAAATCGATATGTGTGTACAGTGTGTGTGTGTGTGTGTGTGTGTGTGTGTGCGTGCGTGCGTGCGTGCGTGCGTGCGTGCGTGCGTGCGTGCGTACGTACGTTGCGTGCGTGCGTGTGTGTGTGCGTGTGTGTGTGTGTGTGCGTGTGCCCTGAACATTGGCACCATTCCTTACAGCTTTTTTGGGAAAAAAGAAAAAACAACTTTAATATATAGGCGACAGAGCCAATTTTGCAGGCAAGTTTGAAGAAGGTTTCAATCGAAACGTTGGCCAACAATAAATCGTTTACTCAGATAAGTGTACTGCTGTTTTTTTTATTGTACACACACATACACACACAAAAACAACCACACACGCACACACACCTGCGCACGCGCGCGCGCGCGCACGTTTGCGCACACGTATGTACACATATAGACACAAAGATGTACACACAGATAAGCATGCACACCCGTGTTCGTGTGAGCATGTGCGAGCACACACACACACATGCACGCACGCACGCACGCACGCACGCACGCACGCACGCACGCACAGCACGCACGCACGCACGCACGCACGCACGCACGCACACACACACACACACACACACACACACACACACACACACACACGAAGGCAGAGAGAAGAATAAATGTGCCATACATTTTAGGTAAATATTTATTCCAAATTCCATGTAATTCGTCGAACCTCACGCACAAGCTCTTCCCCTCCCGCTCCCCCCCCCCCCCCCCCCACACACACACACACCTTCCCATAACAAGCCTCTCTATTGCACTC
>CM031603.1:95542163-95547163 GCA_018398815.1 Conus ventricosus
AATAACGGTTTTTAACGGTCAAATTTTGAAACATTATATAGAAGTGCCATTTGTGTGTGACAATCTGTCTATATACCAAATTTCGTTAAAATCCATCTATACATAAGAAATAACGACAGAATAACGGTTTTTAACGGTTGTTTAATCCATTTTCAGCATTACATTACTTACATATGGACAGAGGATCCGATTTGTCACCAGATCATCCAAACCGCTTATAAATTGGCCAAGTACTTTCTGAGATATTTCATAAAGAAGAAAACCTGTTACAGGCTGTTACAACCGTTAGCAACGGCTATAACAGGGCAAACTAAAACACCAGGCATCACCCGTGACCCCTAATGAATGTACCTGCTAATTTTCATAAAGGTCGGCCAAGTACTTTCTGAGATATTCCATAAAGAAGAAAAACCGTTACAAGCCGTTGCAGCCGTTAGTAACGGTTATAACGGTAAACTAAAACATCGGGCATTATTTGTGACCCATAATGAATATACCCACAAATTTTCAGAAAGATTGGCCAAGTACTTTCTGAGATATTCCATAAAGAAGAAAACCGTTACAGGCCGTTACAGCCGTTAGTAACGGCTATAACGAGGTAAACGAAAACATCGGGAATCATCCGTGACCCATAATGAACGTACCTGCTCATTTTTACAAAGATCGGCCAAGTACTTTCTGAGATATTCCGTAAAGAAGAAACACCGTTACAGGCCGTTACAGCCGCTAGTAACGGCTATAGCGGTAAACTAAAACATCAGGCATCATCCGTGGCCCATAATGAACATACCTACAAATTTTCAGAAAGATCGGCCCAGTAGTTTTGTCTGGAGCGAGTGGAACTCATTTTGACCACGGACACACGGACACAGACAGACAGACACACACACAGACAGCATTTCTTCGTTCCCATTCTAAAGTACTCCCTGTTCTATAAGAACTGGGAGTGCAAAAACAGCAAAAAAGAAACATGAAAGACGAATCTTGCTTCCACTGAAAAACAACAGCATGCCCATACTCCGAACTAACGTTCCTTCTTGCACCTCTTCTAGCACACACGAAAACATAAGGTCCTAATATGGGTCCTTTTCCCTTCCCCCTCCCTCCCCTACACGTCCCTGACAGATCACATCCACTTGAATGTTAATTTCTTTCTTTTAACTGTTAAGGTTGGATTCGTTTGTACAGTACCTGTGCCAATTTGTGTGTGTGTTAGACCTGGTATTCATCAAACATCAATTGTGTTTTCTAATCAAACTGACTTTATTCCTTGACAGGAAGGCTCGAAATCATATTGGAAGCAAATGAACGGCAGGTCTTCCTGCGTAGTGTTATTATGGAGTGTTACACCATGAGCATCATCCATTTAGAGTGACAGGCTTGTAAATTTTCATGGGACAAGAATTATCTCCCTTACTCTTATTGCTCTAAATGTCTGCACTTTCTTTTTCTTTTCTTTTTCTTTTTTGAATATTTTCTCATAAAAAAACAAAATTAACTGAAGGCATCATTTCAAAACAGCACAACACAAAACTGAAAAGTACTACACAACACCTCACAATATAACATAATGCAATACAACACACAGTACCTCAACCTACTCTGCGACGTGATGTGATGTGATAAAGCCAGTAGTGGGCATGTGGTGTGTGAAGACACGAAACATTGTGTGCATGACATCACACTTGGTGAACATAACTAAACAAATCAATACTGGCCACGGTGGCGCAGTGGTCAGTGACATCAATGTGACGGCCAAGACGTAGGGGATTCGAACCTCGTGAGAACCATTAGACCATTGTAGGCTGTTTCAGGCGTGTGTGTGTGACACGGTTGAGTGTGTGTGCTACAAGTTCAGGAAGAAGACTGGAACCACATACTCGACTTTCATTCATTTAATTCAACACTGCATTTATGGGAGATTAGCCACTCACGTTTCCCAGTTGAACCAACACCGCATGTGTCTGTCTCTCGTGAGCCTGGCTGAGTGACAATGAAAGGAGAGATGAGTTAACAGCCCTCCTCCGAGGTCTCGGACCAGAATGACGTGTCACAACTTCATCATTCTCACCCTTACTAATCCTCATCCACCGATAGGAATGAACACAGACGTGTCATGAATTGGTTTTTGAGGACATCAGTTCTGAGTGTCCCTACAACATCCAAACTTGCCATGAACTCATTACTAAAGTCACTGTAGTTTGATGGAGGCATGTTGGAGGATGCAATGGTCGTCTTCCTGCGCCAGGGAACACTCACTCATGCTCGCTCCACGACTAAGCAGTTATTGTAGTCACTAAGGGACCACCAAGAAAGCGCAGGTGTTCATCAACAACTGCCTGCGCAAGATTCTCCACGTCCGATGGCCAGACACCATCAACAACAACGAGCTCTGGGAGAGAACAAACTAGCTGTCCGCAGAACAGGAAATCAAGAAACGACGTTGGGGCTGGATTGGACATACGCTGCGGAAGCCTGCAAGCAATATCACCAGACAAGCCCTAACATGGAACCCCCAAGGAAAACGAAAAAGAGGTCGACCAAGGAACACCTGGCGCAGGGACCTGGAAGCAGACATCAGGAACATGGGGATGACTTGGAAGCAGCTGAAGAAAAGAGCCCAGGACAGAGATGCCTGGAGGTCCTTGGTTGGCGGCCTGTACCCCAGGAGGGGTGATAGGCGATGATGATGATGAAGGGGTAGATGGCCTTCTCCTCCTGTTGGATGGGCAGCACCTGCTCAGCGAGAGGGATCTACCAGTGTCCCAATACTCAAAGCTCCCTAGGGACTGTCGGTGGTGGGACTGTGACATAATGGGCATGGTGTGGCTGTAAATGGAGGGTGAGAACAACACTCAGGATGAATGATGAAACACAGTGCATACAATGTATGCATAAAATGTATGAACTACCTGTACTAGATTGAAATAAAATAAAATAAAAGGAAAACAAAAGTAAATTAGGATAATAAAACAGAATGACATGACAGTCTGGTTCTTGTGAATGAATAGGATTTCTTTTTTTTTATTAGCACCCCCCCACCACCTACCTGCCTGCCTGTCAGTCTGTCCATCTGCCTATTCATCCATCTGTCTGTCTGTCTGTCTGTCTGTCTGTCTCTTTTTCTCTAGCTCTCTCTGCCTGTCTGTCTGTCTGTCTGTCTGTCTCTCTCTCTCTCTCTCTCTCTCTCTCTCTCTCTCTCTCTCTCTCTCTCTCTCTCTCTCTCTCTCTCTGCTTTTGTCTGTATGCGTGTCTGTCTCTGTCGCTTCCCTTTTCTCTCTCTGATCCCTCTCTTTCCTGTTTCTCTCCCGGTCTTTTACTCCTCTGACTGTCTGTCTGTCTGTCTGTTTCTCTCTCTCTCTCTCTCTCTCTCTCTCTCTCTCTCTCTCTCTCTCTCTCTCTCCTCTCACCCCTCTCTCTCACCCCTCTCTCTTTACCTCTTTCTCTTTTTACTTGTCTCCTTTCTCTTTCTTTTCCTCTCTGCTTCACCCTCTCTCTAGCCCTCCTCTGATCCTTTTCTCTCTTCCCCCCCCCCCCCCCCCTCATCATACCAAAGACAACAGACCGCTGCAGCACCTTCATCTTGACTCATCTTTCTTCTCCCTTTTGCCGTCAGCGAACATGGCAAGGCTCTGTTGGGGGGGGGGGGGGGGGGGTGCGGTTAGACGAGGGAGCGAGGGGTGAAAGGGAGGGGGGGGCGGTCAGTCGATGTTGAAGGCTAAGGGGTCTAAGAGGTTTGCGGGCTGAGGGATGCAATTGATGTCGATGGGAATTGGATCACTCCACCCAGCAGCTATTGTCATTCTTATTTCTTTTCGTTTCTTTTCTTTTCCCTTTTTCTCGCGTTTGTAAGCTTCTCTTATTCCTCCTTGCTTCCCTCCCTCTTCCTCTCTCTCTTTACCCTTCCTTCCACGGGTCTTCATTCCACACATTTTCTTTGCACTTCTTTTCCTGACTGTCTGTCTGTCTGTCTATCTGTCGGCTTGTCTGTCTGTATGTCTACCCGTTTTCGTTTCTGTCTGTCTGTCTGTCTGTTTACTTCTCTTTCTCATTCTCTATACTTGCTTGCTTGCTGGCTGGCTTTTTCACTTTCTTTGCATCTTAATTTTGCTGCCGGCCTTGCTTCCCTATTCATCCCCCTTTCTCTGCCTCTCACTCTCTTCCCCCACTCAACCCACAAGCCATCCACATTCATTTTGTTCTTTTTTTTTAGTGACTTTGATTTTGGGCATTGTCACTTTCCAAAGCAAAGTAAAATTGAACCCCCCAAAAAGAAATAAATTAAAAGTAAATGAAAACAAAATAAACGCAATACATACACAAATGGAAAAATTAATCAACCAAGAAAATATACATGTTTGTATTTGTGTGCACAAGCGCATCTTCATGCCCGGGTGCGTGTCTAAATTCCATGAAACATCACGGCAGAGGTAAATAAATAAATAAACAGATAAACAAAAACAGACATAAATGAAACTAGAAAGACAAAGCTCGCTGACTTCATTTCTGTTTGCAGAAGAAGAAGAAAACAAAACCACACACATACAAGAAGCCCAAAGAAGTGAAATAAAAGCTCTGACAATAACAGGAAAGAAGATTACACTGCAGAATTTTGTTTGTTTGTTTTCCTTGAGCTCAAAATGGGGGTCGGTTGAACAAACAAACAAAAAGCAAATAATGAATGAAAAGAAAAAGAACACAAATAAATTAGATACAAATTTTAGAAAGAACTCCTGACACGTGATAGAGGGGAGGTAATGCACAGCAGCTAAGGGAGAAGATGCATGCCACCCAGCGGCCATTTTGCTTTCAAGAGATAAAACTGATGTTGGAATGTGTGCGTATGTTGTGTGTGTGTGTGTGTGTGTGTGTGTGTGTGTGTGTGTGTGTGTGTGTGTGTGTGTGTGTGTGTGTGTGTGTGTGTGTGTGTGCATAGCACAGGCTAAACCAATGCAGAGAAGGAGTGGGTTGATTAGGGGGGAAGAGAGGAGACGTGGCGT
>CM031603.1:95549663-95551943 GCA_018398815.1 Conus ventricosus
ATGGATGGAGCCGGGAATGAAGCATTAATGACCATGGCAGCTACTGGCACTGTGGCACGCGAGCATTATTCACATCACAAGAAACAGTGTTAAGTAATTGGACGGAGAAAAACCAATGACCGAACGTGACGCTGACGAAAAAAAAAAAAGGTGGATGGCTAAAGGGAACGGAGAAAGGACGGGAACGGGGGGGGGGGGGGGGTGTTCATGGGAGTTAGAGAATTGGGTAGTGGGGTGTGGTGGGGGATTGGGGTGGGGGTGATGGGCTGTTGCTTAGTTGTTTTCCTTGCACTAGAAAATAATGTTCGTGGCATGATTCTACCCATTATCATGTCATCATCCACTTGGATGTTACACCTGCACTTTCATTGCCAGCATCCGCAGCATCAGTGGCCCAAAAGGAAAATCCAGTGCCCAGTCCCATTTCACCTGCCAGTCCACCAACTTGCTGTACGTACTGAGATGCAGCCTCTGCTCAAAGTTGTACGTTGGGGAAACATATCGCACCGTCAACGAACGCTTTGTGGAGGACCACCTCAGAGCCAGCCAGTCGTCTCATCCAACACCATGATTGTCACAGCCAAACCCATCTTTCCGTCATTGCTGTCTGGCAAAACCATTCCTCAGCTCCAGAAAGAAAATGCATGGAGTCCAGGATCATCTCTCGCCTTGGCACCACAATCACTGGTGGACTCCATTCCCACATCTGACTTGGTTTTTTAGTTTGAATCATTCCAGCTCTTTGCCCTCGCTTTCCTTTCCCCCGACCTCCTCCTCCATCCCTTTCTCTCTACACCCCCTCTCCGAATTTTCCCATCCCACCATATTTACATTCACACCCCATGTACATATAGCATGTAGAGCATAACATATTATACACCCCAAACACCATCTCCACCATCTAGGTATGCATACTTGTAGACACAACACACACACACACACACACACACACACACACACACACACACACACACACACACACATGTGAACATCCATATGCACTTTTTTTATAGGATTTTCCACCCAGACCCCCAGATCCCCACACACCCCTCACCCCCGCGGCTTTTTTCTTCTTCTTTTTTTTTTGTCCTCATACACACTCTCAAGCGCCCCCTTCCAAGCATAAGACTCCTCTTCTACTCTACCACTCTCTCCCTTTCTTTTACACACTCTCAAGCGCCCCCTTCCAAGCATAAGACTCCTCTTCTACTCTACCACTCTCTCCCTTTCTTTTACACACTCTCAAGCGCCCCCTTCCAAGCATAAGACTCCTCTTCTACTCTACCACTCTCTCCCTTTCTTTTACACACTCTCAAGCGCCCCCTTCCAAGCATAAGACTCCTCTTCTACTCTACCACTCTCTCCCTTTCTTTTACACACTCTCAAGCGCCCCCTTCCAAGCATAATACTCCTCTTCTACTCTACCACTCTCTCCCTTTCATTTACACACTCTCAAGCGCCCCCTTCCAAGCATAAGACTCCTCTTCTACTCTACCACTCTCTCCCTTTCTTTTACACACTCTCAAGCGCCCCATTCCAAGCATAAGACTCCTCTTCTACTCTACCACTCTCTCCCTTTCATTTACACACTCTCAAGCGCCCCCTTCCAAGCATAAGACTCCTCTTCTACCACACTCTCTCCTTTCTTTTACACACTCTCAAGCGCCCCCTTCCAAGCATAACTCCTCTTCTACCACACTCTCCCTTTCTTTTACACACTCTCAAGCGTCCCTTCCAAGCATAACTCCTCTTCTACCACACTCTCCCTTTCTTTTACACACTCTCAAGCGTCCCCTTCCAAGCATAACTCCTCTACCACTCCCCTCTTTCTCTATCTCTATTTCGGTTTGCCTTTTCGCTCTATCTGCCTGTTTTTTTCCCTTTTCCTCCATTACACACACACACACACACACACACACACACACACACACACACACACACACACACACACACACACACACACCTTTAAACACGTATTCGTCCGTTTACGTATATGTTTTCGTACGTCATTGCCTATAAGTATTTATTTGTCTTCCGTTTTATGTCACAAGTCCCGAAGACGGTCTATGACCGAAACGTCGGAATTTTTGTTTGTTGTTTTTTTTTGTTTTGTTTTGTTTTTTCGTTGTTGTTTTTTTTCTAAATATTCTGAGCATCCTGAAAGACAGTTTGTACATGTCAGTGAAACGTGTCGAATCATCGCTGCTTCGTCTACCATTCAGAGAACATTTCTAATTCTGGAGCACCCGAGGAGGGGGGGGGGGGGGGGGGGGCAGAGGC
>CM031603.1:95558279-95565779 GCA_018398815.1 Conus ventricosus
GTGTCCAGGGAATTCGTCACTTAGAATACAGGATGAGGAAATGGCCGGTAATCATTGAAGGCGAGACTGTCATGGTGAGTGACTGTTCTTTGTTCACTGTAGTTTCTCTGGATTCTGGAACTTTCTCAACGATCCGAAGTAACTGGGTGCTATAAAACGAAAAGTCGTTACTTTTAAATGAAAACTCACTCAGACAGATATGACTGGAGATTAAACGAGTAACTTTAATCTAAAAATAGATTTGAAAAGCCAACAGTATTGGACTTTCTTGTGTGATGATGGTTCCACCCGTTTTGTTGTCATGTGCTTGGCGTTTAGTTGTATCGTTGCGTTGTGTTTTGTTTTTTAAGAAAATGGTCGTTATGCTGTTGGGAGAAAAGAAATCTGCTGTCAGCACAATAAACGATAGATATGGCAGCAACATAATATGACAGTATATGACAGCAAATATTACAATTGAATATGACAATATATGACACAAGAGATGACAATTAAAAGATATCAGTGGTAAAGTCATGGCAAGACTTGTGGTATGAGGTGAAAACTGTGTTGTTGTGGGGTACTTGTATCGCTGAACTCCACGGGAATTGATGTTCCTTTGCATTACACCTGGACAGACATGAATGAAAACATTGCCTGGCAGTGTAAGATGATTGGTACAAAAACAAATACCTCACAGTATAGAACTGAATTGAATAGACCTTTGACTTCATTGCATAGAACCGAATGGAATAGAACATTTACTTCATAGCTAAACACTACAGGAAAGAACCTTTACTTTAGGGTATAGAACTAAATGGCTTAGAACTTTTATTGCATAGCAGAGAACTGAATGGAATGGGGGGGGGGGGGGGGCGGAATAGCTCAGTGGTAGAGCGCCAGACTCGTAATCTTGGGATTGCGGGTTCGAATTTCCGCCGGGCCGTTTCGGTACAGGGGATTTTTCTCTCGAGTTAACATTGGTTCTGAGTCCATTTCCCATACAGTCCTTCGAATGAGACTATAAACTGAGGTTCCGTGCGTGAACACACGCATAACATCTTGCACACACGTAAAATCACATCACCAACTTTCGGAACAGAAGGCCAGTTTGGCCGTTGGTATGGATGACACGTTACACATAGCATGCACCTTCCCAAGTTGGAGTATGGCTGCCTTAATGGCGCGATAAAAACGGTCATACACACAAAACTCCACTAGCACTGCCTTTGTTGGGTAGATGGGATTAATCCTTGCCTGTCTATACAGGGAGTGTCCTGCAGGAGTATCAGCCTGCGTACGCAGAAGAAGAAGAAGAAGAATGGAATAGGAATGACCTCCTGCTAAGGAACTGAGTGGAACAGAACTTTAGCCGATAGTACAGGACTGAATGGAGAGCATTTATGCCTCATGGTACAGAATTGAAAGGTATCAAACTTTAACCTAATACAGAACTAAACGCGATAAAAAAAATATAACTTCATGGCTAGAACTGATTGGGATAGAACTGGGTGGCATAGAACTTTTGCCTCATTGTTTATTTATAAGTGATGATCAAGTTCATTTGTCGTACTGAGTCTGTTACATAAAGGGAGATAACTAATAGGAATCATATGTTTCTGTCCCATCAACACGTGTTACTTAAGTGGTATAGCACCCACACAGCTCATTCTGGACACACACACACACACACACACACACACACACACACACACACACACCACTCACTCACTCACTCACTCACTCACACTCAACCACCACCACCAGCACGCACGCAGCACGCACGCACGCACGCACGCACACACACACACACACACACACACCACACACACACACACACACACACACACACACACACCTCTCTCTCTCTCTCTCTCTCTCTCCTCTCTCTCCTCCTCCTCACTCTCACTCTCACACACACACATACACAACACACAGCTTGACCGTCTCACCAAAGCCAACGGCAGTCCATGGCAACGCAACAATGTTAAGGGCGGCATGAGGCAACCCACTGCAACAGACCCCGCGCTGCCTCCAGGTCACGTCAGTGTGGTTAGTGTCGCCTACCTCGATCCAACACACGCAGGGCACCACCACCCACTAAGCCCCCCACCTGGCCACAATCATTGCTTCGTCGTGAGGAGCCAGCGTCAATGAACTCTCTCTCTCTCTCTCCTCTCTCTCTCTCTCTCTCTCTCTCTCTCTCTCTCTCTCTCTCTCCTCTCTCTCTCTCTAGCATACACCCGCTATCGTCCGCGATAGCACTGTGGTTTGACTAATTCATTGACGATCATTGCTCCAATGTGGGCAGCGTTACCGTGGGAAGCTTAATTTTAACGTAGGCTGGATTCCCAAGGTTACATATACTTCACTGAAGACTGATAAGAGTAGAATGTTTGACGTGATGCGGACACACACACAAAAGATCCTCTATCATGTTTTTTCATATCTCTCTCTGCTCTCTCTCTCTCTCTCTCTCTCTCTCTCTCTCTCTCTCTCTCTCTCTCTCTTCTCTCTCTCTCTCTTCTTCTCTCTGTTGCGTGTGTGTGTGTGTGTGTGTGTGTGTGTGTGTGTGTGTGTGTGTGTGTGTGTGTGTGTGTGTGTGCGTGGTGTGTGTGTCCATGTAGAGCATGCTTTTATACTTGACTGATTGCAACAACCCATGGCGCTGGACCTCTTCTTTATTCACCTAAATTTTGCAGTTGCCTCATCGTGTAAAACTCGCAGTCACCTCAAGCATTAGCATCATACCAAGCATTAGCATTATATCATTTCAAGCATGACCATCGCGTAGTAAGTAAGAGCCATGGACAGAGAGAGGTCGTGAATAATGCTGATCGATGTCAGCAAACGTCTGATGGCATCGGTGAGGAACTGAGTAACACCCTTTACCCAGTGCCAACGACAGGAGAAATGTGCATTGGATGCTCGCGTTGTACAAACCTTCTCTTCCACATCGCTGCACAGTTTCGCTTTAAATGTTCATTCTAGTCCAGCCGACTACTTCGGGCCATTAACGGCTCCATCGATTGAGTGCTGATGACATTGCTTTATAGGTTTCTTTCATCTGCTGTTTCTCTGTTTGTCTGTCTGCCTGCCTGCCTGTTTGCCTTGCCTGCTGTTTGTCTGTCTGTCTGTCTCTGTCTGTCTCTCTGTCTGTGTGTGTGTCTGTCTGTCTGTCTCTGTCTGTCTGTCCGTCTGTCCTTCTATCTGTCTGCCTCTCTCTCTCTCTCTCTCTCTCTCTCTCTCTCTCTCTCTCTCTCTCTCTCTCTCTCTCTCTGTCTGCCCGTCTATCCGTCTATCTGTACACCTCTCTGTCTGTCTGTCTGTTTGTCTATCTGTCTGTCTGTCTGTCTGTCTGTCTCTGGACAGATTGTTAGAGTAGACCTCGTTCCAAAATGTTCATCCTTGAGCACTAACTTCAAGCTTGCGCTCTGTCTGTCTGACTGTCTCTCTGTCTGTCTCTCTCTCTCTTTCTTTCTCTCCTCTCTCTCTCTCTCTCTCTCTTTCTCTCTCTCTCTCTCTCTCTCTCTCTCTCTCTCTCTCTCTCTCCTCTCTCTCTCTTTCTTACTCTCTCTCTCACTCTGTCTCTGTCTCTCTCTCTCTCTCTCTCTCTCTCTCTCTCTCTCTCTCCTCTCCTCTCTCTCTCTCTCTCTGTCTCTCTCTCTCTCTCTCTCTCTCTCTCTCTCCGGCGTTATTCCCCAGACGAGCGAGTATGTCAAATAAACATGTCCACTCTGATTCTTTACCTCCCAGCAGTGTATCCCCGCTTCGTGTCATGTGCACGCAATGGTCTATTATTTTGATTTTCCTTCATGTAAACTGTTATCCTTTCTGTCTCACTTTTAAATATTTCATTCTCTAGTTTATTCCCCCTCACTTTTTTTTTCATTATTTCTTTTCCTTGATCTTTCTTTCCGTCGTTTTTTCCCCTTCCCTTTTTCCTGTCTTTCTTTTATTTTCTTTGTTCTCTGTCCTTCATTCTGTTTTTCTATCTTATTTCTTTTCAAACTTCCATTCTTTTAATTCATTTCTCCTCACTTTTTGTATCGTGCGTTGTTCCATTATTTCTTTCTGTGCGTCTTTTTTTCTTTTGCTTTTTTTTTTTTTTTCCTTTCTTTCATTTCCTTTCCTTTCCGTCCTTCATTCTGTATCTTATTTCCGTGTGTTTTTTTTTCTTCGCTTTTTCTCTCCTTTTGTTTCATTTTTCGTTTTTCTTTCACGTCTTCCTGCGTTCCTTTCTTATATATGAGGTCTTTGCTGTCGTTCTTCTGACCTGTCTTTTCGACCACTTGGGCTGTCTTAGACGGCTAGGAGGCAGATCTTTAGGAAATAGTCTCTGTGGTCACGACCGCTACCTTTGATGCTAACAGAGCTGTAGAAATTATTCGTTTGGACATTGCCGGCATTACAAGTTTATTTGAGTTTTGTTTGCTCTGTGTGTGTGTGTGTGTGTGTGTGTGTGTGTGTGTGTGTGTGTGTGTGTGTGTGTGTGTGTGTGTGTGTCTGTGTGTGTTGTGTGTGTCTGTGTGTGTGTCTGTTGTTGTTGTTGTTCTTCGATTTAACGTCTTTTCACTTTAAAGTGATATTAGACAGTATATGTGTATGAGTGTGTAGTATGCATGCGTGCTTGCGTGTGTATGTGTGTGTGTGTGTGTGTGCATGTGTGTGTGCGCGCTTGTGTGTGTGTGTGCGCGCGCTTGTGTGTGTGTGCGCCTGTGTGTGTGTGTTAAATATTAGTGGAAATACTACATACGAACAATCAACATTAACAAATCAAACTGCAACAGTCGAAAAAAAACAGTCTAAAATACGCAGAAATCATAAAAACGAGCCGACTGGACTTATCATTAAGTTCTGAACAAAGTTCAGAAGAAATACAGGTTCTTGGAAAATGCATTTAGATTCATCTTTTCTGAATTTTGATAGAGCTGATTCAAAACAAGGACAAAAGTACAAAATATGTGTTGTTGTACAACTATCAACAGCCCCGCATACACATTGGACGTTTTTTATGAACTTGGTTTTGAAAGCGTTTAACCTAAGTCTGTAAAAAAGTGAAACAATTTTTTTGCGGTGTTTTGGGTGTTTATTGACATTTTTTTGATAAAATGTATAATTTATTAATGAATCCTGTTTTGAAAAATTTGCGATCGAGCGTTTAAACACTTTATTGAAGAATTAGGCTTATGTACTTTGGGAAGCATGTAGTCTTTATATATCTTTTCAAAATTTTCAAAAGAAACTTTTTGTAATAAAGAGTAACCCTCTTGTAAACTTAAAAGAATGGGAATATCCTTTGATTTAAAAGATTTTTTTGCACCTGCCCGAGCTGTACGATCAGCCCATTCATTTCCAGATATTGAACAATGAGATGTGTGGTGTGTGTGTGTGTGTGTGTGTGTGTGTGTGTGTGTGTGTGTGTGTGTGTGTGTGTGTGGTCTGTTTGTGTGTGTGTGTGTTTGTGTGTGTGTGTGTGTGTGTGTGTGTGTGTGTGTGTGTGTGTGTGTGTGTGTGTGTGTGTGTGTCGGCCTTCTACTGAACAACTTTCAATATCATTAATCATCATCAGACCACGAAAACTGCTACCTACTATAGCATGGTCTTATGATGTGTCTGTTCTGCCTTGTTTAAAGTCCTGTTTTCCTTCTTTCCATTCTTTCTTCCTTACCCTGGTTGTTCGTTCGCTTGGAGCTCTCAGTTCAGTTCAGTTCTAGTTTTCATCAAGTTTTTCTTCAATTTAATCTCTTTTCACTATTGGTGATATTAGACGGAGGTTAAAAAAAATGGAAGGGAGTGTGGGTGGCGGGTAATGGGAAAGTGTGTGTGTGTGTGTGTGTGTGTGTGTGTGTGTGTGTGTGTGTGTGTGTGTGTGTGTGTGTGTGTGTGTGTGTGTGTGTGTCTGTGTCTGTGCGAGTGTGAGTGTGCGTGTGCATTTGCATGTGTGTGTGTGTGTGTGTGTGTGTGTGTGATGAATTTCATTGCATCATGGAATGTCCAAAATATAATGAACTTCGTGAAAAATTAATCCCTAAAAAATATCTAAAACCAAAGTCTGTTTTCAACTTTTGGTATGGATGACACGTTACACATAGCATGCACCCTGCGTGAGAAACGGAAAGAACGAAGGAGTAATTGATATTGAACGATATTGACTGGATGACACGGGAAACGACCGAATGACGCCAGCTGACAGCTCTTCAGTCGGCACTACCCAGGTAGGCAGCCCGTTGTGTATATGAGTATTGATTGTAGAGCGCAATGAGTTGATTCCAAGAATTGCGCTATATAAAATCTATATATTATTATTATTATTATTATTTCAAAATGGAAGACGCATTTGTTTGAATATTAGTAAGTTTCTAAAAAATGGAAGATTGTTTAATGAGATCGTTACAGTTCACCAGAATTCAGCATTTCGCAACTATGTTCACACATTGTTCTGAGTGAGTTTCGTATTTCTCTTTGTTATATTTGTATCCTCCATGCCCCAGCAGGGGTCAAAGGATTAAATTTGAATTGAATTGAATTGTGTGTGTGTGTGTGTGCGCGTGTGGAGCGGGGTTGGGGGTTGGGGGGTGGGGAGTTGAGGAGTGATGTGTGGCTGAGAGTGTATGTATACGAGTGGAATTGTGCAGACTAACTAGATGGAACAGAGAGTCTGTCCTTTGGGAGGTCAGTCTTGTTGCACGCACATTCTGACGATTTTTTGTCCTCTGTATACTGGTAGAGCGTACATGAGGGATAGTCATCACACGCCCGCTGCCAGGCTTTGGAGTGCGAAGAGTTAACATTCAGGTAACATGGGTAGATTTTGTCACTGAGAAATTCGACTGGCGCACTGTTGGTGGTAATGCACATAGGAAGGCACGTACGTTCTGCAAGTCGTCAGTGTGTTCAGCAGTTTCATCTGCACATCGCTAGATGTGTTGACAACTTGAAGAAAGCAGTGATCGCACCTCTGCTGAGAGGTTGTGAAATTGAAAATGGGTGCTTTCCTGTCTGTTGATCTCACTGTATGAGTGCTTTCCTGTCTGTTGATCTCACTGTATGAGTGCTTTCCTGTCTGTTGATCTCACTGTATGAGTGCTTTCCTGTCTGTTGATCTCACTGTATGAGTGCTTTCCTGTCTGTTGATCTCACTGTATGAGTGCTTTCCTGTCTGTTGATGGAACTGTATGAGTGCTTTCCTGTCTGTTGATGGAACTGTATGAGTGCTTTCCTGTCTGTTGATCTCACTGTATGAGTGCTTTCCTGTCTGTTGAACTCACTGTATGAGTGCTTTCCTGTCTGTTGATCTCACTGTATGAGTGCTTTCCTGTCTGTTGATCTCACTGTATGAGTGCTTTCCTGTCTGTTGATGGAACTGTATGAGTGCTTTCCTGTCTGTTGATCTCACTGTATGAGTGCTTTCCTGTCTGTTGATGGAACTGTATGAGTGCTTTCCTGTCTGTTGATCTCACAGTATGAGTGCTTTTCCGTCTGTATGAGTGCTTTCCTGTCTGCTGATCCAACTGTATG
>CM031603.1:95568279-95584244 GCA_018398815.1 Conus ventricosus
CACATCCCGTTTCCTCCTGACTGTCAACGAACGTTGCAACAGCAAAATCGGTTAAGTGATAGTTTATAACTGGCCCCAAATGATCCGTATCCGACTTCAAAAGTATCCCTTGTCATGTTTATCTGTGTAGAAACCGCCTCCAAACTAGTTCAGCAGTATATCACCATATTAGTGGCGAACATTTTTTAAACTATCCGGGTTCCGTCGTGACTCTTCAGGTCGAAAAAAAAAAAGATTTCATACGCAATTGAAGAAATGATAATTTAGAACTAAGTTAATCCCCTGATACGGACGTGGCGGATCCGTCCGGACCGACAGCTCACTTAGCGACCAAGCAATTATTGTCGTCAGTAGAAGGGCGTAGTAGGTGGTGTCCTGCGTATGTTGGATCAGAACAGGCGCCACTGAACACCACCGAAGTGACTCGGCAGCAGTGCAGTGTCTCCTCCGGTGGGTAGCCTCTTGACGACTTGACAGTGACTTCTCCCTGTGGATTGCCAGTGCCCCAGGGCGGGCGGCAGGCCGGACCGGGCTGGGCTGGGGACAGGGCTGGGGACAGGGGCTGGGGACAGGGGTGGGGACGGGGGGGTTGGAATGAGCGGCGCGAGTGCAATGCCACCGAGGTGGCCCAGAAGGTGGGACAGGGGAAAAAGTTATAATCCTCTGACAGCCATGCCTGATTCTGACCTGCGTCCTGCTTGGGCCTAGAGTGACCCACACCGATCTTCAACCCCCACAGACGATCTGGCTGGGCCGAGCTCGTGGACGTCCTCCACCCCGACCCCCACCCCCGGACCTTGTTTTTGGGTCCGGGCAGACGCACACAGTCTTGGGAGCTGGCTGTGTATAGTGTTGGGGCAACGAAAAGCACGTAGATCTCCTTCACGTTGCATTGCTCTTCTTGTAATGTGGCTTCCCTTACACTTGAACCCCAAAGACAGGTCACTTCTGTTTGGACTGAAAAACGTGATGACCATTCCTACAAAAACAAGAAATTATCTTGGAAGAAACAGATTAAGATGAGAAGATATTTTTTTTAATGTATAGGACGGTGTGTTTGATTTTTTCCCCATCGTATTTTCGTTAAGTGAGGTTTTTTAGTTTTTTTGTTTTTGTTTGTTTGTTTGTTTTGTTTTGGTTTTGTTTTGCTTTTGTTTTTTGGGGGTGTTGTTTTTTGGGGGGGGGGGCTTTGTAACTGGAGACTTTTACACTGAAAATATTGTAGGTGAGAGAGATTGGGTCGGTCGGATATATGGCAGATCCGTCAGTACACTTACCATACACAAACTAGGTCTTTCTGGCCTAGAAGAGAGAGAGAGAGAGAGAGAGAGAGAGAGAGAGAGAGAGAGAGAGAGAGAGAGAGAGAGTCAGAGAGAGAGAGAGATACAGACAGACAGACAGAGATGAATACACATACCCTAAGCAGATTAGTCATTCTAACTTAAGTATGTAATTAGTAATCAGAGAGAGGGGGCAGGATTGTTATAAATCGAATTACAGAGAGAGAGAGAGAGAGAGAGAGAGAGAGAGAGAGAGAGAAACCAAGATGGTTATGGGTCGAATGAAAGAGAAAGGGGGGGGGGGGGTGGAGGAGACAATAAAGGAGAGAGCAGGTTGGTTATAAATCAACTTAGAGAGAGAGAACGAACGAACGAAACATTTTAATCAGTATAGGCCATGGCCCCTTCTGAGGGGGGTACAATACAACAATACCAATAATGATACTTCATACAGCAAGGTAGCATGTCATAGTTGACAACAAGAAACAGACAGAAAGCATACAAAATGTACACAATAAATACTAGAGTTGTATTCCTTTAACTGAACATAATAGTGCGCCTTTTAAAGGCCTTATATAAATAAATGCACATGCTCTTCAGTACGTCTTCCTTTTGATTTGCCATGAGGAGAGCAGCTCGGAACAAACAGGGGTTTTCAAAGAATTTCCGAGGTATGTATTCCCACCTTAAATCTTGCAAGACAGGACAACAAAGCAGAAAATGCATTTCATCTTCATTCGCGCTTTTGCATAAAGGACATAGCATATCAACGTTTTTAGTATTTGCATATCGATACTGATGCGCTTTGATGTCTGTAATTCCTAATCTAAATCTTGTTAGGTAACTTCTAATATGCCTGTCAATATTAAGTGAGAGATATTTTTCACAACCAGCGGATGTCTTAAAAGTTCTATAAAACGAATATCGCTCACTGTTCTGGATATTTTCATGCCAGTTTTGCCAACGGTTATCAATTAATCTTTGCCGGAGTTGTTTCAAAAAAACATTTACATTTCCAACCCCTTGACACATCCAGACACACCCAAATCCATTAAAAAACAGAAAATCCCGAACATCTGTAACCCACGACTTTTTACCACGCGATTCTAGTCCCAACAGCATATTGAATGCTCTAAGTGGTAATCTATTGTCATCCATTTGTACTACCCTCAGCCAGTATCTAATACACCGTACATATGAATTAATATAAATAGGATAACGGTGTGTTTCCCCATAAACACATTCGTTTGGTGTTTTCATGTGAACCGCCAGAAATTTCTTAATAGCAAATGAATGAACTTTTCCACATGAGTAGCAGATTTATCTAAGCCCCAAATCTCAGCACCATATTGAGCAACTGGTTGAACCTGTGCATCAAAGAGTTTTAGAAACACTGTCAAGGAGTTATTATTTAACATGTTTAATTTTTTCAAATACACAATAAGGCATTCTTTGCTCTGCTTGCCAGGTCCTGACAAGCAGCTGTAAAGCTTAGGCGTGTAGAGAAATAAATGCCAAGGTATTTGTAGCAATTTACAACTGCCATCATCTGTCCATTGAAAAACCATCTTTCGCTTGCTGCCAAGTAACCTCCTTTTCTAAAAACCACAATATTACTCTTTTCAAATTTACCTTTAGCTTAAGTTTAGAGGCTGTTTGACACAAATTGTTTAACTGTGTCTGGAGGCCAATTGGAGTCTCAGATAATAAAACAATATCATCAGCTAGTAACAAGATGAATAGTTCAATAAAATCGGAGAAAGCGTTGCACCATGTCTTCCGTTCGCTATTATTTCTAAAGCTAGTTCATTTATGAATAATGAAAAAGAACAGGGCTGCAAGCATCACCTTGTTTTTACACCCTTTGTACATAAAATACAGTCAGTAAGTTCTCCACCTGATCTGACTCTTGCTTTAACGTTATAGTACATACTTTTAATACACTGATATAATTTGCCATTGATACCGTTCTTTTTCAGTATTGGCCACAGTAATTTTCTAGAAACGGAGTCAAACGCTTTCTCGAAATCAATGAAAGCTACATATAACTTACGATTACACGAAAACTACTTTTGAACGAGAGCCAGAAGAGTAAACATATGATCTACAGTGGAATGATTCTTTTTAAAACCAGCTTGATACTCACCAGTAATATTATTTTGATCGATCCATTTTTGTAATCTGTTATTGATAATGGAGCTATACAATTGCTGCTTATATCAGACAATGAGATTCCTCTATAATTACCAGGATCATTTACGGCACCTTTCTTAAACAATGGAATGATAATCGATTCAGTCCAGCTTTCTGATATAGTCCCTTATCAAAGAGAGCATTGAAAAATTAAGAAAGAAATCAATCACGATGTCCCCACCATTCGTGAATAACTCACCAATCAAACCGTCAGGACCAGCAGATTTTCCATTCTTTAAATGTCTTACTGAAAATAGGATTTCCTCTTTTGAAATGGGGCTATCCAAGTAACCTGATTCTTCAATTTCTTCTGTGTCTGCTTCACTGCAAACATCGTTCTCTAGCAAATTTTTAAAATGCTGGTACCACTCTTCAGTAGAAATATTACTGTGTATAGGTGTCTTTACAGAAATACTACGAACATTTTGCCAGAATTCCTTCTGTCATGGGTTGAGTTTATTAAATAATTCAGTAAAGATTTGTTGTGCTCTATTTGCTTTATGTGCAACATATTTTTGTATTCTCTTCGAGCCTTACAATATTTTAAAACGGTCTTCGCTATCATGGGTTCTGCAAAACACTCTTAGAAGTTTCATCGTATTTGATTTAGTCACTTTACATTCTTGATCATACCATAATTCAGTCCTCTCACCTGAATATATTCTAACTTTCTTTTTCATACATTCTGCTTTAGTCATAATACAATCATTAAACATACATAAAGCTACATTAATATCTTCATCTATGCAGCGAATCGCTGTTTTCAGTACTTGCAGGGTATCATCATCATTCATCAGACCACGAAAAATGTTTGCATATTCATCATTCCTTATCATTTCTCGACATATTCAACCTCCTTGTACTTCTTTGCAACAGGACCAACAATTTGTGAAAAGCCAAAGTGCAATTCCAAAGGAAGATGGTCAGACTCAATACGTTCTGTTACATACAAATTAATGCATAAATGATTCTAGGTATAGATACAAGTCAACAGACATAAAAAAATAATCATTAACACTATTACCTGTATCAGAGATGTATGTGAAATGACCTTGCCGGTCGCCATTACATACGCCATTCAATATACATAATTCTAACGCTGTGCACATATTCAGAAGGAATTTTCCATACCTATTAAGCACATTGTCTTCAGAGCACCTGTTACCACAACATGAAGAGCTTTTGACTTGAGGAGAACAAGCATACACTTCACCAGATAGTTCTGGACCCAAATTTGCTGTTCTTTCCATTGAAGTCTCCGTTTAGTAAAAGAAACACATCAGGAAATCCAAAATTTTATCAGTAATAACATTTTCAAACATATTGATGCCATTATCTAATACCAAAGAAGGAATAAAAAGGTGAGTTTTCTGGTGGTATATAGGTACAAATATGCAAGACATCTTTGGGCAGACCCAAAATACATTTTGAAATAAGAAACATCATTGTGTTATTACACTCTGTATCTATTTGTTGTACATATTTTGATAATTCATTTTTTATTAGACAAATTATACCCCCTGATCTTCTCCCTTGCGCTGTAAACTGAGTCGCTGGTTTGCAGAAAATTTTGTAATTATTAAACACACTAGACTGAAAGTTTTCAACAAAAGTTTCAACGAGGCATATGAAATCAAATGACAAGATATAATCGATAAAACTGCGGTCCTTTAACTTCGACAACAAGCCATTCACGTTCCAGTGTAATAAAGACATGCCAAACCTAGTGTTATATACACCATTTGCTCGACAATCACTTTCACACACACGATGTACATTTTCCTGTTTTCTCATTGAACCATTGTTTCCATGTACGCAACAAAAATGACCATCTGAAGTTTCATTCGTATCAGAGCAAACTGAGACAGAAATATCAACATCCACATCTTTCCTAATACACTTGTTGAATCAACAGTGTAGCTGTTCTTAATTTCCTTAGAAACACCACTCTGTAATGAGGTCGACCCAGTGACCGACTGACGACAGCTGACAGGCGAGCTAACTAGGCCGCCGTGAGCACTGCCGTTCGACAGCAGCGACAGCACGGTAGCAGTGTCACCCGCCGTGTCACAATTCAGTGAATCGCCCTGTTCAGCACGCGCAAACAAGGGGTAGAATTTAAGCGATACGGTGACTTAACTTGATTTGTTCCTGTTTTGACATTTGAAAAATTGTGGACAAAAGATAGTCCCGGAGGACAGATAGGACTTACGCTGTTTTCAGGCCTGCCGATTGTTATGCCATCGTTTAAGATTTTTATCTCCATCCAGACAGAACCTTTCTCCGTCTATGATCAAATGATCAAAGACCATGGTGGCTCTTCTGTTCTCTCTCCTCGCATTCTTCAAATGCGGAACCAAGTTCCTCCGTATATCCCTAACCCTTTGCGTAAAATCTTCGCCAATGAAGATTTTACTGCCCCGTAATTTGTATCTGGCATTTAGAATTTGTTCCTTACTTTATAAAACGTACACCTTCCGATGATTGGGGAGTCAGTTTTCGATTCAAGCGATGAAGTCTATCGAACTCGATGTCCCGGGGTAGCTCTAGTGTGTCTGTCAGCAAGTCTTTCAGGAGTCCTTCACATTCATCTCTGGTTTCGTTGTCACGTCTTCGTATTCCATGAAAGATGTCACGTGCGAGTACACCTGACAGGGGGGGGGGGGGTTCTTTTACAGGTAATGTGCAGTGGCAGAAACGGAGCGATCACTCAATCCCTCACACCACCAGACCACAAGAGGAAGAGGCTTAGACAATATTTTTATTCACAATACAATCATTCGCTCACACTAGCACTCCAGATGGGGTATGGGTCATAACAAAGAAGAGAAAAGATAGCCGAGAGATGAAAAGAAATAAAAGGGAAAAAAAATAGGGCATAGAAGAGAAAGGCACTATTCAGCACTAACTGACTTAGGGGACAAAGTAAATTGAATAGACCACAAAAACCCTCCAATATCCCGGGATCCCGCTACTGTCCCAACCTAACCCACTAAACCACTACAAGAATTTTCAGCACAATGACAGAAGAAAGACAGTATTAGAAACAAAGCTATATCCAACAGGACCTACTCAGCCAGAGTTAAACAAAATAAGACCAAAAATAAACACAAAAAAACAATAACAAAACGAATCAGTGACCGGGCCTTAGACCCACGCACACGCACACCAGACCCACACCCACACCACACACGACACGACACTTAACTCATCCATGCTCCGAGGAGGTTCACTGAGGGAGGTGGATCCTGGAGAGGGGTGACGCTCGTAGTATGCTGGTCTTCCAGTCCGAGGTGAAACAAGTGTCCCACCAGTTCACCGGTGTGGGAAACGACTGGTGCCTGGACACAAGATGACTGCAGGGTCCGATGAAGCTGGTCGTCCAGCCAGCGGTGAAGTAAGTGTCCCACCAGACCACAGGTTTGGGGAAACGACTGGTGCCTGGACTCAAGATGACTGCAGGGTCCGATGATGCTGGTCGTCCAGCCAGCCCAAGACCGGAGCTGCAGCTTAAGAAAAAGGGCACAAAATACCGCCCTACGGCGGAGATCAGTCTCCAGATGATAAGTTATCATCCTATAGTCCTTGTCCAGTGTGTGGCAACATAGTGGGTCCGGCAGTGCGTCAGTG
This sequence comes from Conus ventricosus, assembly GCA_018398815.1. Lineage (NCBI taxonomy): Eukaryota > Metazoa > Mollusca > Gastropoda > Neogastropoda > Conidae > Conus > Conus ventricosus. Next base: position 95,575,383 of record CM031603.1, read on the forward strand.
CGAAGGGTCACAATGCCGTAATCAGGTCAACAATGTCTTTGTCACTTATAAAAGGGCAAATAAACTATAATAACTTTTCCCTTTTCTTTTGCTTTTATTTGACCTGTAATAAGGATAACTTCCTTAGTCAAAATCTCCAATGAATAAAAACAATTAGAAGCCATCCACACGTCTGTCACACAAACATATATAAGACAAGGACACAACGAGAACGGAACCACATGTGGGGCGATACGGCAGGAATTCCGCACTACCGCGGTCTAAATGTTTAGCCGTTCGCACGCTCATTCGTTCCCCGATACGTCTCGTGTCTTAAACAACAAGGAAAATGAAACTAACATTTCGGATATCCTTCCGGCCCAAATCACATAGTGAGCGAAATAAGCATTGACTCAACCTGTGTAATCAAAAACAACAAACACAGCTCCCATTGACCGGAATGAAGGGATATCATATAGTAAGCAATTTTCAACTTAGTCCAAAGTAACAGAATCCCTAGCCGCTAAGGACCAAAAACCACAATTAAAGATAATGCGTTTTCTGCAACTCTACAACAAGACGCATATCTTGATACCATTTCCATACCTGCTCCCTCTCTTTGGAGCAGTTACACACAGAAAAGGTGTGCCCGAGCCAACAGCACATGAAGGCAGAAGAAAAACCTCTCAACCGCTGAAAGGTTAGAAAACCCAAATAAAACAAAACTGTCCAAAACAGACCATATAGTTACCAAAATGGCGGGTGGGCGAGGTGAGAAACGGTTCGCTACCCAGTCCAATGAAGGATGGCAGCCGTAACCGTGCCGGTCCACACCGAAGGGACTCCAGGTCAGGGACGACCCAAGGTGGTTCTCTTCCAGCTGGCAGGGATAGGGATCCCAGGTGTTTCGTGGAATACTTTCCGACCCGCTGAAGGGCGAAAGACTCTTCCACACCAAACCACAGCGAAGTGGATCAAGAAAGGTGGGCCAGCTAGCAGAATAGCGATCTCTCCGACTCGACGGTCCGTCAATGAGTGCCACACCACTGGCCTAACCAAGATGGCAACAGGTAACAAAACAGCTCACCTGTGTCACCTGACATCAGCTGATGAATCACGTGAAAAACGATAAAACAGAAAAAGAAAGCTTTAAAAAAAATAAAAAGAAGAGAAATATTGGAGGATGGGAGCCAAATGCACGGACGTAGCGCACCCGGGATGACACAAATAGCACACTGGTCAACACCCGGCCAATGTAGTAAAGATGCCACTGGTAACACTCCACTTTATACTGGGTTTTAAAAAAAAATGATTTATATTCTAAACCATAAGTATTTACGTCCGTGACAAAAGATGATATTGTTTCTTTTCGAGCGTCCCTCTAAATCGTCATTTTTTTGTTCTAAAGCTTCCAACCGTTCACACAGAGTTTGATTCTGCTCCTTCAACTGCTGATGTTCATGCTTTAAATCCCTCACTTCCTCCCTCAAAGATGCAACCTCTTCATGTAATCCCGCACACATGTCTTTCACTTCTTTCACATCTTTCTTCAAGCCATCACACTTACAGTTCAAATCGTTGAGAGAGGCCAGAATTTCCTTCATCATCGGGTCACCAGACGTCTTAGACGGGGTAGATGGGGATCCGGAAGAGCCACCGCTTGCGGATGCCAGTCGAGTCTGTCTTAGGCTCTCTGCCTTCCCAGCAGGTCCGGTCCCGAGTTCAATTCCACATCGCCACAGCGATGCAGAAAAACGCCGAGGTACAAATACGCCAGGAGGAGACCAACGATGACACCGTCCCGTGGCCTTGAGATTTTCAATGTCCGCAGATACGAAGATTTTCTTTGCATTGCTCGACGATACATGAATGCGACGTACACCGGTACAAATCCGCCACAAATGGCTCGAAAAGCCAAAGCTACCTCCGGCATGGTCACCTCCAACTCGTTTCAGGATCCAGGTAAGGCTTACGCTCCCTAATACGTTTTAAACACGGAGCTCCTGTCACCCGGGTGTTTACATTAAACAACCGGAAAATGCGCCCCCCTTAGAGAGAGAGAGAGAGAGAGAGAGAGAGAGAGAGAGAGAGCGGGGTGGTTTTGAATCGAATTACAGAGAGACAGAGACAGAGGGACTAAGAACTAGGAAAAGCCAAGCTGTATCATCATGGAATTGACCAAACAGGGTGAAGCCCCCTTAAATCCCCCCCCCCCCCCCCCCCCCCCCCCCCAAAGCCAGGCAACATAGACTGCATTCGCCAGTGTAGCCCGTGGCTTGGTAAAATCAACTGATTGCTGGTTACCACAGTGATGGCGCTGTTTCCTGGGCAATAGGGTGTCACCATTCTGTCTGTTGACACAGTGATGGCACCGTTCTGTCTGTTGACACAGTGATGGCACCATTCTCTGTTGACACAGTGATGGCACCATTCTCTCTGTTGACACAGTGATGGCACCATTCTGTCTGTTGACACAGTGATGGCACCATTCTCTCTGTTGACACAGTGATGGCACCGTTTCTGTCTGTTGACACAGTGATGGCACCATTCTCTGTTGACACAGTGATGGCACCATTCTGTCTGTTGACACAGTGATGGCACCATTCTGTCTGTTGACACAGTGATGGCACCATTCTCTGTTGACACAGTGATGGCACCATTCTCTGTTGACACAGTGATGGCACCATTCTGTCTGTTGACACAGTGATGGCACCATTCTGTCTGTTGACACAGTGATGGCACCATTCTCTGTTGACACAGTGATGGCACCATTCTGTCTGTTGACACAGTGATGCACAGTCTCTCTGTTGACACAGTGATGGCACAGTCTCTCTGTTGAAAACAGTGATGGCACCATTCCCTCTGTTGACACAGTGATGGCATTATTCTGTCTGTTAACACATTGATGGCACCATTCTCTGTTGACACAGTGATGGCACCATTCTCTCTGTTGACACAGTGATGGCACCATTCTGTCTGTTGACACAGTGATGGCACCGTTCTCTCTGTTGACACAGTGATGGCACCATTCTGTCTGTTGACACAGTGATGGCACCGTTCTGTCTGTTGACACAGTGATGGCAAACCCTTCTCTCTGTTGACACAGTGATGGCACCATTCTGTCTGTTGACACAGTGATGTCACCGTTCTGTCTGTTGACACAGTGATGGCACCATTCTCTGTTGACACAGTGATGGCACCATTCTGTCTGTTGACACAGTGATGGCACCATTCTGTCTTTTTGACACAGTGATGTCACCGTTCTGTCTGTTGACACAGTGATGGCACCATTCTGTCTGTTGAAACAGTGATGGCATTATCCTGTCTGTTGACACAGTGATGGCACCATTCTGTCTGTTGACACAGTGATGGCACCATTCTCTCTGTTGACACAGTGATGGCAAACCCTTCTGTCTGTTGACACAGTGATGGCACCATTCTGCTGTTGAAAACAGTGATGGCACCATTCTCTGTTGACACAGTGATGGCACCATTCTGTCTGTTGACACAGTGATGGCACCATTCTCTGTTGACACAGTGATGGCACCATTCTGTCTATTGACACAGTGAGGCACCATTCTGTCTGTTGACACAGTGATGGCACCATTCCTGTTGACACAGTGATGGCACCATTCTGTCTGTTGACACAGTGATGGCACCATTCTGTCTGTTGACACAGTGATGGCAAACCCTTCACTGTTGACACAGTGATGGCACCATTCTGTCTGTTGACACAGTGATGGCACCATTTCTGTCTGTTGACACAGTGATGGCACCATTCTCTCTGTTGACACAGTGATGGCACCATTCTGTCTGTTTTACACAGTGATGGCACCATTCTGTCTGTTGACACAGTGATGGCACCATTCTGTCTGTTAACACATTGATGGCAACCATTTTCTGTTGACACAGTGATGGCACCATTCTGTCTGTTGACACAGTGATGGCACCATTCTCTCTGTTGACACAGTGATGGTACCGTTCTCTCTGTTGACACAGTGATGGCAGCATTCTGTCTGTTGACACAGTGATGGCACCATTCTGTCTGTTGACACAGTGATGTCACCGTTCTGTCTGTTTGACACAGTGATGGCAAACCCTTCCCTCTGTTGAAACAGTGATGGCATTACCCTGTCTGTTGACACAGTGATGGCACCATTCTGTCTGTTGACACAGTGATGGCACCATTCTGTCTGTTGACACAGTGATGGCACCATTCTGTCTGTTGACACAGTGATGGCACCATTCTCTGTTGACACAGTGATGGCACCATTCTGTCTGTTGACACAGTGATGACACAGTCTCATCTGTTGACACAGTGATGGCACAGTTCCCCTCTGTTGACACAGTGAATGGCACCATTCCCTCTGTTGACACAGTGATGGCATTATTCTGTCTGTTAACACATTGATGGCACCATTCTCTGTTGACACAGTGATGGCACCATTCTGTCTGTTGACACAGTGATGGCACCATTCTGTCTGTTGACACAGTGATGGCACCATTCTGTCTGTTGACACAGTGATGGCACCGTTCTGTCTGTTGACACAGTGATGGCAACCATTCTGTCTGTTGACACAGTGATGGCAACCGTTCTGTCTGTTGACACAGTGATGGCACCATTCTGTCTGTTGACACAGTGATGGCACCATTCTGTCTGTTGACACAGTGATGGCACCATTCTGTCTGTTGACACAGTGATGGCACCGTTCTGTCTGTTTGACACAGTGATGGCACCATTCTGTCTGTTGACACAGTGATGGCCCCCGTTCTGTCTGTTGACACAGTGATGGCACCATTCTGTCTGTTGACACAGTGATGGCAACCGTTCTGTCTGTTGACACAGTGATGGCACCATTCTCTGTTGACACAGTGATGGCACCATTCTGTCTGTTGACACAGTGATGGCACCATTCTGTCTGTTGACACAGTGATGGTACCGTTCTCTCTGTTGACACAGTGATGGCAGCATTCTGTCTGCTGACACAGTGATGGCACCATTCTGTCTGTTGACACAGTGATGGCACCGTTCTGTCTGCTGACACAGTGATGGCACTATTCTGTCTGTTGACACAGTGATGGCACTATTCTGTCTGTTGACACAGTGATGGCACCGTTCTGTCTGTTGACACAGTGATGGCACCATTCCCTCTGTTGACACAGTGATGGCATTATCCTGTCTGTTGACACAGTCATGGCACCATTCTGTCTGTTGACACAGTGATGGCTCCATTCTGTCTGTTGACACAGTGATCGCACCATTCTCTGTTGACACAGTGATGGCACCATTCTGTCCTTTGACACAGTGATGGCACCATTCTGTCTGTTGACACAGTGATGGCACGATTCTGTCTGTTGACACAGTGATGGCACCATTCCTGTTGACACAGTGATGGGACCATTCTGTCTGTTGACACAGTGATGACACCATTCTGTCTGTTGACACAGTGATGGCACCATTCTCTGTTGACACAGTGATGGCACCATTCTGTCTGTTGACACAGTTATGGCACCATTCTGTCCTTTGACACAGTGATGGCACCATCTCTCTGTTGACACGGTGATGGCACCATTCTCTGTTGACACAGTGAAGGACCATTCTGTCTGTTGACACAGTGATGGCACCATTCTGTCTGTTGACACAGTGATGGCACCATTCCTGTCTGTTGACACAGTGATGACACCATTCTGTCTGTTGACACAGTGATGGCAACCATTCTCTGTTGACACAGTGATGGCACCATTCTGTCTGTTGACACAGTGATGGCACCATTCTCTGTTGACACAGTGATGGCACCATTCTGTCTGTTGACACAGTGATGGCACCATTCTGTCTGTTTGACACAGTGATGGCACCATTCTCTGTTGACACAGTGATGGCAAACCCTTCTGTCTGTTGACACAGTGATGGCACCATTCTCTGTTGACACAGTGATGGCACCATTCTGTCTGTTGACACAGTGATGGCACCCTTCTGTCTGTTGACACAGTGATGGCAACCGTTCTGTCTGTTTACACAGTGATGGCACCATTCTCTCTGTTGACACAGTGATGGCACCATTACCATATAAACTAGCGCCTCTCTGTTCTCTCTCTCTCTCCCCCCCTCCCCCTCCCCCCCCCCCCCCCCCCCCCCCCCATTGAAAATTCCGTTTCCATGGTAACAGAAACTGGTCTTACTGTTTATATTAAAACACATTGGCATGGTGACGTTTTCACAGCGACAAGAGCGAGTATCATTCTTTATGTTCACACACATTGTCATGGTGACGTTTTCACAGCGACAAGAGCGAGTACCATTCTTTATGTTCACACACACAGTCATAGTAACGATTCTGCAGCTACAAAATGTGGCGTCTCTCTCTCTCTCTCTCTCTCCTCTCTCGCTCTCTCCCCGCTCTCTCTCTCCTCTCCTCTCTCATCCTCTCTCTCTCTCTCTCTCTCTCCCCCTCTCTGTGTTCACGAAATAATGGCAGCTTTTTCATAGCTACAGGAACTGGCATCAGACTCTATGTACAGTGATGGTGGAGTTACCAGGCTACAGGATTTGACATCAGACTCTATGTATAGTGAAGTTGGGGTGTCCATGACTACAGGAGTTTGCATCGGAACTCCATGTACAGTGATGGTAGGGTTTCCATGGCTACAGGATTTGGCATCAGACACTATGCACAGTGATGGTAGGGTGTCCATGACTACCGGAGTTGGCGTGCGACTCTATGTACAGTGATGGTTGGATGTCCATGACTACAGGAGTTGGCATCAGACTCTATGTACAGTATAGTGGCGTTTCCATAGCTGCAGGGGCTGGCATCACTCTGTCACATAATGACGCCCTGGTTACGGAGCTGGTGTCATACTCTGATCATACGATGGTTTATGGCGTTTCTGCTTTTCCTCTCTCTCTCTCTCTCTCCTCTCTCTCTCTCCTCTCTCTCTCACTCTCTCTCTCTCTCTCTCTCTCTCTAACTCCTCCTAACTACCCCCCAACTTTCTTTCCCGAACATTCTCCAAAAAGTAATGTACGTGATTCTGTGTCAACTGACAGCAAACCAAAAGTCAATCCTTTTGTGGCTCAGTATCCAGAAATCAGAAATCCCCCCGTCCTTCAAACTACACCTGAACAACTTCACCCCTTTACAGAACGTCTTTTACAAATGGCGTCGCAAATACTGGCGAGCCAACATTGGCCTGTTTATCAGCCTAATCATCCCCAGTTCAACTGTTAAACTATTCCTGTAGTATGAGGTTGTATGAGGTTGTATGAGGTTGCATGTGTCAATACGCATTTGTGATTAGTATGGATATATTGGAATAGTTATAATGCGTATCAAATGGTGCACTGTACTTCACTGTGAGAGTGAGATTTTCTATATAAACTGAAATTCTAAAAAGCGTCCAGCGTGAACACCACTTGAGGGCGTGTGTGTGTGTGTGTGCGTGCGTGTGTGTGTGTGTGTGTGTGTGTGTGTGTGTGTGTGTGTGTGTGTGTGTGTGTGTGTGTGTGTGTGTGTGTGTGTGTGTGTGTGTGTGTGTGCGCGCGCTTATTTGTGTGCGTGTTTGCAGGGCAGCATCAAAGAACCAGGAGTGGAAGAATTTGTATTCCACCAGATTACTTTTGTACTTCCTCGAAAGTACGCACATAGGCCTATCTATGTATGTCAGATACTGTAATGTGTTTGTATGATCTTAATCATTATGGTGAGTCACAGTTTTTGCCGGTCCAATATCGTTTCACCTGGTACTTAGTGCAAAATAGTTTTTGAATTTGACTGTCATGTGACGTAGCCTCACATCAAGGCATGTGACGCTCCATCACATGTAGTTAGTGATATGAATCATTTCCCCATGCCACTACTAAAAAGGAAGGATATTCAGGTGGCTTGACTAGTGTAGCGGGCGTCCCCAAATAATTGTGAGTATGACTCAGTAAAGAAAGAAGGGTGGTCATTGGGTGAAAGTGACCACTGAGTGATAGTTTAACAAGGGCTGGTAAGGTGCTGGTCATGTGTTTTGAACACTGAGTATGCACTCACTAGGAGGAAGGAGGAAAGAATCAGTTTTAACCCAGCAGATGGCCTAGAGAGAACTAATAAATGTCTGTTCTGGGCCACTTGCTCCTCCACCAAGTTTTCGGGCGAAAGTGCCCCAGGATTGGCATTTATACGTTCTCTAACAAGCAAGACTTCAATAACCAAAAAATAACGATTATTTACAAACTTTTCAGAGAGTAACGTAGGGAAAAGCATTAGTGGCTGAACACATCCCCATAGAGCAACGTAGGGGGAAAGCGGCAGTCTCTGAACGCGCCCCATACACAAACGGTAGAGCAGTTAAGCCTTTAATTGCTAATTGTCGACCAGCTCAGGAATCCGCACTATCAGAATACTGCCTAGGTCCGGCATTAGGTTGACACCTGATAACTTAATTTGCGATGTCGGGCCTTATGACTGGCAAGGTGCTTACCATGCGACCGGATATGACGATTTAGAAGCAGCGCCCCCAACCAACGCCACTCAGTTTATTCACAGTTTTCAATACAGACGGTTGTGTTTGTTCACAGAGGAATTCTTGCTATAGGTGATTGTGTTTTATTACACCTGTATGGCGGAGTATCTAAACAAAAGAAAATCAGGCGGACCTATTGCTTTAACTTCTAAACCAAAGAGAAGTATTGCTTTTCGGAAGGTGAGGAAAAGAAAAAACGAGAACCTACTAATGACGAACTACACAAGCACCTTGAAAGCTTGTTAATTTAAGACAGAGATTTAGCTGATATATTTGAAAGAGATGTTGTTAACTTTGAAAAGCTTTTAACTTTTGAAGAAATGATTCTATTCAAAAAGCCCACTGTTCAGTGACCGTGTACTACCTAGTAGAAAA
>CM031603.1:95585244-95592744 GCA_018398815.1 Conus ventricosus
ACGAACTCTGTAACCTTTCCTCCCCCTCTGAGCCATTTTGTCTGGCACAGACAGAGAGGAAATGACCACCAGACAACTGACCATACAGAAGCCCTTTGCCAGTACCTCCACCATTCTTGCCTAAGGGAACGGAGAAGAATCTCTTCCTACACTACCATTGACTTCATATGATCATCACCTATCATGACTGATTGATGATAATTTTTTTTTAAAGTGTGGTGTGTGTGTGAATGAGTGTATGTGTGAGTAAATATGTGTGTGAAAACTCTCCACAGTTAGTCTCACTATGATCACATGATCTTAACTCACCCAGAACAATTTTTATATGTGGTCCCCCCATCCCCCCACCCTTTGTGTGTGTGTGTGTGTGTGTGTGTGTGTGTGTGTGTGTGTGTGTGTGTTGTGTGTGTGTGTGTGTGTGTGTGCAACACATGATACCCTGTTTTTCATTGATCACTGCTATCCACTCTCACAACAAACATCAGCATATTGATTCCAACACATTATTTCACCTGTTGCAATGAACATCATCCCACAGCATTGTTCATTTTTTTAAACAACACCATTTATATGAACCTCCCACCCCCACCTCCCACCCCATAGTGGATGATGAATATGAGCTCTCCTTCTCTTGCCCCCCTTCCCTCCCCCCCCCCCCCCACAAACACATTACCCTCCTCTCCCCCCCCCCATTTCCCCCCCCCCTTTTTTCCCACCTCACCCCCCCCCCCCCCCCCCCCCCCCCCCCCCCGATCATACCTTATCACCCATTTATCTTCCATCCCCTTCCCTCCCTAACATTACCCACACACCTTCTCAACTACCCACGCATAACTACCACTACCTCTTTCATCACCCCAACGAAATCATTTATTTTATTCACCAAAACCTTTTTTTTTTCCCCTCATTCCCCCCCCCCCCCCTTTTTTCCCCTTACCATTATTATCAATCCACCATTACCACAACCATCACAAAGATAATCACACCATCCCAACAAACTAGACACACAACCCTATCAATCACACACACACACCTCCCCTTACGCAACCCCCCCCCCCTCCTTTTCCTCTCCCATAATCCCCCATGTCATTTCCGCCTACCGGCTATTCTCCCCACCACATGGACAACAACAGATGATCATTTTTCGTTTCTTTTTTTCGTTTTTGTTCTTTGTTTGTACTGTCCCAAATGTTAAATGGATTTATTTTTTCGCCTGAAGAAGACCCAAGTGGTTGAAATGCATCGTGTCTTGTCATGTGCTTTGTTTGTCAATGTCATTGGCGGTAAAAACAAACTCTATTTCTAAATTTTACTTCGTTTCGCCGCCATCAGTCACTCCATTTTGAAATTTTGACCTCTGAAGGTCAATCCGCCAGACTTCGTGAGAGCCAGGCCTAGGGGAATTTATCACCTGTCACATTCCAAACTGCTGGATGAGAATTTCACACAATGTCAGGTCCAGGGTGGAGTGGGGGGGGGGGGGGGGGGGGGGATGCTGGCCGTTCGTCGCAATCTGCAGCTTTTGTTTCTGAGATCGCTTTTGTTGCACAAGAGGAGAAAGACTTGATAGGGCACACTGGGGTGGACCATGGAACCCACGAATTAGTCCTTCATCATCAGATATGCTTGCTTGGCCAGGAATCAGGAAAGTCATCGACGGTGGCTTGAATGGATTTTATGGACTCAGTTATAATTATTGTACGATGGGTATTGCGTCGTGCGTGTTCAGCTACATTGGTGTTGTTTCCTGCCAAACAGGCACTACGTTGCACTACAACTCCGAAATGACTACTACTACTACTACTACTACTACTACTACTACTACTACTACTACTAACTACTACTGCTGCTGCTGCTGCTGCTGCTGCTGCTGCTGCTGCCACTGCTTCTATTTCTACTGCTGCTGCTTCTGTTGTGGCTGCCACCACTACTATTATAACTGCTGCTATTACTACTCCTGGTGGGAGAGGGGAGGACGGGGCGGAGCGGAAAGAAAAAAAAGAGCATGGGGAAAGGGGGAGGGGAACAGTAAGGAGGGGGAGGGGGTGGTACCGTGGAAGGGGGGGGGAGGGGCGGGGGGAGAAGGAGGACATGCAGACGAGGAAATGGGAAACGAGCGTAGGGAAGGAAAGAAGGGGTTGGGGGGGGAAAGGACAATAGGGACTGGGAGGAGGGAAGGGGGAGATGGGGGATAGGGTGGAGCCGAAAAGAAAGCGCAGACACTTGAGAATGCCTGAGAATTGGCGAAAGAAAAGGCTGAAACACAGTTACATTAGATCTAACAAGGAAAGAAAAAGTAGAGAAAAACAAAGAAAAGATGAAACTGCTAGCAATGAGAATTTCCAAGAGGGGATACAGTACGTACTTAAAGAATCCCCAGTATCCCCCCTCTCCCCCTGGAGTTGGGAAGTGAATGAATGAATGAATGAATGAATGAATGAATGAATGAATGAATGAGTGAATGAATGAATGAATGAATGAATGTATGAACGAATGAATGAAAAGTGACCGACCGACTGACTGACTGATTGACTGACTGACTGACTGAATGTATATATGAATGAATGAATGAGTAAACAAATAAATAGGCAAATAAATAAATACATAAATGCATAGATAAAGAAGTAAATGGATACATAAATAAATTGATAAAGAAATAGAACAAACAAACAAATAGATTAATGAACCGATGTCTACTGTACACGTTCTTGTTACAACTGACTTTTCCCAATTATATCGTGGGCCGCTTTCCTCTGTTTAGCACTTTGTCACCCATCGTTTGCCTCCCCTTTCTGTTTGCAGTACGTTTTTGTCTCCCTTTCTGTTTGCAGTACGTTTTTGTCTCCCCTTTCTGTTTGCAGTACGTCTTTGTCTTGCCTTTCTGTTTGCAGTACGTTTTTGTCTCCCCTTTCTGTTTGCAGTACGTTTTTGTCTTGCCTTTCTGTTTGCAGTACGTTTTTGTCTTCCCTTTCTGTTTGCAGTTTGTTTTTTGTCTTCCCTTTCTGTTTGCAGTTGGATTTTGTCTCCCCTTTCTGTTTGCAGTTGGTTTTTGTCTCCACTTTCTGTGCGCAATGATTTGTATTTTCATTTCTGTTTGCAGTAAGTATCTGATTTTCTCTCACGGTGGATTTATCTAGCTACTTTTGCTCAGGACCAATCATTTTGCTCAGGTTTGCTTGTTTGGTTTTTGAATTGATTTGATTGGATGTGATTTTCTTTTCACTCGCGCTAACAGCTAACAATGCAAAGCACTCGCTCGACTGATCGTCTCGTCCTAAACACAACCACTCAGACCTCCACAAAACAGGTAGTAAGTAGCTGGAGCTACAAAGAAACTAAACAAAGCAAAACAAAAACAAAAACAAAAAAAAAAACAGACAAACTACAACGCCTTGAATCTTCTTGCTCTCTAGGTGTATACACCATTGATCTAAACAACTTTCCCACTGTGAATGAAACGAGCAGACATTTACTGGGCCTTCTTGCTTGGTACATGACCAAAACGACCTCATGGTACTGACATGAATGATATTCCGAAGATTTAACGACCGTACTATCCACAACGACCATTTTTTTACTGAGAAGCACCAGCACAGAGGCTGGAAGACCTAGACAGGAAGGGGAGAGAGGGGGCAGAGATGGGCGGTGTTGATGGTAAAATCGATGATGACCTTCTCTAGGTGGTTATGAGGAACGGGGGGATTGCAGAGTTATTGCCTGTACCGTGGCTTTTTATGGCTTGCTCTGATTGACTCTCAGTTCCGTGGTCGCTACCGTAATTTAGTGGTGAACATGAGGACATGGGATATTCCCTACCCACCCACACCCCATGTCCTCCTCACCCTTTGGTCCACCGACCCGCACCTCCAGCCTCTCTGTTCTCAACACATTTTCTTTCTTCTTTCTGTTCGCAGCATGGTTCTGTCTTTCCCATTTTGCGGCACATTTTGGACTTACCTGTCTGTTTGCAGTACATTTTTGTTTTGTATTTATGTATGCAATATGTTTTTCCCGTTCTGTTTGCCGTAAGGTTTTTTGTCTTATCTTTCTGTCTGCAGTACACTTTGTGCTTCCTTTCGTTTGCAGTCAATTTTTGTCTTCCCTTCCAGTTTGCAGCATGTTTTGTCTTTCCTTTCAGTTTGCAGCATGTTTTGTCTTTCCTTTCTGTTTGCAGTATGTTTTGTCTTTCCTTTCTGTTTGCAGTATGTTTGTCTTTCCTTTCTGTTTGCAGCATGTTTTGTCTTTCCTTTCAGTTTGCAGCATGTTTTGTCTTTCCTTTCTGTTTGCAGTATGTTTTGTCTTTCCTTTCTGTTTGCAGTATGTTTTGTCTTTCCTTTCTGTTTGCAGTTTATATTTTTCCCCTATCCTTTCTGTTTGCCATACGTTTTGCTTACCACTCGCAGTGGATTTTTCTGACTCTTTTTGCCTGAGACCAATTAGTATACTCAGGAATTTCTTCCTTTATTTTTTTTTCTTTCTTTCTTACTTTCGGTTTTTCTTTCTTTCTTTCTTCCTTTTTTCTTTCATTCTTTTTTTCTTTTTACACATATACGCCAAGCGTTCCCAGTGCATAGGATATCTTACCCTAAACATTACCACTCTAACCTGCACCGAAGGCATGGTGAAGATGCGTATAGACAACAACAACAATAACAACACACACCGACTGCAAAACAACAAAAGCAACTCACACACACACACACACAAACACACACACACACACACACACACACACACACACACACACACACACAGATACTCAAACCACAGGTCTTGACTCTTGTTGCTCTCTAAGCATGCCCACCATTCATCATAATCGACCTTCCCACTGTGGATGAAACAAGCAGACCACATTTACTGGGCCTCTTATGATGACGTACACCACCACGAAAACCACGGGATCTGACCAGGATGCTGTTATGAACAGCGTGACGAAGACCTCACCATCATGCCATCCATACGACCACCATCTGACCGAGAACCAGTGCGGAGATTGGAATACCTAGATAGATTAGGGAGGAAGGGATGGGAGGGGGGGTGGGAGGGTGGCTGTGGTCGGTGTTGATGGTAAAATCGATGATGACCTTCTCTAGGTGGTTATGAGGAACGGGGGATTGCAGGTTATGCCTTACCGTGGCTTTCTGTGGCTTGCTCTGATTGACTCTCGGTTCCGCTGTCGCTTCCGTAACTTAGTGGTGAACATGAGGACATGGGATATTCGAGCCTCCCTACCCCCCCCCCCCCCCCCCACACACACACACACCCCCACACCCCCCACACCCATCCCCCCCACCCCACCCCCTACACACACACACACACACACACACACACACACACACACACACACACACACACACACACCTCCCAGCCATTTAGTATCAAGTCCCCATATCTCTCTCTCTCTCTCTCTCTCTCTCTCTCTCTCTCTCTCTCTCTCTGTCTGAACTCCTCCTCTCTCTCTCTCTCTCTCTCCTCTCTCTCTCTCTCTCTCTCTCTCTCTCTCTCTCTCTCTCTCTTGCTCTCTCTGTTTGACTCTCTCTCTCTCTCTCTCTCTCTCCTCTCTCTCTCTCTCCTCTCTCTCTCTCTCCTCTCTCTCTCTCTCTCTCTCTCTCTCTCTCTCCTCTCTCCTCCCCCCTGTTTATCCATGCAAGTACATGTTGAATGTATGTTTCTCTGAGTCTCTGTGTGTATGTGTGTGTGAGTGTTTGTGTGAGTGTTGTGTGAGTGTGTGTGTGTGTGTGTGTGTGTGTGTGTGTGTGTGTGTGTGTGTTTGTGTTGTGTGTGTGTGTGTGTGTGTGTGTGTGTGTGTGTGTGTGTGTGTGTGTGTGTGTGTGTGTCACAGAGAGAGAAAGACTTACGCATTTTGTTTGGCAAAGAAACACAATTCTCCCCTGAGAAGTAAAAGAGTCTGTGAACCACAGCGTAAAAGCAAGATCAGATTATACTGCAACAATATGGTGGCATCTGACAACATTTTCCTCTCTACAACTGCCAAAACGTCTTTAACATTTTCTTCCACTTGATTCTTTCTATAAGAAGAAAACGCGCATTACAACAACATTAACAACAACAGCAACAGCAGCAACAGCAACAAACACTCTTAGCACACAATCTGGAAAACATGATCACGCATGCAAGCACACACGCACGCACACACACACACACACACACACACACACACACACACACACACAACACACACACACACACACACACACACACATACACACACACACACACACACACACCACACACACACACACACGCGCGCGCGCACGCACGCACGCACGCACGCACACTCGCACGCACGTACGCACGCACGCACGCACGCACGCACGCACGCACGCACGCACGCACGCACACACACACACACACACACACACACACACACACACACACACACTCACTCACGCGCGCGCGCGCGCGCACACACACATACATGCTCGCGCGCGTTTGCACGCACAAGCACTTGTACACAACAAGTATCTGTGTGCATGTTTCTTTGGGGGAGGGATGGGGTTGGTGGTGCATAGGTGAAAATGGAGACGGGGGTGAAATTATATTATTGTGTTTCGTGTGCACGCCGCGCAAGCATCCACACGCGCGCAGGGAGCGCTTCTTTGTGTGTGTGTGGTGTGTGTTGTGTGTGTGGGGTGTGTGTGTGGTGTGGTGTGTGTGTGTTTTCCCGCGTGTGTCACGCGCGTGGCGTGCGGTGCTTTTTTGGTGCGCGCGTGGACGTACGTGTGTGTTGGGGGGGGGGGGGGGGTGGGTTTGTGGGCGTGGTGTGGTGCGTGTGTGTGTGTGTTGTTGTGGTGTGTGTTGTGTTGTGTGTGTGTGTGTCGTGAAAAGTGTTGGTGTCGTGCGTGCTTTACTTTGAGTGCTACGTGCGTGCGTGTGTAAATACGAATATTGTTGCGCGTGAACGTCTTGGGGTCGGGCCCGAGTCTCTGTGTGTTAGACACCACCAGTATACCGCAATATACCCCATGTACACTATCAGTACGCACATAACCGAATAGTTGTGTCCGCATAACAGTGCCAACGTGCGCTATAGATTAAGACAGATCCCGCACACATATTTGCCCCAACAAAACCTCCCTTCGCTATGCTTGTCTGCTCTCTCTCTCTTCTCTTCTCTCTCTCTCTCTCTCTCTCTCTCTCTCTCTTCTCTCTTCTCGTGTCTCTCTCTTTCTCCTCTCTCTCTCTCTCTCTCTGTCTCTCTCTCTCTCTCTCTCTCTCTCTCTCTGTATCTTGCTTTGCATATATATATATATTATATTATATATATATATTATTTATATTATATATTTATATCTGTATCTTTTTCTGTATCTCTCTCTCTCTGCTCGCTCTCTCTCTCTCTCTCTCGTGTCTCTCTCTCCCCTCTCTCTTTCTGTCTCTCTCTCTCTCTTCTCTCTCTCTCTCTCTCTCTTCTCTCTCTCTCTGTATCTTGCTTTGTATATATTTTAATAATATATATTATATATATCTGTTCTCTTT
>CM031603.1:95599981-95602481 GCA_018398815.1 Conus ventricosus
CTTTACCCATTTTCAGTACTTTTCGAAATCTCACAACACACAGCAAAATTTTACAGTATTAGCATATGAGGTGGTATTTCTTTAATATTCTCGTCCTCATTATTATCAAGGCTTACCATACAAGAAACACAATCATTTGATATAATGCATTACATGTTAAATTCGACACACTGACACGACCGATGTCATTCACATGATGCGAAGTTGTTCAACGTTCGAGCAGCGCGTGCTCTGCACGGACACATCGCACCCCGGGTTTTTAACTCGGCACAGTTCACTGCCCCCACTAACTCTTCGCGCTCCTGCATATTCTTCCCTGACATCACGAGGTGAACTTTTTATTTTGATACCTGTTAAACCTTTTAGGGGGACAATTTAATTACAAGGCCGGCGTTTTTTCATTTCAGCCGAACAAGATTATCGCTGTCGTCTAGACCATACTTAGTTCCTTCAATAGTAAATGGTCATAGATCATGAACGCCTTTTATTTTGGCTTCTGGCTAACTTCGGGTTGTGGTGATAGCTTTTTTCTAATCTCCCTCACTCTGAAAGAAAAGTCTTCACCAACAAAAATCTGTGTATCCTTTAACTTCTTTTTGCTCTCAAGATCACTCTTTATCTTATAAAAGGTACATCGCGCAATGATGGGGAGTCTGACCTAAGTTCAAGCGATGTACACGATCAAATTCAATGTCTTTGGCAATTTCTAACTTGTCTGTGACATGCCCTGTACAAGAGCTTCACAGTCCGGGCCAGTCTCTTGTTTCTTTTGCGTGGAATGCCATGAAACAATAATATTATTTCGTTTGGAACGACCCTCCAGATCATCCACCTTTTGTCCAGAGCTTCAACTTTCTGATTCAGTCAATTTATCAACATTTAAATGTTCGTTTTCCTGTCTTAAATCAAAAATTTCAGTTTTGAGAGACATGATTTCTTCTTGAATGCTGCCACACACTCCTTTCACCTCTTTCAATCTTCACTCATCTGCTCCCACTTACATTTCACATCGCTCATAAATTGCCATCAAGCCCTTCAGGGTCGGATCCTTGGTAGGGTAGATGCCGCGTCATACGTTGTTCCTGTCCTGCCACACTGCCCCTGCGCGCCGCACCATCCCTGACTGTCCAGGCGGGTCTGTCGTTTGCTGTCAGTGTCTCCGGGCCAGTCCAGGTTGAGCTCCACGTCCCCACACTGGTGAATTAAATTCCCAAAGTAGAGTAGGAAGAGGAGCACTCCAACCATGACACCGTCGGTACGGGATCTGGCCTTAAAAAGCTACTCGCTTTGGGAGGAAAGAAATCTTGAACGTTTTCCCATAAATGCTGCAAACAACCCCGGTGCAAACTGCCCCAAAACACTGGTCTAAAAGTCAGCGGAACGGATGGCATAGTCCGTCACGGAGTCACCAGTCAAAGACCAACACGTGCTCTGCACAGAATCAGAGTAAACTGTATAATTGTGCAGAGCCGTAAAACGTGAAATTGTCGACCGTCTCTTGAGAAACACACCCGAGAGAGAGAGAGAGAGAGAGAGAGAGAGAGAGAGAAGAGAGACAGACAGACAGACAGACAGAGAGAGACAAGACAAGACAAACAAAATTCTTTATTTACGAGGATAATAGAAAAGCACTAACGTGCTTTTTTACATCCAGTCCTCGCCCTGATAGAGACTACAACATGCAAGTGAAATCAATTAATGTAAGAAATCAAAGAAGCAAGCAAAGCGGTCATGTAATCATAGAGGAACATCAAATGAAAATAGAAGATAAATGAAAACAAAACAAAAAATAAGAATAATAATAAACAAAACAACAACAAAAAATAATAATAACAAAAAAATAAAATAAAATAAAAATGAGAATAATAATAATGAAGAGGAAGGAGAGAGCGGGGGTAGGGAGTGAGGTGGGCTGGGGAAACATATATGATAAGTGTACTACAACGTACAAGATTGGCATGTATGAAAACAGACAGTGAAGTGAATATGACAAAGTGCGTACATATTTTTGAACACACAAATACACGCACGTTTGCACGCATAGAGAGAGAGAGAGTAGAGAGAGAGAGAGAGAGAGAGAGAGGGCTCTCGGACTTCTCTGTCGGCTTGTGTTCTTGAGCACACTGAAATTGAAACTGACGTGTCATCCCCAACCTGTCAAAAAACACCGCCTGTCAGGGAAATTGACGTTGACAGATGGGACGCCGGCGGAGCCTGGCTTGTACCTTTGGGTGATGATTGACGTGTGAAGCTAGGAATGTCAATGTTGGAGGGTGAACATGTTGTGGTGGTGATGAATTGTCAGGGACTGTTGCTGAAGTCGGCATACGGACTGGTCAGAAGATGAAGGCTGCTGTGGGATCTTACTCTCTTCCCCTCCCCCTCCCCCCCCCCCCCTTTCCCTTCCATGTTCTGTCTTTTCCACTTGATTATCCTGTTATTGCCAGTTCTGCTCCTTTAGTTTTGTGAACTGATTGAATCCATGAATATTTCTGCAGTA
>CM031603.1:95604981-95637481 GCA_018398815.1 Conus ventricosus
AACTTAGTGCTATCTCAATGTATCTCCAACATTTCGGCAATATTAACAGCTGGGGGCTAAAACAAATAAAAGATAAATGTGGGATTAATTTCGCTCCTCATCCCCTGGGAATGTATCTTTGCAGCCGTCCAATCAGAATCATTGCCGTTCCCAGGCCTCATTACCAGGCGAGGCATGTTTTCACTGACGCCATCTAAACTATAAATTCCAGCCATCCGTCTCCACACATGCAAGAAGTTTATTCCTTAAAAAAAGGAAGAAAGAAATGCTACCGGGACGAAGAAACACCATGAATTGCAAATGTGGGCCGAAGCTAATTCAAACAACAAAAAATTAATTCTTTTGCTTCTTTTGGGATGTGGAAGATAGAGTTCAAAACGAAGTGGACTGATTCATAATGAACAAAGTAAAAACGGAGTATTTAGAAGAAAGCAAAAAGGAAAAAAAAAAGGGGGGGGGGAGTGGAGAGGTGAGGGTGAGGGGAATTGGGAGGCGGGGGATGATAAAGGTCATCAAAAACATTGGTCGAACGTTTCCTTCAATCTAACACTGCAACGTCAAACAACATTCAAAGAATGAAAACACCCAAAAGACTTTTTAAATAAATGAACCTTATAAGCCTGTCAAGTTAAGTAATGATGCTTGTTTGAAGAAAAAAAAAAAGAAAGCACAATCGGAAATAAACAACGTATGTGAAAATGTGCATCTGTGTATTCTGTAGTAGCCTATTGTTAAGAATGATCTGAAACGAATTTGAATGCATTGTATACCATTCCTTACAGAATCTTTTTTTTTATATTACTTTGTACGAATTGTATGAAGTTGTCCACGTAAGGTGGTTTTTAACGGCAAAAGGTCAGTTGATATCTTGATTAATGCTAGCAACGAGGATATTTATAGAATTCGGCGAATTTCAAATCCCGACTCATATAGCATTAATAAGTAAAGGGGAGGGGGGGGGGGGGGAGCACTTTTATTCTGCTATTCAGCTTCTTTTTGGTGAAAATTGTCTTAATCTTTGGCGCGGTTAAAATTATTTGTTTGTTTATCTATCTACAGATAGTAGCATCCTTCGCTCGTTCAACCTATTTACTTTTATCAGCGGTGTCACATGCTACGATAACGAATATCAGCACTGTCCAACCGTCTTCCCTTTGTCACGATTGTCACGTGCTACAATTAAGAAAAACAACAACTCACCACTGTCCAACAATCTACGGTCAGTCACGACTTGTCACGGACGACAAGAGAACGTTAGCACTGTCCAGCTATCTCAACGATCTCCTGTCAGTCACGATTGTCACGTGCGACAATAAAGACCCACGCCACTATCAAACCATCTACTGTCAGCCACGTCCGTCACGAGATACAACAGAGAACATCAGCACTATCCAACCATGTATTGTCAGCCACGAGCGTCGCGTGCCACAACAGAGAACATCAGCGGTGTCCCAATTAGCTCTGTGAAGCACTCGACACCTTAAAACCTGCTTGATGGGGGAGGGAGGGGAGGTGGGCGGAGTAGGGAATCGGGGATGGGGGTGGAGGTGAGAGAGGTGAGGGGTGGGGGTGGGGAGGGGCGAGGGGGCTCGTGGAAGCCAAAACTGTAGCAGCAAGATCGGCTTGTGTGCTGCTGAACGGAGTCAGTACGGTTATAGGCTGCTTATTGGATCTTCGTTTGGTTTCTTTCATCTTAGACTAGTTTTTCTTTTCTGTTCAGGAAGGAAGTCGTGTGTCTGGCGACACCACTAAATCCGAAGGGGCAGGATCTCTCCTAGAGTGATGAAACAAATTAGGTGCTCTCTCTCTCTCTCTCTCTCTCTCTCTCTGACCAGTCGCCATATTGTAGGACTTCACACGATGAATCTGAAAATGTATTTGGTGATCAGTTATTTGAACTATGCAACTCTTTGGACCTTGTTATTTTGAACGGGCTTTGTGAACATGGTTTCGATGGTAGTTACATCTTTATATCCAGTTTAGGCTGCAGTACTGTTGATTATTTTGTTATGTCTCAAAACTTACTTAATGCACAATATGGCATGTCACTCGTTGTTGAAGATTCTATCGAATCTGATCACGTGCCAGTTGTACTTTCTTTTCCTTTGACCATCCCAAGCAAAAGCGGCAAACATGAAAGTAAGAGCAATTCTTTTATCGAAAAACATGTTTGGGATAAGCAAGGTGAACAAGACTTTCTAGAGAATCTGAGAAAAACAGACATTCATGATAGATTACAACGGGCGGACGCCATTTTGGAACATGATGTTGAGGGTGCAATAGATCTTTTTGTAAGTTGCCTGCTATCGGCTAGCAGCTTCATGGTAAAGAAAGTCTATTTGGTTCCTCCTCAAAGTCTTCGGAATGGTTTGATGAGGAGTGTCGAAAAGCCAACGTTACAGTAAACGTACACTCAGTATTTTTTAGAACAACTAGAAAAATAGAACACAGATTACAGCATGTACAAGCAATGAAAAAGCACACAAATTTGCTGAAGTTAAAAAAGAAGCTTCAAACGAAGGAAGGCCGAAATGTTAGCGTCAAATATTTCTAATTCATCCAAATTTTGGAAACAGTTAACCGATATGGGGTGTGGGAAGCAAAGAGCAAAAAATACAAATGACATTTCAATTTATAAATGGTACGATCATTTTAAAAATGTATTTTCAGTTCATGATAGTAATTTGGATGGTGAGCATTGTGACAACATTGCTTTGAATGAGCACTAAGAGCAGTGCTAAATGCTGAAATCACCGACAGTGAAATTTCAATTGCTGTGAACAAATTAAAGTCAGGTAAGGCATGTGGATCAGATGGAGTCATTTCTGAAATGCTGAATGCTGGAAGTGCAATTACTATTCCCTTTTGAAAAGGCTTTTCAACATTACATTTGCAAAAGGCATTTATCCTAAAGTTTGGGCAAAGGCTATCATTATCCCAATCCACAAAAAGGGAGATACAGAGAATGTAGATAAACTATAGCGATGTATCCTATTTAAGCTCAATTTCAAAATGCTATAGCACTATTCTACATAATCGTCTATACGCATGGCTTGAAGATAACAACTGATCTCTGAAAGTCAAGCTGGTTTTAGGAAAAACCATTCTACAATAGACCAAATCTACTGTCTTTATTCTATGGTTAAAAATGCTCGTCTCAGCGTGGTAAAAAGCTTCATGTTGTTTTTGTAGACTTCGAAAAGCTTTTGATTCCGTAAGACACGATAAGTTATTGCAGTATATTAGAAACCAAGGTATTAAGGGGAAATTCTTCTGTTCTTTAAAAGCAATGTATAACTCATTAGTATCTTGTGTAAGATCCAACTTTGAATATTCAGACTTCTTGACTGCCCAATGGAGTCAGACAAAGGGTGTGTTGAGTCCAATGCTGTTTGAAATGTTTATTAACCAGTTAGCGAATCACTTGTCTGAAAAAGGTAGACATGGCATTCAATTGGTACCTGGCCTGATGGAACTGTTTATTCTGCTGTTTGCAGATGACATTGTTCTATTAGCATCTACCCCAGTTGGTCTGCAAAACCAGCTAAACGTGCTTCAGACATGTTGCACCAATATGAAAATGAAAGTTAACATGGACAAAACTAAGGCCATGGTCTTTAGAAAAGGGGGTTTTCTGGGTAAAAGTGAACAATGGTTTTTTGGCAATATTAAATTAGAAGTAGTAAACAAATACTGTTATCTGGGTTTCATTTTTTCCACTACAATCAGCCCGAGGATCGGCACTGAACATTTTGTTGCCACGGGGAAAACAGCTATGTTTAATCTAGTAAGGGCTTTCCGAGAAAATAAGGATATTAGTTATCAGATCTACTTTAAGATTTTTGATGCCAAATTTAAACCAATCTTATTATATTCATCTGAAGTTTGGGGCCTTAACCGTTTGGAATGCCTAGAAAAGATTCATTTGATTGCATGCAAACGTTTCTTGGGTGTCCCAAGTAAGACACCAAACAAATGGTATATGGGGAAACTGGGAAGATATCCGTTATATATCAACTCCTATATATGTGCTATGAGATATTGGTTTAAGCTGCTTAGAATGGACCAACAAAGGCTTCCTCGTCAAGCATGCGAAATGCAGTTAACTCTAGATCAAAACGTAAAGAAATGCTGGGTGACAAAAATAAGAGAATTGTTACGCGAGACTGGGATTAACTTTGTATGGCTACAACAGGGTGTGGGTGATGTTCGCGGATTCTTGGCAATTTTTAGGCAAAGACTAGTTGATGTGTTTACTCAAAAATGGGCAGGATCTATACGAGACAGGGAAAGGTACGCGTGTTACAAATCGTTCAAATCTATTTTTGAACGAGAAATATATTTTTGTAACACTGATGTATACTGTTTTAGGGTTGCTCTGTCTCATGCTAGACTTAATGTTCTACCATTGAACAATAATCTTCATAGGTTCAGTGATAATTCTTATAACAAAAATTGTCCTTGTTGTGTTAATATAATAGAAGATGAATATCATTTGATATACAGTTGCCCACTGTATACAGATTTTCGTGCAGCACTTATATCTAATCTTCTTTATTTACCAATGTCCACTCTTCTTCAGGCACATCAGAATCAAAGAACCTTTCCACTTTCAAAATTTATATTTCTGTCAATTCGAAGGAGACAGAGCCTGGCAGCTTAAATGATAATACATGAAAACATGAAGATAGTAAGATAATGATTTTTCCCACATAATTGCAAATGCATTCAGGTTTACTATCATCTATATTGATCGAATAGGAAGTTTCCGAGGAGTTTATCATGTACTTATTCATGCTCTTGTTCTTTGTGGTTCGAATCTTATATCTGTTTCTTGTTTCCAATTTGTAATGCGCATGCTCATGTCCCGACCGTTTCCTCATCCCTTGTCCCTTTCACTCCCCCCCCCCCCCCCCCCCCCCCTCCCCCCCACCCTTCCCTCAGTCCACCCCCTTTTTTCAACTTGAATGGCCGATGTTCAATAAAACATTTTCGTTCGTTCTCTCTCTCTCTCTCTCTCTCTCTCTCTCTCTCTCTCTCTTCTCTCTCTCTCTCTCTCTCTCTCTCTCTCTCTCTCTCTCTCTCGTGCAAGCGCGCCCTCGCGCATGTGTGTATGTATGTGTGTGTTTTAAAACAATAAAATAATTAATGTATGCGGGTTGTTGTTTTTTTTGCTGCCCATTTGGCCTTTGTGATCAACACTCATGCGGTTTACATTAAGCATACAGCAGAAGAAATGTTGAAAATTTCCTAACTGCAAAGCATTTACTAATATATATATATATATATATATTATAAAATATAAGAAGAAGAACAAAATAAAAACTCGAAATCCAGGTAACATTGGCTTCAGGATTTACTAAATTTTCGCCGTAGCTTCGTCAGAGCTGAAACAGAAACAACGCATCGCAACTGCGGCAGTGGGAGCGTGATTTTTCTTGTATATATATATATATACTGACTTCCATAAAAAACGCGAAAATTTGAAAGGCTATTTTTCGGGTGAAAAGGGGTGAATTATACAATATTGAACCATTGTGGCAAGTTCTTTGGGTCCAAGACTCACGTGCAGTGAAAACATTGTGTGAGCAACACATCATTCCCGGCATTGGAGGTCAACAAAAATGGCAAACTGGTTGCTGCATGTGAGGCACGTGCACACCATGCAGAGCAAAGTTAACCAGCGACAAGTACGCAGGCATGCAGCCTTTATAAAGCCGCGCTACAAGGTTCAGGTAACGACTTGCCGTCTGAGCGCTACAGAGATGCCAAGACTACGAGCAGAGGAACGCAATCGTGCCCTAGGCCATCTGGAGGCTGGTGTGGATGCCAGGCTGGTCGCCAACATCTTTAACGTCCACATCACAACCATCTATCGTCTGCAGCACCGCATGCGAGTCGCTGGTACCACTGATGATCGTCCCCGGCCAGGCCGTCCTTGGGTCACCACACAAAGAGAGGATCGCCATCTTGTTCGAACCCATCTGCGGGACAGGCGGGAAACAGCCGCTAACACTACTCGACAGGTGCCTGGGAATCTCCAGCAACGAATCAGCCTCAACACTATGCGGCGGCATCTTCAGGAGAACGGGCTGGCATGTAGGCGTCCTCACAGAGGTCCAGTACTGACACCAAGACACTGGCAGGACAGGCTGCAGTGGGCACAAGCCCGAATCAACTGGCGCAGGCAGCAGTGGGGACGCATACTGTTCTCAGATGAGAGCCGTTTTTGTATTGACATGGCTGACGGTCGTGTCAGAATATGGCGTCGACCTGGTGAACGCTATGCTGACTCCTGTGTGGTAGATCGGAACCCTGGGGAGGCCCGAACGTTTTGATATGGGGTGCAATTGGCATTAACCACGCCATAGGACCAGTCATCTTTCAGAACATTGGTCCTGGTCGTGGACAGGGTGTCAATGCACAGCGCTACATCAACCAGGTGCTCAGACCCCATGTTGATCCTTTTTTTTGCGCAACACCCAAACTGGACATTCCAACAGGACAATGCAAGACCACACACCGCCAGGGCCACCCAGCAATTTCTTCAGCATAACAACGTCAATGTGCTGCCCTGGCCAGCCCTCAGTCCCGATTTAAACCCAATAGAACATTTTTGGGATGAACTTGGCAGACGATTGGACCTCCTGCGTCCACGACCAGCAACAGCGGCTCAACTTCACCAAGCCATCGTCCATGTGTGGGCTGGTGTGCCAAGGGGACGCATCAACCACCTGGTCCACTCAATGAGCCGCAGGTGTTAAGCAGTTGTCAACGCAAATGGTGGCCACACACGGTATTAGGACTTCAAGCTGGTTTGTCACGTGACCTTGGGATTTTCCCAACAAAAGACATATTGCTGTGAATTTTCATACTTACCGGTGTAATGAATAAAATCACGTTGAATTTCGTTCCACCTGACTTTTGGGACCAATAAATTTTCCCCCCAACCTTCAGCTTGTTTTGTTTTCGCTTTTTTTTTAGGGGAAGTCTTATAAATTATAAAAATATATTTTAATTTAAAATTATATATTAAAAAAAATGTTTAAAAAGCAAATTTTAAAAAACCCGGGGACGACAAATTGTTTCGGGGTCCTTCCTCTTTTCGATCCCGTCCAACCCCTGACGACCTCTTGTATATATTTTTTTTTGGGATTGTGAGCTTTGGTTCAGGGGGTTTTTTGAACGTGTTTGTGCAAGGGGGCCCTGTTAAGGTTGTAAGGCTTTTTTTATGGGTATTTATTAGGGGGGGGGTCCTACGGGGTTGCTTTTTTATTTTTGTTTAAAAAATTTCCTTTTGTGCCTGCAACTTCTAGATTTCAACTCTGTGTTCAATGTAGATACTGGTTTGCACAGGATCTCCACTTTTTCTTCGGCCAAATTTTCTTTCCCTTTGTGTATTTTTGTATGCGCTGCTTTTCAAAATTTTTTCCCTGAATTTTAAAAATCTGTATTTTTTTTAAGACCCATATATGTTATTAATTCTGTTTGGGTGTTTTTTTTTTTTCATCTTGAAAATTGTTGTGTTTGGGGCGTACCTAGCTTTAAATTTTGTTTTCTGTAATCCTATGTTGTCTCTTTGTGTTTTTTCTTTGTCACAGGGGGCTGGTATACGATGTTATCAAGAAAATTTGGTTGTTAGGGGGATTGTCCTTGATTGTGCAGTTGAAAGTTTTCCGTTTTTTTCACCCTCATTTTTGCTTTGGGTTTTTTTTTTTTTGAAGCATCAATTACTTTTTTAAGATTTGGCATCAAGAAAAGATGTTTGATAGTGTTCCTTTTGAATATTTTAAAAAGTTATGGTCTTTCTGGAACGTTTGTTAATATTTGAAGAATTTTTTGCCAATGTTGGTTTTCACTCTACCTCATATGGGGGGTTATCCCAGGTTATTTTCCCCCCTTTTTGTTTTTCTTCCTGCCCCCATGGTATTTTCGGGTTTCATTTTTCAACGTGTTTATCCATTTTTAACAGTCTTCTTGGTAGTCTTTGTGCATCGTTGAAATTTCTTCATTGCGGGAAGGTTTGGGATAACCTTTGTTATCCCTGTGGATAGTTTTTATGTTGCTGGTGGGTGGTTCTATGGCATTTACAAAAATGGTTTATCTTTGGGGTTTTTTTGTATGGTCGTATTGGTTTTGTTTAAATCTGTTTTACATTAATAGTTAACTATTTTTTTTGTTGCTTTATAGAAATTTTTTAATTTGGGGGGTTTTGGAAAACCCTCACATTCTTTCTTTTTTTCTCTACCTCTCTGGGTGTATTGTCCAGTGCTGCCAACCCGCACCTGAAGCCCCTTTTCCCCAATAGTTTGTCTTTTTTGACAATGGCAACAGGCCCATATCTCCATTTTTCTCACCACGAATAAACCCCATTGTGACGTCAAAAAGTGGAATTAGAATCTTTTTTTCATGTAAGGTCCTTTTTTTTATAAAACAGTGTTTTTTTGTGTGGGGAAATGATTCCAATTCCGAATTTGATATTCAGTATATTTTGGGAAATTTCCAAAGCTTTTTGAGCATTTTCTTCAAAAGGAGGGAAAAAAATCCAAAATGTCAAATGCGAAAAAAGTTGTTTGTTTTGTTTGTTTGTTTTTGGAACCTTGCACCACCTCATTAGTTTTTTTCCCAAAAGGTTTTCATTTCAGATTATTGGCTCAGCAAAATTTTTTCAGTATTCTTGCTTATTTCCGTTCAATTTTTGGGGGTTGATCTCTCTAGGGGTTGTTTTTGGAAATTAGGTTTATGGTCCTTGATTTTATAAACGCTTCTCTTTTGCTGTGGTTTCTATCCCCTTTTCTTTTTTTCTATGCGTTCCACCAGTTTTCTTTTTTCTTCTCTGATGATGTAAGGTTTTTTTCTTCGCTTTCTTTATTTCTTTTGGGGAATTGTTTTTAGAGGGCTGCTTAATCTTTTATTTCCATTTTTAAAAGTTACAAATTTTTTGTCTTTTCCCTTTCTTTTTATGACTTTATTTTTTAATTTGCGTCAAATTTTTTTGTTTTTTTTTTTCCTTTTGTTTTTTGGAAAACATGCTTTTTTTAATTTTTTTTCCCCCCATTTTTCAAAAGGTGGGATCCCCATGAGTTGTTCCTTTTTTCGTTTTTTGTGGGGGGGGTTTGGTTTGGTGGTTTTGGGGGGGGGGTTTTTTTTTTTTTTTGCTTTTTGTGTGTTTGGTGAAGGGGATAGGGGGGGGGGAAAAAACCCCGGGGGTTTTAAATGGGGGGGGGAGCGGGGGGGGGAAAATTAGGGGGGGGGGGGGGGGGGGGATATTTTTCAGTCCCGTGCCAATCCCTGAAATGACCTCAATTGTAATAATTTTTGGTTTGTGGCTGTGGTTCAGTTGGGTTGTTTGACGGTTGTGAAGGGGGGGCCCTGTTAAGGTTGAAAGGCTTCGTATTGGGTTTTACTTTTGGGGGGGCCCCTATAGGGTTGCTATTTTTAACTTTTGTAAAAATTTCCTTTTGTGCCTGCAATGTCTTGTTTTCAATCTTTTTTTTCAATGACCATAAAAGGTTTGCACAGGATCTCCCTTTTCTTCGTGCACAAATTACATTTTTTTTGTCTATTATTTTCTGCGTTTTTCTGATTATTTTCCAGAATTTAAACTGTTTTTGTTTTTTAAGATCCCAAAAAGTTATTAATTCGTTTGGTTTTTGATTTTTAACTTAAAGATTGCTTGTGTTTGGCTACCTAGTTTTGAATTTTTTTTCTGAAAATCCCAAAATTATTCTCTTTGCGCTTTTTCGTTGTCACAGGGGTTTGGAAACATGTTACAGAGAGACATTGGTTGTTCAGAGGGAAATGCCCTTTTGATGTAGTTGCAAGTTTTCCGTTTGTCCCCTCATTTTGACGTTGGGTTTTTCTTTTTTTTTGAACCAAAATTACTTTTTAATTTTGGCATACAAGAATAAGAAATTTTGATATGTTCCTATTGAATATTTGAAAAGTTAAGGTCTTTCGGGAACGTTTTGTTAACCCGTTCGTGCCCCCAATGTCAAAAGAAAGGTGTTCCAGGTGCCGGGGAAATTCAGTTTTGGGGGGTCATAATTAAAAAAAAATTCTAGCTCAGAAACAAAAAAATAGAAAAATGAAATCAAAATATTTTTAAAGGAAATTGAATGAAGATTTTAAATCTGGTTTTCTTTGTTTTAATTTTGAAAATAAAAAAAGTATTTAGGCTTGTAGATTGGATAGATTTTTTTGCACGATCAAAAACATATGTATTTACCACATCAAACAAGAACACACAGAAAAAAAATTTGAAAATAAATTTGTTTTGTCACACTACACCTGTAAATGAAAAAAAACATTTTTGGAAAGTTTCAAGATGCCCCTCGATGCGATGACCAGCCCCACGCCCACCCCCCCCCCCCCCCACCACCCCCCCTTCCCAAACTTAAAAACCCTCTCTTTCACTCCTCACCCCCCCTACTTTTTGTCTGCACCGTGTCCCCGAGCAGGGCCACGATCCCCCCGCACAATTTCAATCCTGGACACCCACGCAGTGCAAGTACACACTTGGCGGCTCGTTCGACTGACGGTCACTGAACCACATGAGTACAGAGCCCCACCAATAAAGACGAAATTTTGGGCCGGCAATTCCACCACTTTCATCATTCACCTTTATGCCGAGTTGTCGTTGAAAAAAATTATTTTGTTGTCAAAAAACACAGAGCCTCTCAGGGTAAAAACGTTTTACTTTGGGCGCTGGTCGTACAACGAAGGTTTCGCCGCCATCTTTGCAAGCGAGACACGAATGCTGGCTGGTCACCCCGTCAGTGAAAGGGAAATGGGCTTTCCCCCCCAGTGTGGCATTTAATATTTTTTTAAGAAAGACATATAAGGCTTTCTACCAAAATCATTTGAGTCCGTTTATTTAAAAAAAATTAAAGAAGAAAACTCAAGAAAAATGCATGACGTCAGGGACTGCCAAAAGGGACATGGGAAAACACTTTTTTCCGCGTCAGCTGACGACAAAACCCAAAAGGGTTTTAAAATTTTTTAAGAATTCTTTGCAATGTTGGTTTTACTTACCTCATATGGGGGTTATACCCGGTTATTTTTCCCCTTTTTTTTTTTCTTCCTGCTTCCGTGGTTCTTAGGTTCAATTTTCAACTTGGTTGTATCCCTTTTCAAAATGCTTCTTTGGGTCTGTTTCGCATCGTTGAACTTTTTTTCTTGGGAAAGGTTGGATAACCTCTTGTTTTTCCCTTGTGGGATAGTTTTTTGTTGCTGGGGGGTGGTTACCATGATTTACATTAAGGTTTTCATTGGTTTTTTTTTTGGGGTTTTTTGGTTTTTTTTTTAAATCATTTACATCTGAAATTTAAATACTTTTTTTTTTGGGTTTATATAAATTTTTTAAATTGTGGTTTTGGGAAAACCACCGTTCTTTTTTTATTCTCTACCTCTCAGGGGATTTTCCATGCGCCAAAAACCCTCCCTTCGTACAGCCCAACTTTTTCCCAATTATTTGTGCATTTTTTACAATAGCAACGGCCCCCCTATTGCGTTTCTGCCCAGAATGAACCCATTGGACGTCAAAATGGGAATTTGAATCTGCTTTTTTTATGTAAGGCCCTTTTTAAATAACCATGTTTTTTTTGGGGTGGAATATGATTTCCAATTCCGAAATTTTATATTCATATTTTGGGAGTGAAAATTTCCAAAGCTTTTCCCGAGCGGTTTTCCCTTTAGGATGGTAAAAACCCCCAATGTCGAAGCGATAAAGTTGTTCTGTTTTTTTTGTTTTGTTTTTGAACCATTGCACCCCCCATTAGTATTTTCCAAAAGGTCAGTTTAAAAATTTTATTGGCACACTAATTTTTTTAGTATTTGCTTGCTTTCCCCCCTAGTTCAGACTTTTTGGGGTTGATCATTCATGAGGGGTTGTTTTGGAAATTGGTTTTTGGGGCCTTTGGGGTTAAAAACGCTTTCTTTTTGCTGTGGTTTCTTCCTGCATTTTTCTTCGTTCCCCCAGTTTCTTTTCTTCTTTTTATGATAGTACATGTTTTTTCTTTATTTCTTGTAGTTCTTTTTTATGTTTTTTTCTGAGGAGTGCTCGTAATCTTTTACTTCCCTTTTTTAAAAGTTACTATTTTTTCTGCTTTAAAAAAATATTTTTTTATCATATTTTTTCTTTTATATTTCAGCTCAGAGATTTTGGAAGTTGTTATTTATTTTCCAAATTTTTTGGTGGAAATCATGCTTTTAATCTTTCCTCAAACTCCCCTTTTCTTCAAAAAACTGGTGGGGATCTCCATGAGTTGATTCCATAGTTTCTGCTTTTCCCGCTGTGCTTTTGGATTAAGGGAAAAGAAAGCCCTCCACTTAAATGCGTACAAATTTTTTCCGTTTTTTTCAATTAGGCCTTTTTTTTGAGCTCTCGGGTGCTAGGGGATTTCTTGGTTTATAGGTTAAAATTTTTTTTCCCTTTTTTTCAAAAAAATGCTAGCCAGGGTTTAAAGTGCCGACGTGTGGAGCGTTTTTCCCACTGGGAATAATTTTCCCCCTTTTCTTTTAAAAGTGCTCAACCAAGCGGGGCAGCATTTTTGACCCGTGCCAAACCCCCCCTACTGACCTCAATTTTTATTATATGTTTTTTGGGTTGTGAGCTGTGGTTTATTGGGTTTGGGTTTTCCGTGTTGTGCAAGGGGGGGGCCCTTTTAAAGGGTTTTAAGGGTTCGATTGGGGGTATGTATGGGGGGGGCCTACAGGGTTTCTATTTTATACTTGTTGAAAAAATTTCCCTTTTTTGGCCGCAATGTCTATGATTTCAACTCTTGTGTTCAAAGTAGCCCTCGGTTTGCCGGGTCATCCCACTTTTCTGTCGGCCAAAATTCTCTCTTTGTGTATTTTTGTAGCTGCGCTTTTTTATTTTTTTCCATGTAATGTTAAAATCTGTATTTTTTTTTTAAAATCCCATATATTTTTCTTTAATTTTGTTGGGTTGTATTTTTCATACTTGAAAGATTGCTTTTGATTGGGTACCAGCTTTGAATTTTTTTCTGAATCCCTATGTAGTCTCTTTTTTCCTTTCGTTGCACAGTGGTGGGATACGATTTATCAGAGAGCTTGGTTTTTCAGAGGGGATTTTCCTTTGATTTGCAGTTGCAAGTTTCCCTTTTTCCCCTCATTTTTGACGTTGGTTTTTTTTTTGTTTGAAGCATCATTTTTTTTAAAATTTTACAAGAATAAAAAGTTTATAGTGTTCCTATTTAAATTTTTAAAAGTTATGGTTTTTTCTAACGATTTTGTTAACCCCTTCAGTGCTCACAAAAGTACAAAAAAAGGTGTTCCAGGTGCCGGGAAATCTCATGATTTGGGGGTCATAATTAACAAAAAATTCTAGCTCAGAAACTACAAAAGATAGAAAAATGAAATCTATATCATTTTTGAAGGAAATTGAATGAAGATTTTGAATCTGGGCTTCTTTTGTTTTAATTTTGATAATACAAAAGTATTTAGGCTTGTAGATTTGGATAGATTTTTTTGCACGATCAAAAACATATGTATTTACCACATCCAAACAAGAACACACAGCAAAAAAGTTGAAAATAAAGTTTGTATTGTCACACTACACCTGTAAATGAAAGTAAAACAGTTTGGAAGTCTATCAAGATGCTCACACTCGATGCAGACTGACCAGTCCACGACCACGCCCCCCCCCCTCCCCACCACACCCCCTTGCTCAACTTCAACCCTCTCTTTCACTCCTCATCTTCCCCTACTTTTTCGTCTGCACCGTGTCACGCCGCGAGCAGGCCACGATCCCCCTCTCGCACTGATTTCACATCACTGGACACCAGCACGCAGTGCAGAGTACACACTTGGCTGGCTCGTTCGACTGACGCTGTCAGCTGAACGCACACTGAGGTCACAGAGCCCTACTCAATAACTGACGAATATGGTCGGCAATTCCACCACTATCATCATCTCACCTTCATGCTCGAGTTAGTCGTTGAATAAAAGATTATTGTGTTTGTCAAAAATCATCAGCAGAGCCTGCTCAGCTGTGTAAATACGTTGACTTGGTCGCTGGTCGCTTCGACAACGAAGGTTGCGCCGCCATCTTTGCAAGCGAGACACGAAGTGCTGGCTGGTCACCCAGTCAGTGATAAGGATAAATGGGCTTTCCCCTCACGTGTGGTCATTTACATATTATTTTAAGACTACAGACATATAAGGCTTTCTACGCAAACTCTATTTGAGTCCGTTGATAGAAATAGTAACGAATGAAAACTCAAGAAAAATGCATGACGTCAGGGGACTGCCCATAGGCACATGGAAAGCACTTTTATTTCCGCGTCAGCTGACTGACTAAAGGCGCTCAACGGGTTAATATTTTGAAGAATTCTTTGCCAATGTTGGTTTTCACTCTACCATCATATGGTGGGTTATACCAGGTTATTTTCCTCTTTCTGTTTTTCTTCCTGCTTCCAGTGGTACTTTCAGGTTCATATTTCAACTTGTAGTTGTATCCACTTTTCAACAGTGCTTCTTGGTAGTCTGTTGCTGCATCGTTGAACATTTCTTCATTGCAGAAAGGTTGGATAACCCTCTTGTTTAATATCCCTTTGTGGTAAAGTTTTTATGATTGCTGTGGGTGGTTACTCATGGCATTAACATATCAAGGTTTATCATTGTTTTTTGTATGGTCTGTATTGGTTTTTTTGTTAAAGCTAGTGTTACATCTAAGTAATTAACACTTTTATGTGGGCTAATATAGTAATTTTTAAGTTGTGGTTTTGGAAACACCTACACAGTTCTTTCTTTTATTCTCTCCCATCTCTAGGTGTAATTGTCCAGTGCTCTGCCAATCCGTCATCTCCTGTACAGCCCAACTTTATGCCCAAGTAGTTTGTGCTGTATTGACAATAGCAACAGGCCCACTATCTCGCATGTTTCTGCACCATCGAATGAAACGCCATTGTGACGTCAAAAGTGGAATAGAATCTGCTTTTTTCATGTAAGGCTCCTTTTTATTATACAACGAGTGTTTTTTTGTGTGGAATATGATTTCCAATTCGAATTTGATATCTCATATATTTGAAGTGAATTCCAAAGCTTTCCGAGGCGGTTCTTCATTGATGGATGGGTCAAAAATCCAATGTCGAATGCGATAAAGGTTGTTCTGTTTTGTTTGTTATTTTTGGAAGCCATTGCACCACCTCATTAGTATTTTTCCAAAAGTTCAGTTCAAGATTTGATTAGCTTCAGCTACTATTTTTCTAGTATTTGCTTGCTTACTCTTTCTAGTTCAGACTTTGTGGGTTGATCAGTTCTACATGAGGGGTTTTGTTTTGGAATTGAGGTTTATGTTCCTTGATGTTATAAACGCTTCTCTTTTTTGCTGTTGGTTTCTATCCTGTCATTTAGTTCTATCGTTCCGCATGGTTGTGCACATTTCAAAAAAGCCGGAAAATATATACCAGCTATATATATATATTATATATATATATATAAATATAATATATATATATAATGAACTCATAAATGCAGGATTAGTACCGACACCAGTTTCAACACTTACAGAGCAGCGCGGTGTTGCAATGAATGCAAGAAATATTGAATTATAAACAAGCTTGCTCGATGTCTTAAATGAAGAAATAGGGGGAGATAAGTCATCATAGCTGCAGTGGTAGAAATTCTGCCTAAGCTAAAAGGTAGGGGGGGCTTAATGGGTGAATGGGGAAAAAATGAAATAAATGCTTCTCAAAATGACCTTCAGCAAGCTTATCGTCCCAAGGCGGAACCATTCTCCAATAGGGGAGGAAACACACTAGCATATAACTCCTGTCAGATACCGATAATTCGAAACCTGGTTGTCTCTCCCAGTGACCGCGGAAAGTGTAAATTGACTCCTCTGCCTTTTCGTTTAAACAAGAATGCTATCCTAGAAAAGGCTGGTGTGGCAATACCGTAGTAATGTTTGTTGAGTGTTTCAAAAAGCCACCAAAGGTGCCACCTAAGAAGCAAAAGAAAACATGAAAGAGCAAAACAAGCTACATTTTCTTGTGAAAAGTAGAAATATACAAAAAGATAACCTCTTAAGACACAAGTGCTGAGGGCCATTCTTGGAATGGAATCCGAAAGGACTAAATTACAATGAACTAATAAATTCCAAGGATAAGTACCTGAGCACCATTCCAGCAACTACACACACACACACACTCACACACACACACACACACACACACCACACACACACACACCACACACACACACGCACGCACGCACGCACGAATGCACAAACACACACACACACACACACACACACACACACACACACACAAACACACACACACACACACACACATACGCCGCACACACACACACACACTACCACCTACACAACACACATACGCACGCACCCACACACACACCACACACACACACACACACACACACACACACACACACACACAACAACCACACCACACGCATACACACACACACACACACACACACACACACACACACAACACACACACACGCACACACACACACACCCACACACACCACACACACAACACATGTACAGGCAGAGACTGAAAAGCATCTGAAATTTTGAACTTGTGAGCGGGCATATGACACAGATGAAGCAAAGAGAAGTGGTTTTCCCAGACAAAAACTCCTTATATTATTCACCCACCTCTTTTATTACTCCAACACAGCCTTCACAACACACGTCTCCCCTCTCATCAGTGATTATCTCCCTTCCTCAAAGAGGAGATGGGCTTGACAGGCTACTGGAAGAAGGTGGAGGGCCTAAAGAAACCGTCATTATAATGTTCAGTGGAGGGCTGAATCCTCATGTTGATGGCTTCATTATCAGGCCCTAAAGACCTGTCATGATAATTTTCAGTGAGGCTAATGGCTTCATATCAGGGCCCTAAAGACCTGTCATGATAATGTTCAGTGGAGGCTAATGGCTGCATTATCAGGGCCCTAAAGACCTGTCATGAAATGTTCATGGAGGCTGATGCTTATTATCAGGGGCCCTAGCTAAGAGACCTTCATGATAATGTTCAGTGGAGAGGCTAATGGCTTCATTATCAGGCCCTAAGACCCTGTCATTATAATGTTCCAGTAGGAGGCTAATGGCATCTTATCGAGGGCCCCTAAAGAACCTTCATGATAATGTTCATGGAGGGCTAAATGGCTACATTATCAGGGCCCGAAAGACCTGTCATGATATGTTCAGTGGAGGGCATATTGGCTTCATTATCAGGGCCCTAAAGACCTGGCATGGATACTGTTCAGTGGAGCTATGGCTTCATTACAGGGCCCGAAAGGACCTGTCATGATAATGTTCAGTGAGGGCTGAATCCCATCTAATGGCTTCATTGTCAGGCCCTAAAGACCTGTCATGAGAATGTTCAGTGGATGGGCTATTGGCTTCATTATCAGGGCCCTAAATACCTGGCAAGATCCAGTCCGTGGAGGGCTAATGGCTTCATTATCAGGGGCCCTAAAGACTGTCCATGATAATGTTCAGTGGAGGTTTATCCCAATCGGATGGTTTCATCATCAGGGGCAAATCTAACACCTTACGAGTGACGTCCAATGAGGCAATAAAGGGGCGACAATGCCACAAAACAAAGAGCGCTGTCGTCACAACTCCTACCGGATAATGGTGAAAATGCCGTTTCTCTGTGTGTGTGTGTGTTGTGTGTGTGCGTGCGTGCGTGCGTGGCGTGCGTGCGTGCGTGCGTGTCGTGCAATGCGTGCGTGCGAG
Organism: Conus ventricosus; assembly: GCA_018398815.1. Taxonomy (NCBI): domain Eukaryota; kingdom Metazoa; phylum Mollusca; class Gastropoda; order Neogastropoda; family Conidae; genus Conus; species Conus ventricosus. The sequence goes on from CM031603.1 coordinate 95,622,722, forward strand.
CTTGCGCTGTGTGTGTGTGAGTGCGTGGGTGAGTGTGGGTGTGTGTGTGTGTGTGTGTGTGTGTGTTGTGTGCGGGTCCTTCTATCATATGTACTAACGCATCCTTCGCTTATCCATTGAAACACCGTAACACATCCCCCCATGCCAGAGAACAGTACTGAACGTGTTTATTTTCAATCGAACACACTTGGCCCACATCATATGCAAAACTTTCTTCCCAAATTTTAGCAACGAGTGACACACTACGTCATCGCCGAACCCGAAACATTGACGTGGAAGGACGATTCCATTTTAGCAGGGTTGAACGACGCGATTGAGGAAAGAACAACAAAGCCAAAGCTATAAGAAGTGATTAACAATGACTGTCGCGTAGCAAAACACAAAGGTGCTCCAATCGAAAGTCAAGGAAAAGTTAGAAGAAAGGTTTTCAGGAGAAGTGCAAACGTACGCTACAAGCTGCCCCACTGCACGTTTCCTTGGCAATCCCGACACCCCGGCCCCAGAATGGACACCTTCACTGACCCCTTAACTGAGGAGACGAATTGCTGACGCAATTAATAAGCTTGCCAAGCAGAAAAATCCCCTGGATCAACGGCGTTTTGTATGACACTGTAAAACAGGCAGAAGAAGAATCTGGCCACATGTTTTTGCGCATAGCCAACATCTGCTGATTAAACCAAGAAAAGTGCCAGCTGACTTGAAGCACGGATTATTACCCTGATTTCCAAAGAAGAATGGTGATCCCTCTGTGGGTGGGTGACTGCGGGCCTATCTCACTTCTTCTAACTTCTTACCAAACTCTCTGAAGCTGATTCTCAGTCCGCCAGATGCAGTGGATCGTGGGAACAGAGAGACTATCCAAACGTCAGAAAGGGGTCCATGCCAAGGAATGGTCTCCAGGAAGCAGTCTACTGCCTGCTGTCCAACATCATTGACTTTATGCACACCTCGACTACACTCTACACAGCATTCTTTTGACATCAAGGATCTTTTGGCAGCATTGATCACGACTTCATGATCGAATGAGTGAGGTCCTCCGGCTACCCCGAGGTGTTTGTAGACATCACCCGGACATCTACAGCGCCTCTACATTCCAGGTGAAGACAGCACGGCGGGGGCAGCCCAATCCATCCAGCGTGGGAAAGGCATCATCCAAGGCTGCCCAGGAGCGTCAATTGTCTTTTGAACAAGGCATTGACCAAGTGCTCCGGGGGCGTGCTACTCCCTATCCTCCGACGTGTATCCGAACCCGGTTGCAGGGATACGTGTGATGATGTTGTGCCTCATGAACAACGGGAGGCTGCCATCCAGCGAGGCATAAGGAAGACGGACCGTTCATGGCCACATTCAGGGATGGAGGTTAAACAACCGCAATGTGCCATCCTGCACGGCAAGAGGTCTGGCAACCGCTGTTGCAGGAACGCACCGCACTGGCGACGACCATCCTCTCCATCCAAGATCCCAGCCTCTGCCTATGTTTCCATCAGAGCAGGCCTACTCCTACCTGGGCCACGACTTCAACATCTGTAACACCGCCCCATACAGCAGCAGCGGATGTTGGTGGGTGACTTTTCCACAGTGCTGGACAAAGATTGACGCTTTCCCCCTCCTACCACTAGCAAAGTACAAACTATAAACATCATGGCTTGCTCGAAGCTGGAACTTTTATTTTTCAAACTTAACTTTTCACAGTGAAACAGTTGAAGCAATGGAGACTGTAGTTGGCCATGTCCGGGCTGGCTGAAAATGACCACATCCACTACCAGGAGCTACCTGTTTCCACTTCGAGGCTCGAGTGGGCCTCGCATCCTGACCCGCAGCACTCTACAGCGCCAAGCACCCTGTCCATTCCGTTTGTCTGTGCTCAAACATGATGATGAGCAGTTCCGTGAGACAGCCCCGCTCCTCGTTCGCGCTCACACATGTCAAAGGGAGAGTGCCGGAAACAGCAGCGCCTGACAGACTACCTTTTGGCGGTTTTCCAGACCAACGAGAAGGGCGCCTTTTTTTTGTTTCAACAAGACTTCTCGTGTGACATGGCCGCGTCTGAATGGTGAATTTTTCAATGAAAATAGTGCGTGCGTGAGGGTGTGGTGTGTGAGAAATGTTGCGGATGAGAGCTATGGTTAACATTCAAAGCAGACGATGATGTGTGTCTCTCCACGGCTGACAGCAAGGCTGCATACTTCCTATGCAAAAAGCAGAATAATGCAGAATTTTCAAAAGAGTGGAAGAGAACAAGACTTGGCAGGGCGCATTGGAAGAAGAGAGTGAGCAGATTGAACATGTTATGGCCAACGCTATATTTGCAAAATGTAAATTGAAAGATGAGCATAATCAGTTTTGTGGTGCGAGGGAGACTCCAACTGCTGCAGTGCAATAGTCTCATGGCACTGTACTATCCTCACGAATGTGGCCAGGCAATGCATCTCTTGCAATCATCCAACTGAAAACCGAGTCGCAGTTTGCTAAATGGTTCACAAGAGTACAAGCCCTGACCAGGCAAGGCATAATCGTTGGTTGAGGTGACAGCAAGACACATCCCTCAGACAGACACGGCTCGTTTCAATAAAGACACCCCCCTTATCACCCCGCATGTTTGGCAATTAACTCTGATGCCTTCGCCTCCATGCCAGTAGGCCGAACATCACCATCATGACCGCGAATAGCCGCCGAGGCCTTTCTGTTGAAGTAGCGGTGCCTTTCGATGCCTTCATTGACGTTTGCTACTGCCAAATTTGACAAGTATCTCCCACTGTGGCATGAAGAACGCACTTTTGGCTTCTCCAGCAGAATGTGGTGCTCATCTTTGGCAGTCTGGGGAACGTACATCGGAGGGTACTCCAGGTCACGGATGATTGGTGTTCCGTCCTACTCGGCAAAGTGGTATGGCAAAATATCTTAGCATCAGTGCCATAATCGTTCTTTCAGGGTGTGGCAATAGCGCTGTGCGACCTAAATGTCTAAAGAAGAAAATGTTTATGCTCCGCCACGCGCCGCGCGCGCGCGCGCGCGCGGGTGTGTGTGTGTGTGTTGTGTGTGTGTGGTGTGTGTGTGTGTGTGTGTGTGTGTGTGTGTGTGTGTGTGGGGTGAAGAGAGAGAGAGAGAGAGAAGAGAGAGAGAGTGTGTGTGTGTGTGTGGTGGTGTTGGTGTGTGTGTGTGTGTGTGTGTGTGAGTGTGTGTGTTTGTGTGTGTGTGTGTGTGTGATGCTTGCGGAAAGATTTTGATGTTTGTTCGTATCAGAATACTACAATGAATAACGTATCTCCATTATTATTTGTTTGCTTGGTTTTGGCAGCAACATCTTTATTCATATTTAATATTTTTTATAGCGAGAAACCAAGTAGGCCCTACACTGCATTCTTAACTCTGACTTCATCCGGAGATAAAAATTGTCCTGCTTCTGGTGTCAGGATTTTTCCCCATGTTAAAAGATATAATTCCACGAATAATCTTGGCTAATATATCATATTATTCATCAGAGAGAGAGAGAGAGAGAGGGAGAGAGAGGGGGGGGGGGGGGGGGGGCGGAGGGGGAGAGAGAGAGTGGGAGAGAAACGAGAGAGAGAGAAGAGCATGGACTCTAAAGATTGTGTGTTGGTAAAAGGGCACTCATCTCTGTAAGGGCCCCTAGTGTTTGCATTTTCGTTATTTTTGAGCAAATCCTAACTACTGGGGCTGACTATGTCCCAGGTTGCCCGAGATTTTGTTATCTGTTGTCTTCAGGAGATGAATTGCCTAGTTTACATTGCTGTTCATCACGTTTTCCTGAATAAATATGTTGAGATGTGTGTGTGTGTGTGTGTGTGTGAGCGAGAGAGAGAGAGAGGAGTGAGAGACAGAGAGAGGGAGAAGATGATGAGAGAGAGAGAGATGAGAGAGAGAGAGAGAGAGAGAGACGGAAGAGACAGGAGAGGTTAGCAAGATGATGGGGGTGGCAGATGATACACGGTTAGCCTATAGAAATCTGGAAGGTGGAACGGCGATGCGAGCGAGAGTGAGAGAGAGAAGAGGACGAGAGAGAGTAGAGAGAGAGAGAGAGGAGAGGAGTGAGAGGAGAAAAACCAGAGAGGAGAGAGAGAGAGTTGTGAGAGAGAGAGGAATACTGAACATTGTTTAATGTCATAAGCTATACAGCCTTGATAACATGGAGGTACAAAGGCAAAAAAGCAAACAACGTAATAGTAAATCCACAACAAACATAACAAGACGCTAGCATATAAACGTCACTCCCAGTAGTACAAAAAAGGAAAACAATATATAAATCAATCACTATAGCACTTTCTCCCTTCTGGTGGTAGATAATTTTGTATGTAAGAGAAAAGAAAAAAAGATGTGCTTCCCCGCTGCGAAATGAACCCAGTCTCCCGCCGTGATAAGCGGTGATATAACCACTATCTACGAGGAGTTCCACCATTGGTTGGTTACACTTAAGTTTATAAACCGTTATTGCTTAAAACTGTACATCACAAAATTACTTTATAGCGTTAGTAACAGCTATTCTGTAAAATGAAACGTCGGGCATCATCGTGACCCCTGTAATGAACATATCTTCTAAGTTTCAGAAAGATCGGTCAGAAGTTTTGTCTGGGCGAGTGTGGATCACATTTTGACCACGGAACGGACAGACCGACAGACAGACACACACACACACACCACACACAACCACCTCCAAATCACCACACAAACACACTCACACCACAAACAAACAGCATTTCTTTGTTCCATGTAAAGTACTCCCTGTTCTGTAAGAACTGGGAGTTCAATTAACAAAATGCAAGCACACAGCCTGAACACGACCATCCATCGGAATAATTCACCTCAAGAATTCGCAAATGCATTATTTGGTTATCTTTAATTTTCCGGTTTGAGTTATTTTTCTTAGTTCGAATGTTCCACGCCTCTGCAAAGGAGAAATAACTTTAAAAGGATTTCAAGGGCCGAGTCCTCGTCGTGTTTAATTATGTAGCGCTCTACCTGTCCTCATTTTAGGATATTCTTTTCAAATATTATGCTTTTTATGAACACTATTGTATTTCTTTGCAATCAAGAAAAAAGGTGCGATCTCCTTCCTACGAAGGCAAATCGAAGGCAAGGCGACGATAAGGATGGGTCAGTCTGTGAGAGAAACTCGAAACTCGAAATCTTTATGGAGGGTGATAGATAAGCTGGAGGAAGCTTTTTTTACACTATGCCCTCAAATGACAATAACCAAAAGGAACACATTACGTCGATTTGACAAAATTATCACAACTCTCCCCCCCCGCTCTATAAGAACATCCTAACACTTTTTCTCGCTTCTTCTTTTTTTTTTTAGAAACTAGAAGCAATCTCATTATAACGTATAGTGCACACACACACACAACACACACACCTCACACACACACACCCACAAACACACACAACACACACAACACACACACACACACACACACCAAAATGGTCATGCATAAACCTAAAATAGGCTAATAACATTTCATAAGTCAATCATGTATCTGGCTTTATTGCCCAGCCGACCACGGAGGCCAAATGAGGCATACACCTTGCTTGGTCAAAACTGGAACGTCAAACTTGGCGGACGTCACTTACGTTAAGTCGCAAAACTAATTCTACAACTGGTCAATGAGAGGTATTTGAAATACGCTTTTTAAAACGATGCTAAAACTTTTTTTGCTTTAAATGTGTAGGTAATTTATTCCATAATTTAACTTCAGAGTAAATAAGGGATGACATGAAAAGATCCAGTTCGTGGTGTGGTAGAGGGGCTCTGGTATAAGGATATTTTTGCCTCGAATTTTGATAATGGGAATTTGTCATGAAGATTAAGGTGGCGCAAGATTTTTAATCATTTTATACATAAAGACAGCTTTTATTAAAGCAGCATTTTTGATCGAATGGTAAGTAGAATGTTAAGATCAGTATAATCACTAGCTTTGTAGGGGATGATTTCAAGAGTATCAGCTTAATAGGGTCTGTTCATGCTTTCTAGTGGTTTTAAGCAACTTTTTGTGCTTAAATCCCAGCATGTAGAGGCATTGTTAATATCTGGTTGTACATATGCATAGAAATATAACTTTCAAGTATGTTGATCAGAGGAAATTCTGATTCGGTTCAAACAAGAATAATTTTTTAGATACCGTTTGCACAAATCTGAAAATGTGATTAGACAATGAAAGTTTATTATCAACTGTAAGGCCTAATAATTTGTGTGATATAACTTCTTCTAAGACTTTATCTTGTATACGTATTTTAAAAAATCAGCTTTCATATTTTGACGTTTGTGTCTGGTTTAAGTCATCATAAATATGACTTTTGAGGATGGAGGCCATAATCAGATTAGTCACTTTGCACGTTTATTGAGAATCATTCTGTAATTTGATAATACGAGGTCAGCATCTTGTCATTATTATGGAGAGTAGTGTCATCTTAGCAAAAAAAGCTACCGGGAGAAGATATATGTAAAGATACAGTTATATAAACTGAGAATAAGATCGGCCCAGGATGACCCTTGGGGTAAAACGCCATAATTGACTGGGCATATGAGAGGAAGTAACGGATTTTTGATTTTACTTTTCGCTACAGTTATGAAATGAGGAAAGAGTTTAAGAGCTTCAGCGGATAACCATAACAATGTTAATTTTCTTAACAGTAAATTGTTTTTTGATCTAATAGTGTCAAAACTTAGCGAAGTCGACACAAATTGGTTCTGTGAAGAAATCATTGTTTATGTTTAATGCCATTGCTCCATTATAATTTGTGAGGATGGTGGTGACAAGAATGTTTTTCTCTAATCCGCTTTGATTAGAATGTAATAATCATATTTCATGAAAAGTTTTGGTGGATGTTACATTTGATGTGTTTTTAAGGGGTTTAGATAGAATAGATAGGATTCGAGATGGTCTATGTTAGTAAGGCAATGGGATCACCAGGATTTTAAAAAAGGTAAAACTTTCGCAATCTTTGAAGGATTGTGGTTCACAACCTTTATAATGGGAACGATTGTACCTAATATGTGTCACGACCGACCTGGAGGTCTGCCCTGAAGGATCGGTCTAGATGTGAGTGATGGGAGTAGTGGACTGACCTAACACGCCCCGCAAGAGACCACACAAGACAGATTTAACAATACAAACCATTTATTCAACACCATCAACACATAGTCACAAATAAGCATTCCACACACACAAACATGCCAATCACAATCAAGCATTTCAACACACACGACATACACACAATTAAGCATTTCAAACACACACGACGTACCATAGTCACAAACAAGCACCGTGTGCATCAGGTGCCCAAACCGGGTCAGTTCTTGAACGAAGTGTCTTCAATGCCGAGACCATTGGACACACACACACACACACCAAATTGCAGACACAGAGCTAACCACACTGGTCCATGGGCAGTATGAAGTCCGAGGACCGTGGAGAACGCATCCGTGGGACGAGCGTTGGCGTTGTCGTGAAGGTCCCGGGACAGGGGTTTAGACCATCCAGCAAGGTCCAGTGCTTCCTTCAACAGGGCGCGGCCCCAACAGCGCAGTTCGGGTGAAGGCCCGGGAGGAGAGAACACGGAAGGACTGGCAGGAAAGCAGGGTACTAGGAACCCGCAGTCAGTCGGTCTGAACTTTGCTTTTAAATCTAAACAGCCACTCGCATGATGGGCGTAGGGGAGGTGTTTGCTGAATACATTAGTAACACCAGCGCAACACAGACTGAGCATAACACAGTAAACAAACAAATCAGGAATGTTCGCAAAAGGTCTTCTCACACGAGGCAGGCAAGGAGACTGCATTAATTTAACAGGGCTATTAAACAACGAATAGGAATTTATATCTTCATCCTTCCTTCATTCACGTTCAACATTTTCCTTTCTTAGGAAACTGAACTAATACACAAACCATTGCTTTTTAACTGCCACCACATTTCTAAATATTTATCAATGGGCACTATTTTCCCACATTTTATAGCAAACATTTCAAAAATGACACAATCTCCAACACGGCATCCAAAACGTCCAATCATGCGTAGCACGCTCGCAAAACATAAAACACTCGTTCCCCTTGCACATCACAAAACAGACGGTGGCTGAAGGACTCTAAGAGACCGGTGATTGTGACGGGGCGGACGGCGAGACCAAGCAAGTACCAACCCTGAAATCATCAGGTTCTCCCCCATCCCACCGCTACCGCATCTCCAGATGCATAAAAAGGAGAAAGACCTTTTGGACTATAATTTTGACTGGCCAGGTTAAAAGATTGAATTAACCAGAAAAAAAAATGGTCTCAAGCAATATTTCTTTTATATTTTGAAAACCAAAAGAAATTGCGCAAAAGAAGAAGAATTAGCCGGCTAACAAGAAAACAAACCAAACCTCGAAATGGATGCTTAACAGCTACACGTGGGTGACCCACAAGTGGGGTCAAGCGACTCTCTGCCCTCTGTCCAGTCGAGAGGACCAGACAGAGCAAGATGCGGGAAATGATGGACGTGATCGTCACTCTCCTACAGGCGCTGTTGGAAATGAAGGTACCGACCAGTAACGTCGACGAAGTGTGGTGAAGAAACCCGGACGGCGCAGGCGCTCCCAGGAGACATCTCCGTCGAGTGAGAGAACACCTGCCTAAGCGATGGCGGCCAACATGCCACGCAACGTTCACAGAAGTGAGATACTCAAGCCTAAGAGGAATGTGACGTGCGGCAGGTAAAACGACAGGTGAGAGTGCCGTTGACAGCCAGTTCAAGCGAGATGTACCAGCCACCGTGAACCTGCAGGATGGAATTGCATCGGGCAGTGAATTAGAGAGAGAGAGTGAGAAAGCTAACCTACTGAGGTGAACGACTTTAGGTGCAAACGCACAAACAAGCCACATTAAGGGGACGGATACACGACCACGCAACGGACTATAAATAAATGAAAATTCCGCACCCTGATGGATCAAATAGTCGTAGGCGCTGTGACCAAACTCGTGTGACAATATGTAAGATGCTTGATATGATCGGAGCAGCAATTTTCAAAATTTTTCCATCTATTTAATCTTAAACCTCGAGAACTGGACTGCTTTTAATGAACACAATTCCTTATAAACATCATGTACACCAATAAACTCGATTCTGAAGAGTTGATTTTATGTTTTTGATAAACATGTACGTTTTTAGCTCAAGTAGGTTCAATGTCTTTTGAAAGAGAGAGAGAGTGGAAGAGAGAGGAGAGAGAGAGAGGAGAGAGGAGAGGAGGAACGAGAGGGAGAGAAGATGAGAGGAGAGAGAGAGAGATTTTTACTGGCATTATTTTTAACAGCCCTAGTTCAAGGGGGGACAATTACTACATGTCGCGATGACTAGAAAATTAAAAAAAACCAATTACTCCTTAAACATAGTTGCGTGAAGAAACACACACTAACGCACACACGCGCGAGCGCGCACACACATTCAGAGAACTACTTAATTTTGTAACATATTGAGGTAACATGCGACATCTCTTACTCGGCTATCCTCGCCTACTACTCAGCATTCTCATCGAAAAAAAGCAATAATTGATGTTCCAACTCTATCATCCATCTTTAACTATATAAAATGGATACATTCATCACTAGTGTAACTTTCACGTAAATAGTTTATCTTCCCAGTTTATGCTTTTTTTTTTCCCCAATGAGTTTCAGTTTTGGTTAATTTTTTCTTGTTTTCTCAAAATCAATGATTGGTCTGATGAGATTTCTTTCGTTCATGTGTGTATGTGTGTGTGTGTGTGTGTGTGTGTGTGTGTGTGTGTGTGCGTGCGTGCGTGCAGTGCGTGCGTGCGTGCGTTTGCGTTGCGTGCGTGCCGTGTGTGTGTGGTGTTGTGTGTGTGATGTGTGAGGAGAGAAGAGGAGGAGAGAGAGAGGAGTGGGGTGGGAGGGGTAGGGAGGGGGTTTGAGGGTGAAGAGGAGGGCGAGGTAGGTGGGAATGCAAGGGGAGAGAGAGAGTGGGCGGGGGGGTGAGGGGAGGAGGGGGGAGAGGGAGAGGTAGTGAGGGGGAGAGGGACGGAGGGCGGGAGTTGAAGAAGGGGGGTGTGCTGGGAGGTGAGAAGAGGGAGGAAGGGGGAGTGATGTAACGGGTGGAGTGTGGGGAGAGGGAGGAGGGGTGAGGTGAGTGATAGGGGGGGAGGAGGGGGAGGAGAAGTGATCTGGGGATTCGTGGGGGTGAGGCCGAGGAGTGGAAGGGGAGGAGAGGTGAGGAGGGAGGATGGGAGGGAGGAGGAGTGGGGGAAGAGAGAAGGCGAGGAATTGAGGAGAAGAGGGGAGAGAGTGAGTGAGAGAGAGAGGAGAAAGGACAGAAGGAGAGAGAGAGAGAAGAAGAGGAGGAGAGATTCATTCTAAGCTTTACTGTTTGTAATAGTATAACAATCACCTAACTCTGTCCCTTCTTGCAGACTGTAGCATTGTTAGTTGCTAAATGACGGGTCGGTTGTCCGAAAGAATACCCTTTAAGCATAAATATTACAGGTCACCTCTCTTCTCCTCTCTCTCTCTTCTCTCTCCTCTCTCTCTCTCTCTCTCTCTCTCTCTCTTTCTCTCTCTGTGTGTGTGTGTGTGTGTGTGTGTTGTGTGTGTGTGTGTGTGTGTGTGTGTGTGTGTGTGTGTGTGTGTGTTGCCTGCCTGTCGTCTGTCTGTCTGTCTTCTTCTCTTCTCAGTTTTCCTTTCTCTCTGCCCCTCTGTCTCTGTCTGTCTAGCTATCTGTATGTCTGTTCTGTCTGTCTGTCTGCCTGTTCTGTCTGTCTGTTCTCTCTCTATCTCTTCTCTCTCTCTCTCTCTTTCTTTTTTCTTTCTTTTTTGTCTGGTTCGTCCGTGGTCTGTCTTTATGTCTGCCTGTCCGCCCTGTCTGTTGTCTGTTGTCTGTCTGTCTGTCTGTCTCTCTCTTCTCTCTCTCTCTCTCTCTCTCTCTCTCTCTCTCTTCTCCCTCCCTCTCTCTTTCTCTCTCTCAAAATTTTCATCCACAAGTACTTGATAACCAACCAACGTTGCTACATGCTCATCGAAAGATTCTTTAGAATGTTTGCTTTTCACAGATGTATGAACTGGTTTTTCTGTTTCTCTTAGCTACCACCTTATGCCGAACTAAAGTTAGCGGCCAGAAGAAGAATCATCTCTCTGAACCCAAAAAATAAAGAACACCTTTAATCTTGAAATGTATTAATACGACATGTAACTTTCCGTTTAATTAAACAAAATCACAACAAGAGAAATTTCTTTCGGCAGCTAAAATGTCGGATCCCCCACCCCCTTTTGAAAAGTTGCAAGAACGTTTCTTTCAGTTTGGTTCAAGTTCAGTAACGGGTGTGCCCACCCTGGGCTGCAAGGCATTCACCGATCCGTGAGCGATTGAGTTCACATGGTTCTGGAGCATCTGTTGAGAGATTGCTCATCCATCCTGCAGCAGGAACCGGAAGAGGCTGGTCGCATCAGCAGGTGGGGGGTGTGATTGATTGTCCCTCCACCCGGGCGCCCAGGATATCCCAGAGGTGTTATATGGGCGCCAAGTCGGGTGATCGGGCTGGTCAGTTCATCCTCTACAATCAGCTGATGACTGAGAACATCTTGGACCACCTAGCGCGATGAAGGGGTGCGTTATTCGTCTTGGAGTATAGCGCGGCACAATGGCTTGCAGTTTAGGGAGGATCAGAGGCGTCACGATTTTCATCCATGTAGTTACGACGGTAAGATGGCCTCTATATCCGGGATACAGGGGGTCCTCCTGTGCAGATGGAGCCAGCCACACCATAACTGAACCGCCTCGTACCTGTATGTTCCTGGACACAGCGTCGATGAAAACGTTCACCTGGAGCGTCTCCAAGCGCGTATTTGCGGGCATCTCAGGAAGCAGAGGTTAAACCGGGACTCGTCTGGTAAAGACTACCCTGCCCCCACTGCTGTCTGTTCCAACGAGATGGTTTTGGCAGAACGCCATCCTGGCCCGGGATGACGTGGTGTCGTGAGGGGCACACGGACGACAGTTCTCCTTGAGTGCAGGCGCACCATCACGAGTTGACGGTGTCACCGTTCATGCGATTATGGACGTTGGTAGGCGGCCCTGAGGTTGCCTATCAAGGTCCTGGGGTGTTGGTTCGGTGAGTAGAGCACGACCTGGAGGTAGACGATGTCTCTTCCTTTGTACATCTTGGCCACCCAGACGAGGTCGCTCATCAGTACTTCCGGTAGTGGGAAGCGTTGGTGGAGCCGTTGAATAACGAGTGGCTAACTTCCTAGCGTCGGAAAACTTCTCTGACGGAATCGCCGTCCTGCAGCCATCCCATCGCCCCCTTCTGGATCCACTGTTGTCAGTTTCGTTCGTGGAGGCTTGCTTAATCAGAGCTCTGGTGCGCGCCCTAATTACCCATTCCTGTGCAACTTTCGTTGAGAAGTGTTCAGTATAGCATGGTTTGCTCGTGCAAATGCCAAAAAACATACTGCAATACTGCTTCTTCAGCTTAAATTCGAGCAAAGTTTCAAGAAAAGTCTCGTGTTGTGACAACCTTTTCACTGCCACTAAAATCGGTGTGCGATCGGCAATTCTTGCAAAACATGGTCAGGCACGGCAGCAAATGGGAAAAGGCTTTGGGAAAACCAAGTGACATTTTTTCATCAGCGGTGTTGGCATGAAAAATACATACGGAAAAGCTGCTGAAATCCAAGGCCGGACAGAGGAATGTAAATATACGGGTTCACGCCACCCATCTTATTTTGCCGAAAACCCCCTTTTCACATTACATATCACGCCATCACATATCAGTTTGGCTAAATTTAACACCTGTTTTCACAAAAAATTAAAAACTCAAAACCTCTAAAATCAACACTATCAGTACATTTGAAACGGGGGTTTCAGTCAGAATAAATGGGCGATCGTGAACCCGTATATTTACATTCTCACCAATTGTAATGGGTTGACAGGCTGTTTTGGTCACGGCCCACTGTCAGACTGAATATCTAAAGCAATATTGGTTCCTGCAACCTTGTGCAACAGGCGTGCATCGAAGGAGAGCGCCGTCAGTGATTTTGATCATCACGTGTGCGTGTTCAACCAATTGACAGGGGGTTTGACATCACTTCTGCCCGGGGGAAGTTTGGGGCTAAGCACGGGCCGGATTATGTGATGGACGACTTAGGTGCCTAGACGTGTGTATTATTTCTCTGAAAAACCCCCCCCCCAAATGGGTGATTTAAAGCTAATAAGTCAGGTCATCTTAAAAGCAAGGGAAACGTGAAATGACAGTAAGTGAACTGCATGATTTTTTAGTAATTGTTTTGTCGAGAAACTTGATTATGAAGCCGATGACGAAGGCTCCTTTATGAAGATGAAAAGCATGGCTGAAATTACGCCTGTTTTGCTCTGAAGGCGGGGTCTGAGATCAAAGCTGAAATCGTTATAAACTCTTTGTCATCTTTGCTTTTAGGCCAACACACCATTGCTTGAAGAACAAAAAACTCTTTTCATAAAAATATAATCCAAATGGATTTTGGGATAAATTTATTTGAACGAAATTCTGATGGAACCCACGATGTGTAAAAAAACTGACAGGGAAATTATCATTTTGTTTTTTACTATCCAAAGTGCACCGATTGTATGAGAAAAGAACGAAAGCTCAGTTTGGAAATATATTCAAAGGCGGGCGTTGGCCTTGCAAGTTCTGCAAAACGCCCATTAAAAACAAGACTGCTGTGAAAAATCAATCTAGCCCAGCCAAGCCTAAGTGGAGGTATCTCATGCCAGGTATGGGTCATAGTTCCGCGCGAACAAGGACTTGAAAGGCCCTCACAGGACCTAAAATTAAGCCAGAACTGAGGTCATTTGGTTATGTGCGAGCAAAACGACCTAGAAAGGCTCTCAACAGGGCCGAAAATAAAATACTAAGGGAGGTAATCTGCAAACCCACCCACACCCCAACCCAACCCACCCAAACACACGCCCTGCAACGCCCCACCCCCCCCACGCACGCACATATAACTTCTTCTAATTCTTGCCTAAAAAACAAGAGGAAACTGTTTAATTATTTTTTTAATTTATGATTTTAATCTGGTTTAAAAAATGAAGGCCGAATTAGCTAGAGCTTATTATTTACTTTACGAGTTGGATTGGAGAGAGAGAAGACAGATAAAGATCAGTTAAAGAACAGGTTTGAAGAATTAATTACTGATCTTTTTAATCGCTAGATATGCGCGAAGATGTATTAGTAGCTATCAGTAAAATACAATTGCGTGGTCTTCAACCAGTTGTAAGTTGTTTGCTATGTTCAGTTGATAATCTAGCGCTTGAAGATGCTAATCTGACTGTTTCTACTACCCCTGAAGGAGTTGCTAATTCGCTTTAGTGAGATCAGGTTTTCGATTAGAAAAGACTATCATGAATGAATAAAGTTGAATTTACAAGGTGAAATATGATTAATTAAATTTTTTTAATTTTAATTTTATTCTGTTTTAAAATGATGCCCGAAGGACGTTAAAAAGCTTATAATATATTTACAAGTGGAGTTGGATGGCTATAGGTAAGAGTTAAAAACAAGTTTGAAAGAACATTACTAATCTTTTTAATCACATAAAGCTACCAAACAAACGTGAAGAGGGCATAAGTGAAATACAGATTCTTGGCCCAACAACTATAAAGCTGTTGCCGTTTTAGTTGATTATATGGCTTCGAAAGATGTTTATTAACTTTTCTACCGGCCCCTGAGGAATATCTATTCACTTTAATGAAGATTAGGTTTTGTGATTAGAAAAAACTATGA
>CM031603.1:95642481-95644981 GCA_018398815.1 Conus ventricosus
CTATCTCTGTCTGTCTGTGTCTCTCAACTCTATCTGTCTCTATATCTGTCTGTCTCTGTCTCTGTGCTGTCTGTCTGTCTGTCTCTGTCTCTCTTCTCTGCTCTCTCTCTCTCTCTCTCTGGTAGCTTCCAACGCTTGACAATCAGCAAGACGCCATGTTTTCAATAGTAGCAAAAATATTGCCCCCCCCCCCCCTCCACCCCACTCCCACTCCATTTTAGTGTGTTTTCTTTCATAACATTTCATACGAATGCCTGTTGTGACACTTCCCCGTCGACCCTAGAACTAACTCATACAGCACGCGGCACTGTAGGAAAGGACGTTGTCGCCTTGCAATATCAACGGCAGAGGGAATCACATCATTATCGTGCTCAGGTCGACGAGAACCAGTCAGCCATCTCTCACTCCACCTTCTGATCAGTGCGTCCATCTCAAGTCTATAGAGACTAGAGTGCGTCCATCTCAAGCCTGTAGAGACTAGAGCGCGTCCATCTCCAGTCTATACAGACTAGAGTGCGTCCATCTCCAGTCTATAGAGACTAGAATGCGTCCATCTAAGCCTGTAGAGACTAGAGTGCGTCCATCTCCAGTCTATAGAGATTAGAGTGCGTCCATCTCAAGCCTGTAGAGACTAGAGTGCGTCCATCTCCAGTCTATAGAGACTAGAGTGCGTCCATCTTAAGTCTATAGAGACTAGAGTGCGTCCATCTCAAGCCTGTAGAGACTAGAGTGCGTCCATCTCCAGTCTATAGAGACTAGAGTGCGTCCATCTCAAGCCTGTAGAGACTAGAGTGTGTCCATCTCCAGTCTATAGAGACTAGAGTGCGTCCATCTTAAGTCTATAGAGACCAGAGTGCGTCCATCTCAAGTCTGTAGAGACTAGAGTGCGTCCATCTCCAGTCTATAGAGACTAGAGTGCGTCCATCTCCAGTCTATAGAGACTAGATGCGTCCATCTCCAGTCTATAGAGACTAGAGTGCGTCCATCTCCAGTCTATAGAGACTAGAGTGCGTCCATCTAAGTCTATAGAGACTAGAGTGCGTCCATCTCCAGTCTATAGAGACTAGAGTGCGTCCATCTTAAGTCTATAGAGACTAGAGTGCGTCCATCTCCAGTCTATAGAGACTAGAGTGCGTCCATCTCCAGTCAATAGAGACTAGAAGGAGAGCTGAGACATACAGGATTAGCATGGAGGAACAGGCAGGTCAACCCTTCTTTTGTCTGCTTCTGTTGTTGTTTTTTAAGTAATTTTTTTTTACCGATCCATCCGGCTTATCTGATATTGCTGGCAATATCGCAGGGAGTAAAGTTAGCTGTCTGTGGCAACGTGTTTACTCTGGATGATTTTTTCGCTCGGTGAAGGCTTGTCTTCAGTTGAGACGCGGCACGGTGGCCAAGAAAACTGATGAAACACAGTGTCACACGCACGCACGCACACGCGCGCGCGCGCACGCACGCACGCACGCACGCCACACACACACACACACACACACACACCCACACACACACACACCACACACACACACACACACACACACACACACACACACACGCGCGCGTGCGCACAGACGCACGCACACGCGCGCGCGCGCACGCACGCACACACACCGCGCGCGCGCGCGCGTGCGCGCACAGGAATAACCTGATATCCCTTTAATCTGCGTAGTAATCCTAGACATAGATATTCACGAACAGCTGAGCAGCTGTGTTTTGCATATCATGATAGCAGGAATCATTTAAAAAAGCTGATAACGGTGTATGTTCCATCATTTCAGAAAAATGCTCCCTCACACTATCCTCTTTCTCTGGCTGTCTGCTTCTCTCTCTCTCTCTCTCTCTCTCTCTCTCTCTCTCTCTCTCTCTCTCTCTCTCTTCTCTCTCTCTCTCTCTCTTCTCAAACTGTGGCCAATTTCTTGCAGACTCTCTCTCCGACGCCACATTTCTTAGACATATCGTATTTCAAATTTGTCACGGACACTTTTCTGTCTGACTTATATAACACAACAAATTTGGAACAAACAACAGTTCCTCTATTTTTGTGTTTTGTTCTGCTTTGTTCCTTTGCTCTTTCTACTATCGTGACGGGTAGGGGGATGGAGTGGGGGCTGGACTTATTTTCTGTTTATTAGAAAAGTAGTGAAGGACTCAGAATTAAAACTTACTAGGAGAATATTTCGACAGGATCGCCCTGTCTTCATCAGCTCACTGTAGCTGTTTTGGCAGCAACAGCCGCCCCACCAGGCCTCGCTGCCACAACAGCAACAGTCGCCCCACCAGGCCTCGCTGCCACAACAGCAACAGGGGGCTGATGAAGACAGGGCGACCCTGTCGAAATAGTCTCCAAGTAAGTTTTGATTCTGAGTCCTTAACTACTTTTCTAATGTTGAATCAAGAATCCAGAAATCTACATTCTTATTCATTTTCTGTTGTTGTTTTTTTTCGTTCTGATTTTCACCATTTTCTCTTTCTTTTGCATTTTTACTTATACTTTTTTGTTTAC
>CM031603.1:95649981-95654981 GCA_018398815.1 Conus ventricosus
ATTATCAATACATTTTCGGGTATAGTGCAGTCAAATCTGAGACATTCATAAGATTTGTGAAAATTAGACTTGAATTTTTTAAAGTTTGATTGATTTTTAAGTTCTTCAGGATATTGGTTCCCTAGCCAACCTCGGAATACGCCAGACTAGACTTGTATATGATTAATCATGGCAAACGGAGGTTTATTTTATGTGAATGTCGATAGTCGTTAAAAGTGAACATATTTGTTATAGAGAAAGTGGAGCATTTCCATGGAGTACCTTATGCATAAAGAGTCCCTTATTGTATAGAGTTTGGCTTTAAATGGGAGAATGCCTGATTGCTTATAGTCATGAATCTACCAGTGAAGATGGTTGACCTAATGTTACTTTGACAGCTCTTTTGTGAAGGGAGCCGGAATAGCTCGTTGGTAGAGCGCTGAATCGTAATCTTGGTGATCCTGGGGTTGCGGGTTCGAACCTCCGCCGGGGCGTTTCGGTACAGGGGGATTTTTCCCTCGGAGTTAACATTGGTTCTGACTCCATTTCCCTCGAATGAGACTATAAACCGAGGTTCCGTGTGTGAACGCACGCATAACATCTTGCACACACGTAAAATCCCATCACCAACTTTCGGAAGAGTAGGCCAGTTTGCCGTTGGTATGGATGACACGTTACAATAGCATGCACCCTGCGTGAGAAATGGAAAGAATGAAGGAAGTAAGGAAAATGAGTGATCGATATTGAACGATACTGACTGGATGTACACGGAAACGACTGAATGAAGCGCCAGTGGCAGCTCTTCAGTCGGACTACCCAGGTAGGCAGCCGTTGTGTAAACGAGTGTTGATTGTAAAGCGCTAGAGCTTGGCCTCTAGCCGAGAATAGGCGCTATATAAGTATTCATTATTATTATTATTATTAATTAGTGGTTTGAGTGAATTCTTGCTCGCTGGTCCCAAAGTGTGAGGCTAGTCGATAATAGGCTGAATATAAGAGTGAAAAAATAGTTTTCTTGCATGCAAATTTAAGAAGTTCTTAATCCTTTTAGAAGATGTAGTTTTCTTGCAACGTTTTTAGATAAAGACTCTAAGTGTTTGACCAGTTAGATTATTATCTATTGTTATTCTAGACTTTGTGACTGGATACTTCTTCGATGGTTTCATTAGAAATACAAGTACTGGTAGATTCTGGCTTTGAGTTTGACGCTTCGTCTAGTAGTTATCATCATGAATTTAGTTTTTTGAGGATGGATAGCCATGTGATTAAATCGTGTCCATTTAACCAAAAGATTGATGTTTTTCTTGGATGTCACTGCAAACCTGTTGGGCATCAGAATTATTGTGTCTAAAGTTGTATCATCAGCGAACATTTCGCTGTTTATTTTCAAGTACAATGGCAGATCATTGATGTAAAATGAAAACAACAGAGGACCTAATACTGACCTTGTGGGACTCCAAATTTGTTGGGAAGAAAATTAGATTTGTATGTATTTACGGACACAATTTGTTGTCGGTTGGACAGAAAAGATGAAATCAGTTTCAGTGTTTTGTATGATAGCTTATACAAGTTAATTTTCTGAGTAAAAGTTCATGATTTATAACGTCGAAGGCTTTTCCGAAATCTACGAAGAGAATTCATGAAAATTGTTTGCAGTTCATGTTTAATAGCCATCTATCTATTAGTCTAGTTAGCACTGTGTGGCACAAATGGTTTTCTCTGAACCCTGATTGATTGGGTGATTAAATTTTATTTTACTGCATGGAATGGAGACACTTATTGATGTGGAGTTCTAATGGCTTAGAAAGAACTGATCAAATCGAAATAGGTCTATAATTTGATGGATCAGTAGTGTTTCCTGATTTGTATATGGTATGATTTTTGCCTTTTTTAAGGTATCTGGAAAGCATTGTTTATCTATACAGAGGTTGTAAATGTAAGTTAACGTTTCTGCTGATAACGGTTGCGGGAGCTTTAGAATTTTACTGTCTATACCGTCAATTCCACGAGTGGCTGTCTGTTTTAATGCCTAAGTGACACGAAAACAGAATGAACATCTAGATGGCTGATATCTAAATCTGAATGGATATTTTTTTCCCCTGCAGTATTTTTGTAATTCTTCTAGGTCATTCATTTGGTTTATCTCATGAATTATTTGATCTGCTACTGTTGTAAATGGTGATTTAGTTTACTGGCAGAAATATTATTCATTATGTTTGGAGCAGAGGAAACTTGTTTATTTGTTAATCCATGGATGACTTTCCATACGGACTTGCTGTCTTTCTTTTCACTAATTAAGTTTGAAAAATATTTCTTTTTCTCTGCTCTAATGAGAGAAGTCACTTTATTTCTTTGTTTTTTATATTCTTCACGAGGGCCATTTTTTAACAGGTACTCTCTTTGGTAAATAGCGTTCTGTATCTCATTTGTTAGCCAAGGAGGTTTTATCCGATGTTTGACTCTTTTGGTTTGGAGCGGGGCATGTTTGTTGTATATTACTATAGAAGATGGAGTACCAAGCTTCTAGAGCCTGATTGGGTTCTGTATATTGATACACTATATTTAGAGGTGAATTTAAAAGGTCAGAGATAAATTTGTCACGATTAAATTTTGAAAAGTTTCTAAGGTAATCGTTTTATGGTTTAACCTTGGAATTTTGATACCCTTATTTGACCAAGTGCAACAAATCGGGAAGTGATCACTGCATCCATAAACAGGTACACTTGTCTCAAGAATGGTTTCTGGATTTGTAACATATAAATGGTCTATCAGTGTTTCAGAAATCTCAGTGACCCTTGGTAGGAGTGTTGATTAGCTGAGTAAGACCAAGGACTCAAAAACATAGTTCCACTGTTTATTTGATTTTAGTAGATCTATATTAAAATCCCCTAATATCATGATGTCTTTCGATTCGTCATGTGCGTTTTCCATCATTAACATGAAACGGTCAACCCAGTCGACATGTTCAGCTGGATTTCTGTACAGAAAACATATAAGTATAAGCTATTAAATTTAAGCTGGATCTCAATCCAGATTGTTTCTACATTAAATTGTTCTTAAAAAATGGATCCTCTGAAATTTTACTGACTGATGAAGATATACAATAATACCAGTTTTCATGTTTTGTTTAGGATCTCTACGAACAACATTATAACCTTGGATTGCATGTCGTTAATTGATATGATACTGGACAGATGTGACTCCGAAAAATCCAAATATGTGAAAGTTTTTTCCCGAATTTGATATGACTGATGGTATTCCAGTCATTTTGTTAATGCATGGTTGACATTGAGATGCCCAACTCTAAGTCCATCTCTTTTCAGCCATGGGTTGTTGTCTTCTGTCATATTATTATAGTCAATACTATAACAACTTAACAACAATGATAATAACAGCAGACAAAGCTCTTAACAGACTAACAATAGAGGTTTGACTGAACGAATAAGAAAGAAAGAAAAAAAATTGTCAAGGCAAACTGGATTACAACACAATTAATAGCAATGAAAGAAAAAAGTTTCAATTGTAGATCAGTAACAATGGCGAATCACGAAAGGACGAAAGCAAAACGCTGACAATTCAAAGGCAAGTGTTATATGAATAATCGAATGACTTCAAAACTTCAGCAGAAATCTACCGTATTCCAAATACGTTACCAGTCACAATCAATTTTCTCGGGTGAGATCACGACTACAAAACATGCAGAGCCGCATTTCACACACAAACCACAACACACACACACAACAACACACACACACACACACACAACACGACACAACCGGCGCGCGCGCTGCGCGCGCGCGCGCGCATGCACACAACACGCATGCAAGCACACACGCGCGGACACGGCACACACACACACACACACACACACCACCACACACACACACACACACACACACACACGAGAGTGAGAGGAGAGAGAGAGTGAGAGAGAGAGAGAAGGAGAGACGGGAGAGAAGAGAGGAGAGAGAGGAGAGAGAGAGAGGAGAGAGAGAGAAGAGAGAGAGAGAGAGAGAGAGATGAGAGAGGAGAGAGAGAGAGAGAGAGAGAGGAGAGAGAGAGGCAAATATGATGCTTTATGAATCTGACTATGCCCCTTCACAAATGGAAGATGATCATCTCTCCTCGCAAACGGAAAGTAAGCAATCTCATCATGGCCGTTGTAAACCACGAAAACAAATTAAGACATTAGCGATCACAATCCGTAAATATGGCTTTTTCGTCACTTGTCTTCTAACTGAATGTTTTTTGCTTAAGAAGAAGAATTGAGTTCACGCATCACTATCTAAAGGATGATATGTCCGTAGTTTTCGGCATTGGAAGCAAGGAAAAAGGAGTTAGGGTGACATCAATACACTTGGCCGGTTGAACATGGGTTTTCATGGTATTAGCAAGAAAGGATGTTTCTAGAGTTTTGTAAAGAACTGGTCGGCATAGGCAAAATGTCGTTCAATTTCTCTAGATTGTTCACCACAGTGGAATGAAAGCAGTATTCTGCAACAGGAATAGCAGTCTGTGTGCTTAAACAGATTCCTTGCAAAACAAAACAGCTGCGTTCCTGCTCCCTTTTCTGCGTCAGAAATTGCAAGCCAAGAAACACATGCCAGTGTTTAAAACAACACACATACGATACGTAGTTTGTTTTTTTGTATTGCTATTTGTTTCATGGAAGGCGAGCTTGTTCATATTGTAGTCATGACGGATGTGCTGCTCTCATGTCTCTGTGTATCTCTACGTCTGTGTGCATTTAACTTCAATAACAACACAACAACAACAACAACATTAACGTTACTATTGCTACTACTACAACTGCTGCTGCGCTGCTGCTGACAAACAATGATAATGACGATGAATACTATACTACTACTTATACGACTGCAACAGTTACTACTACTACTACTACTACTGCTGCTGCTGCTGCTGCTGCTGCTGTTACTACCACTATACTACTACTATTTCTACTACTAGCAGCAGTAACAGCAGCGCAGTTGTGGTAGAAAATAGAAGCAGTACTAGTAATA
>CM031603.1:95662481-95669981 GCA_018398815.1 Conus ventricosus
TCTTGCAGCCCAGCCAGATTCAGATTCAGGTGATATATTCATTTAGGCCTTAGCCCATAATGAAGGGTGTGTGAACATGTAAAGCACGTAATTATACGCAATCATAATTTATGATATGGATCAAAAAGGAAATCGTTGTCACATAATCAAGAAGAAACAATTCTCTAAGTTCAAGGCCTTGTTCAGAAAAAAAAGAAAAAGGTTTGACAATTTCAGCGAAAGTGGATGATATAAGCAGATTTAACTTAAACAAAGATGGTTGTCTCTAGTATTTGGGCTTAATAAACTTTTCTACTGATGCTCCTAAAAAGGTGGACAGCAAAGAACAAAATGTATTTCTGTTTCCTGTGATTCTCTACACAGAGGACAAATCAAATCACAAGTACTACACGTACGATATCTATGATAATGGCAAGCTAATGCGGATATTCCTAATCTGAATTTTGCTGTTACATGCTTAAATGCCTATCCATATCTATGTTCAAGTAAGTCTTCGGGTCATGAGAACGTGGAAAAATTTCCCCTAACAATCAAACCTGTTATTATTATGAATATGATCAGACCATTTCGCCATCTGCAGTCTACCAATCGCTGGCGAAAAAGAAAGTCCAGCCAGAGAGAGAGAGAGAGAGAGAGAGAGAGAGAAGAGAGAGAGAAGAGAGAGAGAGAGAGAGGGGAGAGAGAGAGAGAGGGGGGGGGGGGTAATACTTTGAGTCCTTATCGATTGACTTTGATGATGATGATGATGATGATGATGTATGATGATGATGATGATGATGACGTTGGTCAAAGTAATGATGATGACAATAATGATCATAAGACCTTCCGTTGTCAGTCGGCTGCGCTATAACAAAACAGAAACCGAAACTCAACCAGCCGCCGTGGCCAAGTGGTTAACGTCGTGAACCCCGGCTAGGAGATCACGGACTCCAATCCCATCAGAGCCATGTCTTTGTGATATTTTTCTGCCCCGACCAGCTCCTATCCAAAGCTGAGCTTGCTATGGGCTCAGTGGGGAAGACTGGAACTACAGAGACGATTTTCATTCACTTTATCCACGCGTCGCTGAGTTTAGATCAATTTCCTGACCAACACAGCAGGTTTGCAGTATCTCTTAGGCCTGGTTGACGCCGGGATGTAATACATTATGCTATGAAAGTAAGCGTAGAGTGTAGCCTGTCATTCAGGCACAGACCAGAATGGAAATCCGTAGCATCATCTTCATCATCCTCATCTTTCATCAACTAGCATATTATATCAAAAATGCCATAAATGCTGTGGCGCTTTGGGCTCCCTATGGTGACCTCATGTTCAATTTCCTATGCAAAGTTATGCCCTTGGTGAGGCTCTGCAAGCCAAGGTGTGGCTGTAGATGGGATGGCGGAATGAGCGGCGTGCGTGCACTACCATTGACGTGGCACAGGAGATGAGACTCGAAAAAACAAACAAACAGCAACGACGACGACGACAACAACCGAAACAACAACAACGACAACAACAACCTAAACAACAACATGACTCAAACCAAAAACAAGAACATCAACAACAACAGCAAACACACACGCGCGCGCGTGTACGCACGCACACATGCACGCGCGCACGCACGCACGCGCGCACACACACACACACACACACACACACACACACACCACACACACACACACACACACCACACACACACTTGAAACTCTTTCCCTTCTCTCTCTGTCTGTCTGTCTGTCTGTCTCTCACTCTCCCCCAACCCAACTCTGTCCGTTTGCCTGTCTGTTTCTCTGTCTGTCTGTCTGCCCTGTCTGTCTGTCTGTCTGTCTGTCTCTCTCTCTCTCTCTCTCCTCTCTCTCTCTCTCTCTCTCTCTCTCTCTCTGCTTCCCCTCTCTTCCTCTCTCTCTCCCTCCCTCTTCCCTTCCTCCCTCAATCTTCCGCCTGATTCAAGATTTTATGCCTGATCTTTTTGCTTTTAGGAAATGAGAGCGTGATAATGGATGATATAAATAGACAAACAAGGAGCGTGATAATGGATGATATAAATAGACAGACAAGGAGCGTTTATAATGGATGATATAAATAGACAAACAAGGAGCGTGATAATGGATGATATAAATAGACAGACAAGGAGCGTGATAATGGATGATATAAATAGACAAACAAGGAGCGTGATAATGGATGATATAAATAGACAGACAAGGAGCGTGATAATGGATGATATAAATAGACAAACAAGGAGCGTGATAATGGATGATAATAAATAGACAGACAAGGACGGAAGCAAGCAAACAAACAAACAAACAAAAATTTAATGCTGTGGCCTTTGTGTGCCGCCATTTGTTCCAGCATATTCTCTCCAGAAAGGCCTTCTTCGTCTTCTTCTTCTTCGTCTTCTTCTTCTTCTTCTTCTTCTTCTTCTCCTCCTCCTCCTCCTCCTCCTCCTCCTCCTCCTCCTCCTCCTCCTTCTTCTTTTCTTCTTCTTCTTCTTTATCAAAAGGCCTGCCTTCCTCAGAAACTCGCATCATAATTTTTTACAAAGTTGATAATCATTCTTTGCGGTGATTCTTCTTTTTTTTCCTGGGCTGTTATATACTTAAAAGAAAAGGATTTTTTTTAAGTTGTTTCCAAATATACTGTAAATTAATGTGAACAGATGACATAGGCGTAGGTGCAATTGAAGGCTTAGAAACCAATACAAGTAAAACAGGCAAACAAAATTCACTGTATCATTCTGAAGACTTTCGATGAATAGAGTGTGAAAAGAGATTACACAGTGCCACATTTGTAGGTAGGAGGGGGGAAAGGCGACGAGGGGTGGGGGTGGGATTTCTGCACTGTTCGCTCACTGTTTCACACTGTTAGGTCATCGGAAGATGCTCTGGTTGTGGAAATATAAAATAATAATAATATAATGATAATGTATAGCTTTTATATAGCGCAATTCTTGGGATCAACTCATTGCGCTCAACACACACTCAAACACTCGCACTAACATGTGTTCACACACACACACACACACACACACTCGTTTACACAACGGGCTGCCTACCTTGGTAGTGCCGACTGAAGAGCTGCCAGCTGGCGCTTCATTCGGTCGTTTCCCGTGTCATGCAGTCAGTATCATTCAATATCGATCACTCATTTTCCTCACTTCCTTCATTCTTTCCATTTCTCACGCAGGGTGCATGCTATGTGTAACGTGTCATCCATACCAACGGCCAAACTGGCCTTCTCTTCCGAAAGTTGGTGATGGGATTTTACGTGTGTGCAAGATGTTATGCGTGCGTTCACACACGGAACCTCGGTTTATAGTCTCATTCGAAATAGACTTAACTAATTGATTTTAAAATACACGTATTCTGCCGTACTAGAGAACATGTTTTCTGTGCATGTCATAGCTTGACAAGAAATAAAAATAACCAAAAATAATTAATGTCTCAATAAGGTCTTGAAAAGAAAATAATAATTGTTTACCTTTCTTCATCATTGCAGTGAAAGTCATAGATTTGTTTTTATGTCTAAGTGTATACAATAAAGAGTTCTTTACAGTACACATAGATAACATGCAAATATATCCTTCCAGAAATCATTTTCAGTTCTAATAATACCTTGCATGTCCTTTGTCCTTGTGTTTACATTAAAAAAATTATCCCCGTTTGCCAGTTTATTCAAATGCCACAGTGGAGTCGGCCTCCAGTTTTCATTTTCTTTGGCGTTATATAATGTACCCATCCATTGTAAGTTCAGAAGCTTCTGGAACTGAAACATATTGATCATGTTCAGACCACCTTCGTCCCCATTTGATTCCATTACTTTCCTCTTCACTTTCTCCAATGCTTTCCTGTTACTGATAGTTTACAGACATGGAGAGCCTCTATGAGCGACTGAGTAAGTGTTTTACATATCTTATTTAAAAAAAAATTAAAACTCTATTGTCAGTCCGTCATTGCTGGGGGCAGATTCATTTCTCGTATTCTTCATAGCGCTTGTCATTTCCTCCACTGTCACCATGCCCTTACATGAACAGCTTCATTAGCGTCTAGTCTGGGAAAGTTTTCATTTTCCATAAATATATTTATTGCTCCTCTATTTTTTTTTCTCTACAGTTTCTTGATTATAAATTTTCCTGCAACAAACAAAGACTCGTTCTTCCAAAATTTTTGTCTGATCTGTAATTATCTTATCCGAATCTTTAGTTAACCTCGTTATTAATTTCTTCTTTCCTCTAGCTTTTTTTTCCAGATTGCAAAAACATTTTGTATTCCTTTTACCTTCTTCAATCCATTTGATTCTCGCTCTAATTTGCACTCCTCTCGCTCTCTCAACCTACAACAACTCTATTTCTTGTTTTAGACCAAGATGATCTTCCTGTACCCCTACATCGGAGGGACTGCTGCTATCGGAAGGGATTGCTGGCAATCGGAGGGATTGCTGGCTAACGCCTTTTCTGTTTCCACAAGCTGCACGTTCAGACGATACTCACGATTTCTTCTTTCGCATTTAAGTGATTTCCATACTCATTACAAAAAGTACGAATTTCAAGTTTACAGAGTTCCCACCTACGTATATAAGAAACATCATCGGTAGTAGTAATACTTTAATTTTACGTCTTTCCACAAACTATGTGATATTAAACAAACATCATCGGTAGCATCATGAGATGCTTCTCTAATAAATCGTTCATCTCTGCAATAAACATTGGTATATTTCAAAAAGCTATTGTCAAATCTCCTGGACCTCTCTCAAAATTACCGTTGTTCAATTCCGTTATGAAGGCTTTGTGATCTGAATGCGCAACCGTCGTGAGTTCACAGTTTCAGTTTCATCAAGGAGGCGTCACTGCGTGCGGACTAGTCCATATACGCTACACCACATCCGCTAAGTTCTGAGACCACACTACGCGTAATTTGAAGCTGATGGATAAATGAATTAACAACTAAGATGAGAGAATTGAAGAAGAGGGGTCTCGTGGCTATGACATAGCAGATGTCTGACCTAAGCATTAGCCCAATGCGCTAGTCAGACCTTGAGTGCCTACCTAACATTGGTCGTCTTTTTTTTTCGTTCACAGGAAACACACAAGGTATCATTTCCTCTGACACAAAACAGTCATCCAAACACCAAGCTTCTAACCCAGGATATGAGGGTAAGAGGGACAATAGTACAACTGGCTAATACTAACCCTTTTATTCTGATGAGTGACACGGAGGAGGAGAAGCCAAAAACCAAAGTCTGGGTCGACAACGTACCCATATCAGTGGCCGACTCAGAGATCGAGCATTACCTGGCGAAGGTAGGGTGGGGAGCTGCGCTCCTCAATCGAAACAGAGAGAGCGAGGGAGGCAGACGGGAAACTTACCCGTTTTTAGCGGGGCGGAGGTTTGTTTTCATCGCCGTCCCTAATGTGCCTCTGGGCAAGTTCCTCAAAGTAAGTCTCCTCTAGGCTAACATCTGTCACAAGGAACAAAAGTTGACTAAAACCCCCCTTCATATGCTCTAACTGCCTGGGACAGAACCACCATGCCTCAGTGTGCAACAAAGAGGTTGTCTGCCGTGAGTGCAGACAATCCGGCCATAAGCGCGGGGATCCTCTGTGCCAGTTTTCTGTCACAGGGACTCCAGCCGAGGACAGAGAGGACACACGCGGTGTGGCTGACACCGCGCCGACGGACAGCGACCAGCCCGACGACCGCCACAGACAGGCGGGAGGACCGTGCAGCCAGAGGCAGGCCCAGCGGGCGTCAAGCCACGCTCTCTGCCTCCCTGCATCGTCAGGCCACGCTCTCTGCCTCCCTGCATCGTCAGGCCACGCATCGTCAGGCCACGCTCTCTGCCTCCCTGCATCGTCAGGCCACGCTCTCTCCTCCCTGCATCGTCAGGCCACGCTCTCTGCCTCCCTGCATCGTCAGGCCACGCTCTCTGCCTCCCTGCATCGTCAGGCCACGCTCTCTGCCTCCCTGCATCGTCAGGCCACGCTCTCTGCCTCCCTGTAGCTGGACAGCCTGTCCTGGCGCAGGTCGGAGCCCACTAAACGCCGAAGATCAAGGAGGGGTCTAGCCTAAAGAGGTAGCGGGGAGGGGTAAGCACCCGAAAAAAGGCCAGTGGTAAAGCCACCTGTCAGGCTGCCCGCAGTAAAAACACTGAACAAGATGCAAAGCATATAAACGTACTCCCAGTTTATCTTCCTGAAAAACGTCGCAATCAAACATGGGTCATAATGTATTTGACGTCACAATCAAACATGCGTCACAATGAGATATTCCATAAAGAAGAAAAACCGTTTTGGGCCGTTATAGCCGTTAGTAACGGCTATTCTGGTAACATAAAACATCGGGCATCATCCATGACCCATAATGAACATACAAATTTTCAGAAAGATCGGCCCAGTAGTTTTGTCTGGAGCGAGTGGAGCACATTTTGACCACGGACAGACAGACACACACACAGACAGCATTTCTTCGTTCCCATTGTAAAGTACTCCCTGTTCTATGAGGACTGGGAGTACAAAAAGGACAGTGGTAAATCTACCCGCCAGGCTCCTTGGTAACAACACTGAAAAAGGACAGTGATAAATCCAGCCGTCAGGCTGCCCATAGTAACAACACTGAAAAAGGACAGTGGTAATCAGCGTCAGGCTGCTCACAGTAAAACAGAAAAGGACAGTGGTAATCCGCCAGGTGCTCACAGTAACAACACTGAAAAAGGACAGTGGTAAATCCAGCCGTCAGGCTGCTCACAGTAACAACACTGAAAAAGGACAGTGGTAAATCCAGCCGTCAGGCTGCCCACAGTAACAACACTGAAAAAGGATAGTGATAAATCCAGCCGTCAGGCTCCCCACAGTAACAACACTGAAAAGGGACAGTGGTAAATCCAGCCGTCAGGCTCCCCACAGTAAAGCACTGATATAAGCAGTCAGTGCGGGTAGACGCCCAACCACTTCGGACAGACCTCATGGTTTTGGCCTCGCTTGACTAACGGACACTGCGTATGGAATCTGGAAAGAAAGTGTTGTGTGATATCCGTATAATACTTTCAATGGACAAAATACCTATTTTGTTCTTTGAATGTAAGAGGTCTCAGGAATAGATTTAAAAGAGTCCGCGATGTTTCGTTATTCAAACAGTAATCAAATTGATATTGCCTGTTTACAAAAAGTTCATGTAACCGAGAATGATGCGTTGCTATGGGAAAAATAGTGGGGAGGAAAATTATTTATTATAACGAGGTACGAAAAGGAGTCAGGGAGAGATAATTCTAACATCAAAAAATTTTGATGTAACGTACATGTTGAACTGGCTTTAGAGAGAATCTGGTATGTGTCCGTCAAAAGTGATCTATATGAATTTAAATTGGCAAATATCTATGCTTTAAATAATATGAAAGATAATCAAATTTTCATAACAAAATTACAGGAAACGTGTGCTGAATATAGTGAGCAAAATCTGTTGTTGTTTGGTGATATTAATTGTGTTATGAAGAACAGCCTTAATATTATTACGGGTCAATTTCATC
>CM031603.1:95679981-95681216 GCA_018398815.1 Conus ventricosus
ACTCCAGAATTAACAGAGAGCACACAAACTTAAAGCGTCCTCCCCCGAGCGACCTCCCCATCCCTCCCCTTTCTGTCTGTCACCCCCCCCCCCCTCCCCAACTTCCCCCCCTGCTTCCTCCCCTGCCCCTTCCCTCACCAAGGCCCCCGATCTCCACTACCCTGTTTTGTCAAGATCAATGACATAATGACATTTCTTGTTTCTTCTTTTGGTAACAAAGATTATGGACGGCCTGTTTTAAATTTTAGCAAACATATAACCAGCTAACTACTTTTGTTTTTTTTTTTTTTTACATTCTGAGAATCATTTGAATCCTCTCTCTCTCTCTCTCCCTTTTCCTTTTCTCTCTCCTCTCTCTCTTTCCTCTCTCACTCTCTCTCTCTCCTCTCTGTGTCATCTCTCTCTCTCTGTATCTGCCTCTGTGTGTGGTGTCCGTCTGTCAGTCTCTCTTACTCTACCTCTACTCTCTCGTCTGCTGTCTGTCTCTCTCTTTCTTCCTGTCTCTGTCTGTCTGTCTGTCTCTCTCTCTGTCCCCTGTCTGTCTGTCTGTCTCTCTATCTATCTCTCTCCTCTGTCTGTGTCTGTCCTGTCTGTCTCTGTCTGTCTGTCTACTCTCTGCCTCTGTCTGTCTATCTGTCTGTCTGTCTGTCTGTCTGTCTTCTCTCTCTCTCTCTCCTCTCTCTTCCACTCCTCTCTCTCCTCCTCTCTCTCTCTCCATGAGTGGTTTGATCGTTTAGGTCGGTGGCTACTATCGGATCGTCAAGAACCACTGTTTGCTTTCTTGAAACGAACTTGTTTCTGCCCTTCACGAGGGCTAGAGCCTATACACATATGCTTCATCCGAGACCAGTGTCCCCCCCCCCCTCCCCACTGTTTCCTTCTTATCCTTCTGTCTTAACTGCATCTCTCTCTCTCTCTCCTCTCTCTCTCTCTCCTCGGCCCGTCTCCTCTTCTCTCTCTCTCTCCCTCTCTTCTCACTCTCTCTCTCTTCTCTCTCTCTCTCCCCTCCTCCTCTCCCCCCTCCCTCCTCAGCCCCCCCCCCTCTCTCCCTTCAAGTCCCTCCCCTTCATGTTCATTTGCGACCGCTTTCCCCTCCTCTCCCCCCCCCCCCCCCCCCCCATTATTACTCCAGCAGATTTTAATCGTTTCTGATTTTGTTCGTCCGTCTGTCTGTCTCTCTTCTGTCTGACCCACCTCTCTCTCCCTCTCTCCCTCTCTTCTTTCTCTCACTCTTT
>CM031603.1:95696661-95701661 GCA_018398815.1 Conus ventricosus
CCCCCGGGATTTTAAAAAACCCCTAAAATTTTCAGAATACTTTTTTTTTTTTCACTTTTAAAAAAAAAATTGTTGTTTTGTTTTTTTTTTTTTTGGGGCTTTTTTTTTTTAAAAAATCAACCAAAAAAAATTTTGAACCCCTTTTTTTGGGTTCATTTTTCTTCTAAAAGGCAGGGGTAAAACCACCCGCGTACGGGAAACCACTTGATATTTTTAAAAAAAAAGAAAAAACCAGTTTTGTTAGTGATTTCACCAACCAAGGATGCCATCTTGAAATAAAGCTTCTGAAGGCATTAGAAGCTTTATTTATTGTGATCCCCAAAAATATTATTAAGAATCTCTGCACGCAGATGGCGTTCTTATTCCAATCTAAAATACAACAAGCTTTTAAATTCAATATTTCTGCAGTCATGCAACACAAGCAGTTTCGTGTTGCAATGATTTGCCTTGAAATAGTTGGAATTTTTAATCCAAGCTGCCCCCTTGTGTCTTAAGGTATCTTTTTATATTTTCTACTTTTCACAAGAAAATGTAGCTTGTTTTGCTCTTTCATGATTTTCTTTTGCTTCTTAGATGGCACCTTTGTTGGTTTTTTGAAAACTCAACAAACATACTACAGTATTGCACACCAGCCTTTTCTGGGATTGCATTCTTCTTAAAACTGAAAAGGCAGAGGAGTCAAATTACCACTTTCCCGCGGTCACTGAGAGAAACCACCAAGTTTCGAAATATCGGTTATAATGACCAGGAGTTATATGTTAGTGAGTTTCCCTCCCTATTGGAGGATGTCTCTCCCCCTTGGAGAATATAAGCTTGCTGAAGGCTCATTTTGAGAAGCATTTATTTTATTTTTCCCCATCCACCCACTCAAGCACATACTGTTAGTTAGGCAGAATCATCTGCCACTGCAGTATGAATGCGTATCTCCCCTATTTCTTCAATCTAAGACATAAGAGCAAGCTTTGTTTATAATTCAATATTTCTTGCAGTCATTGCAACACCAAGCTGCTCTGTAAGTTGCTGGAACGGTGCTCGTACTTGTCCTTGGAATTTATTAGTTTGTTGTATTTTAGTCCCTTGCGGATTCATTCCAAGAACTGGCCCTCAGCACTTGTGTCTTAGGGGAAATATCTTTTTATATTTTCTACTTTTCACAAGAAAATGTAGCTTGTTTTGCTCTTTCATGATTTTCTTTTGCTTCTTAGATGGCACCTTGTGTTGGTTTTTTGAAAACTCAACAAACATACTACAGTATTGCACACCAGCCTTTTCTGGATTGCATTCTTTTTAAAAACTGAAAAGGCAGAGGAGTCAAATTACCACTTTCCGCGTCACTGGGGAGAAACCACCAAGTTTCGAAATATCGGTTATATGACCAGGAGTTATTTTGTTAGTGAGTTTCCCTCCCTATTGGAGGATGTCTCTCCCCCTTGGAGAATATAAGCTTGCTGAAGGCTCATTTTGAGAAGCATTTATTTTATTTTTCCCCATCCACCCACTCAAGCACATACTGTTAGTTACAGAATCATCTGCCACTGCAGTATGAATGCGTATCTCCCCCTATTTCTTCAATCTAAGACATAAGAGCAAGCTTTGTTTATAATTCAATATTTCTTGCAGTCATTGCAACACCAAGCTGCTCTGTAAGTTGCGGAACGGTGCTCGGTACTTATCCTTGGAATTTATTAGTTTGTTGTATATATAATATATATATATATATATATATATATAATATATATAATATATATATATGTGTGTGTGTGGGGTGTGTGTGTGTGGGGTATATATATATGTGTGCATATGGATATAATCTTACGAAAAATGATTATATGTTGTCCCCTTTTTTCACTCTCTCTCTCTCTCTCTCTCTCTCCCTCTCTCTCTATTCTCTCTCTGTCTGTGCATGCGTGCGTGTGTATGTTCCGAATTCGTACATATTTTGTCATGTTTATTTAACTGTCGATTTTATACAGGCTAATTATTGTACGTTTTAGTACATTTCCATTTCAAATCATTACATCTCATGCTGTTCCCCCCTCTCCCTTCCATCCTCTCCTCTCTCCGCTTTTTTTTTATCCCCCCCCCCCCCCCCCCCCCCCCCCCCAATTTCATCTCACTTTGCTTAATACCTTCTACGTATTTCATGCCTTGCGAAAAATGAATACATGTTGTGCCTTCTCCTCTCTCTCCTCCCTCCTCTCTCTCTCTCTACTCTCCTCTCTCTCTCTCTCCTCTCCTCTCCCCCTCTGTCTCTCTCCTCTCTCCCCCTCTCTCTATCGTGCGAACGTGCGTATATTTGTGTGTTCAAAAATATGTACGCACTTTGTCATATTCACTTCACTGTCTGTTTTCATACATCCAATCTTGTACGTTGTAGTACACTTCCCAATGTTTTCCCCAAGCCAACCTCACTCCCTACCCCTATTCTCTCCTTCCTCTTCATTATTGTTATTCTCATTTTATTTTTTTATCTTTTTATTTTTTATTTTGTTATTATTATTTTTATTGTTGTTTTGTTTGTTTTATTATTTTTATTTTTTGTTTGTTTTCATTTATCTTCGTTTTATTTGATGTTCCTCTATGATTACATGACCGCTTTGTTTGGGCTTCTTTGATTTCTTACATTAATTGATTTCACTGCATTTTGTAGTCCCTGCTCAGGGCGAAGACTGGATGTAAAAAACACGTTAGTGCTTATCTATTACCTCGTAAATAAAAATTTTGTCTTTGTCTTGTTTGTCTTGTCCTTGTCTCTCTCCCTTTCGAGTTTGACTCCTTTCCCCTAATTTGACCTTATCAGAATGTAATCGTTTATTTTGGCATTCTTATTTTTTATGGTTGTTCCCCAGCGTTGGCATTTTATGATCATTTTTCCAACCTTTTTTCTCGTTATAGTGTTTCCCGAGGCTAGCTGATCATGACTATTACCCAACGTGTCTGATAATGACTGTGTCCCTGAGTTTTCTGATTAGGACTATGTCTCGGTATTCTCTGATTATAATTGGGCACTCAATATTTTCTGTTAATGATTATTTCCCCTAAATAATCTGATCATAATTAATTTCCAATGTCTCTGACTATAACTGTTTTCCAACATTCTCTAATCAAAACTGTTTTCCACCGTTCTCTGATGGTATTGGTTCCCCAGTGTTAGGCGATTACATCTCTTCCGACACATCTTACAATTTTGTGCCTAATGTTCTCCGATTATAACTGTTTTCCAACGTTCCCTAATTAACATTGTGTTCCCGTTTTCTCTGGTTACATTTGTTTCTCTGTGTTGGGTGATCATGATCATTGTTCAACGTCCTCTGACATTGTTTCTTAATGTTCTCCTTTATGATGGCGTTTCTCGCTTGTTTCTCAAAAGTTATCAGATCACAATTGTTCGTCAGCGTTTTTCGTTTATAAACCGTTTTTCCTAATGTGATACGATTGCAATTGTTGACACACGTTTTGCGATTTTTAATTGTTTCCTAATGTCTGGAAATTACAGTTGTTACCGAAAATTTTTGCTTACAGTTTATTTACAACGCTCCCAGTTTTGTTGTTGTTGGTTTTTTTCATGTGTTTGCTGCAAAAACGTGTTCTGAAGTGCTTTTTCACCCCAACCTTCTCTGGAAATGATTTTTTCCTAACCTTTTGCTAAATATGATTGTTTCTTTTCTTTTTTACGATGTTTCCCAACTTTTATTTTTATTTTCATTTTGTGACCTTCTCTGATATTAAGAATGTTTTCCGCGTTCTCTGATTATGATTTTTTTCCCAGCATACTCTTGATCATGATTGCTTTTTCAGCATATTCTGATTATGATTGCTTTTTCACTATACTCTGATTATGATTGCTTTTTCAGCATACTCTGATTATGATTGTTTCCCGACTTTCTCTAAATTATGATTGTTTCCCGACGTTCCCTGATTATGATTGTTTCTTGACGTTCTCTGATTGTTTCTTGACGTTATCTGATTATGATTGTTTCTTGACGTATCTGATTGATTGTTTCTTGACGTTATCTAATTGATTGTTTCTTGACGTTATCTGATTATGATTGTTTCTTGACGTTACCTGATTGTTTCTTGACGTTATCTGATTGATTGTTTTTTGACGTTATCTGATAATGATTGTTTCTTGACGTTTTCTCATTGATTGTTTCTTGACATTATCTGATTATGATTGTTTCTTGACGTATCTGATTATGATTGTTCTTGACGTTCTCTGATTATGATTGTTTTCTCTGCGTTCTCTGATTATGATTTGTTTCCTGACGTACTCTGATTATGATTGTTTTCTGAAGTTCTCTGATTATGATTGTTTTCTGACGTTCCCTGATTATGATTGTTTCCTCTGTGTTTTCTGATTATGATTGTTTTCTGACGTTCTCTGATTATGATTGTTTTCTGACGTTCCCTGATTATGATTGTTTCCTCTGTGTTCTTTGATTATGATTGTTTCCCGACGTTCTCTGATTATGATTGTTTCCCGACGTTCTCTGATTATGATTATTTTCTCTGCGTTCTCTTGATTAAGTTTCTTTTTTAATCCATCGGTCTCTGAGAACTACCGTTTCTCAGATTATGATTGTGACCGACCATAGTGTGAATCTAATTCTTTCCCTCTGATAATGATTGTTACCAAACACTTTCTTTTCTTCTTCTTCTTTTTTTTTTAACGATTGTTTCCACAGCATTTCTGATCGAAGCTGTTCCTTAACGCTGTCTGACTATAAGTTCTCTGACTATGTTTGTTTACTCGAAGGGTCTCTGCTTATTGTCGCTACTGACGTTCTCAAATTATAATAACCGTTTCCAATGGTTCTCTGACCATGGCTATTTTCAAGTGTTCTCTCATTACGGGTTTGTTTTTTCCGACCATCTCTTATTATGATTACCTCCTCCCTCCTCCCTCGCCCCCCCCCCCCCCGTCCCCCCCCCCCCCCCCCCTGCCCCTTCGCCCCCCCCCCCCCCCCCCCCCTCAGTGTCCCCCTTTACGAGCTTTCTCA
>CM031603.1:95706661-95711661 GCA_018398815.1 Conus ventricosus
TGAGTATTGACAGTGAATTGACTGAGGGATGTCTCTAAAGCAGATAGCAGCGGCAGTTGTAGGGATGAGCTTGCGATCATAATTATGTTGTCGGTTATTTCCCTTGACCATCGAATAATCTTGCACGCGGCCATAGGAGAAGAGAGAGACAGTGAGTGAGGGTATACGTAGTACACAAAGAGAGGTCGGAGTCCATGGTTACAATTGAGGCCCAAAACGCTGTATATTCTCTGTAATATTCAAAGCTGTGCCTGGCTTTGTCAGAACTTCAGCCAGTACCGAAATATATTGGTCAACAGTCCAGCCCTTGACCCATACCATACCTGACTGTTAAGAGCTTCTTATGCTTAAACGTATTTGCTGCTGGGTCTTGCTGAGCATTGAAGGTCTCTCTCTCTCTCTCTCTCGCTATATATATATATATATATATATATATATATATATATATATATGTAATATATATATATATACCAGTTTGAGATAGGATTTTAAAATGAAGAGGTTAAAACCACAAGCTTGTTTCAAGCTAAAGCGCTCTCCTCAGGGTATAAATACAATTTGGGCACGCCACCGGTGTTATATACCGTGGTGTGTGGGCGTGTGAGTTCTGTGCGTGTAGCACGTGGCCTGCCGGTTTTTCTTTTTTGGGGCGCGTTCAGGGGGGACGTGCCACGGAATGGTGCATTGACAAAGATTTCCATTTATGCCTGCAATTGTTTATCATTTCTACTTTAGAGTTCAGGGATGCTAGGTGGGGTTTACATAATATCAGCCACTTTTCTGTAGTACATAAGTTGTATTTTTTAGAAATGTTGTTGTATGGTGTTGCTCTTTTTATAATTTCCATGATATGTTGTAAACTATTTTCTTATTTTTCAGCTTCCAAAAATATTTACTTAATTCTGTTTGGTTTTTATATTTTTCATTTTTGAAAGACTGTTTATGGTTTGCATATCTGGTTTTAAAGTGGTTAATTTTGACATGGTTGAGCACTTTTTACGTCCTGAGTGGCTTTTTAACTCTGATTTTATTATATATTAATTTTATATAATTATTATTATATATATATATATATATGAAAGATTCAGAGTAGGTATTAAACATCTTTACGGCCAGAATCACACTTGCGTAATGCTAACGCACAGCCCGACACGCGAACAGTAGACAGTTCTCCCCCTTTCAATATGGTAACTAATCTTGTACACTATTCACATCATTTTCCTTTTGTATGCTACTATGGCTTCATACGATTTTGATAATGCAAACAAGTTTTCAATACAAAATATAGACCAGGTCTTCACCGAATCACCAATGTTTTATTTCTCCTTCATTGTGTCCTCAAATATTATCATAAAAAAACCCTCTTGTATAACAAAATTCCCCAATTCCTACAGGACCTACAGTGCAGTTTGTATTCTTTGGTTTAAACTCAACGATGTCTTTCACAGCAGTGTGGATGCGTTGTGCTGGCGTTATGCCCTTACGAAGTCAGGACCAGCACATCCGACTTCGGCTTGTTTTTGTATCGGAATGGGAGCCGGAATAGCCCAGTTGGTAGAGCCAAGGTTGCGGGTCCGAATCTCCGCCGGGCCGTTCCGGTACAATTTTTTTTTTCCCGATCGGAGTTAACATTGGTACTGACTCCATTTCCCATACAGTTCTTCGAATGAGACTATATATATATATATATATATAGATATATATATATTTATCATCCTCTTTTCATTTCTGTTCACAGCGTCTTTCCTAGGGGGTGAACGTGCCCATGACAGGCCAGTCGCGTGGATTTACATTTAATTTTGACACTTCCATTGTTAACACACACACACACAGACACACACACAACACGCATGTACACACACACACACACACACACGCGCGCGCGCGTGTGTGTACCCTCACAAAACGTCTCGCCATTGGTCACCGCGACCAGTCTGTACTTGGAAGACACCTGCGTGTCGCTAAGCCAGTCAGCTCTTGCTCTTCGCTCACTCCATGTGGTGAAGAACTCACTGTACAAGAGCAGCACGTGTTTTTGTTCATGACTTGGTGGGCCAAGGCAAAAGAGAATACACGAACTGAACTGGAACATAAAAATATACCCTTCACGTTTCAACAGCTTATATAACTATCATATTTTCCCCACCGACAGTTTCCGTCGATTTCGCAAAATTGACATTTTCTCTGCGTGGCGTCAATATAGATCACGAGCCCACCCTCACCTCATCCCACCCCTCCGTCCCAACCCCCATGAACTGATGAGACACAGTAAGAGCCGGCAGGTGGTTTGGAGAGAGCGGGATGAATTATGTGCTGTACTGTCAGGTGCGCCATCGTCAGGATGGGGACATCCCGTAATCACTACGTGTCAATATCACTAACGGGCTAAAGCTCTACGGAACACTAATCTACATATCCAAACTACTATTACCCGATATCACTACAGTGTCATTCGCAAGACGATTTCACTTCATAACTTGTACCTATACAACTATTTATGATTACCACTACGATTTCCAGACACCGTCTTTATCGCTACGTCTCTATCTCACTCTATATCACTACGATTAAAAAAAAAAAGAAACAAATTACGAAAGAATGTCAGTGTGTGTGTGCGTGTGTGTGTGTGTGTGTGTGTGTGTGTGTGTGTGTGCGTGTGTGCGTGTACGGGCGTGCGTTGTGTGTGTGTGTGTGTGTGGTGTGTGTGTGTGTGTGTGTGTGTGTGTGTGTGTGTGTGTTGTGTGGTGTGCGCGCGCGCGCGCGCACGTGCGCAACGTCTATCAATTTCTCTCTCTTTCTCTCTCTCTCTCTCTTCTCTCTCTCTCTCTCTCTCTCTCTCTCTCTCTCTCTCTCTCTCTTCTCTTCCTGTCACCATATAGTATACGTAATACTAGTAAAATATTAGTTCAGCTCTCTCTCTCTTTTCTCTCTCTCTTCTCTCTCTCTCTCTCTCTCTCTCTCTCTCTCTCTCCTTTTTTAATTCTTTTTGCTATTGTTGGTATTGTTTTAAGGCATGACAGACACACTTTCTTTCGGACCATTCTCTCTCGTCCACCCCCATTTGTTATAACCTGCTGGGACAGCAGCCAAATAATGACATTTACTATAACTTCTCTCTCTCTCTCTCTCTCTCTCTCTCTCTCTCTTCTCTCTCTCTATCTCTCTTTCTCTCTCTCTCTCTCTCTCTTATTATTTTTTCAATCTTATATTCAACCAAATATTGACTATGCCTCGACACTCTGGGATTTAGCGAGTAATAAGTTGCTTAAACCATTGACTAGTATATTTAAGAGAGCTGTCAAAATAACAATTGATAAACCCCTTTCGCTAGGGCACCCTGATTATGAACGAGGTCTCCTTCCATTCAAGACCAAACTATTGTACAACAAAGCACTCTTTATGCATAAAATACTACACGGCAGTGCTCCTTCCTATTTAAGGAATATATTTTACTTCTAATGATCATCGTCATTCGCATAAAAATAAATCTCCCTTTCCATCAATTAATTTATGCAAATCAAGCCTTGCTTATTCTGGTGGGTGGCTGTGGAATAATACCCCAGAAAAACTGAAAAACGAACCAACACTAGTAAGTTTAAATCCAATCTTTTCACGTACTTGATGTATCTGCCTGATCTTACACCACTTTGCCCAAAGATGTACCAATAACTGTTCTGTGTAAATGTTTCATTTTCTTTTTCAGTTCTTCCTTTTCTCCCCCGCCCTCTCATTCTTAATTGTCCCCATCCCACCCCATCCCACTCCCCCACCGTCTCCCACACCTTCTGTCGGTGTTCCCTCTGTACATAGATTTTGTATCCTTTGTATTTTCATGTCATATTTAAGAGTGATTTTCCATTATTTTATATTAATCAATATTTTGTTGTTGTTGTTTTCCTTTCCTTTCTTAAATTTCTTTTGGCCCCGGAGGGCTGGATGTAAAAAAGCAGTGATGCTTATTCCATTACCCTCTGAAAATAAAATTCGTTCGGTCGTCTCTCTCTCTCTCTCTCTCTCTCTCTTTTCTCTCTCTCTCCTCTCTCTCTCTCTCTCTCTCTCCTAATTTCTTTTTTGCTATTGTTGGTATTGTTTTAAGGCATGACAGATACACATATATAAACTAACTCTCTCTCTCTCCTCCCCTCTCTCTCTCTCATCTCTCTCTCTCTGAAGCGTGAAATTCACAGAATTCATTTTCCGGCCGCAAATCAATTTTCATAGAATGAAAATCGACTTTCTGTGCAAATTACTTACCAATAGGCCCAATAATCAATAACCAGGTGCAAATTACGCCGGGTAATCAATAACAGGCCCCAACAATCAATAATGGGCCGAAAATCAATTTTATGTGCAAATTAATTACCAAAATCAATGTTAGGTGTAAAATTCAATAACCAGCCCGCTAATCGATTATCAGACGTTATTTGCACCTGGTTATTGATTATTGGGCCTATTGGTAAGTAATTTGCTTAAAATTGATTTTCATACTATGAAAATTTGATTTTCGGCCGGAAAGTGAATTGAGTGCATTTCACGAAAATCGATTTTCATGGTACGAAAATCGATTTTATGTGCAAATTACTTATCAACAAACCCGATAATCAATAACCAGGTGCAAATTACGCCGGAAATTAATAACCGGCCCGATAATCAATAACGGGCCAAAAATCATTTTATGTGCAAATTATTTCCCCAAAATCAATACAAGGTGTAGAAATCATAACGGTCGATAATCGATTATCAGGCGTTATTTGCACCTGGTTATTGATTATGGGGCCTATTGATCAATAATTTTGATGAAAATCGATTTTCGGACGAAAGTGAATTTTTGCATTTCACACTTCATCTCTCTCTCTCTCTCTCTCTCTCTCTCTCTCTCTCTAAGTGATTAGCGTCGCGGACTCCCGGCTGGGAGGTCGCGGGTTCGAATCCATCAGAAGTCATGTGGGTTTTTCTGCCCGACCGGCTCCTACCCAGAGTTGAGTTTGCTGCGGACTCAG
>CM031603.1:95716661-95734890 GCA_018398815.1 Conus ventricosus
ATTATTGTCAATCAAATTATAAAAGAAAAAACTGCCCCTTAAAACCCTTTTGTTCTTGAAAATAAACCAAATAATCGGAAAACAAAAAAAACAAAAAAAATGAAATAAAAAATCCCAATAAAATCTAAAAAAAAATTTCCCCTTGTTACCATAATTGATTGCTATCAGGCAAATTCGTTAATGTCAATGACAAAGAGAAAGGACGCAAACAGACCCCTTTTTTCCCCACCATTTTAAAGCCAAATGTAACTAGCGTTCCACATCCCCTTTTGCCTTAAAAATTTTGTAATGTAAGCATCAAAACTTTTACCATTGATACGATTTTTTAAAAACGAAGAGAAAAGAGAAAAGGGGAGAGAGAAGA
Organism: Conus ventricosus; assembly: GCA_018398815.1. Classification (NCBI taxonomy): domain Eukaryota; kingdom Metazoa; phylum Mollusca; class Gastropoda; order Neogastropoda; family Conidae; genus Conus; species Conus ventricosus. The sequence goes on from CM031603.1 coordinate 95,717,026, forward strand.
GAGAGAGAGAGAGAGAAAAGAGAGGAGAGAGAGAGAGAGAGAAGAGAGAGAGAAAATGATCCAGACAGTTTATTACTGGCGTTAGCATGGCGATTGTCACAAAATAGACCGACCCAGGGAACCAATATCGTGTTTGCTAACATTGAAGGGGAAAGGGGAACCTTTTGATGAAGGTTCCGGGATAAAGTAAACTCAGTGAAAGTTCTGCATCGCTTCCCTGTGCCCCACCTCGGAATAGCTGAAATCTTGGTGTTTCCTGGGGTTGCGGGGTTCGAATTCCGCCGGGCTTTTAGTACAGTAGTTTTTTTCCTCGGATTTAACATTGGTTCTGACTCCTTTTCATACGTCCTTCGAATGAGACTATAAACCGGGGTTTCTGTGTGAACGCCGCATAACATCTTGCACCACGTAAAATCCCATCACAAACTTTCGGAAAGGGGCCCATTTGGCCTTGATAGGTGACACTCAACATAGCAGCACTCGCTGAGAAATGGAAAGAATAAAGGGAAGTAAGGAAAATGATTTGAAGTACTGAACGATCTTGACTGGAGACAGGGGGAAACCGAATGAAGCGCCAGGGCAGCCTTCAGGGCACTACCCGGAGGCAGCCCGTTGGAAAACCGAGGTGGATTGTAAAGCGCTTAGAGTTTGGCCTCCACCCGGAAATAGGCGCATTAAATTTTCACATTAGTATTTCATTATTTTTAAAATTTTACTCGCCATCTTTGTTGTTTTTTTTTTTTTGGCATCAGTTATCGGATCAATGGTAAACTTTCTTTTTTTCTTTTCTTTTCTTTTTTTTTTTTTTTTCCCCCAAGGGCCAAAATTCCCTCTGCAATTTTGGTGTTCCACTGTCCTCTTCAGGGGCCCCCCCAAAAAAAATAGCGAGAAAAAAATTTTCACTACTAGGTCTTTTTTTTTCCACAGCCCCTTCCCCCTATGCATTTCTGTAGGTCTCTTACAAATGGCAATCTTGCTGGTTTAAGGTATTGGCGTTTAAAACAAAGTGTCGGGGGTTTGTCAATGTTTAAGTGGGTGTTTTGGGCACCTCACTCTGAGGTCTGTTATAGATACAAAGTGTCGGGTTTGTAAATGTTCTAAGGTGTGGTGTATTCACCTCACTCGAGAGTGCTGCTTATGATCAAAGTGGGGTTTTAAATGTTCTAATGTGTGGTGTTTTGGCATTCTCACTCTGAGATGCTGTTATAGTTTCAAGTGTCTGGGTTTGTCAATTTCAAAGTGTGGTGTATTGGCACTCTCACTCTGAGAGGGTGCTTATAATACAAGTTCTGGGTTTGTCATGTTCAATGTGTGGTGTATTGGCACTCTCACTCTGAGAGTGCGCTTATAGTACAAAGTGTCTGGGTTTGCAATGTTCTAATGTGGGTGTTTGGCACCTCCTCTGGAGTGCTGCTTAAAAAAAAGAGAACAACATACAAAACAAAGACTTCATTATTTTCTTTCTTTCATTTTTTTTCTGCTTTCTTGGCAAAAGTTCTGTGGCGCTGAAAAAAAGGGAGAGAGAGAAAAGAGAGAAAGAGAGGAAAAGAGGGGAGAGAGAGAGAGAGAGAGAGACAGAGAGAGAGACGGACAGAGACAAGACAATAATTTGTTCAAAAATCGATGTCCTTTTGAAGACGGACATAAAAAGCATAGAATTATTACAGGGAAATTTTTCACTATCAAAAAAAAAAAACGAAAAACAGGTAGAAAAACGTGGGAAAGTAAAAACAGAGCTATGGAAGTACAGACGAGTTCAAAAAGTTTTTCAAAGTTTTTTTTTTTTATAATAAACAACAAACTTTTTGCATCCTTACCGAAACAAAATAAAAAAACAATTCTTAACAATGAGGAAAGTTAAATACTTTGTGAGATTAGTATCCTAAATTTGAAAAAGAAAAATGGGACAAAAAGTAGAAAAGGGACCTCATTTTCTCGTGTAGCTTTATATAAGGGACGAACAAAAATCGTTAGGCTGCTGCTTGTAACACGGGGAAGAGAGAGAGAGAGAGAGAGAGAGGAAAGAGGAGGAGAAGAGAAGGAAAAGGAGAGAGAGAGGAGAGAGAAAAGGAGAAGAGAGACAGAAGAAAGAGAGAGGGAAGAGAGAGAGAAGAGAGAGAGAGAGGAGGAGGAGAGAGAGAGAGAGGAGAGAGAGAAAGAAGAGAAGAGAGAGAGAGAGAGAGAGAGAGAGAGAGAGAGGAGAAGACAATACAAGACATTTTAATACAAACCTGATTAGCTCAAAATCCCAGGGAAAGGCAAAAATACAGAAAATACTGCAATAGGCATATACATAAAACCAAGTAAATCAACTAATCACAACCACATGTGTCCAAATTGGAAACGTCAAATAATGAAACAAAAACGACAAACTAATATTATAAGGACAATACACATTTTAAGGGGAAACCAAATTTCCCAAAAAAGGGGCTAGTTTTCCCACCCATGTTTTCGATCAACCACAAAAAAATTACAAATCCTTTAAATATGATCGGGATATCTTTAAATTCTTAAGGCTTAAAAATTAAAAGTTTTCTTAGTTGGCCTAATTCCCAAAATAAAAGTCTTTCCTGTTGGGGTAACGTTTTTAATAATTACAAGCAATTTAATATTTCCTCATTTTCCTTAAAAAACCCAAAAAGGCTCATCCATCCGTTCCAAAAAATCACATTCAATTTTAAAACCATCTATTTACTTTAGAACAAAAATGGCCTACCCTCTAGGTTGAAAAAGGGACTACGCCAGGAAACACAAATCCCAGTTTTTTTTAAAAACATTTTCACAACCCCCACCCCTATTGCCCCAAACCCAAAGGGGGGAAAAAATATTTTAAACCTCACACGCCCCCCAAGAGCCCCACAAAAAAATTTTACATACAACAACCCCCCATTTAACACAAAACATCCATTTAAATAACATTCCAACCCACAACATGCCAATCCAATCAACCCTTTCAATACACGACTCCCAAAAGCTTCAACCACAACTGCAAAATTAAAAATAAACTTTCCCATAGAACGTCCAAATAAACCCCCAAACTTTAACCTATTAACAAAACCCTTAAAAATAAACTTTACTTTTTACACAGGGGGCCTACACCCCCCTCCCCCAAGTCTCTACACCCTGTCCACACTGCCCCCTTTAAAACTTAACCGACCCCTACACACACAACACTAAACCTCCCGGGGGGGGGGGGGGGGGGGGGGAAACTCTTGTACTGGAGGCCCCTGGACGGGGACGGGGCCACCTCAACCCGGCGGGGCTTTTCCCAGTCCGCGGTCCCGCCCAGAGCGGGCCTCAACCACGCGGGGGCAGAAACCATCCGCGGCCCCAAACCAGAGCGTGGCCTCAACCACACGTGGCACCAACAGCCGGGCCCAACCCAGAGCGGGCCCCAAACCCAAAGGCGTGGCACCAACCAGTCCGATCGGGTTAACCCCCCCGGATGGGGGGAAAACGTAGTTGGAGGAGAAAAGAAAGGGAGGGGGGAAAGGGGGCCGGGAACCCCGCCGCGTCAACGCCCCCATGCTTTTAAAATCCAACAGCCACTCGCTAGGGGGCGAGGGGAGGTCTACTAATACACAAACACCGCTCAACACAGACCTGAGCATAACACAGTAAACCAATCAAAAAGGGCCCTGTCTTAAAGTCTTTCACCCCGAAGCAGGTAAAAGACTGCATTAAATCAACACTAAAAAACCAATATAAAATATCTTCACCCCCTTCCTCACCCATTTAAAATTTCCTTTTTAGGAAAAAACCAAACACAGCGACCATCGCTTTATAAATGCCCCCACATTTGCAAAATTTATTCAATGGCATAATTGTCACATTTTAAGCCACATTTCAAAATAACACAAATCCCCCACCACGCACCGAACGACAAACTGCAAAACGCACGTCGAAAACTAAAACTCGTTCTCCTTCCACCAAACAGACGGTGGCCGAGGATAAGAGTCCGGGAATGGACGGGGGGGCGGCAAAGCGAGACCAAGCAAGTACCAAACCCCTGAATCCCCGGTTTTTCCTCCCACCACACCGACACCCACCGGATGCATAAAAGGGAAAAAATTTTTGGATATAATTTGGGGTGGCCATTTTAAGTTTGAATTAACCAGAGAAAAGTCTCAAACAATTTTTTTTTTACAATTTTGAAAACAAAAAAAAAATTGCGCAAAAAGAAAATAAGCCGGCTAACAAAAACAAACCAAAAAAACAAACCACGAACGATGTTACCAGCACCCCGTGGGTGACCCAAAAGAGGCGGGTCAAACGACTCTCTCTGCCTCTTTCCCCCCATCGAGAGGAAGGGGCGCAATGGGGAAAAAGAAGTGAGTCCCTCTCCTACAGGCCGATTTAGGAATTGAAATACCGACTGTACCTTGGGACGATACGGTGAAAAACCAAGCCCGGAGCAGGCGCCCCAGAGACATTTTCCCCGCTCGGTGAAGAGCAAACCCTCCCCAGCGATGGGGGGCCAACATGCCAGGGCTAGTCACAGAGTGAGCAACTTAAAACAAAAAGAAATGAAGCACGTGCGAAGGTAAAAAACAGGCAGGGGCCCGATAGCAGAAATTCGAGAGAAAGGTACCACCACCCGGAACCTGCAGGAAAAAATCACGGGCAGGGAATTAGAGAGAAAAGAGAGAAAAGAAAACCCGACGGGGGCTGAATACACCAAGGGAAAAACCCACCACAAGCCCCTGGGGGACGGACACGGACAACAACAACGATAATAAAAAAATGAATAATTCCGCCACCCCAGTTGGGTCAAACGCGTAGGCCCGTGACAAACTCGGACAAACCCCCCCTTCAAAAAGCATCTTTTCTTGAGATCAGTGCCCTTTTGAACCTTGACGCATGTCAAATTCAAACAAGGGGACCGCCCCCAACCTCTGTGATCGACAGAGTACGTAAATCCAATACAAACATCACGATAAAAATTCACACCGAAAAAATACAAATCTTTTTTATCAAACAATAAGCAACCCCTTCCAAACCAGAAAGAACAATCCAAACCCAGGGTGATTCACTCCGTTAAATCACTGAAGTGAAACGTCACTAAAAACCTGAAAACGAGACCAAAGAGGATAACCCGGTTGGGGGAAGTGCCCCCTTAAAGATTTTCCAATGTGCGACTCGGACTCGGCTAAGTAGTCAGCATCCGTATTACAGGAAACCCTTGATATGACGAAAGTAAACGCATATTTGGGCAGTTCCACTGCCCAATCAGAGTGACGACTAAAGGGCCCACCCGGGCCAGGCACCGGAGAGGATTGATCGCCTCCATACAAACTTCCGGGCCGTGCTTTCCCTGGGCACCCCGTGCGCTCCAAATCTCCCGGAGAGCTTCGCAATATAGGGGTATCGAAGTCCTAAGGGGGGGGGGAAAAGCCTCGGGGCATCATTTCGCATAGTCTACCACTTACCGAAATTTTGGGGTCCCCGCATTGGAGGTGGTTTAAAGGGGATCCCCCCCGGGCGACCCCCAACCTTGCGAAGGGCTCCCCAACCAGAGGCATGACCCTAGGGGAACACGCTTCAAGCGACCCTTAGGCTTGTCCGTTGGCAGACATCGCAACTGCGGCAGTATGCCTAACCTGCGAGTTCATCCCTGGCCAGAAGAAGTCCCGTCTTAACTCGCTCGAATCCCCTTGGAGCCCAATGACCCGCCCTGGGGGAAACGGGGGGCCCCCCGGGGAACAGATTCTCCAAGCTTTTGGGGAAAAACAACTGCTTGGCCCCAAAGATCTGCCCATGAAAACCCTAAAGAGGGCCCCTTGTGGACTTGAAGTGACCTTTTCGTGTCGGGGAGACTGAGCGGGACGATCTCCATTGTCGCAGGCGTTGGACTCCAAGTCCTGGCTGAAGACGGGGTAATGAGCAGGGTCGGCCCTTGCCGAACCTCGTCAGAGATCGGCTGAAGAAAGGGACGCAATTCCCGTTCCGTTCTTTGCTTTGGGGCGGTGGTGACTCCCACACACGCCTGTACGGGCAAAACCGTAACACGGGGACGCGTCCGTCTGCGAAGGGGGATAGTTTCCCTGATAAGGGAATACAGAGGTCGCTCCCCCCGCGATGGGCCCCTACTTCCCACAGAAGTAGGGGGTGAGAAGAACAGTACTGAAGGGGACGGGGGGGAAAAACCCCGCCCCAACCCCCAACATCAACTGGCGCCCCCCGGGGCCTTTTGGGGAAAAATAAATCCCTTTTCAACAAAAAAGCGTTGATGCTCCCCAAAACCCGAGGGGCGACCAAGGAGAACCAAAACAGAGAGAAACCTGGGCACTCTGAATCACCCAAAACTGGGGTGGAACCCCGTTTTCCGGGCACGGGATGTTGGGAAAAAACTAGCCCCAGACTACCAGCGGCTTTAGGGAAAATTTTCCTAATGGGCCAACGACCACAAAAAAAACACAGTCGGGGGGGCTGAAAACCCCGAGAACCCTGCCTTTTCACCCCGCAGCGGTTGTCGCGCCTTATTGCCCAAAAAATCCGTGGAGGGGGTTTCCCCTCCGATCTGGGCGAAAAGCCCATAAGCCCTGGACTTAGCAAACACCTCAGCGGTATGAATCGCAGCCCTAAAAACGAGGTGCTGTCTCGCCTTCCGGGTCCTCAACTTTGGGGGCACAGTGTTTGGGGAGTGTTCAAAGGGTCAATCCCCAGTCAACTTAGCCAACTGACGCAGACCCAGCGTTTTGGGGCACCTATCACCAAACGCACGAAAGGGTTTATCGTTATTCTTCTTCAGGACCCGAAATTTCCCCCTTACGTCTCGGGGGAAGGTGGAAACGCTTACGCAGAGCCAACTGCAATGTTGCATAAGACCCCCTTCTTAGAGTGAGAACAATCCCTTTCACACCAGATAACCAGAAAAAAAAGGGGCTAGCCTTTTGTTCCTCAGACATTGGTAAACTAGCAACCTTTTCAAATGCTCTAAGAACATATCAATGCCTCATAGGTCTGAACCCGGAAGCTTTAACTTTGGGCCTCTAACCTATCACTTTTCCTTCCCCATCAACCCCCGATTTACGCCGGGAGCCGGAAAAAGTTGTTCCTCCTCCCACGCAGACCCCCATCCTTCTGTTCTTCCTCGGGGGCTTCCTGCCGGCACCCCCTTCCCCACGCCGGGTCTTCCTTTTCTGGCACCTCCTTTGCGCAGAGCACCCTTTCCCCCCTGACAGCCCTTTCCCCACGCTCTTTCCCTACGCAAACTTCCTGCCTAAGGGCCCCTTTCCCTTCGTAGGGCTTCCCCCGCCTGAAAACCCCTTTCCCCACGGAGGGGCCCCATCCCCCGTCGCTGTCGCTCCGAAACTCAGGACAGATGAGTCCTGGGCGGGGGTTTACCCCACTCCCGACACGGGGGGATGACCCGTCTGGACCCGTCCCTTGGGGCTCGACCTTACCAAAGGAAAGTTTTCCCGGGGCATACTCCTTACGAGGGGGAAACATGGAGAAGAGAGGGGTTCGGGTTTTTGGACTCAAAAGAACCCACAGGCTTCCTTACCTGGCTTCCGAGCGCCATCGGGGGCTCAGCAAAAGTCCCCCATGAAAAAAGTAAAAATACTCACGGACTATCGGCAAACGCACTGGAAAAAGTGGAAGTTACTGTAGTGAAGTACTGGTACAAAAGTAGGGACTACATTCTGGAAAAACCTTTTTCTTCGCGACGAGTCGCCCAAACCCCCACACCGGGCTCGCCATGACAACAAATCCTACGGTTTTTTAAATACGGGGGGAAAGACGATTCCCTTGAAAAACAAAAAATTTTTTGGGGTGCGTGTTAAATTTTTTATTTTGTGGTTTCGTGTTGGCGGACAAAACCGGCGCTCCACCTGGGAACCCGCGCCCCAACGAGCAAAAGTGCTGTGGGGCTCACTGAAAAAAAAACAAAAAAAAAAACTAGTCCCCGGGTGCCCCCACTCTGCAACACCGCGCTCCCCAGCACGAGCCCCCAGTGGGTGGGGGTGGCCGGAAAAAAAAAAAAAAAACGGCAGACGGAAACCCAAGAGGAGGAAAAAAAAAAGACCTAAGTCCGATACAACCCCCTGTCTCAATAACCCCCCGGAAAAAAAAAAAAAAAAAAAAATGGGTAAACAAAAAAGGAAAAGGCAGACTGAGCGGCAACAGAAAGGCGATTACGGCCGTACCTGCTAAGGCACCCCGGGGGGAGGAGGGTTGGGCGCGGTCGATCCCCTGTTCCCCCCTCGACCCCCAGTCACACCGGATGTTTCCTCGGCCACAAAAGACTCCCTTCCGCTAGAGTCACCCAGCCAAAACCCCCCACAAACAAAAAACCACAAACTAACAAAAACGTTTACCAAAAAACAAACTAAACAGGTACTCGCGAAACGAGAGAGGACAGTCAAGCCCTTCCATCCCGGACGAGCCCCCACAAATTTTCCGACCCCCCCCTGGAGGGGCCCCCCGACAGGATCGGTCTAGGTGGGAGGGAAAGGGGGTGATGACCTCACACGCCCCGCAAGGACCCACAAAAAAGATTACGATACAAACCCCATTTATTCCCAAACCAAAATACAATAAATAAGATTCCAAAACACACAACATGCACAATCACAAACAAGCTTTCAAAACAACATACACACAATTAAGCTTCCAACACACACAGCATGCACAATTATAAATAAACATTTCCATAAAGCGACACAACACAATCAAAACATTTCAACAATAAACTATACACAATTATAAATAAACTTTCCCCATCCCCCCTTTCCACCCATGGATTTCCCCCACACCCCTGCCTCTCCCAAGTCTACTGGGGAGCACCCGTCGCATAGGGGCTCCAAAACCGGTGGCTCTTGAAGAGAGTCGTTTTAAGGGCCCACACCCTCGCAAAAACCCCGCAGGCAGTGAAGAGCGCGTCCCGGGGGGGGGGGGGGGGGGGGAAACTGGGTTTTTTTTACTGGGGGGTCCCCGGAGGGGATCAGGGGAGCCAGTCAAACCGGCGGGGTTTTACCAGTCCCGGGGCCCGACCAGAGCGTGGCCTCAAACCCGCGCGTGCAGAACCAGTCCGCGGGCCCCCAACCGAGCTGGGCCTAACCGCACGTGGACCAACCCGTCCGGGTCCCAACCAAGCGTGGGCCCCCAAACCCAAAGGGGGCACCAACCGTCCGACTTGGGTGAAGCCCCCCGGATGGGGGGAAAACGTAGTTGGAGGGGGAAAAAAAAGGGGGGGGAAGGAAGGGGACTGGAACCCCCGTCAGTACAATCTGACCCTGTGTTAAAACCCAACACCACTCGCATGATGGGCGAGGGGGGGTCTACAAAAACACAACACCAGCTCAACACAGACCTGAGCTAAAACAGTAAAAACCCAAACAAAACAGGACTGTTTTGTTAAAGTCTTCTCACACGAAGCAGGTAAAAGACTGATTAATCAACAGGTATAAAACCAATATGAATTTTCTTCAACCCTTCCTCATCACATTTAACAATTTCCTTTCTTGGAAAAAAACCAAACCGACCATCGCTTTATAATGCACCCCATTGCAAATAATAATTAATGGGATAATTGTCACATTTTATGCCCCATTTCAAATAAACAAATTCCCCCCCACGCATCCGAACGACAAATCATGCGTACGCACGCTAACAAAAAATCGTTCTCCCTTTACACACAAACAGACGGTGGCCGAAGGAAAATCTGGGAATGGACAGGGGCGGACGAGCGAGACCAGCAAGTACCAACCCCGAAAACCAGGTTTTTTCTCCCCCCCACACCCACTACCCCACACGAGATGCATAAACAGGAGAAAGAATTTTTGGGTAAATTAGGTGGCCAGGGTTTAAAAATTTAATTAAAGAGAAAAGGTTCAAAACAAAATTTCTTTTCAATTTTGCAAACAAAAGAAAAATTTCGCAAAAAAAAGAATAACCCTAACAACAACAAACCCCAAAAAAAACAAACCACGAAACTAGCTTACCAGCTACCGGGTGACCCCCAAGAGGGGTCAAACGACTCTCTCTGGGCCCCCGTCCATCGAGAGGACAGAGGCGCAATGCGGAAAAAGAAGAAGTGAGTCCCCTCCTACGGCCGACTTTTGGGAAATTTAAGAACCATGTACCTTTGACATAGGTGAAGAACCAAGACCGGAGAGGCGCTCCCCGGACATCTTCCCCCTCGATGAAGAGCAACCCCCCCTCAGCGATGGCAGCCAACATGCCACGCTACTCACAGAGTGAGCATACTTCAAACAAAAGGAAATTGTGGGGGCGTGCGCAGGGTAAAAAAACGGCGAGAGGCCGATAGACAGCAAGTTTGAGAGAAAGGTACCACCACCCCTAACCTGCAGGATGAAAGCACGGGCATGGAATTAGAGAGAGAAAAGAAAGCAAACCAAGGAGTGAACACACCAAGGGGCAACCCACCACAAGCCACCTAAGGACGGGCACGTGACAACAACAACGATAATAAACAAATGAATTAAATTTCCCCCACCCCCCTTGGGTCAAAGTCGAGGGCCTTGGCAAAAATCGTGACAACAGTCCTAACGTTCTCATTTTAAATCTTGCTAAGGGTCCCCGGTGCCCTTTATTTGTTAATGTTTAGGTATTTTTCAGGCTAAAAGTAATCTTTAAATGAATTATGCCAGGCGTATTTACTATTTTCTGTTATATGTGAGTGCCAGTTTTGTTGATAATAATCAATAAGCGCTGTTTAAATTCATATACAAAAAATGTTTTTCATTTTCCACCCCTTGCATCAACCAAATTATGCCAAATCCATTTTCGGTTTAAAGCTCTTTGATATCTGATGCCCAATTTGATGCCCTGTCTCATGTTGTCTGAGCATTTCATACGCCTGTTTACATATACGAGTTACTGGTAACCGGGTTAGTTTTAGCCAGTATCTCAGACATTTAACATAGGTTCTTATAAGTAACGGTATCTACCTGATTCACTGTACTACATTTTATTTGAAGAATGTAAAGGTATATTTAAACATCTCTTAATGGCATAAGTGTGAACATTTTCCATATGTTTGTTTTCCTTTAATCCCCAAATTTCAGCGCCATCGTTCAGCATCGGTTCAATCTGAGAATCAAATAATTTCCAAAACAAAATAATATCAGTGGATCCAAGTCTTCTCAAAGCACGAAGAATTTCAATTACCCCTTTTTCCCTTTCCAGGCTGTTCTGACCATCCTGGTGTCAAACTTAATTTTGTGTGAAAAATCATGCCCAAGTATTTATATTGGTTTGTAACTCTGACCTCATCTTTACCATACCACCATATTTCGTTTTGCAGATAGATACCCTCCTTTGCGGAAAATGATTATCTTAGTTTTTGTCTGAATTTACTGTTAATGCAATCGATCTGCTTCAGATTTGAGCACATTAAGTTGGTTTTGGAGTCCTATTGGAGTATCTGAAAACAAAATAACATCATCGGCGAATAGTAATAAGAATATTTCAACTGCTCCTGGAAGTAACTGTATGCCATGTCTTCCACGCTTTGACAAACTCTATAGCAAGTTATTGATAAAAAAGAGAATAATTGTGGACTTAATATGCAGCCTTGTTTTACACCTCTTGGACAAGAGAAATATTTAGAATACAAACATTTGTCGCGAACACAAGCCAGAACTGTATCATCTATTCCTCTTAAAGCCTTGTACAATTTACCGTCAACACCAGATTTTCTTAATATACCCCATAATATATTTCTATTGACGGAATCAAATGCCTTACGAAAATCAACAAATGCTACATACAGTTTAGAATTTCTTGAAAGATAACGCTGGACTACTGAATACAATGTGAAAATATGATCGGTCGTACTATAATCCCTTCTGAAACCTGCTTGTTGTTTAATAATGTTTTCCTCCCTCTCTGCCCATTGCGTTAATCTTTTATTCAAGATGCTAGTATAAATTTTACCCAGTACACTTGATAACGATACCCCTCAATAATTATCTGGATATTTATGTTTCCCTTTTTAAACAAAGGTAACAATTATTGATTATGACCACTCAGTTGGGAAAATTCCACTATGGAAGAGTCTGTTAAAAGAAATTGATAAGAAATTCTGTTATCAGATTATTAGAATTTTTCAACATCTCATTGATTATACGATCTGGGCCTGCGCTTTTACCACATTTTAAACTTTTAATACTGTCCTTTACCTCTCTTGTAGCTATTGGATCATTAAATAAAGGTTCTTGAGAATATTCGTCCTCTGCATCAAATATGTCCTCCTGAGAATCAAGAATTATCAAATGAGTTAAAAACACTTTGAAAATGATCGTGCCACTGTTCAACCGATATTTGATTGTAGATAAAAGTTTTTTTGCTTATTGATCTTATTGTTGACCAAAACAATTTTGGGTTGTTAACAGATTTCTTTCAGTTTTACTAATCTATCAAAATCAAATTTCTTCTTTTTATCTTTTTTAATTTATTATAATCTGTTCTAGCCTTTACGTAACTTTGTCTTCGTTCAATAAGGTTTGTTTTAGAACGTCTATAACTTCTGAGGAGGCCCTTGACTTGTTTTTTTCATTCTTTCACAATTCCTATCAAACCAATCATTAACTTTTTTTGTATACCTCCCAACCACACGAACCATACACGCAGCAGCTCCATATAACGCATTCGAAAAAAGATTAACACATTCATTTACATCAAAATCCAAAAGATTGTTTGCTCGTTCCATGCTCTCTTTAAACGTATTAGATTCCAGTTCCTCTCTATATATCTGTGCATTTTCCTCACACCACACAACTTTTTCCTCGCCACGCACTGTTGTCTCTCTTTCCACAACACTCTCTCCTTTCTCCCATCGCATTTCAACAGGCAAGTGCCAAGAATACAATTGTTCATTAATAAGCATGTCACAGTAACCATGTAGTTCCTCAGATACAATAAAATAATCAATGGTACTGCTTCCGTGTGGTGAAATTTTATGTAAAATCGCCATGTGAATCCCATTGACAGCAACCATTTAATATTATTAAACCAGACATGAAACAAAAGTCCAACAGCGATTTACCAAATTCATTAACAGTTGGATCATTAGAACATCGTAGGAACTTTTCTCCTTCATCATAATCCAGGTTCTCATTAGGGTGTAAATAATCAATCATATTTTCAATTTTCGGTTGTTGATATCCTGTCCTAGAATTAAGATCGCCACAAAAAAATAACATTACATATCTTCCTTTTCGAGCAAGTCTGACAGTGGTTCTTCAAAAATTAGAATGCCATTTTTCATGTCACAGTTATTAATAATAAGGACTACCTTCAGGGGGGACATAACCAGCAATGAATAAAACGTCTTTTTCCATATCAAATAAACATTTATCCAATTTCAAAACAATCAAATTATCGCACTTTACTCTAACTTGATGAACAATTAAGTAGTGGGGGAAAACAAGTGCAGGTTAACAATTCTTCCGTCGTTATAGTAATGACTTGGCAAAGATTTGAACTTTAAAAAAAAAATTGATTGAAGAAAATGGGGGGAATATATTATAAAATATGAGAAACCCTTCACTAGTCTGCCTGAGGGAACCATCGTAATCCCTCTCAAAGGCACATTTATTTGTATTGCCTGCTCCTAGGCCTTTCGTCCGCTGGATCGGACTCATCAGGGAGACACCGCTGATTGTGTCTGTGCTCTTGGTGTCAAATAGAGACACACCACAGTCCATAATTCTGTGGTGTTCTCATCACCAAGGGTTCAAAAAGAATCCAACAGTACCCTCAAAGCAGCCAGCGAAGGGTAGTAAATGGAACAAAACAAAAGTGTGGAGAGGAAAAAAGTTGCTGAAAAATTAAAAAGCATTATTCAAACAGTATAAAATGTAGGGGACAATCTTTGAGCCTATGCTTGAGGATCCATTCAAGGATGCAAGGGAGATCAAAAGATACGAAACATTCTGAGTGGTCAGCTCTGCTGTTCAATAACCCAAGCATTGTGAGTGGCTAAGAATTGTATAGAACAACCTTTACTTGGATCTCCTAAGAGATGCAATCTCCCACTGATTGACCAAACAATATAATGCTGAACAATTAAGTAGTGGGGGAAAACAAGTGCAGGTTAACAATTCTTCTGTCGTTATAGTAATGACTTGGCAAAGATTTGAACTTAAAAAACAAATTGATTGAAGAAATGGGGGAAATATATTATAAATATGAGAAACCCTTCACTAGCTGCCTGAGGGAACCATCGTAATCCCTCTCAAAGGCACATTTATTTGTATTGCCTGCTCCAAGGCCTTTCGTCCGCTGGATCGGACTCATCAGGGAGACACCGCTGATTGTGTCTGTGCTCTTGGTGTCAAATAGAGACACACCACAGTCCATAATTTCTGTGGTGTTCTCATCACCAAGGGTTCAAAAAGAATCCAACAGTACCCTCAAAGCAGCCAGCAAAGGGTAGTAAATGGAACAAAACAAAAGTGTGGAGAGGAAAAAAGTTGCTGAAAAATTAAAAGCATTATTCAAACAGTATAAATGCAGGGAACAATCTTTGAGCCTATGCTTGAGGATCCATTCAAGGATGCAAGGGAGATCAAAAGATACGGAACAGTCTGAGTGGTCAGCTCTGCTGTTCAATAACCCAAGCATTGTGAGTGGCTAAGAATTGTATAGAACAACCTTTACTTGGATCTCCTAAAAGATGCAATCTCCCACTGATTGACCAAACAATATAATGCTGAACAATTAAGTAGTGGGGGAAAACAAGTGCAGGTTAACAATTCTTCCGTCGTTATAGTAATGACTTGGCAAAGATTTGAACTTAAAAAAAAAATTGATTGAAGAAAATGGGGGAAATATATTATAAATATGAGAAACCCTTCACTAGCTGCCTGAGGGAACCATCGTAATCCCTCTCAAAGGCACATTTATTTGTATTGCCTGCTCCTAGGCCTTTCGTCCGCTGGATCGGACTCATCAGGGAGACACGGCTGATTGTGTCTGTGCTCTTGGTGTCAAATAGAGACACACCACAGTCCATAATTCTGTGGTGTTCTCATCACCAAGGGTTCAAAAAGAATCCAACAGTACCCTCAAAGCAGCCAGCGAAGGGTATAAATGGAACAAAACAAAAGTGTGGAGGTGAAAAACGTTGCTGAAAAATTAAAAGCATTATTCAAACAGTATAAAATGTAGGGGACAATCTTTGAGCCTATGCTTGAGGATCCATTCAAGGATGCAAGGGAGATCAAAAGATACGGAACAGTCTGAGTGGTCAGCTCTGCTGTTCAATAACCCAAGCATTGTGAGTGGCTAAGAATTGTATAGAACAACCTTTACTTGGATCTCCTAAGAGATGCAATCTCCCACTGATTGACCAAACAATATAATGCTGAACAATTAAGTAGTGGGGGAAAACAAGTGCAGGTTAACAATTCTTCCGTCGTTATAGTAATGACTTGGCAAAGATTTGAACTTAAAAAAAAAAATTAAAAGCATTATTCAAACAGTATAAAATGTAGGGGACAATCTTGCATAACAAACTGAGAAAAGCAATCTTTTACCAGCACCAAAACTCCACCTGAATTTTTTTCATGCGAAGATAATTTCGTTGCAGGAGCATCATATTTTGCACAATCTTGAAACATTACAGAAATCATATGTACCAACAAAAGTCTCAGTCAAGCACACGAAATCAAATTCACGAACATAATTAATAAAAGATAAATCAGAAGAGAGAGAGAGAGAGAGAGAGAGAGAGAGAGAGAGAGAGGAGAGAGAGAGAGAGAGAGAGAGAGAGAGAGAGAGAGAGGAGAGAGAGAGAGAGAGAGAGAGAACAGCGTTTGTGTCTTTCACAGACAGGACACGACTTAGGTGAAGAATCCATTAACCATCCACCGTGACCCTGGCACCAAGCCTGAAAGTAACCAGGAAACCAACAAAGAAGCTTACCCGGCATTACGACCCTCCCGTCTCCAACCTACTCATCTCCCCCTCTTTCTCTTCTTTCCGCTACAACACACACACACACACACACACACACACACACACACACACGTTCTCGAGCGCACGCTCGCATGCACGAACGCATGCATGCACGCACGCGCACACTCACGCGCGCGCACACGCAGACACACACTCTCACCCCCCCCCCTCTCTGTCTGTCTGTCTGTCTCTCTCTGTCTCTCTCTCTCTGTCTGTCTGTCTCTCTCTCTCTCTCTCTCTCTCTCTCTCCTCTCTCTCTCTCTCTCTCTCCTCCTTTCTCTTCTTCTCTCTGCCTACGTTCCCGTGACATACAAATTTCAGCATTTGATCTTGTGCAAAAGTAGGTTAAAAGGGAAAAAAAATATTCACGAAGAAAATGGATTTGTCTCCGCATCAGTTTACAATGGTGTGTGTGTGTTGTGTGTGTGGTGTGTGTGTGTGTGTGTGTGTGTGTGTGTGTGTGTGTGTGTGTGTGTGTGTGTTGTATGTGGGTGTGTGGGTGTGTGGGGTGGGGGTATGAGTGTGTGTTGTGTGTGTGTGTGTGTGTGTGTGTGTGTGTGTGTGTGTGTGTGTGTGTGTGGTGGTGTGTGTATGTGTGTGTGTGTGGTGTGTGTGTGTGTGTGTGTGTGTGTGTGGTGAGGGTGAGAGAGAGAGAGAGAGAGAGAGAGAGAGAGAGAGAGAGAGGAGAGAGAGAGAGAGAGAGAGAGAGAGAAGAGAGAGAGAGAGATTGAGATTTTTATCAAGCATAACAAAAGGTTGGCAGCAATGAGTTCCGAATTTCGTGTTTGCCAGTGAACTCCGTTGCCTGTGTGTTTGTCTCCTTTTTAAAAGCAATAAAGTCCTAATATTACAGCCTTATTACACGCCCGAAAACACTCAAATATATCCACTTTTTTTTAACAGACAAATAACTGATGCTCAAACTGGAGTGTCTTTTTTTTTGTCAGAAAAATTTCATTCTGTGTGGAAGCATTATACCAGTACTTATTTTGTTCATCTGTGTCTTCGTCGTTCTCGGATCTGACTCAACGCCTCTCTTGTTATTACGTCACGTTCGAAGATTTGGTGACGTAGGCTGTCTCCTAGCCCCGATGGGTATGTTCAACCGGAACGCTTACAAGGACGTAGGGGAAACCTGCCGCGCACGAACCCATTTCAACGAATGCACGATCTTACATGTTAGTTGTGATGAACCTTATGTATGTTCAGTGTCGCTGAGGAATATGGAAGACAGGAATTTGTGTGAAAGGAAACTTCCTGAAAACGACACCAGTTTTGTATTCCCCATTACCCCTCTCCCTTTCCACCAAAACCACCTCCCATCCCCACCCCCGTACCTTCACCCCTCACCCCTCGATTCATTATTGAGTCTCGTATTGTGCTTTGTACCTGCACGTTTTTTTTTTTATTCCATTTTACTTCTTTTGCAACGTACACATGACTCTAAAAACACCCTATTGATAACATTATCATTTTATATTGGGAATTCTATACCTCCACCCCCACCTCCCCCTGTCTTTGTTTTTCTCTTTTTTTTTGTAGATCGGACAGAATTGTTTGTAGTTGTGTGTGAGTGTGTGTGTGTTGTGTGTGTGTGTGTGTGTGCGTGCGTGCGTGCGTGCGTGCGTGCGTTGCGTGCGTGCGTGCGTGTGTGGTGTGTGTGTGTGTGTGGTTGTGTGTGTTGTGTGGTGTGTGTGTGTGTTGGTTGTGTGTGTGTGTGTGTGGGGTTGGCGTGCGTGCGTGCGTGCGTGCGTGCGTGCGTGCGTGCGTGCGTGCGGTGTGTGGTTCGTTTGTTGCTTTTTTTTTCACGATGTTAGATATGTTCTTTGGAAAAAAAAAGAAAAAGAAAACAAAAGTACCTCCCATACGAGGGGCAAAGACAGACTTGCTTTGTTTCTGCCAGTGAGGGCACTGTGCAGAAGATTCTGGGTGCCA
>CM031603.1:95745142-95765159 GCA_018398815.1 Conus ventricosus
GAGGGAATGACGTGGTGGGAGTGTCTTCCTTGTCTGTGAGGACAGCACTGAGGGAATGATGTGGTGGGGCTGTCTTCCTTGTCTGTGAGGACAGCAGTGAGGGAATGACGTGGTGTGGGGTGTGTCTTCCTTGTCTGTGAGGACAGCAATGAGGGAATGATGTGGTGGGGGTGTCTTCCTTGTCTGTGAGGACAGCAGTGAGGAAATGATGTGGTGGGAGTGTCTTCCTTGTCTGTGAGGACAGCACTGAGGGAATGACGTGGTGGAACTGTCTTCCTTGTCTGTGAGGACAGCAGTGAGGGAATTACGTGGTGGAACTGTCTTCTTGTCTGTGAGGACAGCAGTGAGGGAATGACGTGGTGGAACTGTCTTCCTTGTCTGTGAGGACAGCAGTGAGGAATGACGTGGTGGGAGTGTCTTCCTTGTCTGTGAGGACAGCACTGAGGGAATGATGTGGTGGAGTGTCTTCCTTGTCTGTGAGGACAGCACTGAGGGAATGACGTGGTGGGAGTGTCTTCCTTGTCTGTGAGGACAGCACTGAGGGAATGATGTGGTGGGGCTGTCTTCCTTGTCTGTGAGGACAGCAGTGAGGGAATGAGGTGGTGGGGGTGTCTTCCTTGTCTGTGAGGACAGCAGTGAGGGAATGATGTGGTGGAGTGTCTTCCTTGTCTGTGAGGACAGCACTGAGGGAATGACGTGGTGGGAATGTCTTCCTTGTCTGTAGGACAGCACTGAGGGATGATGTGGTGGGGGGTGTCTTCCTTGTCTGTGAGGACAGCAGTGAGGGGATGACGTGGTGGGGTGTCTTCCTTGTCTGTGAGGACAGCAGTGAGGGAATGATGTGGTGGGCGTGTCTTCCTTGTCTGTGAGGACAGCAGTGAGGGAATGACGTGGCGGGGGTGTCTTCCTTGTCTGTGAGGACAGCAGTGAGGGAATGACGTGGTGGAACTGTCTTCCTTGTCTGTGAGGACAGCAGTGAGGAATGACTTGGTGGGAGTGTCTTCCTTGTCTGTGAGGACAGCAGTGAGGGAATGACGTGGTGGAACTGTCTTCCTTGTCTGTGAGGACAGCAGTGAGGGAATGACGTGGTGGGGGTGTCTTC
Source organism: Conus ventricosus (assembly GCA_018398815.1). Classification (NCBI taxonomy): domain Eukaryota; kingdom Metazoa; phylum Mollusca; class Gastropoda; order Neogastropoda; family Conidae; genus Conus; species Conus ventricosus. Next base: position 95,746,245 of record CM031603.1, read on the forward strand.
CTTGTCTGTGAGGACAGCAGTGAGGGAATGACGTGGTGGGGGTGTCTTCCTTGTCTGTGAGGACAGCAGTGAGGGAATGACGTGGTGGAAACTGTCTTCCTTGTCTGTGAGGACAGCAGTGAGGGAATGACGTGGTGGGGGGTGTCTTCCTTGTCTGTGAGGACAGCAGTGAGGAATGACGTGGTGGGGGTGTCTTCCTTGTCTGTGAGGACGGCAGTGAGGGAATGACGTGGTGGAACTGTCTTCCTAGGTCGTTAACAGCTCGAAACCGACATTCCTTGAACAAGTAAAGCGGCACATTTCTTACAATGCTTTCATTTTGAAATGCCATAAGCAGATTTTTAACCGACATTGACAGGTATCTCTGGAGAATTCTACTGTTCTACATCGCGACTTTAGACTTGAGAACATGTATGGCAGTATATTGGGAGCGGAATAGCCCCGGACTCGTAATCTTGGTGATCCTGGGTTGCGGGTTCAAATCTCCGCCGGGGCGTTTCGGTACAGGGGGATCTTTCCCTTGGAGTTAACATTGGTTCTGACTCCATTTCCCGTACAGTCCGAATAAGACTATAAACCGAGGTTCCGTGTGTGAACGCACGCATATCTTGCACACACGTGAGAAATGGAAAGAATGAAGGAAGTAAGGAAAATGAGTGAACAATATTGAACGATATTGACTGGATGACACGGGAAACGACTGAATGAAGCGCCAGCTGGCAGTTCTTCAGTCGGCACTACCCAGGTAGGCAGCCCGTTGTGTAAACGAGTGTGGACTGTAACGCGCTTAGAGCTTGGTCTCTAGCCGAGAATAGGCGCTATTATAAGTATTAATTATTATTATTATTATCATTATCATTATTATTATATGACAAAGTGCAGTTCGTCTTCTGTTCCATTTGTGCATAGTGGATAAGACAAATCCATCCAAGTAACGACGACAACTGTAAAGACAACGGTTTGGTCCTCACCACACACAATACAATGATAACGGCATAGCCAATGTTGGGTAGGTTACTGAAAGCCTGACCAGCGCGTTGGGCCGCGCCAATGCGTAGGTCAGACATATATCTGCTAAATCGTCGCCACAAGATCCTCCTCTTAAATTCTCTTAACTTAATCATTAATTGATACATCCGTCAGATTTAAGTCATGTGCAGCGTGGTCTCAAAACTTTGCAGAAGTGGCGTAGCGTATATGGACTAGTCCGCACGTAGTGACACCTTGATGAAACTGAAACTGAAACCGATACGACTGTGCAATGTCTAAAAAAAAAAAACAAAAAACAATTTAAATTATCACACTAAATACAGTCTTAAATAAACTTCAAGGGTTTACCTAAATCCGCTCGCGCATCAAATTTGATATCGTGTACCGAACAAATGTCCGATGCATGGTAAACTCATTGCTATTTTTAAAAGGGAAGTCCCATTCCTGCCACAGGAATGCAATCGCTCTGCCTTTAAATTCACACAGAAATGACGTATCATTTCGCAAGTCCTGGCGTACCCAATTGTAACAAAATCCAAACAGATATGATCAGCAACGGTCATTTGAAACTCAAGTTTCTTACGTCTTTTTCGTCAAGGTCTTATTGCATCATATAGACTTGACGTGGTAGTCTATAACCATTGATTTTTGGTAATGTAAACGAGAAGCAAATACAGATTAACACAATTCAAATAAATAGGATATCTCTCTCTCACACACACACACACCCCAACACACGCGCGCGCGCACGCACGCACGCACGCACACACACACACACACACACACACACACACTCTCTCTCTCTCTCTCTCTCTCTCTCGCGCGCGCGGGGCGCGCACGCACACACACACGCACACACACATACATACACACACGCGTACGCACACGTGCACACACACGGCGCGCGCGCGCGGTGTACACCACACACACACACACACACACACACAGTTGAGCTCTTCATTAAGCGAGCGAGTCAGGCGAGCTATCGTGAACGGTTGAAACGGGCCTTTCTATATGACAGTGCACGTGCAGCCCGAGAGACGTTTCAGCATCACTGCACAGGAAAGGCCACGGGGAACACGTGAGAGGCACAAGTCACAGAGGATCAAGTGAACAATCAATAGGCAAGGTCCCAGAGGTATACGTGTGAACAATCAAGGAGGCAATGGGTCGACAGCACAGGGATCACCTGGGTATGGTGTGAAGGTAAAAAGGGGGGGGGGGGTGGGGGGGAGAGGGGGTGTATGACTCGGGGGACGAGGGACAGGGGTATGAAGAAATCACTCTCGCGTGTAGGGGGTGGGAAGGTGGAAGTGGGGGTGGGGGGAGGGAAGAAGTGTTTGAAGGGTGGGGTGGGGGGGGAGAAGGGAAGGGATGAGTTGTTGCTGTTGTTATTATTGAAGTGTTAATGATAACTTCGTGGTGGAGGGTGGGGGGGGGGGGGGGAGGAGGAAGGGGATGTGATGTGGGACGTTGATGTTGTGAAGAGACAAGAATGTATTCGAAGTTTACTAATTACGACACTTTTTACAGTTCATATGGTCCTCAAAGAGGAAACCCCGTTGTTTATCTATCTATCTATCTATCTGTGTGTGTGCTTACACACACACACACACACACCACACACACCACACACATATATATATATATTTTTTTTTGTTAAATTTTTTTTTTAATGAAGTGTTAAAATCAACAAGCTAGTTTCGAGCCTCTTGCTCTCGTCGGGGAGACGAGATCCTGACGAGAGCATGAGGCTCGAAACAAGCTTGTTGATTTTAACACTTCATTTAAAAAAAATATTTTTAACAAATGTTGCTCCCTTGACGGTTGAGTTCTTTCAGATTTTTTAAGGACATTTTTATATTGTTCGTGAATGAAGCGCACGCTGGCAGCTCTATATATCAGTTTCTACATAGCAGGCCGAATAAACAAACTACCAGAAACAACGATTCAGTTTTTCTTCTACCTAAAGAAAGGAACCTGCCATTTCAAAGGCAAGTGAGCCCATGTGTTGGCGAACAGTCGAGAGTCGAGAAGAAGTGCGGATGCAAATCTAAACACAAACGGGACGCATCACATCATACTTGGCACAAAAGAGAAAGTTATATATAAAAAAAACAGAAAAAAAACAACAACAAATTATTGCACATACCGTGATTTGCTCCAAGTGCATCTGGACAGGCAGGCCAGGGTGTGTAGTATGCAGAATGGTGCATGATAATAAATAAAACACTGCTGACAACACCAAACCACAGCAGGAAGGTCGCATAGCCCTTGACCACTGCACACGCCACTGCCTTTCAACGCTTTACCGCCATGGGCGTCACGTGCTGAGTGCACACCCCCCCCCCCCCCTTATGAATTTGATAATTTAATTTTCTACTGAACTGGCCCACAGAACAATGGTAAGTTTGCTGGGCAAAAGTCACGATCGAAGTGTTTGTTGTTGTAGTACAGGAAAGTTGCAAATGTTCCAGCACTCAAAGTGAGAAATCAGCTTTCTCTGTGCGTTGTGGTCCGTGACGGGCTCATTCCTCACGGAGAGGAAGGGGCAGAGACCGTTCCGGTCACTGGCCACGAGCTCTCTTGACACACCGACAGAAAGAAAAGGGGACTCTGTGTGTGTGTGTGTGTGTGTGTGTGTGTGTGAACGCGCGCGCGCGCGCATGCTTGCACAGTGTGTGTGTGTGTGTTGTGTGTGTGTGTGTGTGTGTGTGTGTGTGTGTGTGTTGTATCTACCAACGACGGAAGGCATGCCAACCACTGGGGGAAAAAAAGCACGAAAGAACGGGGGAAAAAAAGACAGAAAGAGAAAGAAAGAAAGAAATGAAAGAAACTGAGACAGAAGAAAGAAGAAAAGAAAGAAAAGCGAGAAACAATGAAGAAAGAAGAACGTTTTCCGTGAATTACATGCAAATCTCCGCTCCACGACAGGTGAGAGAGAGAGAGAGAGAGAGGGGAGAGAGAGAGAGAGAGAGAGAGAGAGAAGAGAGAGAGAGAGAGAGAGAGACTTTGACACTTAGACATTGATATTTTATTGCCATTACCGAAGAGGTCTTTTGACAAGGGGGAAGAGGTAACAGAACAAAAACATTTCCCTCTTCCTTTTCTGCCAACAAATAGTACACATTCATTCCTAGTGTGTATCAAATCAAAGGTTAACAAAAACATATAAATTCGTAACATTTCCTTATGTCCTCACGCACAGGAGTAATGCAGTAAGGTTAGAAAAAAATCTAAGACTGACTCGACCATCCATTCAATCAAATGATGATATTGTATCTTATTGATCTTTTCCACATGCGATGCATGATAATATTCATTCAGAGAGAGAGAGAGAGAGAGAGAGAGAGAGAGAGAGAGAGAGAGAGAGAGAGAGAGAGAGAGAGAGAAGAGAGAGATGGCGAGCATGCGAGCGCATGTTTGCACGAACGAGATAGCAAACATGTTTTAAAAGAAAAATCCCCGCTTGAACCATCGGCATTCAAAAAGGAATAGACAAAATGCGCAGGGAACATCTCAACTTGACAATAATCTGTTCAGCAAGAATTTTTGAATATCTTCTCTGAAGACCTTCTAGTGTCGGGTTCTCCCTACTGTTTCTCCCTACCACTCCTTGCCGCTGTCCTGCTCCTCTCTTAGTGCATAGTGCCACCCCAAACCACTGTTTCCAGCCCTTTTCGCTGTCATCCCCCTTCCAGGCCCTGCTCGGTCAACATCGCCCTACAACCTCCAGCCCTCTTCACCAACCATATCCAGCCCTCTGTCAACAGCCCTATCCATCCCTCTGTCAACAGCCCTATCCAGCCCTCTATCACCAACCATATCAGCCCTCTGTCAACACCCTATCCGTTAGTCCAGCCCTCTATGACAACCCTGACCCTGCCAATACCCTATGCCCTGACACCCTACAGCCTTAGACCAACCTTACCCAGCCCTCTATCACCAACCCTATCCAGCCCTCTATCACCAATCCTATCAGCCCTCTATGGACAATCCTGACAACCCTATCCAGCCCTCTATCACCAACCCTATCCAGCCCTCTATCACCAACCCTATCCAGCCCTCTATTGACAATCGTATCCAGCCCTCTGTCAACAACCTTATCCAGCTCTCTATTGACAACCCATAGTCCACCATCCCCTCTATTGACAACCTATCCAGCCCTCCATCACCAATCATATACAGCCCTCTGTCGATACACCTATCAGTCCTCTGTCAACAACCCTATCCAGCCCTCTATCACCAATTTTTTCCAGCAGAGAATGAAAATATTTTCGTTCACGCCCACCTGTGATTCTGCCCAAAAAACCCCCCTTTTTCACATAAAAATCACGTCCATCAATATCATTTTGGCCCCAAAATTTAAAACACCGTTTTCAAAAAAAAATTAACGCGAAAAAAAGCAAATATTGACGAAATCATACATTAAAACGGGGGTTTTTCGTGCAGAATAACTGGGTGATCGTAACAAAAGAATTTACATTCTCTCCGAGCAAAAAAATTAAAGGATTTACAACTATTAAGTCCGGGGGGACTGAGCCCTTACTAATTTTTAATACGCTTTCTATTTCCCGATTTTAAAAAATCAGGGGTTTTTTCCATCTGGTTGGGTTATTTTTAATAAAAAAGAATTTAAAACCCTACGCTAATTTTAAATTTTTTAAAATTGGCTGTCCCCCGTAAAACGTATTTAATGAAATCGAAAAACCCCCCGCCTATTTGGTAGAAAAACCCTTTAAAAACTGTAGAGGGATACCCAGCAAAAAAATTTAGCACTGTTCTTAACTGTTGTAAATAAAACATAAAAAAATTTGGGGTTTCACAGAAAATCAGAGTCATCACCAAAATACTCATAATCCCCCTTTCTACAAGGCCGGTGTGCTAAGATATGTTTCCCCCGTTTTTAAAAAGCCAAAAATTCGAGAAAGGTTCTGGGAAAAAAACGTTCTCCTTTTTTCTTCAATTTTGGGAAAAAATTTATAGAAATTATAAGATTTGCCCTCTTTAAATTTTTTAAAACTTAATCCATTTTTCGCAATCTTTTTTTAAAAAACAAAAGTTTTTAAAAACCATTGGGTTTTTTTAAAATTTTTAATAAAATTCCCTTCTCGCCCAAATACCCACCCAGTTATTTTATTTTTTTTCGATATTTAAACCCCCACAAATTTTTAAAACCCCAATTTTTTTAAAGGGGAAACCCTAAAATTACCGCGCCTATTGTAAAATTGGGTAGGGAAAGGGCACACTTTTGGGTTTTTGGTTTTTGAGATGCGCATCTTTTTTTTAACTTTTAAAAAAAAAAACTATTAAAAAAAAAATGGTAGTTTTTAAAAAATTATTGAATTTTGCGCTTACAATGAGGCGCTTTTTTAAAACCCCAAATCTTTGGCTTCAGCAATTTAACCATTGCATAGATGGATTAGGTTTCCCAAGTTAGACTTGTAAACCACAAACTAAAATTTAAACCACCAATAAAGAGGACAGAGTCCCAAGCATGGTCATCCCCCCCTTTGGCTTTTTTCCAGATCATTAAATTTTGCCATTTCTGCGAATATGGCTGCGGCGTTTCATAGCAACCTTTTAAAAAACCATCTAATTTTTAGTAAGGTCAGTATATAACTTTCATTTTTTTTCCCAGTACAGGCAAAAATCTAACTGAACTAAAAGTGCCACTCCCTAACGACAACCGTTAAAATCCAAAAAAAAAAACCCCAAGGGGACAAAAAGCAATGAAAGAATCTGCAACGAATTTAACATTATCCTCAACGACTTTTAGAAAAAATTAGACCGCAATCTGGGTTAGGCACATTGTTTTGTGGGGCAAAAAAAGGGAAAAATACTTATGTACGGCCGGGCCCCACCTCTTTTAAACCAGACAAACAAGTTCGATTGGACCATAGAAAAAAAACACCCAATCCTGGCAACTTTAGCTTAGATAAAAGTAAGGCCTAACAAGCCGGGCGGCAAAGACTTAATGTCCATAAGGACATACGTTTGGTGTGTTTTTTTAGGGCGAAAGCACAGCTAAGCTGCATAGTAGCAATCTACGGGCTTTGATCCCCGAAACAATTTCTAGCCAATTTAGAAGATGCTATTAATTTGGGGTTGTTTTCCCTTTCCCAGCTAAAAAGGTTCAAGATTTTCTTGCACATCTAGGTAAAAGGTTGACTTTGTTGTGGCTTGGATTATACATGCTGTCTCTGCCTTAACTACAGTTGGCTAAAACAAAATTTTAAAATAACAAAATCCTCATAGTGGGACGACCAAGACTTAGGGCACAAAAAGCTTAAACAAAAAGGCTGCTACCCATTTAAAAAAAAAAAAAAAAATATTTAGCCCTGAAAAAACCGACCCAGTTATAAACACCCCAGAAAGGCCCCCACACCCAAAAAGCAGTCAGAAAGCACCCCGCCGTTATCTGCCTCCACTGACAGTCACACTAGCGAAAAGACAGCCCTTGTTGTATTTTTTAATTTTTTACGGTTGGCAAATTTTATTTCACAAAAAAATTAATCCGACAGCACTCCTAACGTACAGATGGTCAGCCATATAACCAGCAATTTTTGCCAAGTAACAAAACCCAACAACAACACTGCCCAAGCAGGCAGGGCATCAAGCGTTTTGGCGCTAACTTCTTTAAAAGTTTGTAGATGATTAATTTTTTTTAAACCCAACTTTTTCCCGGCTGAGGCGTTGGGGGAGCTACTGGCCCCCTTGGGGGCACTGCCGGTTTAAAGCATAAACGGGGGTAGAGTAGCAAACCCCCAAAGGTGTTAATATGCTAAAATATGGAATTCCCTTTTTCCGAAAAGGTCCTTATCTTTCGCAGCGTTTGTGTTTTTTTAAAGTATTCGTTTATTTTTCTTATTCGCGTTTTGATCTAGCGGTTCTGTTTGTAGCGCATTCTAACCCGGCGCCCTTTGTTCATTAAATCGTATTTTCTCTTTTTTCAGCCTTTTCTTCTGGCCCTAAATTTCTATCGTCTGCTACCAGTTTTTTTTTTCTTTTCTTCTTTTTCTACTCCACCAAGTTTTGCTAAATTGTTTGTTGTTCACCCCCCCTTTTTGTTCATAAACCTCATTAAGCCCCCGGTTTTAGCTAGGCAATGGAGAATGTCAATTTTTTTTAACTGCGTCTCCTCTTAAAACTTGTTCAATTTTGCTATTAGTTTTTCTGCCTTTTAATTGATTCATTTGCTTCTTGAGTTAACCTTGAAGGGAATGTTTTTTATTTTGATTGTTTGGGAACTTTGCCCAAAGTTCTGTAAAAGATAAAAGCTTCGGCTCAAGCTCAAAAAGGTTTAATTGTTTGCCTTAGAATAGGGGGGTTTTCGCCCCAATTTGCTTGTTTTAAAAAATTGTTTGGGTTTTGCGTTGAAGTAAAATTTTACGCGTCTCCCCGCACCTTTTTTATATAAAAAAACCCCCAACTTCCCCAAAATTTTTGGATCAAGATCCTGGTAGCTCTCGTCCTTTGCTTTTTTAGAAAGATTGAATTTCCCGCCGCAAAAAGTCTTGGGGGCTTTAGGGAGTGAAGAACCTACTCCCCTTTTAGTTTTTGACGAGTTTAAGGAGTGAAAACCTCCCCCCTTTAGGGTTTCTCAATTTGGGCCCCCGATTTTTAAGCTTCTTTCAATGAGGGGCCCGTTTTTTCATCTTTTTTCTTCTTCTCCACCACAGGATCAATGGGTCAAAAAATTCCCCTTTTTTTATTTTTATTTTTTTTGGTTTTTATAAAAAATGAACTCATCGGTTGTGACCCGATCCATCAGAAAAGGAAGGAAAACCCCTGGCGTAAAAGGTTAAGGCAGACCTTTTCTAGGTAAATTCCCTCAACAGTTTTGGGGACAAACTTTAATAGTCCCAAATTTCCCCCGATTTGGCGCTGACGATGTTATAAAGCCGGCACTGCCCAAACTTCATTCAAAATGATATTTAAAACACAGATCCTAAGACTGTTTTTTTGTAATTTGGGAGGGCCCCCCGTTAAACTATAGCAATCAACTGAGGGTAGAGAAGTCTTTGTACTAAGCGAGGCAGACATTTTTGCCCTATATTTTGATCTATGGCGCCCAAAAAAAAAAGAAAAGAGAAAGTTTATCGGGAAACAAAGCCCAAACGGGTTTAAAAAACGGCTTAAAACGGGGGGAAAGGATGATGTAAAGATGAGGGAGTAGCAGAGCATTTTTCAACAGATTCTGCATCCCCCGTTTTGGTTGTTAAGCGCTTGCCTTTTTCCAAAGGTTTCGCTAAAAGAAAAAATTTCTTATGAATGACATTTAATCCAGCGATTCGTCGTTCTGTCTGAAGACCTGAAGCTAAATACGCGGTTTGGACATTTTCTTTGGTTTTGATGTTTTACTAACCCAATGGCCCGAAAAAAACTTAACCCAGTATAAAAATAAAAAGTTATTATTATGAAAGAGTTATACACTCCCCACAGAAATAGAAACAAGCGGACACTCTCTGGGGAAATACATCTAAAACGTCTCTGAATCTTTAAAAGGGAATTTTTTTCTTGTTTACTGAAGGAAAACCTTTTCAGAGAGAATCAGAACGTTTTATAATCCAAAAAAAAGGGAAAGGTGACTGTGCAAAAAGGAATTTGATCAGTTGTATCTGGTCGTGGACTTTTTTTCCCACCAACACTTTTATAATAAGAAAGATGTTTGCTGGAGGTAGGCAAAGAGATCCCCAGTTGATGTGTATTAAAAAACTTCGCCTTTTTTGTGTAAAAATCGAAGAACTTTAAATAAAAGGGCTTGGTTGGTTTTAGATCACATTTGAAACAGATTGTTTGGAAGTGGAAAAGGGTAGGGCAAGATGGATAAAAAAAAAATCACAAGAAAGCAGACGGAAACGGCCCAAAAAAAATCATGTTTTTTATGGTTTGTGATGGCCTTAAAAAAATTTTAAAAAAACAGGCCCAAAAGATGTGGTTATTAAAAGCAGAAAAATATTCTAAAAAAAACGATGGATAGCTTAAAGTTTTTTCCCAAAGATCCGCATTTCTCTTATCGTGGGATTCGGGGTGTGGGAAAAATGTTTCGTCTTGATTTTTTCAAAAAAATACAGGGTTTTATTTCGAAACAACTTTTTTTTTAAATTTTCACAACCATTAAGCCAACAAGTCTTAAAAAAAAAAAGTTTATTTGGACAGCAGAATATTTCTAGTTGATCTAGCGAAAAAACTGGGATGTTTTGAACATTACTATAGACATTTGAGGGAACGAAACACTGTTTTTATTGTGACTGTTAGCTGAAAGGGGAAATTTTTAAAAAAAAAAGCTCTGCAAAACTACCTTAGTGAGCCACGCCTTATTCTGTGTGGGGTTTTAAATCAAAAAAAAAAATGCGTTTAAAAGACTTTCGATCGCAGTTAAAATCGGTTGTATTATTTTACACTAAGGACAAAGATAGCTTTGAAGAATGTTTAAGTGAAAATTATATAATAAGAGACAAAGATGAGTTAAAAAGAGATAAAAGAGCAGTTAGAAAAATCTAAACACGCTAAGCTATGCTTACGGACTGACCCCCCAGTTCAAATACGTTTGTTTATTTTAATTTTAATATTAAAAAGAATGTCTCGAGGGCCGGAATCAAAAGCGCACCTAGCTCCTAAATGCACTGCAGTAGAGCTAAAAGACCTAGCAGACACAACTGAGTTTGATTCAATAGGAGTGCCAGGAAATGTTTATGATTTGAATACACAGATGATGGGGTTTACAAACGAACAGCAATTGAAGACAAAAAATACAGCAATATCCTACCCTAGAAGAGATAAGAAAGTTAAGGGCAAACGATTTTGGCAAAACACGAATACAAAACTTCATAAAAGAGAGAATGCTTGGGCGTTGCTTCCTGAAATTGCTTGGAATTTAAAGTTTGAACTAAGAAGCCCCAATATATACTTAAATAAGAAAAAACAATTTTAGAAAAGCCTTAAATGAAGGGCCCTTTCTTGTTAGCTAGTTCCAGGAACACAACAGAAAAAACAGATTGAAATAACTAGGCAGGGTTCTAAATATTTGCTACAGAGAAAGAATTCCTTAGCTGAAGTGGGGGGGCGACACCGTCGGCTTTAGAATTACCCCAAAACTAAAATTTCACTACTAGGCAAATGTGATGATTTTTTCGCTTATTTATTACTCCGAGGGAGGGAATCCTAGTTTCCAGAAACATACGCTAATTAGAGGTATACAAATAAAGGCTGAAAACTTGGATGCCCCTCTTAAGCTCGTTATGCAATTACTAAAAACGGAGATGAAATAAACACCCATGTATCATTCTGACAAGGTTACTGTGAGGGTTTGAAAAAGGGAAAAAACTAACATACTCGACTTTATTTTCATTAAGTATGTTGATTTTATTGCGTTTTACTCTGTTGATGAAGTGCTGCCAGAAGATAGGGATAAGATTAATTAAAAAAATAATCTTATTTAAAAATGGAGGTTCACAGTTTAGGTTAGAGCAAATAACTGAACTTCAAAAGGAAATAGAAGCGACTTGGATAAATAAGAGTTACTAAAAAAGAAATATGCTAAAGCTTTAAATGCTCTTTCTTAAAGTAATTACTTGCTCATCAGCTGTAGCTAGCGTAAGTGCTGGGTCTAGTGTTGCCGTTTTAGCTACTGGTGCTGGAGCGCCAGCCTCTTTAGCATTAGGAGGTCTCGGTTAGGTTTTGGTGCTATTTCTATGATTGTAAGCGCTGTTTTAAAAATTAACTCCTAAATTACAAAAGCAACACTGCCCTTGTAGCCCTAGATCAGCAAAACTTTGTTCATTTAAGATTAAGAATAAGCAAATCATTACAGGATGAAAACATTTACGGACGAAGAATTTCAGAAGCTTATGGCTGACGGCGAGGATTACAGACGACAAAAATTGAACTTCAAAAGGAGTGGAGAAAGACTTTTACTTCACACAGGTAGACCTGAGCGATTAAACAGAAAAATTGAAAAAACAAACACATGATCGGTTAAACCCAAAATAGAAACCAAAAAAAATTAAGTTTAACAAAAAAAAATATAAGTTTAACAAAACTAAATACTATTTTTTTGTTAACTCATTTTGTTTGGCGGGACAACTTGCAACTATCACGAACAAAAGATCTTTTAGGGGCAGGCTTTTAGACGTGTAGCCCGCTAGAAGAGAGAGTCTCTCTTAAATAAATATACGGGGAGGGTCTGTTTTCATGATTCTTTCAACTTCATATACATCTACGCTCCAATGGGGTCTTGGCTCTAATTCTAACTCGCCTTCTGCCTCTCCAGGAGCATACAAGTATCTTACTTTAGTCCAAACGGCAAGAGTTTTTGAGTCCCCTGCACATCTTCAGTAATGCTAATTTTTTTTAATTTGATTGCGTTTACTGGTTTAAGGCCTGTTGCTTTAAATTCTTCATTGTTCATGGCACGTAAGAACTGCCGGCAATCTCTAACCCATTCTGTGTTGCGTTCTCTGTACTTCGTAGTGTACTTTCGTAGTGTCCATAATTTCTCTGTGATATTGATAGGTAAACAGACGTTCAGCTAGATTCTTATTAAAGTTTTCTACTAGGGCTTGTGATCGATGGTTGCCTGGGATCCCTCTCTTAACTGTAACATGATGTTTTAAAAACAACTGGTTTACAGAGCCTTTAAACTCTTTTCCATCATCAACCTGGATCCAACCTAGGATACTTTAATGGGCCCTCGCATGTATATTTGTTGTAAAGCCACAGCCACAGCAGTTGAGCTTTTATCCGTTAAAGGTTCAGCGTCTTTGTATCTTGAAGCCATGTCAACAACTGTCAGAGCATACTTAAACTTTTTTCTTCAACTTTGTCATGTGGAAGATACAACAAGTCCATCTGGTGGGTGTCATTAGGAACTGAGTTAACAATCTAGGCCTTTTATTCTTTTTGGGGCAGGCAGATATATTTGCCAAATTGCCTGTTTTGAAAGCCAGTTCTTTCGCATCTAATTCAGACACTCTAGCAGCTTTACTCAGTTTTCCAATAGCAGTCTTTCCTTTCCAATACCCTTTAGGAGAATAATAGATTTTGTACTTCGTATTGTCCATAAGAAGGACTGTTATTTTAATTGTATTTTTAATTGTTTTTAGATTGTTTGTGCAAGAATATAGATTGCTCCATAGCACCCACAATAAAACCAATTTCTGCTATTTTCTGTTCTTCTGATGGCTCATAAAAGTCAGACAGTTCTGGCGGGGGTGATGTTAGAAACTTCTTTCCTGTCACTAAGTAATACTCATTCATTGCCTCATCAACGTCTGTAAATGTGTGCTCTGCATGACCCTGTTCTACTTAACTTTTTATTAATAAAGTCTAAGTGAGCAATTCGCCTTTTCTCATAAGCGTCTCTTGCCTTAGCTAAATCTTCTATTGCCTTGTTATGGCGTTCTCTCTCTTCATCAGACCGCAATTTACTAAACATATAATTGCTTCCAGAGAAGGCCAAGGCATTAACAATAGCTCCTCCTACCATCATAACTACTCCCGCCATCTTTTATAAATCAATATTTCTTATGAATTAATCTTTCTATGAACTAACATTTCTTGGAATAATCCCCTGTGCAACAAGAAAGTCTTTAGATGCAATCCCCGCAGTAATTACAACTATAACCTTAACAACGTCCTCAATGTCTAACCTTCCTAGATCCGCCGGCTTCATTTTAAACATTGTTTTTTTTGCTAACACGCTATAGCTATACTAAGGCCGCTAATTACAGCAGAATGGTAAATCGTATTGATAATCTTTTTTTCACTCATCTTTTTATTCAATAAAAAATAATTAAAATAATCATAATACGAAAGGCTGTCTATATGCTTTTTAATCATATAATCTTTTGTTGTTAAGCTAAAAATAAAGTTACAACTAGTTTTGGCGAATCTTCTATCTTCCCATATTGGGTGGTTTTATTCCTAACAAACATTTGCAAGGGTTGAATAAACTATAACACCAACGATATGCACTGCAAAATTCACCAGCGTTAAACTCATGGTTTTAAAAGTATTATATTATTTTTTTTATTGCATTTATTAAAAATGGATTGTAGACTAACTATTAAAGAGTGAGGAGCAGCAGACTACCCCTTAAAAACACTGCCCTAAAGAAAGATATAATCTCTAGCTGCGTGTGGAAAAACTAACAGTATTTAGGTGTTGAACCTAAGTATTGAACAAAATCCAACAACTTCTACATCAGACGTTAATTGAGAAATAATACTGCCCGGTAACGAAGCACAGCTAGGGTCCAAAAATGGGTTAGATCGGTGTGTCAGACAAAAATTATCTATATGCTAAGTTAGTAAGTAAGATGCACCAGTTGATTCAGAAGAAGATTTAAATACGACTTATCACAAGATCCGGTTTTAAAAACAAGTGCGCTAGAAACACTTGCATGTGAACAATGTATCACAGATTTGGACGATGTTATGCCCATATCATATGGGAATAATTACTTTTAAATCATAATAAATTTGATCATATTAAATTTTAATCGCAATAAAACATATGAGGCGATCAGGGAGAAGAAGACGCAGCAGGACGCAAACCCAGCAACCGCTCCCGCAGGAGCAGAATGTACCGCAAGTGGAATGTACCGCAATTGAGTAGTGTTACTAAGACTAAAAGTCCTGGACGTGTTTGAGCGGGCGTAAACTGGCTGAATGGAACAGACTGAGAAAAACAAACCATCACAAAACAAAAATTGTTAATAGTAATACAACATCGCCGCCGCAAACAACAACCCAATTACAACAACACAACAAACGATAAGATGTATCATTATGATATTGGGTCTGCCAGCCGTTTGTTGGTGGTTTTTTAGGGCAAACAAATACCTAACACCATCCTAACAACAAGCCCGCAGCCCCCACAGTAAAAGAAGAAGAACACAGCTTCTGCAAAAAAAGAGCAACCTCCTGCAGTAGACCCATTTTCTATGAGAATAGTTTTTTAAAAGAATAGATAAAGTCCAAGTTAAGAAAACTAGATAAGAACAAGTTAATTAGTTTACAGAAAATACTATTTTTAAGATAAGTGTCAAGTAAATTACAAGTTAAGTGCAAAAAAATAAGTCTAGTTTTTAAGTACTTGTTAGGTTCTTAAGTTAAGTTTCTTGTTAGGTTCTTTAAGTTTAAGAAGTACAAGTCAAGTCAGTCTAGTAATCTTTAAATTCTCCAATGTCCTACAGCATATGAAAACTCAGGATTGACGTAAGTTCTCTTGTTATTTGCGTTAGATACTAAGATTTGTTGTTAACAGCATTGTGTTTAACTTGAAGAAATTAGAGCGAGATTAACATTTGTGTGATGAAATACTTTTTTTTCAAGAGGGCTTGCTTATGAAGTTATCGTGAGATTATATTTTTTTTTCTTGACAACTTCCTTTACTTATACGCTTTAGCCTTCTGCAATTACAGAATCTGGCTGGCAACGCCTATACATTCTTTTGTACCGCAAACCAACATATCTTGATAACTGTCCCATTAAGTTTCATCCTTCATCTTCCCAATCACTTTCCTTGTTCGCAGTTGAACGTAACCGGACTGTCTTATTGGATAGTCGCAATGTGTCGTACCACCCATCAACTCCTTTAGCACTTCCTGTTTTCCTAATTCATTGTAAAAGTTCCTTCTGTGGGGACACTAAAATAAAAAAACCTGTCAGTGTCTTGTGTAAAGGACTCTTGCTTCTGGGTACAGCGGTTTAAAGAAGTCCGTACAAGAAATCTAACATCAAAACTATGACAACTCTAATACGGTAAAAGCCGATAAACACTGGCTGACCTAACTTAACATCCTTTTTCTTCATCATAATGCCGACCAGGTTGTCTTAAAAATCTTCTAAAGTCTTGAATAGTTAGTTAGAGGTCAAAACCTTAATTGCTGGTTTTCTTTGTAACTAAATTCACATCTTTAACGCTTTGTGTGGATTTTCCATGTTTTGCCAAAACAGCGTTGTTCATCAGCTTAAAAGAAGCTTTTTCTGAAGCATCAGTGGCTTGAGTCTAAGATCAGTGTTCTTCTTGAATGTATGGCTCCATAAAAGGCTCATGGTCAAAAGCAATGATTCTATGAACGGCAGTCAGCTTTAATCCGTGTCTTCAATAAACACTGTAGGAGTCCTGTAATGGCACACATATTTAGTCTTGTGTCGAAGATTAGGCACAAGTATAGGCGGTTCAATGGGGATCTCATCGTTAATTTTTCCTGCGGCTAGGGAGTAATCGTTATGGAGAACGTGTAATTCTTTAGGATATTCTAAGACTACTTACCCAAAAAAAGATTAGGTCCTATTTGCTATCAGGGTCGGAAGCTGTGCGACAACATACCTAACACAGTATTGACATCGTGAGGGCCCCTTTTATCATTATAAAGTTTCTCAGTGGGGAGCGGTTGACTCAAGCCCATCCAAACAGTTGTTAGCGTCTAAGTACATTAGATAGTGGATGGAATATGGGATCATAATCGTCCTAAATAATTTGTTGTTAGCTTTGCATAAGGATGAGAGTCCATGCTAATACCTCCCCTCAACCCATCTTCAATGCGATACATGGAGTGTGGGTATATCAGATATCAAGTCCAATCTGGATGTTTGTAACTTTTAAGAAAGCGTCCCAAGAAAGGCCTGGGCAGAGATGGTAATGTGACGAGTCAAAGTTGTAATGCAATCATCCTGACAGATCTGATAAATTCTGAAAAGAACGTCTTCCAATAAACACACGTCACCAAATAAATATTGTACATTATAGTCAACCGAACCAACGTTTCCACAGTGTAAATCAGTCCAGCCTTTCTGAGCGTATACATAATCAGAGTCAGTTATGTCAAATGCCTCTAAGACCAACCCTATCCAGGCTCCTCTATCAATAACAGCCCAAATCCATCACTCAAATGACAGACCCTATCCAGCCCACTATCAACCAAACCCTAACAGCCCCACAATCACACCAACCTCAATCCACGCCTCTATCCCCACCCCCTATCAGCCCTCTACAACAACCTATCCAGCCCACTATCACCAACCCTATCCAGCCCCTCTATCACCAACCCTATCAACCCTCAGTCACCAACCCTATCCAGCCCTCAGTCACCAACCCATATCGAGCCCTCTATCCCAACCCTATCCAGCCCTCCTATCACCTAACCCAATCCAGCCCACTGTCACCAACCCTATCCAGCCCTCCTATCACCAACCCTATCCAGCCCTCTATCACCAACCCTAGACCAGCCCTCTGGTCATCAACCCTATCCAGCCCTCAATCACCAACCCATCCAGCCCTTCCATCACCACCCTATCCAGCCCACTATCACCAACCCTATCCAGCCCTCAGTCACCAACCCTAATCCAGTCCTCCAATCACAAACCCTATCCAGCCTCTGCACCAACCCTAATCCAGTCCTCTATCACCAATATTACCAGCCCTCTATCACCGACCCTATCCAGCCTCTATCACCCCCCTTTCCACCCCTCTATCACCAACCCTATCCAGCCCTCTATCACCAACCCTTTCCAGCCCTCTATCACCAACCCTATCCAGCCCAACCCTATCCAGCCCTCTGTCACCAACCCTATCCAGCACTCTGTCACCAACCCTATCCAGCCCTCTGTCACCAACCCTATCCAGCCCAACCCTATCCAGCCCTCTATCACCAACCCTATCCAGCCCTCTATCACCAACCCTATCCAGCCCTCTGTCACCAACCCTATCCAGCCCTCTGTCACCAACCCTATCCAGCCCTCTATCACCAACCCTATCCAGCCCTCTGTCACCACCCTATCCAGCCCTCTGTCACCAACCCTATCCAGCCCTCTATCACCAACCCTATCCAGCCCTCTGTCACCAACCCTATCCAGCCCCCTATCACCAACCCTATCCAGCCCTCTATCACCAACCTATCCAGCCCAACCCCTATCCAGCCCTCTGTCACCAACCCTATCCAGCCCTCTGTCAATAAGCACAGAGCAGTCGCAGGGCAGGGAACAGCGCTGTTTGGAAAATTCAGGTCTTTTGTTTTGATCATCATATAGCTGCGCACGCGCGCGAACGCACGCACTCACGCACACACGCACGCACGCACGCACTAACGCACACACGCACGCACTCACGCTCGAGCCGGGGACACACACACAACACACACACACACACACACACACACACACACACGCACTCACGCCCATGCGCACGCACGCACACACACACACACACCACACCACACGCGGATGACGTCACAGGAAATGGCGGAGACTGCCAGCAGTTAACTTTTCTCGCGAGGTAAAAGTTTTTGCAAGTGGCTAAGACATGAAATCCAGAAGTAACGGCACTCCTGCGTGCAAACGTATAACTCGGGCTTCCCAACGACGGTCAACTTCGAACGCAAGCACGCCCGATCGTTCGGAGAGTCATCAACGCGACCCACGAAACGAGAAGCCGTCCACTGATCCTACACCAACGACAGTGGATTCTTCGAACGCGTCAGTGTGCAGCGGCGTCATCTCGACACCTGTGCTGTGCGCAACATCCGACCCAACGCCTGACTTACCGCAAGTCATTTTAAATCTTTGCTGCCGAATATCATCCCTAGAAAAAGCAGTGGAGTTCAAAACGGCATGATTCAGAACATCGCCAAGCCGAAAGTTTCCATGACGACCACGGAAACACAAACAGACCCCTGCCCTCCAGCTGGACCCACCTACGCTGAAGTGGCGGGAAACCGATTGTCGTCAGGCGTTGCGAGTCATCACTGCACAGCACAAGACGTCTGCTGCAGAAAAAACCATCGAAGAAAGGTGAGACTAACAAAAAGGTGTCTGCCCTAGCCTTTCGAAGACAATGCGCAAACCCTCAAGGTGACACTAAGAGATGACGTCAAGTACAAATCTCGTCATCTGTAGATTCCAAAAACAAACAAACCAA
>CM031603.1:95771037-95792708 GCA_018398815.1 Conus ventricosus
GCGTAGATAGATAGACAGTGTAGATGATGGATGGATAAATAATAGATAGAAAGACAGAAAGATAGTAGATAGGTAGACAGACAGACAGGCAGGCAATTATAAGATAGATAGAAGATAGATTGATAGATAGATATTTACATACATACATACTTACAGACAGACAGACGGACAGATATGCATACATACATACATATACATACATACATACATACATACATACACACACACATACATACATACATACATAACAAAGTCATGACTTAGGAGCAGAAAAAACCCATTTTTCAACGGCACTTCGCAAAGAATCACTGACCACTACCCAAAAGCAGATAACTCCAAACCAGTCCTGCCTTTGGCGGTGTAATACGACAAACGAGGAAGTTTACAGACTTTGTCAAATGGTGAAGCCCAATACAGATCTCAATAGTTCTATGGACATAGAGGACAGAGACAGAACACTTTCACATAGTCTGGACTCTGATTCTTTTTTTTTTTCAATTTTTTAAAAAAAAATTCATGCAGATACATGACCTTAACAAACATATACATAAACTAGAAAGAAAAACAACTACCATACATACATGCACATACGTCTACAGATCACCAGATGAGAGTTTAAGGTATTACATCATGAGTCCAATTGCATAATATAAGACGGGGTAAATACATTAATGAACATATTCAAACTTTTTATGAACTTTTCACACACACACACACACACACCACACACACACACACACACACACAACAACCCACACACGCGCGCGCGCGCGCGCGCGCGCGCGCGCGCGCGCGCGCGCGAATCTGTACGCATCTGTACAAACATTTGGGAGTGTTAAGTCTGAAAGGGAAAGTGAACCACAAAGACTTCAAAAGAAAAAGAAAAAGGTTAACCTATAATATAGTAGCATTGTATGATATATTATGATAGAAGCATAACTAGCGAACATTTAGACATGGGAAAAAAATGGTTTGTATGTCAGCCATTTTTCAAAAAACATTGTATAGCATAAGCTTAAATATGCATTATGTTGCTCGATTTTATATCTATAGTTCAATTTTTTTCAAAAAAGATGTTGTTTGTGGAAGGCTTCCTTCTAATTTGCATGTGTATACGTAATGTTTTGCTAGTAATATAATGAAATATAAAAATATCATTAGTATTGATAGTTACATCGAAGCCCAATAATATCAAGGATGCCGTTAATTTCATATTCTCTGCGTTGACACATTTTTCTTTAATCAAACCAACAAAAGAAGTCCAAAACTGTTGAACATAAGCACATTTCCAAAGGGTATGGACTCTGATTCTGTTTTCATTCATCTAAAATCCACTCCTCCTTTAAGAGAGATAACTGTTGTCTTTTGATTTAAAGCCGAAGTTCAAAAGGTCAAGGAAGGTCAGAATTACCTTCTTCCTCCTTCCGAAATATGTACCACTGTTATTTTCTGCGCGCCATAAATAGTAACAAATGTGATTGGTAGTCATACTGCGCGGCATTTAGGGCTCTCCGCAAACTCTCTGCCTTGCAATTGTGTGGCTTTTGTCTCGCCGTGGGAGCACATACTACCGTCGCGGCTTGTTAGTGTTTGCTTCTTCTTGTTTTATGGAACGTTTCCTGTCAAAACAAATTTAGAGGACAAACTTCAAAACCGGAAAGAGAAACTGGCAAAAATCTCTCTCTCTCTCTCTCTCTCTCTCTCTCTCTCTCTCTCTCAGAGAGAGAGAAAAAACAAATGCACGTGCGAATATTATTATTCCAGATATATAGGGAGACAGACAGACCAACAGGCAGACAGACAGACAGTGAGTGTGGTGTGTGTGTGTGTGTGTGTGTGTGTGTGTGTGTGTGTGTGTGTGTGTGTGTGTGTGTGTGTTCGTGCGAGCGCGCGCGCACTTTGTGATGGGTGTGTGCTTGCGTGCATGCGCGAGCACATGTGAACACGTATGCGTGTTTGATATTTGCCAACGAAGGAAGGTACGCAGACCACTGAAAGAAAGATAGCACGAAAGAAAGAAAGAAAGAAAAAAGGAAGGAAGGAAGGAAGGAAGGAAGGAAGAAAGAAAGAAAGAAAGAAAGAAAGAAAAGAAAGAAAGAAAGGAAGGAAGGAAGAAAGAAAGGAAGGAAGGAAGGAAGGAAGGAAGGAAGAAGGAGAGAGGAAGAAAAGAAGGAAATAAGAAGAACGAAAGTTAGAGAGAAAGAAAAGAGAAAGAAACGAAGGAGAGAAAGCGAGAAAGCGTAAAAAAAAAAAAAAAAAAAAAAAAAACATTCTCCATGGATTGCACGCAAGTCGTTCTCCACAGTTTGTGTTTGTGCGAGAGAGAGAGAGAGAGAGAGAGGAGAAGAGAGAGAGAGAGAGAGAGAGAGAGAGAGAGAGAGACAGACAGACAGACAGACAGACAGACAGACAGAGCGTGTGAGTGCACGTGCTCGTGTAAGATAACAAACCTCTTTCAACCCAGTCTCGCCATCAACATTCAAAGAGAGACAGACAAAACTAAATACAGAACATCTCAACCTTCCAGTTGTCCCAATGTGCCAGAAGAACGGCATGTCAGAAAAGAACTCTCCAAGACTGCACAGAACAGTCTCGGGTTGTCCCACGAAATGAAATCCTCGGTGGATCACCTCACGCCCCACTCCTACATCCCACCCCACCCCACCCCACCCCCTTCTCCCCTGCTAACATGACGACCACCCTGTCTCCCCTCCTCTTCCATTTCCTGAATCAGGCCACCACCTTCACACTGATCTGCAGGAAGCAGCTGACGGCGCCACCAGACCCCGTGCCAAAGAGCCGTGAGGGAATGACCTTGTGGAAGTGTTTGCCTTCTCTGTAATGTTCCCCCAGGGCCAGCTGCATCAGACAGAACGTACAGACACAGAGCATCTATACAGGGCTGTTGGTAGGTGCCAGGTCGTCTTGAGGAGCGACAAGTATAAGTGTGTGCACGTGCATGCAAGCGTACACACATGGTAGTGTAAACATACAACGCACGTGCGCTCAGACATAAACACACAAACACGTGCACGCACGCACGCACGAAACACACACACAACACACACACACACACACACACACACACACACACACACACACACACACAAAAACAGAGAGGAGAGAGAGAGAAAGAGAGAGAGGAGTTGGATAACAAAACATACAATAAGTGATGGGGAAAGAAGAAGGGGTTGGTTGGGGTCTAAATAGGAAACGGTGTTTTCGTGAATGATTGAATGATTGTATTTGAAAACACCCTTTTTTTTAACCCTGTTGGACATAGAGGATTTGTGCCTGACAGACCGCAAATGGAAGCTCATTCCACACAGTTTGGGTATGGGGGGGGGGGTGGAGGGTGGTGGTGGTGAGGGGGGGGGGGGGGGAAGACAACAAAGAAGACTGTTCTCCTCTTAGGATTTTCAGCTGACTGGAGAAATTTCAGTGCTCCCGGATTCCAAGATGATAGAAGCGTTTTTGCTGTTGTTGTTCAACAATTCCTACAATTGTAACCGTTAAAATGAAACCAAAATGTGCACAGACTACTAGAATTCGTCCAAAATCTCATTATCCAGTACATGGGATTCAAGAGAACATGTTTATTTTGACAGTCCCTTTTTTTTTTTTTGTTCTTTATTGAAAAGATTCACTCTTGTGAGTGCCAGCGCTTTTCCCATGAGAATGTTCTTTTCGCGATAACCATGATTCTGCACGCGCAAAAATCATCCCTACCCTAACATACCCTGTGAGTTGTGCTTGCGCTCACGTTGTCCCTGCACCCCCCTAACATGTGCGCCTCGCAGACCCAACGTATTGAGGCCAGTGGAGGTGATTCCTAATTCTCGGTGAATAGTATATGTGTTTGGCATATCCAATATTTCTTCCGTCTTTGACGTCTTCAAGGAATGGACTGAACACATGGTACAACACTGGTGCAGATTGTAAAAGAGAATGTTGTGTTTCTCCTGTTTGTACAGTGTCAACCTCGGTGTAATGTCAGTGGAGGAAGGACTAGCGCACAGCCCAAACACACTCACAGCTTGCTTACGATTCATTCATATTTTCATGCATTCGTCACATCAAACCACTAGTAAAGTCTATAACTTTACTACACATGATCATAAGAACAAAAACATCAATGCATATGGAATCAAATGAAATAAAACATTCTCTCTTTCCTGAACTTCACAAAATCATTTATCTAAACATCATTAACAAACCCCGGGGTTTATAAACAGATTTCTATTTTAAACCTGGCCAGGTGATTTAATATTCACGAATCACTGTCTTTTCTTTTCTTTTCTTTTTCTTTTCACTGTCACTTTCACAACACGACACAACTGCTGGCACCGGTTTTGGTTGATGGCGCCTGGTCAGGTGGGGACTGTTGGCGTTGGTCTGTGTTCTGCTTGGCGAAGTGACGCTGCCAGGTATGAGGTCGAACCCCCGGTTAGGGTAGATAGTGACTATCAACATCGATCTGTTCTCCTTTCTTTCTTCCTGCATTAACGCATTGCACTCTCTTCTCTCTCTTCTAGTCTGCTCTTATCAAATGGACATGGTTGCTTTTCTTTTCTTTTTTCTTTTCTTTCTTTTCTTCTTCATAATTGGGCAACTCTCTCTTCTCTCCACATCTCTCCTCAGTCCTTCCTTGCAGACTATCTCATGCTAATTTTTCCAACTTGGTTCTCTTCTCTCCTCCCCTCATCTCTCTCTCTCTCTGCCCTTCTTCCTGCAGAAAGCTCCATCAGAACCCCCTCTCTCTCTCTCTCTCTGTTCGTTCTCCCCCTCGTTCTCTCTGTTCGTTCTCATTCCCTGCCTTCCTGTAGGCGAGAGCCTTACTTTCCCGAACTTCTCCCTCTTCTCTCGTCTCTGTTCGTTTTCTCTTCGTTCTCCCCGTTCTCTCCACTCTCACATCCTCTTTATTCGTTCCGATCTGTCCAAAAAGGGCGGGTCCCATTGGTCAGTATTTTTACCGCCCTGACACCCGAAGTTATCCCCTCTAATTCCATTGGATGTTCAAATCTGACAGTCACGCCTACACACCTTACTCTCTGTGGTGGTTTCAATTGGTCATTTAATTGATTAGCCAGATTTCACCCCACACACATCCCTTTCCCCCCCTTTCTTATTTTGACTGGTCCCGTGTGGTTTTAAGTCGTGGACATGGTCAGTGAAAAAGTGGCTAGTGAGTCTGGGTGGGCCCCACGACGTTGAGTAACAATGACGCTGGTTCCACAAGTGGCTAGATGGAGTCTGAGCCCGGCGCTACGACTCGTCTCGCTAGACATCGAGGCGTCGGTCAAAACGGCTTAGTCAGTTGGGTGGATCGCACCGCCCCTGTGAAGCCTCTCCACTAAGCTTAATTGGCCGGATCCAAAACCATGGGCCCGGTCTACTTTGGCGCCTGAATGTTTGAGTTTGGACTTATGCCCGAACAAATTGGCTGGCGACTCCCAAGTTAGGTTGTTTTCATTTTTTTGTCCGTGACAATTTTCCCCCTTGCAAAAGACCATGCTCCGAATTGTCTCAAAACAACGGTACAAAAAAGACACAACCGAATTTGTGACACACAGCTACCGCGCAAAGTTTGGAAAATACTTTACAACCAACGGTTTACAAATTATAAAATACATCATTAGTAAATACCACTCCAATGAGTTATAAATTGACGTGCGCTCTTGCGTTATTTCAATCATTTTATAACGACCTCTGTGCGCACTTATGCCATTCCCCTACTGCGGATTTGCCATATCTTCTCTCACAATTCTTATGAAAAGCACAATATAATATGATCACGATCCATGACACTTCACTGAGGAGTCCCCATCCTCACTTTTGCAAATAAATGCATCACTACACAAGCGACTGTATGCTCCAGCATAACTACATCCACATGAACAAGTCTACAAATAAAATATGAAAAAGTCTCACACACAAAAAAAATATGAACCTAGCCAACTGGGAATGAACCATATCCAATCAAATAACTGTCATCAAACATTTTATCAACAAAGCACCCCGGATATGACTGATTTCCCTCTGGTTGCAGCTTGCTAGACTACACGGCTTAAATAGTCAGCTCCGACATTCTGTCAAACGGGAATGTACTGCACTCGGTACCGTAGGGCTGCGTGCCATTGCCCAACGCAGAACTCTGCTGTTTTTCGGGCTGTGCCTCCTGCGGGAATTTGGTGGTTGGTGATTTTGTCTCTATCACGAACTCTTTCCCATACAAGTATTTGTGGAATTTCTGCACGGCCCACACGACCGCTAAACACTTCCTTCTCCCCGTTGCGTACCTTTTCACACTTTGTCAACTTCCTGCTAGCTTATCTCACAGGAAACTCGACCCCTTCGTGCTCCTGCAACAATACTGCCACCTATCCCACCACCTGATGCATCTGTCCGCAACGGGAATGGTTTGGACATATCTGGTAGTTTCAAGATGGGACGGGAACCTAGTCTTTCCAACACCGTCTGCAGTGCTTGCTCTGCAGCGCCCTGACCACTCGACCACTGGGGTTTTCCCCTGCCTTGACCAAATCCTGAGAGGACTCGTGATTGCAGCAAAGTTTGGGACAAACTCCCTATAGAACCCAATAAAACCTAGCAGACTTCTGATTCTGTTTTGGTCTTTGGTCTCTCTGAATTCATCATCTTCTCCCCTTTTCCCTCTTTCCGGCTGCTTTGTGTCGCCTCCGACAACAAAACCTAGGAACTCCTACTGTCTAGCCCTTCATACAGTGACACTTTCCCGTATGACTCTTTGGAAACTTAGGTAACAAAATTCCCTTCTTCTGTGGGTTTCTTTCTTCTCATCAATGATTGCTTCTGCGCCTATGTGCTGAGTCTCACGCTGAATATATTTGCGGAGGAAATTTGCATGGAAAGTTCTGGTTCCATTCACATAAATTCGGTAATCTCGACCGACCTTTTCAGTGATGGTGAAGGGTCCTTTCCAATGCATCGCAGCTTGTTGTGAACCCGTGGAAGCAGTACCCGGACTTGATCTCCCGCCTTGAGGGATTGCTTCCTCACCTTTCTGTCATATTGCTTTTCTGAACGACCCTAGCCTTCCGCAAATTTCCTTTGCAACCTTACACGTCTCTTTACCTGTGCCCCCCTTTTTGGAACAGGGCGAGATTGGGCCAATCAGATCGACGGCCACTCTCCTGAATGGTGTGTCAATTAAAGGGGGATGTTTAAGAGGCGCCTTCCCCTTCACCCCTTGTGGCTGGGCCCCTTTACACAATCACATGACTGAAGAAACCGCTTTATGTCTGCCATTGCCCCTGGCCAATGAAAATCATCAAAGACTCGGTCAGCCGTTTTTTTACCGGTGCCGAGATGACTCGCCATGAGCGACTCGTGACCCACTGACATGACAGTGTCACGATAACATGCTGGTACCTCTAACTGAGTGGTCACCTTACCTGTCTTCCCTTGGTGAACACTCGGTACAAACAGCCCGCCTTTCACCAGAAATTCTGTCTCACCTCCTCTAACCTCCTGTTTCTCTCCACCTCTTGCCAACTCCCAAGGACTTCACGAGCGAAGGGTCTTGTTCCTGTGCTGCCTAAATCATCAGGCGACACAAACTATGCCGACTTCTTCCTGGAACAACTAACGGTTTAACACCTTTTCCTCCTTCTTGCTCCGTGTTTGAACTGCTGCCCCTGTAGCAGTCAACATCAGGATCCCCTGGATCCCTTTCACCTGGAATATTTCCCAAAGATTCAAATCGTGAAGGTGTTTCCCATCACCAACGCAGGACAACTCGCCTGAGAAGTAAGGGGGAAAGTATTTTTATCTTAGCAACTGGAAACTCCTCACAGTGCCATCGATTAGAGTACAGGTCTGGATTTGCCCTGTCAAATCCCCTTTCTCGACCAGCGTTGTTCGTACTACCCGCATGAACAACCAGTGTCTCGTAACACTTTCACCCTCTGCTGGCCAATCCACCTTTTTCCACTGGTAACGAACCACTCAGCCTTGTGCCCTCCATCCCCGAACACTGACTGCTGTCCGTGCTAGCCATAGGCTGCACTCCACCCTCTTCAGACTGAATCCTTTTGGTTCCACTGCAGGTCGTTTCCTTGACGACCCTTATCCACCCCTTGCAAGGCTGCTGCCTTCTGGAACCTAATGCGACAATCCCCCGCCACATTTTCCCTTCTTGTGACAAATGAAACACCTAATGTCCCTTTGCCTTCCTTCTGCCCCACCATGGTTTGCAGACTTTGCAGAAAAATCCTGGTCTCCTTGCACTCTTCTCACCCGTGCTAGCACCTGTTTCTCTGCACCTTAGTGCCCAAAAAGTGCCTCTCTATACACCTCTGCGAACTTCAACAACTCTCCCGCTGTCTTGGCTGTTCTCTTTCAAATGTATGGTTAACTCAGGGCCGCAACCTGACAAAATCTGTTCTTTCTAAATAGCTCTTTTTAATTCAGCAAACTCCTTCTTCGTACCACTCAACTCTAACCCTTTCTCAAATAGTGATCTAGACGGGGCACCAAACTGAGTGTACGTTTCCCTGCTTGCAATTAGCTGAACGAAAATTCTTTCTGAATCCTTCCTCTGTGAGGTCAAATCCCTTCATTAAAGACTCTTCACAGCACCAAAATCAGATGTTGTTCTGCTGTAACGCAGTGAAAAACTGAATGCCTTACCGTCAGTAACGCCCACAAAAAAGACTGCCCATCTTTGGAGGCCAACCTGACTGGTTGCAAACGTTTCGAAACGGATGATGAATGCATCAATCGAAACGGTCCTTCCGAGAATTTTGGCAACTTGGGTCGGGGAGCATAGCTGGCACAGGTCACTGGAAACTGAACTAACCATCCTCGGTGGTCTCCCTTTGTATTCTCACTTTCTCTAGCTCTAATTGAACCTTTAGTCTTTCTGTTCCTGCGTTTCCCTAGCTTTAATCCTTTTGTTCCTGCGTTTCCTAGCCTGATTATCATTAGCCTGAATCCTTAATTTTTCTGTTTCCCGCTCTGCTATTTCTCCCGCGACACGTCGTCTTTCCGCGCGTTCATCCCTTTCCATCTTTTGCTGGTTTTCAACAAATGCTCGCAACTCTTCTCCCGAATAACCCAAATCACGAGCGACGCTCACAAGTTGTTCAATAGGGGTGTTCTTTTCTTCCGCCATTATATCTCTTTCTTTTTTTTTTTTTTTTTTTTTTGAACAAGATTTTATAACTACGACGGCCAAACTGGTGGTTACCGACACGAGTGACGTAATAGCACAATCCTATGAATGATAATATTAGCTTGGGACAACGTAGTTAGTTTTTATAAGACGCCCAGCGCCTGACCCCAAATATGAGGGGCGAATTAAAAGGCAATCTGTGCGAAATGAGTACTCTTTGGGGCTGAAATGCCAAGCCTAGTATTAACTATCTTGGAAGCAATGCCCAAACCTAGTATTTAACTATCTTGGGAACATACAGTAAAACAACCCTTGTCTTAGGATTACAATACTTGAATCCCACCAGCTTCCTCTCTGAGAAGTTGAACCCAAATTTTAATAAATGGGCCAGAATATCTGGCAGGTCGCCAATAAATTGTCAACCTCGGTTAATGTCAGTGGAGGGACTAGGCACAGCCCCAAAAACACTCACAGCTTGCTTACGATCTCTTCATATATCATGCAATCGTCACATCAAACCACTAGTAAAGTCTATAACTTTACTACACATGATCAAGAACGAACATCAATGCTATGGAATCAAATTGAAATAAACCCTTCTCTCTTCCTGAACTTCACAAAATCATTTATCTAAACATCATTAACTAACCCGGGGATAAACGATTTCAACTTTAACCTGGCCAGGTGTCTTAACTATTCACGAATCACTGTCTTTTCTTTTCTTTTCTTTTTCTTTTCACTGTCACCTTTCGACACACGACCAACAACTGCAGGCAAACCGGTTTTAGGTCTGATGCGCCTTGTCAGGTGAACTGTTGGCGTTGGTCTGACTGGTTCTGCTTGGCGAAGTGACGCTGCCATGTATGAGGTCGAACCCCCGGTTAGGTAGAACAGTGACTATCAACATCGATCGTTCTCCATTCTTTCTTCCAGCATTAACGCCATTTCGCACTCTCTCTCTCTCTCTTCTTAAGTCTGCTCTTATCAAATGGACATGGTTGCTTTTCTTTCTTTATTTCTTTTCTTCCTTTTCTTCTTCATTAATTAGACGTTCTCACTCGACTCTCCACATTCTCCAACAGTCCTTCCCTCTGCAGACCTAACTCCTGCTAATCACACAACTTGGTTCTCTTCTCTCCTCCCCTCATCTCTCTCTCACTCTGCCCGGTCTCTCCTGCAGAGCTCCACCAGAACCTCTCTCTCTCTCTTCTGTCTCTGTATCGTTTCTCGCCCCTCTTTCTTCTCTGTTCGTTCTCATCTCCCTGTCCTTCCTGTAGCGAGAGCCTACATTTCCCGAACTTCTCCCTCCTCTCTCTGTCTCTGTTCGTTTCCTCCTTCGTTCTCCAGTTCCCTCACTCTCCACATCCTCTTTATTCGTTCGATCTGTCCAAACAAGGGCGAGTACGCATTGGTCACAGTGTATTTTTACCCGCCCTGACACCCCGAAGTATCCCCCCCTCTAATTCCCTTGATGTTCAAATCATGACAGTCACGCCTACACACCTTACTCTTGTGGTGGTAAATTGGCCCCATTTAATTGATTACCCAAATTTTCACCCCCACCCCACCAAACCTTCCCCCCTTTCCTACTTGACGGGCCCGGGGGGCTTAATCGTGGACACGGGTCGTGTAAAGTGGCTAGCTAGTTGGGGGCGCCACGACGCTGAGAAACAAGCCCCTGGTTCCACAAAGGGGCTAGATGAGTCTGACCCCGGCGTAAACGACCGCTCGCTAACATCAGGCGTGGGTCAAAACGGTTTAGTCATCTGGTGGATCGCACCGCCCCTGGAAGCCCTCCCTAATTTAAATTTGGCCGGACCCGAACCAGGGCCCTTCAAACGGGCCCCAGAATGTTTGAGTTTGACTTTTTCCCGAACAAATTGGCTGGCCTCCCCAAGTTGGGTTGTTTATTTTTTGTCCGTGACATACATCTTACAACATTGACATTGTGTTTCTATTGTTTGTACGCCATTACAACATTAAAAGGTTTTTTTCTATTGTTTTGTACAGTCATTACGACATTAAAAAGGTGTGTTTCTCCTGTTTGCGTCTTACAACATACTTGTGTTTCTATTGTTTGTACAGCCATTACAAAAATTGAAATGGTGTGTTTCATTTTTTGTACAGTTTTTTCGACATTGAAAAGGGGTTTTCTCCTTTTGTACAGTCTTTAAAAAACTTTGAAAAGTGTGTTTTAATTTTTGTACATCATTACAACATTGAAAAGGTTTTTTCCTTTTGTACATTCATTACAACTTTGAAAAGGGTTTTCTATTGTTTGTACAGTCATTACAGCATTGAAAAGGTGGTTTCTATTTTTTTGTACAGTCATTAAAAGTTTTAAAAGGTTTTTTCTATTTTTTTGTCAGTCATTACAACATAAAAAGTGTTCATTTTGTACAGTCTTTACAACTTTGAAAATGTGTGTTTCATTGTTTGTACAGTCATTATAACTTAAAAAATTTGGTTTTCTCCTTTTGTGCAGTCATTACAACATTGAAAACGTGGTTTCACCTGTTTTACCCCCTTTACAACATTAAAAAGGTGTTTTCTTTTGTTTTACAGTCATAAAAAATAAAAAGGGTGTGTTTCATGTTTGTACAGTCAGTACAACTTTAAAAAAGGGGGTTTTTCCCCTTTTTGTACATCATTAAAATTTGAAAAGGTGGTTTCCCTTTTGTACATCTTACGACTTTAAAAAAGGTGTGTTCATTGTTTGTACGTAAATACAACTTTGAAAAGGGGGTTTTCTATTGTTTTACAGTCTTTACACATTAAAAAGGTGTTTTTTTCTTTTGTTTGTACATTCTACAGCTTTGAAAAGGTGTGTTCTATTGTTTGTACTCATTACAATTTAAAAAGGGTGTTTTATTGTTTTTACATCTTACACTTGAAAAGGTGTGTTTTCTTTTTTTGACAGTCTTATAACATTGAAATGGTGTTTTTCTCCTTTTTGCAGTCATTAAAAAACTTTAAAAAGGTTTTTTCCGTTTTTACAGTCATTACACTTGAAAAAGTTTTTTTTCTTGTTTGTACATCATAAACATTAAAAAGGGTGTTTTTTTCTTTTGTTGACAGTCAGTACAAAATTGAAAATTTTTTCTTTTGTTGGTACGTCATCCAACATTAAAAATGTTTTTTTTCTCCTTTTTTGTACAGTAAATACAACTTTGAAAAGGGTGTTTCTATTGTTTTTACAGTCATTACAACATGGAAAAGGGTGTTTTCTATTGTTGTACATCAGTACAACATTGAAAAGGGGGTTTTTCTATTTTTGCTCATTACAACATTAAAAAAGGTGTTTTTTCTTTTGTTTGACAGCTAAGTCAGTACAAAAATTAAAAAGGGTGTGTTTCTATTGTTTGTACAGTCAGTACAACTTAACACGAAAACGGGTTTTTTCCCCTTTTTGTACACCATTACAACATGACATGCAAAAACGTGTTTTCTCCTTTTTTTTTTTGGAGGGCCAAAAAACCGGTGCAGAAAATTTTGTTTTTCCCTTTTGTGGACATCGTACGACGGAAAAGAGACGGGTGTATTTCTCCTTTTTGTACCGGGCAGCCTTTTCCTCCGGGGTTTCCCGGGACAGCTTTACAACCAAAAAGCAAAAAATGCGTTTCTCTTTTTTGTATTTGACATTCACCACGCAATAGGGGAGGGAAGCCCGTGATTCTCCTTGTTTCTAAAACATCACAACAGAGAGTGAAGGGAAATGTTGTTTTCTCCTGTTTGTACTGTACACACACATCACAACAGAGATCAGGAAATTTGTTTTCTCCTTTTGTACGTACACACAGCATCACAACAGAGAGTGCAGGAATTTTGTGTTTCCCCTGTTTCAAAAGCCAGGGAAATTGTTCTCTTTAATTGTGCAATTAAAGTAAGAATTTTGGCCGATTTTTTGCTTCCTGTTTAAAATCAAAATAATAAAAGGGGCGGGGGGGGGGGGGGGCAATGGAAATTTACGTCGTACTGGGGCCTTACAAAAAAACAAGTTTAAAATTTGATTTCAAATTGCTGATATCTAAATACTGACCTCAAGTTACTTTTTTGTAATATGGATGCCTTTGGGAACGCCTTTGCAGAAAAACTTCACAACCGCCTTGGCACAGAATACAGAAAAGTTTTGTGCTCTGAAAATTTTCCACCTTGTCCGGGGCAGAGGGGAAAGTTGGGCAACAAACTGTTCGAAAATTTGGTCCAGCAGATAAAGGGTAGGCCCAGAAAATCAAAAAGTATTTTCTCACTTGAAACTTAACACACGGTACAAACAAATTCAGAAAGCATCCATCTTTGACCCAAGGAGAAAACGGGGGTTCGAAAAGTCCCGAATTGGTTTTTTTAACCTCACAAATTTCAAAGATTGAACTCTGAATACATCTTTGATATTTAATTTTGGAAAAACATGACGAAATTTAAACGTAATTTTTGGCAACAAACACAAAAATGAACTGAGCCCCTATTTTTTTCTTTTATTCACTCCTACAATTCAATTTGTCTCTCAACATATATTGCTTTCCTTTTTCTACTTTAATCTCAGGTTTAAAAAACTTCTCTTCCTCTCTCTCTCTCTCCTCTCTCTCTCTCCTCTCCCTCTCTCCCTTCCTCCTTCTCCTCTCCTTTCTCCTCCTCCCCCACAACACACACACACCACACACACACACACACACACACCCCACACAAAACACACCAACAGGAGGGGGAGAGAATGGGCCTATCAACAAACAGGCCAGGCGAATATCGGGGCATGAAAGGGCCTTTCAAAATGCTTTGCACGGCAATCCGAAAGAAAATTTTTAGCCCCACGCACAGGAAAGGGAACGGGGGCCCTCATGTGCGCAAATCCGAAGGTTTTGGGAAAAAAATACCGACCCAAACCGGATAGACGAAAAAAAATGAACGGAGGGGGAGGGGGGGGGGGGGGGGAGGGGGAGGCGGGGAGGTTTGAAAATTTGGCGCTCTGGCAACAGAGGATGGAAAATCAATTTATCCCGTTTGGGACAAAAGTATAAGCATGGAACAAAAGAGGGGGTGGAGGAAATTACAAGACGATGTCTTCTCGATCTGTTTATTGAAACATGAGGGTGGGGGGGGGGGTGGGAGTGGTGGAAACGATGTGAAGAAAACAAAAAAAAAAGAACAAGCAATTCACGGTTATAAAAAAGAAGCCGCAAAGCCCAAAAGGCTGAAATTTTAAACTGGAATGCAGTATTTGCCCTTAGTGTTGGTATAAAAGAAGACTTAAGGCACTGGGAAAAATTTTTTTACTGGGGGATTTAGCCCCAAACATTTCTGCTCCAATGTGCTCCTCAATTGGGAAACAGATAATTTATTTTCCAACAACGCATAAATTTCTAGAATTTTGGGCCCAAAGGGATAGCCCAAAACATACTTTTTTGGTTGTAGAAATAGACGGCAGAAAAAGGGTTTTTAAACAATTTTGTCCCCTGATTTCACTTATTCATTTAAAATCAACTGCACTTCCATGAAACGCGAAAATATCATTTTCAAAAAGGCAAAAGTTCGGGGGAGAAAATTTTTTCAAAATATCACCTGCTTTTATGTGTCCAAAACAGAATTTCTGATTGGGGGCCCTACTGTGCAGCTGGGGGGCTTCTTCGGAGGCTCAAAATTTTTAAGTTGTGGCCCTTTAATCATCCTTCACAGAAAAAATTACTTTTAAATTTGTTTTTTTTTTCAGGGAAGTATTTACTTCGCTTTCTCACAGCAAGGCCCTAAAAAAAGTTCATTGACAGAACAAATTTTTTTTCAAATTTGGAATGACAGCTCCTCCTCTCTCCCGTCTTTTTCCTCTCTCTCTCTCTCTCTTGGGGTGCGTGAATTAGTTTAGAAAAAAACGCATGGGTTAATGACTCCGGGCAAATTCAGTAATACGGTGCAATCTGAAAAGGTTTTGAACCTAGATTTGCCTACAGCTTTTTGATTAAAAGAGCCTTCCCGCACGGATTTCCGCGCAAATGGGGGTTTTCAGCCCGGTTTTTTTTTTCTTTATGTTGAAAAGGGCCAGAAAATATGCTCCATGTTGTACAGGACACTGAATCTCCGGTCGGCGGCGAGCGGTGTGATAGTAGGTTGCCTCCTCACATATTTGTTCTGGGCAATTTTCTACTTCAATGTGGCGACGTGGAACAGAACCCAGGGCCACGAAAGGACACTTATCGCCAAACTTCTTTGACCAGGGATACCCGTAGTGCCAGCACGGAGAAGACAGGAGAGACCACAACCAGCTCTACTCCGCCTCTCCAACCTGCTCCTGAACCCACCATGCAGAACTTAATGTGTATGCTTCAGACTTTGAATTCCAAATTTGACAGCATGAACGAAGACATTAAGAACATGAAGGAAGATCTAAGCGCATAAAAGACGATGTGAAGGACATCCGGGAAGCTCACTCTGCACTTCAGGAAGAGGTGAAGTCCTTGAAGAATGAAGTGGATGACCTACGACGGGAAAACGATGAGCTGAAGAGGCGGATGCTGGACACAGAACGAAAGACCGACGATCTGGAAGGGCGCTCAAAGAGGAACAATCTGATCTTCTATGGACTCCCTCGTAAGAGAATGAGACCCAGACAGACTGTGAAGGACTTATCAACAGTGTGATCGCAAACAAACTCGATCTGACTGGCGACTTCCAGTTTGATCGTGTTCATCGCCCTAAACGCTAAGCGTAACTCGCCAATCATCGCCCGCTGCACCTTCTACAAAGATAAGGAGAAAATACTTAAAGCTAAAAGTAAACTTAAGGGCAGTGATGTGGTTTGTTGGTGAGGACTTTTCCCTTCGGGTAAGAAATATACGAAAGGCTCTCTCTCCATATCTGAAAAAAAGCCAGAAGTGAAAACAAACGGGCCACCATGATTTTTGACCATCTTCTCATAGAGGGGAAAAAGTTTTTTCTTGATGAAGGGCAGAACTTGAGGGAGTTTGAATGAGGGGGTGGCCTGCCCAGATTGACACCGGTAGCGCAGGTAAGGTGGAGACGTGACTACCGTGCGAAAACACGCGTACGGAGGCCGAAGGCACGCGCGCAGTGAGCGATGAACCGGTCAGCGGTGTAAACACTGGATTCTTTAGGGGGCATGGAAGGGGGGAGGTGGTTGTAAATAATGAAGAGTTTGAAAATAATTTTCTAAGTTCAAATGTTTTTTCATGTTAAATGTCACGATATTTGTACAGATGATTGTGGAACAGACTTGTCAGATTACCGAACAAATTGCATGGACGAAAACAAGGTTGTCGACAAACCATTTCAGGAATTGAAACACACTTTGCCGACGGATGTAAACATAGGTGATGTAATGAGGGGGCATTTCAAAAGGAAAAAGATCTTAAAGAGAAAGGTGTGAGTGGTGAAGATAGTTTGTCTAAGAAACAAGAGATGAATCAAAGATTAAGATCTCAAAATGGAAAGAAATGTATGAATGGTAATACTGTTGATATTGAAGTTAGTGAAGTCTTTAGAAAATGTGAGTTTGCTTTTCATTCATACACTGGAATGTAAATGACTTCTGTCTAAAATAAGAGAGAGAGAGATTTTATGTCCTATTTGTTTGCTTTTGATGTCATTTGTCTAGTTGAAACTTTTGTAGATGATCTTCAATTTGTTACATTCCCAGGTTATACTCTCTTTTCTAAACCTGCCATTAAATTTACCAGAAAAGGAAGAATGTCAGGCGGCATACTTTGTCTTTTCCGAAATGAATTTCATGTCTTATATAAAAGAAATCAAGACAGATTGCCCAAATGTTTCTTTTGTTTTGATTGACAAGAGTCTTTTTGGTTTATCAACGGATGTCATCTATGCTTGTACTTATGTTCCACCTGCTGGTTCACCGTTTTACATTCATTTTGATATTGAAAATGGCATAAGTGCACTTGAAGAGTGTCTTTTTGATTGTATGACTCAGTTTGATGATACACATGTGATTGTTTCTGGAGACTTAAATAGCAGAACTTCAAATCTTTCTCCAGATATATTTGACGACAATAATGTACCTTGCGATCAGTTTGACACCCTTTCTGTTTTGGATTGCTATGTAAGAAAATCTGCAGATAATGTACTTAATACTTATGGTAAATGTTTGTTAAATATGTGTACAGCTCTTGGTTTTGTGTATTCTTAATGGTTTTTGCAGTGGTAATACTGATAGCAGTTATACATATATATCTGAAACAGGAAACAGTGTTAATGATTATTTCCTAGTCACCAAAGAACTGTTTACCGTCCTTTCTTCTTCATGTAAATTGATTGTATCAGACAGACTAGAATCGGATCACTTACCCATTGAGTTACATTGTAATTTTCCATGAGAAGCAATATCATGAGTGCTCCTACACCAATGCAAAGACAACAGGTAATTGAAAAGTTTGTGTGAATGTTGATTTTGAACATGTTTATGTCATTGCAATGCAGTCTAATGAAACATTGTCTTTGCTTGATCATGCAATTAGTTTGATTGATTTTAGTTGCAATGATGCTTTGAACACGTTTAAATGAATGTATTAGGAAACAAGCTGATATTATGAAAAAGAAAATCAATTTGACAGTGAGAGATAAGAGTGACTGGTATGATAGAGAATGCAAATTAAGCAAAGCAAAAGCAAAAGATCTGCTCTTAAACTTTAGGAAAACAAGAGATGAAAAGGACAGTCATGCTTATTGTGTTGCTAGAAGAGAATATAAAAACTTGTTAAAAAGAAAAAGAAAAACAGTTACAATGATATGCTGTTGGAAAAACTTGTCACTAGCGTAAACAGTCAAAGAGAGTTTTGGGAAACTGTGCATACAATATCTTTTAAACGGAAACACGTTCATAATAATTTGACAGTTGAGGACTGGTTTAAGCATTTTAAGGGTTTATTAGAACTAGAGGAAACAAGAGGTACAGTTTTTCTGGATAATGATCAAGATTATTCTGAGGAAGATGGAGAGGAGACGATGGCTATGAATCGCCCAATATCAAGAGAAGAGGTACTGCTTGCAATAAATAGGTTAAAGAATGGTAAAGCTGCTGGTCCAGATGGAATCATTGGGGAAATGTTGAAATATGCGGGAGGTCGGGTTTGTGATTTTTTTGTGAAATTTTTTAATGCATTGTTTGACAAAGGTATTTTTCCAGATAACTGGACTGATTCTATAATACTTCCTTTATTCAAAAAAGGTGATGTTAATAATCCCAGTAATTACAGAGGCATATCTTTGTGTGATATCAGCAGTAAAATATATAGTGCAGTTATAATATAACAGACTTCAAGAATGGTAGAAGAATATAATTTGACAGGTGAACACCAAGCAGGATTCAAAAGAGGATACTCACAGTTGATCATATGTTTACTTTGTTGGCGCTAATACAAAAACAGTTTTGTTTCAATCGTAAGTTATATGTTGCCTTTATTGATTTTGAAAAGGCGTTTGATTCAATAGAAAGAAACTTGTTGTGGCCAATCCTTTTGAAAATGGAATCAAAGGTAAACTGTATCAATGTGTTCGTAGCATGTATGTCAATGTAAAGGCTAGGGTCAGATGTGGTGCTAATTTAACTAATTACATTAACTGTACTCGTGGGGTGAAACAAGGTGATGTATGCAGTCCTGTTTTTATTTCTTTATTCATCAATGAATTAGCACTGAAGTGATTAGAGGAGGCCGACATGGTCGACGTTTACGTATGACTACTTTGAGCTGTTCATATTGCTATTGGCTGATGATGTGGCTTTGTTGGCTGAAACAGTCGTTGGTCTACAAACCCAGATAAATAGTTTGCATCGCGCAGCGTCAGCCTTACGTTTAAAGGTAAATATGGATAAAAGTAATGTTGTTGTGTTTAGGAAAGGGGGCATTTATCTGCATATGAAAAATGGACTTTCAGTGGTACAACTATGCCTGTCGTTAATGCATATAAGTACTTAGGAATTTACTTTCTACGAGACTTAGTTTTGTAGCAGCTTGTAATAACCTTTCGAGTAGAGCCAAAAATGCTTTGTTATGTATTTTGCAAAAACTCTTTAAGTTAAAAAATAATTCCCTGCATACTTTTCTGAAACTGTTTTGACGCACAGATTCAGCCAATAGTACAATACGGTGCCGAGTTATGGGGGTTAGAAAAAGCAGCTCTACAATGCGAAAAGGTCCACATGTTTGGGCTCAAGAGATTTTTAGGAGTTGAACTGCGGACACCCAATGACCTTGTATACGGCGAAACGAACAGGTACCCTATTTACATAAACTCTGCCATAAAATGTGTTAAGTTTTGGTTAAAATTAACAAGAATGCATGAGAGCAGATTACCATATAAGGCCTATCGTATGTTGTTTGATTTAGATGAACGTGATAAAAGAAACTGGGTGTCAAATGTCGTTGTAAACTGTATCTGTTTGGATTTGGTTATGTTTGGTTGAAT
Source organism: Conus ventricosus (assembly GCA_018398815.1). Classification (NCBI taxonomy): domain Eukaryota; kingdom Metazoa; phylum Mollusca; class Gastropoda; order Neogastropoda; family Conidae; genus Conus; species Conus ventricosus. The sequence goes on from CM031603.1 coordinate 95,790,617, forward strand.
CAAGGCGTTAATGCGACTGGCGATTTTCTCAGAGTCTTTAGAGATAGACTAATTTCGTGCAGGTGGCAGGAATGGAATTTTCATATGGAAACAGTGAAAGATTATTTATTACAGGTCCTTTTGTACCGTACCTGATGTTAAAATTTATTTACAGCTAAACCTGGACAGGCATTTAAAGTATATAACGACAAGGTTCAGACTTGGTATTTCTGAAATTGCCGAGCATTATTACCGTTATCGTTCTCATATTTGAAGCAGATTTGATATGTCCACTTTGTAGAAAGGATACAGAAAATGATGTGCATTTTGTGTTGTGTTGTCCTGCCTTGCACAAACTAAGAGCTCAGTATATACCAATCAAGTTTTATAAATTCCCAAGCCAGTTTAGATTGGCTCTTCTTATGGCATTGTACTCATGAGCAAACTGTTAAAAATTTGTCAATTTATTTATTCAAAGCATTCAAGTTGCGATCGTGTATTCTGTCATAATGTATTATTTCGAATATGTAGTTGTTATGTTTGCGTGCAGTTGCTCAGCTACTAAGATGACTGTAATTAACACGCAATCCCCTTCACGAGGGGCTATGGCCTAAAACGTGAATAAATTATCTTGAGTCTTGAGTCTTGAGTCTTGAGTCTCTCTCTCTCTCTCTCTCTCTCTCTCTTCTCTCTCTCTCTCTCTCTCTCTCTTCTCTCTCTCTCTCTCACACACACACACACACACACACACACACACACACACACACACGCGCGCGCGCGCGCGCGCGCGCGCTCCACACACACACACACACACACACACACACACACACACACACACACACACACACGTGTTGAGGTAAAAAACAAATGACAGAAAGGGTCGGGGTGGAAGCAACAAAGGAAAACGTGCCTGGAATTATTTTGTATTACCCCATGCATATATCCATGCATTCTTTCTCGGAGTGTTGTGTTTATATGATTACGTGCACAATTGATATAAAATGGGAAACAAAGTGAAGGGGTTGGTGAAAGAGAAAGGGAATGTATGTCGCTCGTGCATGCACATGTGTATGTTGGTGATATTTGCCGACGAAGCAAGACCTGCACATGACAGAAGGAAAGGCAAGAAGGAAAAAAACAAAGAATGAATGAATAAGGAAAGGAAACAAGAAAGATAGATTTTTTTTAAAAAAAAGAAAGAACATAAAGAGTGCTGTATATATTGCTTACAAATGAGGCTTCACAACTCGTGTCAGACAGAGTTATCTATCTCTCTATCCATCTATATTTCTGTCTATCATTTATTGATCGATCGATCTAAAGAAATCGATACATACGTGAGAGAAAGAGAGAGAGGAGGGACGGGCAAACGCACACATACACACACGCATGCACACAAGCCCAAGCAAACACACACACACACACACACACACACACACACACACACACACACACACACACACACACACACACGTTCTCCAGTGATTGCGCGCAGAGAGAGGGTTGAAGCGATAGAGAGACAAAGAGATTGCAAGCATGCATGCACACGTCTGCATGTCTAAGGTAACAAACCTCTCAAAACCCAATCAAACCGTCAACATTCAAAACAAGAAAGTAAAACATGGGAAAGAAAACCCTCAACCTTCCAATACTACCCATCTCAAAGAACTCCTGCTTGTCGGAAAAGAAACCTCCAAACTTCATAGCTGCGTCTGGTTCTCCCACGAAAGAAAGTCTTCGGCGGATAACCACAGTCCCTCTCTCGCTCTCATCCCTCCTTTCTCCCCTTCTACCCCGCCCCCTCCCCTCCCAATACGCCCTTGTCTTCCCACCCCCCTCCACCCCCTCCCCTCCCTCCTGTTCCCTTCCTACGTGCGTCCAGCACCTTGACATTGATCTGAAAGAGCTTGTTGATGTCGCTGCTTGACCCTGTTTCAAAGGACAGTGAGGAAATGACATTGATCTGAAAGAGCTTGTTGATGTCGCTACTTGACCCTGTTTCAAAGGACAGTGAGGAAATGACATTATCCCAATGTTTTCCTTCCCTGGAAGGGGAAAACGCGCGCCAACCGTATCAGGGTCCGTATTGGGGACAGTACAGACACCGCGCTCC
>CM031603.1:95792808-95795308 GCA_018398815.1 Conus ventricosus
CACAGGGTTCTTTTGACCACTTCAATCTTCTTCGGAGTTGGCAATATATTTTGTACGTGTACGTGAAGCTAAAAAAAAAAGTACACACACTCACAGACACACGCACAAATAGACGTGTACACACACACACACACACACACACACACACACACACACACACCACACACATGCATGCACGCACACATGCGTTTGCCCGCAAACACACACAGCTCTCTCTCTCTCTCTTCTCTCTCCTTTCCTCTCTCTCTAGCAAAGGTGGATGATATAGCGTACAATTACAGACGGTTATTAAGGGTGTCGGAAAAGGGGGCGGCGGGGCTGGGCGCGAGGGGAGGGGAGTTGGGGGAGGGTGAGGGGTGTTGATCACAAAAGGATTTCTTAAAGAAAGTTGTAATTTGAAAGCAGTTTTTCATTTCTAAAAAAATAGAGGGCATGACAAACTGCAAATGGAAGCTCGCTCCATAAAGTATTGTAAGGTGAGGATGGGACAACAAAGGAACATGTTCTTTACCACCACAGAGAGAGAGAGAGAGAGAGGAGAGAGAGAGAAGAGAGAGAGAGAGAGAGAGAGAGAGATTTTCAGCTTTGCAGGTCCCAGGATGAATAAAGCTTGAACAATACTTCAAATTCTACCATTAGAATGAAACCCAAATTGGCACAGAGCACAAGCATTCATCCAAAACTCATATCATCCAATAATTTGGAAACCAGGGAACGTGTTTTTTTTTTGCCTGTCCTTTTTTTCTCAAAAATTAGATGTATTCACTTTCGTGGGTGACCATACTTTTGCTATGAGACGTTTCTCTTTCGCCATAATCATGATTTGCACGCGCCTTGCAGTAACAGGCCTCGTGATTTGCTATGGCCTTCACGTTGTCGCAGCACAGCCAATGAACATGCCGCATAGACATAGTGCTTTGAAGCTGATGTAGAGATACCCCTACCTTTGGGGAGGTTGGAGGGGGGGGGGGGGGGAGTTACAGTGATTTCTCTTTCACATTATTTCTTTCGACTTCTTAAGTCTTACAATTAATTGGCTGGACACTTGGGTAAGACAATATACAGACAGTGAAGTAGAAGGTTGTGTTTCTCCTGTGTATATTGAACAGTCGTTATAACAGAGCAGGAAAATACGTGTTTCTCCGGTTTGTATTGGACAGTCAGTAGACAACAGAGAAGTAAATGTTGTTCTGCTTATTCTATTGGACAGACACTACAACAGCGCAGGAGACTTATTTGCTTCTCCAATTTCTATTGAACAGTTACTACAACAGACTTTATAGGACATTGTCCTCCTTTTACTGAGTAGTCATTACGAGAGAGAGTACTGAAGAATACTGTGGGTGTTGTTTTTCTTCGTCCTGCTTGCATTGAACAGTGACTACGAAGGAGAGGTAGGGAGAAGGTTGTGTACCATCTGATTATGCCATGGAAATTTGCGTACGAATGTTTTGTTGTTTGTTGGAAACTAGATGTTTATCTGATTCTAGATCGGCCTGACATGTGCACACTGATCAGAAGTAATATTTGCATGATCTGGACACCAGTTGGAGCGGTCTTCGCCGCATGATTTCACAACCGCCTTAGCCACGGAACATCACTAAATCACCACACACACCACACACACACACACACACTTTACATCATATGTTCCAAGCGACAAGCTGGCAAACCAGTTCCAAAACTTGGTTCAGCAGATAAAAGGGTGTGCGGAACATCAAAGCATTTTGTTTTTAATTTCTCTTTCCAGCTTCAGTATGCGTGTATGAACAACTTCAGAAAGCACACAACTTTGTTGCTAGATGAACACTAGGGGGTTCTGAAAAGTCTGAATTTGGGTTGGTTGATCTGTCCACAAACATCAAAAGATTGAACACTGCGTTTAGCTTCGGACATCAATTCCAAAGAAAATGTTGAAATAAGATCGCAGATTTTAGGAAGTCAAAAAGTTCGTTTCCAACTTTATTCATGTGTCTTCATCTCTACATATTTCTTCATCTCTCAACCCATGTTGTGGTCTTTTTTTTCTATTCAAGCTTATGATACATCTCTCTCTCTCTCTCTCTCCTCTCTCTCTCCTCTCTCTACTCTCTCACTCTCTCTCACACAACACACACACACACAACACACACACATAAACAGAGAGACAGAGAGAGAGAGAGAGAGAGTCAATAAACGTGCCAGGCGAACTGTCGTGGACAGAGGAATGGACCTTTCTACATGACTGTGCACGTGCAGTCCGAATGACGTTTCAGCATCACTGCACAGAAAAGCCAGGGGGACCTGTCATGTGCGCAAATCAGGAAAGATATTGGGAAAGATACCGACTGCCTCACATGCACAACACCGGATATGACGAAAAAAAATAGGGGGGGGGGGGAGAGGTGGTGGGGTTGAAAAGTCGGGTGGCATTGGCGACAGCGGATGGAAAATCAATCTTCCCCGGTGTGGGACAGGAAGAGAAAGGCGGTAGAAGGCGGGATAGGGTGGGCTGGTGGAT
>CM031603.1:95800308-95860308 GCA_018398815.1 Conus ventricosus
TGTCCCAAAGCCGCACCTGCAGTTCTGCACCCTCTGGCCAGGTTTGACGCCGTAGAACATCACGGGCTGGACAGTGTTGGAGGATGTGTTCTGGGGTCTGAGATCCAGTGCCACACGGACATTCGTCTGTGTGGGCAATCTTAATTCGGCTGAGGTGGCTCAGCAGTCGGCAGTGGCCAGTTCTCAGTCTGATGAGGATTGTTTGCTGGTATCTCTGGAGCTGATGGATTGTATCAGCACCACTGTCTGCACCCAGCCTTCTCTTCCACTGGTTTTGATACTGTCTGTGGGTGATAGTTTTGGCCTCTCTGTAGGCCATCGGGTAGCTGAACTGCTCCATAGTGCTGCCTGTCTTGGACAGAGCGTCAGCCTTCTCTATCCTAGTGATCCCACGGTGGGATGGAAATCATGTATATTTTTAAACACTCGATAGTCTGCAAAACTGACGGTCGTCACTCTGAGCCACACGTGAGGTCTGAGTGCTATGTCTGGAAAACCGAACCTCTCCGTCCATCCAGAAGTAAATGGAGACCTGGTTTAGGACAGGAAACCTTAAGGTGGTAGAAGGAAGAGAGATGGGCTCCGCTTTCCCTCATGCTATGCCCCAGCTACGGTGAGTCTCTGACAGTTCACTCTTCTCACGGCCAGCAGGCTATGAGGCTCTACCCTTCCTTTACATAGCTCTATTTTTTCGTTTGTTTTGGTTGTTTGTTCTGGAGCTTTGGGCTATCTTTTTAGAATCCAGAAAGACTACTATTTCTATGTAGAGAAAGCTCTGTGAAAAGATTAATTATTAAATGCAGTGATTATAATTCAGTTCGGATGAAAGTCTTAAAAATCGGTGGTGTTGTCTTTTTTTTTTTTTCCCCTTAAATCCAGAAGAGAGTCGGCATACTTGCGATACCAAAGCTAAAACGTTAAAAGTCGTTCGGGAAGAAAATCAGGAAAATTTCGGTCGAAACCCTGTGCGCTTCTTTGTTATATACTGTTTACTGTTCTTGCCTCCTTTAAGATGTCCATTCTAACTAACAAAGAATGGCCAAACTGACGGGCCAGTTATGCCATGCCAAACGGATCAGGTGAGCCTACTGAGACTCCGACAGTAAATCAGTCAACTCCATGGGTTGACTGTTCAAGGAAATTGTCACATAAGAGCAAAATACAATGCTTGGGCCGCTAAAGGAAGGAGACAACGAAATTACAAAACGAAACAAAACAGAACTTTTTGTCATTTGTTTTGTTCCTTCGTTTGGCGGCTTAGTAATTCCATTTTCGCTCTCAAGTAAATCAGTTTTCGTAAAACAAGGGAAACCGGTGGACGGAGGAGTTGAAGGGGAAAGGAGACTGGTTGGGGGCTTGGAACGGGAGAGAGAGAGAGAGAGAGAGAGAGAGAGAGAGAAGAAGAGAAGGAGAAGAGAGGCCGCATAAGGGAGGGAAGGGGGCAGTGACACACGATTTTAAGAAGACGATTCTAAAAAGCTGACGACCAAAAAAGTGCTTTGACGTCACAACTTACGTCAAAGCGTGATTTCCTGTTCTAGTCCCTTGCGAAAGTTACAAACCATAGCCACACTTTCGGAAAGAGAACAAATCTAATTGAACAAAGAACACCTAGGTCTTCCATATGCCCGCATCAGTGCACGGACCCGAATTCTTCAGAAGACTATCAACTAGACTACGTAATCGCTAGGACTGTCTGAGTGCATTTCCTGCACACGATTGGGACCCGGGTCCCTTTTCAGCCTAAGATGGAAGATGTGTGCCTCGTTGGTGACTCCGCTGCTTATTCCTGTCTTCAGTATAGATGCCTGAGAAGGGAGAGGAGTGGCCATCTGCGCGCTGGATGTATATAGGTTGCCCGTTTAGCGACGAGGAGAGATTGGACCTTGAGCAAATCGAGCGAGACATTTTGGAAGAAAAACTCAGTAAGTATTGTGATTTTTTATCATTTTGTGATTTTATTTATAGTATAGCCTGTGCTGGGGGGAGAGAGGGGGAGAGGAGGAGAGAGAGAGAGAGAGAGAGAGAGAGAAGAGAGAGAGAGAGAATGCTGTGTATGTGTGCGCGAGCGCGCGCAAGAACCCCCCTTCCTCTCTCTCTCTCTCTCTCTCTCTCTCTCTCTCTCTCACTCCACACACACACACACACACACACACACACACACACACACACACACACAACACAATCTTCTCTCTTCAAAAGAGAGAGAGAGAGAGAGAGAGAGAGAGAACGCATGCACTGTAATTACCAGTTGCCTTAAAAAGATTGAAATTGTCATTTCTAGCTTGTTAAACAAAAGAAGTATACATGTATTTTTCATCCTTGAAACTGAAATCACCTTCAACGTAGCCTTTCCCTCTCAGAAAATAAATAAATGAATAATGAACAAGACAAAAAAAAAAAAACACGTTGGCGCATACCTGTTACCTTTACAAGAGATCACCATCACGATTATCATCTGTCCAAAAGAATAATAATAATGATTTCAAAATTTTCATCCATCTGTTACTTTTTGAATTAAGATAATCATCGCCATAATCATCATTACCTTTTCTTAAAAAATTAAATACATAAATAAATGAAAGAACACCCCAAAAAAATAGAAAAGAAGATAACGCAAGCGAATATCTCTGTTGGACTTAAAAGTGATGCTCGACATCATAATTGTCATCTTGCCTTTAAGGAAAAAAAATGATTACCGTCATAATCATCATCTTGCCTTATCACAAAAAAAAAGAAAAGAAAGAGAGAAAGAACAGAAAGAAAGAAAAGAAAAAAAAAGTAAGAAACGTTAAAAGAAAAACCGCATTTGCCTGTAACCCTTCAGAGTAAAGATAATCGTCATCATCATATTTCCGCCTTTGTTTGGGAAAAAAAGAAAGAAAGAAAGAAAGAACAGAGAGAAAGAAAAAAAAACATGTGCATATCCGTTAATCTTAAACACAAAGACTATCATCTTCATCATCTCCTCTCATCTAAACTAAAAAATTAAAAAATCATCTCTCCTCAGAAAAGCATACGCTTTAGCTCAAGTTATTGCCCTTAATTAAAAATAAAAATCATCATCATCTCTCTCTCTCTCTCTCTCTCTCTCTCTCTCTCTCTCTCTCACACAACACACACACACACACACACACACACACACACACACACCGCGCGCGCGCGCGCGCGTTTAAACACAACGCACATCTGTTCGGCAAGTTTTCGAGGACCCTGACCAACATTACCTAATAACGTCCCTTTGAAAGACGAGCTTTCATAGCCAATTCACGTGTTTTTATTTGGAGTTTTCAAAGCATTTTGGGTAATCTGCCACTAATTCCTGTTTTAATCGTACCGCCAGAAAGCACTTTAGGCTAATTAAGCCGCTTTGGGATATTAGAGAGTACGATTAAGATATAATTACCAATTTTTTTATGTTATTTTATTTACTTTTTAACATGCGCGCTGGTGACCTACTCGTTTTTGAGTGAACCAGTATTTTAGGAAGAAGAAGATATTTGTTGTTATTGTCGATACCATATTGAAGACAAGTGCGTGCGACTGTTCCGATGGGGGAATGTTTGTTGCCACTTGGGAGACGTAAGGGAAGGATTGCCACTGTGTGGAAGAAATAAACAATAAGTGATTGTTTGTATGTGGAGGACTTGAAAAGAATCGTTGTATGTGATTAGGAAACATAAGTGAATTAACGTCGCCACGCGGAAACATGAAATGAATGTTTCTTAGGTGGAGGGCATACATAGATGATTGTTTCTATGAGGTGGCTATGGACAAATGATTGTTGCAGTGTAGCAGATATCACTGCATGATCATCGTTATGCCGAAGACGCAAATGTTGTTGCAATGTGATATATGTCATTAGAGGATTATCGCCACGGGTAAATATGAATGGATGTTTTTCGAGTGGGAAAAAACATAAATGTCTTATTATTTCTATGTGGCGGATACGAATAAATGATTGGTTTAATACGCGAGACACCATTGAATGACTGTTACTGTGTGGTAGATATGAATCATAGGTACTGTTACGTGGTAGACACAAAATTAATGGTTGTTGATATGTGGTAGACATGAATGAATGATTGTTATGCTAGACATGAATTAATCATTATTGCTTTGTGAGAGGCATGAACGATTGTTTCTACGTGGTAGACATGAATAATAATGTTGCTGTTTGGAAGCCGTAGATAGGTGGTGTTTGTATGAAAGGCATGAACAAGTGATCATTCCCATGTGATGATAAATGAATGAGCGATCACGAATGGAGGCCATGACTGAATGAGGCTCTGTGGCATAGAATGAATGAATGATAACTGCTATGTGAAAGACTTGAGCGAATGGTGCATACCAATGTGGAAATGCATGACCTGGTTGACTGACGATCTGTCTGTTGTCCTGTGAACAGGACGAGCTTGTTCCTGTGAACCCGACACCGGCCATTCGCCCCCAGTCTTGGACAGCTCCGACGACTGGTTTGCGAATCTTAGCCTGTTGTTCGGATCGGCTAAGGAGGAGTCCTATCTCAGCTTTGAAGAACTGAGTGACAGCTACCCATCTGGTCTAGGAAAAGAGTCAGTGTTTTTCAAACGTTCAGCCTCTCGGAGTCGTCCGTGTGTGGACAATCACGCTGCCCTAGTTCTGAAGGCGCAGAATCCAGAGACGTTCCTGAGAAAGCCACTCCTGGTTCCCCTTGCCTTCGCTCTGCTTTAGCAGACAAAGAGACGGACAGACAGGCAGCCGGATCAGGCAAGAGGCAGCGAAAGACCTCTAGGGTTCATTTCGCGGACATCGCACCAACAGGACCAGCAGTATCCGTGCGGTACAGACAGTCTCAACCACGGGGCATAAAAGACTGGCGGGAACTACAACGAGTGAAAGGGTTTAAAGTAGACTTCAGATCGAGATCACGTTCCGATTCACAACAAGGGTCAAAGAAGAGGCCATCCAAACTGACAGAGACAGAAACTGTTTCCCGAGAGGCAGGACCGGCAGACAGTTCATCATCAGGAGTTGACAAACAGGCTTCTCTTTCCCTTGGCATCAATCCAGATCAGGCTGCTGCTAGTACCCCAGTTGAACAGACTGGCCGTTCTAACTCACCTTGGCTGAAGAGAACTTCTCCTGCAAATATCACTGCTCAAAGGCAAAGTCAAGAGAAGAAAACCCTACCACACACATGCCTAACAGAGGCCCAACCAGGTGCTTCCAGTGCAAGCGATACTTCGGGTCAAGTCACAAAATTGCAACCTAAAGCTGTGGTACAAAATGATGTAAAACTAGAAGACTTCGATGCTGGTTCCAAAGAAGCATCGTTAGAAATAGACGATTTACAAAACGTGGCAAACGTGTTACCCGTTTCTCGAGAGAATTCGAGACCAGATGTGGGTGGATCTTCGGTCACAGAAAGAGACGAAAGTGAAACTGAAAGAGAAGCGATTGAAAACAAAGACACCGGCTCTTTGGGAGAATCATAGCAAAGAACCTTCACACAATACTGACGAGGAGACAGGACTCTGTTCTTCAACAATCTACTGCGGAAAACAGGCCCGTTGAAGAAGCAGACAGAGGACCGGAGACGAGTCACAGATCAGCCAACATTTTCAAGGCAACTTTTTCACCTGACAGTGTCCCGGGGTCTTCCTGTTCCGACAGTGATTCCGACTCTGCCTACGGGTCATTCCACAGTAACTGGGTCACTAAAATCATTGAAACAGAAACTGCTCATGCGAGACAGGTGCAAATTAAACGTGAAGCAATTTTATCAAGACAGTCCATTTGGGCCACGCGTCCAGGAGTCAGTGAAAGTGGTAGCGGAAACAAGAATCAGTCCGTACCAGAGGTACGTCCCGGATACTTCCTCCAACTCTATCGTCATGAGTTCTAAAAGTTCACCTTCCGGAATCAACTCAGGCAAGCATTCCGCTGCCAAAGACAGGAAAGAAAAAGAAAAGGAGAAAAGAGACAAGGAAAAAGAAAGGAAAGAGAAAGAGAAGGAGAAACGGGAAGAGAAAAAAGAGAAGGAAAAAGAGAAGCGAGAGAAAGACAGAAAGGAGAGAGAAGAGAGAGAAAAAGAAAGGAAGGACAAGGAAGAGAGGGAGAGGGACGAGAGGCGACATGTGGCAGCGACTGTAGTGACACAGGCTGAAGAGCCAGTGCCGGAACCTGACGACGGCAGTGACTTCACCGACCAACACAGCTATTTTGGGCGCGTGGTCCACACTCTGGCTCATCTGCTGTTCATCAGCCTCCTCCTACTCACCATCGGCTCTCTGGGCATAGGCGTGGGCTCGCTCTTCGCCACCTCAGCCCTGGAGGTGGCGCACCATTTTCAGCGCGGCGTGACACAGGCCAGCTTTGTGGAGCTGGGCCTGGCACTGGTAGGCTTCCTCTTCTTTCTCCTGATTCTGGCCCTGACGGTGCTGTCGGCGGTCATGCTCGTCCCTGCTCTGTGGGTGACCCTCATCGAGATCATCGTCTGTCCATGGAGTGTCATATCAGATTACTTTCTGCCATGAGGGGACCTCCCTGGGAAGCACATCTCTTATCCGATCACTTTCCGTCTTGAAGGCCTCGGTACCGAAACCGTGGCTTCTGTCTGGTCACCGTGCGTCTTGAAGACACCAGCCTGGAAGCGTGATCCTCTGTCAAATTATTTCATGCCTTGAAGACCTCGGTATGACGGAAGCATGGCTTGTATCAGATTACTGAATACCTTGAACGTTGAAGAACCTTGGAGGGTCCAGGAAGGTGGCTTGCAGCAGATTTACTATCTTCCTTGTAGACATCGGTCCAGGAAATCACTTTTCGTCAGATGACTTTCTGCTTGTGGCTTTTACTGCCCTATTTACTTTCTGCCTTGGAGACACATGCACAGTGGAGATATGGCTTGTATCGGATTACCCTCATTCTTGACTGCATCATTTCCATGGAGCAGAGTTTCTATCAGACTCGACTCTCCTTTGTCTCTTTATCACATGGCTAGAGAGCCACGGGTCAGATCACTTTCGTCTGTTGACCTGATGTGACAGAAAAATGGGATGTAACCTGCATTTTGTTCTTGACTGCAAGCATCCATGGCTGACGATTATCATGTTCAGACTGAAACGTTCCAGATTGAAACGTGAGCACAGCATACTGACACAAGGGCATGACTGATAACCTGCTTGTCTCCCTTTGTTTGATGACTATTACACCAAGTGTGGTTCAAGCAACTCAGGCTGATCAGCACGATTTCTTTTGAGAATGACTTTCATTCTGAGAGGAACCTTTTTGTTTTTAAATGGTCATACAGAAACCAATTCATCAATAACGACGGTCATTTATCCCAAAACATCCTGTAGCAGGAAGACATGTAAACCAGCTTCCTATTTATTTAGACAGACGGATACGATATCATGCAAGTTCTTCAAAGAGAAATGACAGAGACAACACTCTTGTGATGATACCATACCCTGGTTTTGTCTGAACAGTAAGCAGCAAGAAGTCTTTATTGCTATTTGTTGACAAGTTGCCATTCCGGACTAGTGACAGGATATATTCTTCAACCTGTCGGGAACATTGGCTGCTGCAAAACTTGGAAGTAATAAATTGAATGGCATCTTCTGATCATGCTGACCATCACCTGAGACTGTGAACCATCTTACTGACAGACATTCAGGCCACCTAGATCTGCACAACAGTGGCAGTTCTGCTGCGAGTGCTGACCTGCTAGTGAAAAACTTCAATACAATGATACTTATGAGCACCTTAGACTATTTCTAGCACTCATTCTGATCAATTGTTTCGTTGACTTAACAGTGGCATGTGTGGACTGCATAAGACAGTTTGGCATTCCTTCCTTTGCAAAGCACGCTGCTTCACAGAATGCAAGCAGATAAAAACACAGACTGTTTGCACTCTTCCCCGCAAATTACTATCATGGATCCAAAAGGAAGACTGCTTTTTTTGTTTGTTTGTTTTTCTTTAAGAAAATTAGTCCTTTAAGTACAGCTAGACAAATAGCTCCTTTTCCTTTCTTTTCTTTGTTTTTTCCCCTACATCATTTTTTAAAAAGACCAAATGGATCCCAAAATACAATCACAATGCAGTTATGTGTAGCAATCCACGTATATCCTTCATGTCCATTGTCCCTACATCAAACCATCACGTCTATTGCCCTACCTAAAGCCTTCAAGTCCACTGACCTGCCTGAAGCCTTTAAGTCCACTGACCTGCCTGAAGCCTTCAAGTCCATTATCCTAACTGAAGCCTTCAAGTCTATTGTCCAATCTCAAACCTTCCAAGTCCACCGTCTGACTTGAAATCTTCAAAACCACCGTCCTTCCTTAAACCTTCCTGTCCATTGTCCTATCTAAATGCATTCAAGTCCGTTGCTCTGCCTAAAGCCTTCACATCCACTCCCCTACCCGTACCCTTCAAGTCCATTGCCTTACTGAAGCCTTCAAGTTCATTGCCCTACTGAAGCCTTCAAGTCCATTGTTTTACCTGAAGCCTTCACATCCACTCCCCTGCCCGAACCCTTCAAGTTCATTGCCCTACTGAAGCCTTCAAGTTCATTGCCTTACCTGAAGTCTTCAAATCCATTGCCCTACTGAAGCCTTCAAGTCCATTGCTTTACCTGAAGCCTTCACATCCACTCCCCTACCCGAACCCTTCAAGTCCATTGCCCTACTGAAGCCTTCAAGTTCATTGCCCTACTGAAGCCTTCAAGTTCATTGCCTTACCTGAAGTCTTCAAATCCATTGCCCTACTGAAGCCTTCAAGTCCATTGCCCTACTGAAGCCTTCAAGTCCATTGCCCTACTGAAGCTTTCAAGTCCATTGCCCTACTGAAGCCTTCAAGTCCATTGCCCTACTGAAGTCTTCAAATCCATTGCCCTACTGAAGCTTTCAAGTCCATTGCCCTACTGAAGCCTTCAAGTCCATTGCCCTACTGAAGTCTTCAAATCCATTGCCCTACTGAAGCTTTCAAGTCCATTGCCCTACTGAAGCCTTCAAGTCCATTGCCCTACTGAAGCCTTCAAGTCCATTGCCCTACTGAAGCCTTCAAGTCCACTGCCTTAGAAGCCTTCAAGTCCATTGCCCTATGAAGCCTTCAAGTCCATTGCCCTACTGAAGCCTTCAAGTCCATTGCCCTACTGAAGCCTTCAAGTCCATTGCCCTGTGAAGCCTTCAAGTCCATTGCCCTACTGAAGCCTTCAAGTCCATTACACTACTGAAGCCTTCAAGTCCATTACACTACTGAAGCCTTCAAGTCCATTGCCCTACTGAAGCCTTCAAGTCCATTGCCTTACCTGAAGCCTTCCAAGTCCATTGCCCTATGAAGCCTTCAAGTCCATTGCCCTACTGAAGCCTTCAGGTCCATTGCCCTGTGAAGCCTTCAAGTCGATTGCCCTGTGAAGCCTTCAAGTCCATTGCCCTATGAAGCCTTCAAGTCCATTGCCCTATGAAGCCTTTAAGTCCATTGCCCTACTGAAGCCTTCAAGTCCATTGCCCTGTGAAGCCTTCAAGTCCATTGCCCTACTGAAGCCTTCAGGCAATGGACTTGAAGGCTTCAAGTCCATTGCCTTACCTGAAGCCTTCAAGTCCATTGCCCTATGAAGCCTTCAAGTCCATTGCTCTACTGAAGCCTTCAAGTCCATTACCCTACTTGAAGCCTTTAGGTCCACTGTCCTCTTTGAGACCTTCAAATCCACTGTCAAATCCATTATCATGCCATGTTTGGAGGTTTTGAGCCCATCAAATACAACCCTAACAACTTGAGATTACCAGCTTCAGAAGTTCATACACAGTGATGAAAATCTTTCTTCTCCATAACTTTTCTCTTTTATGACCGCAACGATTTTCATCATAAATGCAATGTTCCCAATGAAATATCTTTGTGCTCGACAGCTTTCTTCATGAAAGCAGTAAATTTCATTATGACACCAATGTTCCTTGTGAAACAATAATTCCCCTTGTGACACAAGTAACTGTTCATGAAAACTGTCATCATTAAGAATTATTGTTCTGCTTTTCATTACATTGTTGTGCAGTATTGATCCTCATGGAAAAGTTATCAAGATTGATGCATGCACACTGTTTCTTAGCAAGTGCTTTTGTGTATGCTTATAGGTTACTGTGGTCGTAAGACCGATTGTTGTTCACTTTCACCCTTCTGACGTTGGCCTTGCAGTGCTCTCACTGGAATATTGAGACTAGAAGTCAGTCACAGTTATCTGGACAATTTAGATAGGAATATCTGAGAGTGAGTAAAAGAGAGAGAGATTGACAGAGAGAGACAGAGTGCATGTTCTCTCTTCCATTTTTCTTTTTTTAAAAGTGCTTTCTTTCCACAAGTGAATGAGAAAAAATGGACAAGAGACAAGACTGGTAGCTCCACCCCTCCCCTCGAAGTCAACTGGCCAGTGTCAAGACATGCAATTCAGGCACCTTCAGCTCCGACATACTGAGGTCAACAAGGGTCATGTTCTCCCTCACTCCTCGCCCTCCCACACCTAGCTGTTCTTCCTGCCACACCACCTGACACTAGTGTTATTCTGGTCCGACCTTCATCACATTCTACACCTTCTCCCCGACATACCTTCCCCCCCTCCCACCTCCTCCTTTTGACGCTGACAGTATTGCAAGGAGAGGAGGAGGAGAAAAGTGAATGAGGAAGAGAGACAGAGAGAGAAAGAGAAACCAGTTAGAAATGCTTTTGTATATGCTTACGGCTTACTGTGGTCATAAAATTATTGACTGTTGTTCACTTTTCACTCGATGTGTCTGATGTCGGCCTTGCACGGCGCTGTCACTGGAACAGTGTGACTAGAATTCACTGTCACAATTATCTGGATGATTTAGATGGGGGCATATCAGAGAGTGAGTAAAAGAGAGATCAGATGCAGGCAGGAGAGGGTGCCATCATCGATGCTGATGACACGGTAACATGGGTCAGTGGGTGCTTTTCCTGACTTTGGTGATCAACATCCCCTCCATAGCAAGATCAGTGCTGGTGTTTTGTTACATACCCAGTTTATGTGCATGGAGCAGGAAGCATAGCCTTGGACAGAGGCAAAATGAAAGAACTTAAAACAACAAAACAGGAGAGTTAGGCTTTTCTGCTCCCACTTTGGCTCTGCAGTTAGGCTTTTCTGCTCCCACTTTGGCTCTGCATGTTCATCAAGCCAAAGTCACGCAAGTCATGACCAAGATACTAGCTCTTTTTGGCCAAACTTCATGGCTCATTATATACTAAGACAAAGAAGATATGGCTTCCACTGGAAGTTTCAACTTCTAGCCTACAGCACAGACCAACATCCACTTCCACTCTATGGCCTGCAGAGGTCGGCCCCATGGCTGCCATAACAAGACTAGTGGTGTGAATAAGACTTCAACATAGCAAAGATTGAAAGCCAAATGGGGAGTATAAAAAAAAAAAAAATGAAAAAAAAGAAAAAACTGTCTGTTGTGGAATCATTACTGTACCATGTCAAACAAGCACAGAATTTCAGTTCTTAAAACCTGAAGAGTGCCTTTAAGCCGTCAGTCGACGCCGAAGTAAAAATACTTTCCCAGTGCCTATGGGCCGTCCACTGACGTCATGCATTTTTCTTGAATTTTCATTCGTTACTATTTCCATCAACGGACTCACATAGAATGTGCGTAGAAAGCCTTATGTCTGTAGTCTTAAAATAATATGTAAATGACCACACGTGAGGGGAAAGCCCATTTATTCTCATCACTGACTGGATGACCAGCCAGCACTTCGTCTCGCTTGCAAAGATGGCGGCGCAACCTTCGACAAGCCCAGCGACCAAATCAACGTATTTACACAGCTGAGCAGGCTCTGCTGATGATTTTTGACAAAGACAATAATCTTTTATTCAACGACTCACTCGAGCATGAAGGTGAGATGATGATAGTGGTGGAATTGCCGACCATATTCGTCAGTTATTGAGTAGGGCTGTGTGACCTCAGTGTGTGTTCAGCTGACTGCGTCGAACGAGCTAGCCTAGTGTGTACTCTGCACTGTGTGCCGGTGGCCAGTGATGTGAAAGTCAGCGCGAGAGGGAAGCGTGGCCTGCTCGCGGCGTGACACGGGGCAGACGGAAAGGTAGGGGAAGATGAGGGGTGAAAGAGAGGGTTGAAAGTCCAGCAAGGGGGCGTGGTGGGGAGAGGGGGGGGGGGGGGCGTGGTCGTGGACTGGTCAGTCTGCATAGAGTGTGAGCGTCTTGATAGACTTCTAAACTGTTTTACTTTCATTTACAGGTGTAGTGTGACAATACAAACTTTATTTTCAACTTTTTTGCTTGTGTTCTTGTTTGGATGTGAAGATGTAGTGGTAAATACATATGTTTTTGATCGTGCAAAAAAATCTATCCAAATCTAAATGCCTAAATACTTTTTTATTATCAAAATTAAAACAAAAGAAGCCCAGATTCAAAATCTTCATTCAATTTCCTTCAAAAATTATATAGATTTCATTTTTATATCTTTTGTAGTTTCTGAGCTAGAATTTTTTGTTAATTATTACCCCCAAATCATTAGATTTCCCTGGCACTGGGAAAGCCTTTGTTTGTACTATTTTTAGGCAGTGAACGGGTTAAGGGCTGTTACCCTAATGATTTATAAGGTGCAGTACAGGGGACCCGAGAAATAGCCCTGACCGTCACGACAATGGAAAGCCTCTTAGAAGCATCAGTCTATTTTACTTAGCGTCATGGGGATTAGTGTTGCGTTGGATACAAAATTACTCAAATCAAGTAAATACATTGAACACAGCTTGCATCATCATAATACATGACACCAAGCCAGACACGTTCCAAATAAAATATTACCATTCTAAAAACAAACCCAATACCTTCCATCCGCCCTCCCCTAACAGTAATGAGAACAGGCAAACACATGGTCGTCGTTTTATTCAATAAATGCCTCACACAATTCTCCCAGATGCAATGACCACTCAAAACACTGTACAAACTGTTACGTAGACAAAGCAACATATGAAAATTTTTCACACAAACTCTTCCTTCTTTCAGCCTTTATAAAAAGGACTGAATTCCTCTGATACATATATCAAAGGTATTTTCAAATCCTCTTCTGCAATTTCAATTTTTTAGTTTGTTCAAAAAATGAAAAGCAAGTATTTTGAAGGCATTTTACAGGAACCATGTTACAATTATTTAAAGGAAAGATGGCTGAATCTGGCAGAAGACAGTATATCATTTGATCTAGTCATCTCTTATCAAACTGTTCACTTTCAAAGAAAAAAAAAGCAGGAAAACTCAAGAAAATGGTCTATACTGGTTTATGAATAATTCATTTGTCAAAGACTATGAGATTACCAGTAATACGAAATAGAATGGGATATCTTTCAAAGAATCCATTGCTCTCTTCTTTCAAAGATTTCAGCTCTACATCCATGATGAATAAAATATTTAGCGCATGCTAAGACCATAAATCTTTCAGCTGCACTGCTGGCAATAAGGGAGATCCACAAAGGGAAGAAAACATGTTTGTGTGATACCTGATAATCTCCCTTGGACATGCCACTAAACAATGCCAGCTGTACAGTAGTTATACTTTTGTGATAATTGGTAGGCCCAAGAACGCTGAATTCAAATGAAATTGACTCTCATATGGCCAGGTTGTTTCAAACAGTGTAAATAAGATGATGAACAGGCAGGAAAAAGTGTGACCTCTAACCTCACGAATACATCCAAGACCTACATGAGGTGCATCTAATTCAGGCACAGAATCTTAACATCTCTAAGCAGTGTTCACAAGTTAAATGGAACACAGCATCTTTATGAATGGTTTCAGACACTTCAGTTTACAAAAAAAAATCTGATATGCTTTATTTTCTTCTGAGTTTGTTTTCTTACATTCTTCCGTCAATATGAATCAGCTGAAAATCACAGAAAAAAAAGAAGGTATTTAATATGAAAAACTGTCTAGTGCGAATGGAACCAGTAACATTTTAAATGAAACTTAAGACGTTGCAGTAAAGTTTGCAGTTCACCAAGTGATCAGTTCAACTTAAATTTGCAGCTTGTGAACTCAGAGGCAGGAGAAAAGGTCGAAGAGGAAGGGAAAGAGAAGTCCATGCCATTACAGCACCGTTTCCAAAACCAAGATCACCTCTCAAGCCTGTCTTTTCATTCCTAAACCTGCTTTTGCTAACACGGCCCCCAGGACTCATTCAACAGCACATTCACACATGTTATGATGACATGACTACCAACAGAGAAACTTAAGAAGATTCTGCAGCTATTTCTTCTTTTCTTGTTCCTTTTTTTTCTCTGCCTCGGCCTTGGCCTCCTCGGCCTCGTGGACTTTGATGAGAGCCTCCACCTGGTTGTCGGGCAGAATGGTCATCACTGTCTTGCCGTCCTTACGGGTCAGCGTGGCCATCTCCACTGCAAGCAGCATCACAACAATGGTGATAAGCATTCCAAAACAATTATCTCCATTCAACTTTGTTCAGGCAAGGCACTTGACAAGAGAAAAACAAGTTTTTATCCAAACCACCATGTGACTGTCATGACCATAGAATTTTTTTTCCATTTTTCAAACCTGTTTACTATCAAGTTGTTCCGAGACAAAAAAAGTCTTACACTACCAGATTAATTTCCTAGAATGCTACAAAATAAACTGATACAATTACAAATTACAAAACCCACCCAAGTCAAAATCATACCAAATTTTGCACACACATCAAACAGGCGGTAAGGTTTCATGTATGTATATGTACTTGTGTGTTGCTGGTTTGTATAACTGACCCCTGGAGTCCCTTTGTCTGCCCTCTGAAGATTCTACAAATCCATTTCTACCCACCAAAGCCTTTGCTGAACAGACACAAGCCCCATCTGTATCATCTACTCTAATGTCTGACTCACTGTTGTCCACCTCGGCAATGTCCGAGTGCACAACAAAGTCAGGTCTCTGTGGCAACCCTACCTTTGTCTGGCGTCAGCTTGGTCAGGTCCAGGCTTTTGCTCAGCACCTTGACAGCGAGGGTCAGGGCCTCATCCAGGCTGGTCTCCCCCTCCTTGTACTCCTGCTTCAGCAGGGACACTGCATTCTGCCAGAACAACCACTTCCTACATCAGTGCTCATTCTTTTGTACTCCCAGTTCTTAACCCTCTGCCCCTTGGATCGCCCACTGTGGCCCGAAACGCGATGCCTTTCGTATCCTTGTAACGCCCGCTGTGGCCTGAAATACACCGATACCGTTTGGCTGCCCCTAGCAGACGAATTTTTCCCACAATGCTTTGCGGCGTTATACAGTGACGTAGTTCCGGTTTCCAACTTCCTTCCAGTCCAAACAGTGCGTTTTTTCATGGAGGACTTCGGTCGCAATGATTTTTTGAAGTTGAGAGCAAGTTTGTGATCGAGATTTTCGCTTCGGCAAGATGGACGATGAAACTGTGGAGATGTTGGCGAACATTTTGGTGGGCAGTGACAGTGATGAGGAGCTATTTACTGGCTTTAGATTAGAAGAAATAGTGAAAGGAGAGGAGTCCAATGTCGATTTTGGTGGCTGATGGAGGCGATCTCGGCGAAAATCTTAACATTGACTATGCCGATTATGATGGCGTTTCATGCAGTTTGGTCAGTAGTGTTGAACTTAGCATAATTTTTTACACCATTTTATCAACAAAGATATAAGCTTTGATGCATGTGGAATTTTACTTCAAAATGTTAACTTAATTTTGGAGCAAATAAAACATATTTATGACCAAGGTTTGTATTTTTTTTTTTTTTTTATTTAACATCAGTACATCCAATTTACGGAGTTACTTACCTTCCCTTAAGATTTTGATACTAGTAAGCACTCAGACGTCCAAGGGGCAAAGGGTTAAAGAACAGGGAGTACTTTAGAATGGGAACGAAGAAATGCTGTCTTGTGTGTGTGTGTCTGTCTGTGTGTCCATGGTCAAAATGTGTTCCACTCGCTCCAGACAAAACTACTGGGCCGATCTTTCTGAAAATTTGTAGGTATGTTCATTATGGGTCAAGGATGATGCCCAACGTTTTAGTTTACCGTTACAGCCGTTACTAACGGCAATCAAACAGACGGGTAAGGTTTCATGTATGTATATGTACTTGTGTGTTGCTGGTTTGTATAACTGACCCCTGGAGTCCCTTTGTCTGCCCTCTGAAGATTCTACAAATCCATTTCTACCCACCAAAGCCTTTGCTGAACAGACACAAGCCCATCTGCATCATCTACTCTAATGTCTGACTCACTGTTGTCCACCTCGGCCATGTCCGAGTGCACAACAAAGTCAGGTCTCTGTGGCAACCCTACCTTTGTCTGGCGTCAGCTTGGTCAGGTCCAGGCTTTTGCTCAGCACCTTGACAACGAGGGTCAGGGCCTCATCCAGGCTGTTGCTAACGGCTGTAACGGCCTGTAACGCTTTTTCTTCTTTATGGAATATCTCAGAAACTACTTGGACGATCTTTCTGAAAATTTGTAGGTATGTTCATTATAGGTCACAAATAATGCCCAATGTTTTAGTTTACCGTTATAACCGTTACTAACGGCTGTAACGGCCTGTAAAGTTTTTTCTTCTTTATGGAATATCTCAGAAAGTACTTGGCCGATCTTTGTGAAAATTAGCAGGTATGTTCATTATGGGTCTCGGATGATGCCCGTTGTTTGAGTTTACCCCGTTATAGCTGTTCAGCCTGTAACGCTTTTTCATCTTTATAGAATATCTCAAAAAGTACTAGGCCGATCTTCCAGAAAATTTGTAGGTATGTTCATTATGGGTCATGAATAATGCCCGATGTTTTAGTTTACCCCGTTATAGCCGTTACTAACGGCTGTAACGGTTTTTCTTCTTTATAGAACATCTCAGAAAGCACTTGGCCAATCTTTCTGAAAATTGTGTATGTTCATTATGGGTCACAAATAATGTCCGATGCTTTAGTTTACCGTTATACTGTTACTAACGGCTGTAACGCCTTTTCTTCTTCATGGAATATCTCAGAAAGTACCTGGCCGATCTATGTGAACATTACCAGGTATGTTCATTATGGGTCACGAATAATGCCCGATGTTTTAGTTTACCGTTTATAGCCGTTACTAACGGCTGTAACGGCCTGTAATGGTTGTTTTTCTTCATGGAATATCTCAGAAAGTACTTGGCCTATCTTTGTGAAAATTAGCAGGTATGTTCATTATGGATCAAGGATGATGCCTGATGTTTTAGTTTACCGTTATAGCATTACTAACGGCTGTAACGGCCTGTAACTTTTTTTCCCTTTTTTCTTTATGGAATATCTCAGAAAGTACTTGGCCGATCTTTGTGAACATTAGCAGGTATGTTCACTATGGGTTACGGATGATGCCCAATGTTTTAGTTTACTGTTATAGCCGTTACTAACAGCTGTAACGGCCCGTAACGCTTTTCTTCTTTATGGAATATCTCAGAAAGTACTTGGCCGATCTTTGTGAAATTAGCAGGTATCTTCATTATGGGTTACGGATGATGCCCGATGTTTTAGTTTTACCGTTATAGCCGTTACTAACTACTGTAACAGCCTGTTACGGTTTTTCTTCTTTATGGAATATTTCAGAAAGTACGAGGCCGATATTTCTGAAAGATAAGATAAGATCATGTTGCTTATAGCCCAGCCGACCGCAAAGGGCCACATCAGGGCTGGATATTTCTGAAAATTTGTAGATATGTTCATTATGGGTCACGGATGATGCCCGATGTTTAAGTTTACCGTTAGAGCCGTTACTAACGGCCCATAATGGTTTTCTTCTTTATGGAAAATCTCAGAAAGTTCTTGGCCGATCTTTCTGAAACTTTGTAAGTATGTTCATTTTAGGTCACAGACAATAGCCGATGTTTACCAGAATAGCCATTACTAACGGTTACACCAGCCCAAGACGGTTTTTCCTCTTTATGGAATATCTCACGCGTATTCAGGATAAACTGGTAGTACGTTTATATGCTTTGCATCTTGTTTTTTTTTTCTTTTTCTTTTCTCCTCACAAACGAGGTTATTTTATTCAGTAACAATGTTAACAAAGCTATGAAATACAAATTTATATGTTGGGGGAAAAATGGTCAAATGTATACGAACTTCTACCAGCTTGCACATCCTTGCCCTGTGATTCAACTCCCTCCCCCTTCTGGTATGGGCCAGCCTGATGTGGCCCTTTGCGGTCGGGGGCTAAGCAACATTATCTTATCTTCTGGTATGGGCGTTGTTGAAGAAAAAAAAGGGGGGGGGGGGGGGGAGGGGGAGTGTGTACTTTTTCCTCAACAAATCTAAAAATTTTGAAAAGAAAATGTTTTTCTTATTCCGTCATATGTGTGAGTGTGTTCAAATGACCAGTGCTGCAAAAGAGGTCGTGTTGCTGGAAGGGTCAGCGATGGGAAGCAACACCAACAAATGTATGTTGACCTGCAATGCTCGTGTTTCTTTTCACAATTTCTGTTCTGAACTTGCACTATGAGCTTGTAGGCAATCACAGACAACTACAAACCTGTGACAGCTGCACTGGGTTTCTGAGGAACACAAAACACAGCTTACACCCTCTGCCATCATTGTCAAGATTTGTGACTACCACCTCAAACTCTTGAACCATCCACAGTTTCGACTTTTGTCCAGCCATACCTACTTCAGACATGTTCAACCTAAAACTGCTACTGGTATACTTTTAAACAAAACTGAGCATAGTGTCTACAAAGAGTGTGTACATATCTTCAAAATTTTTGTGGAAGCAGGAAGGAAGAGTTTTAATGTTTCATTCTTGTTTTCCCCCATGCCATCAGACAGCAGAAGCTTTTTTCTACCAGGTTGCAACCACCTATCTTGCATTAACCACAGTAAAAATGAGTTATCTATCACAAATTACTTTAAAACCTGATTCATCAGCTTACTTTGGCACAAACTCATGCTCTCTCGCAGTCTTTTTTTCCCATGCTGTTTCAAGCGTATGTTGTAGAAGAAGCCGATACAGCCTGAAGCAATTTCAAGCAAGGAAGTTAGCAAGAGTTGTTTTTTTTTTGTGTGAAAGCCCTCACATATGGTTATTTTTGCAAGAACAACTGCTCAAGAACTTTGTCTCTGGATTTTTGTTCAAACGTGGTTTTCGTTAGTTATTATATGCATCCTAATTTCATAAACATGTGTACAAAATATGGTGAATGAAACCAAACAAACACAGACTCATGTAAAGCCTTTTTTTTCCTCTCTCTCTCTCTCTTTTGGGAAAAAAGACGGTTTGTACACCAAACCAACCAAATGACTGATATGATGTTCAATGGATATATGTGTGGGGTAGAACTACAAATACACTGTTTAATCATGCATCCACTCTTGTATAAATTTCTTACTGTCAAGTCACTTCTGAAAACTCAAAGCATTTGAGACAAGGACCTAAAATGCTGACATCAGCCTAAAGAATTGTCAGGCTTTGGCCAAACAGTAAAAATTTGTGGCTACATCCCAGCACTTTAACTTTTTCGCAGCATGCCGCAAGAGCAGCGCCTGACTTAATAATTGGCCATGTGGGGCTAAAATACTCATGGCAAGCGATCTGTCACTCGGGACACGTTGCGAGAATGATAGCGACAGTCTTCTAAAAATAAATATGACTGAATTTCCCAGAGAATTCATAACCAGTGGTGTCAGCATACAGATACAGTCCTTCCGACGTCGTATCATACCAGTTAGCAAGCTACTAACAGTTGATTCCATTAGTTACTGAATCAGTGCTCCTTGTTCGAAGTATGTAATTTTTAACTCGATCAAACAACAAAATAATCACTTGACTTTTAAAACATTTATCATTAAGAAGATAAAAGATAGCTCTATTTCACCGTACAAAATAAAGTTACTGTTGGATTTAGGCTTTTAAGGAAAATTATTTCAAAATGATCAAAATCAGGTGTCCTGAGGGAATGTCAGTGCTGTGACTGCAGTGTTCACTGGGCACATAGAGCAGAACAAGGGTCAGTGTTGATAGCGTTAAGACTCCAGCTGCTCTGTCAGCTGAGAGAAAAGACAAAGGACTTACAGCGCTGTTGTTGCCGATGCATGTCGCCTTCCAGCCTCCATAGTTGCCGCTGGGGTCGCTCTGGTACAGCTGGAAGCCATAGTGTTTGTCCCAGCCCATGTACAGGATTGACACGCCGAATGGTCGCTTACCTGGCAACACCATCACTGGCTGTCACAGCATGCAGGAGTGAACACAATCATTTAACCACGGTAAAGAAACGGGAGTGAAACATGTCTGGCAGACTGATGTGCACTTGATCCGTTTCTAAACAGTTCCTCCATTGAACTTGAGTGTCATGGTGCAAGGAAAACATGCACACTCCCACGCACACACAAACACACATGCATGTACATGCACGCACACACACGCACAAGGTTGTATCTACTACTATGAACAAAACTACTTCAATCAGTTTAAAAAAGAAGGAAAAACAAATAATTTCCTACCAATTCACCATTAATGGTTGAAACCAACACCCAAAAGCTTAATCATTTTTTTTATCATCTTCACGTGATTTACAACTAAAAGAAGAAGAAAGTCTGACAGTAAAGGCCCCACCCTACATGCTCCAAATTCAATGCCATTTTCTGCACAAAGACAGACCGCTACATTATATGCTGCAGAGTAAAATGGTTCTTCCTTTGGCTCTGCATAAGAATTGCAAACAGAAGGCATCAGGACATATTTTGGGAGGGGCGGGGAGATTTGTGTCATCTTCCATGCCTCATAGGTATTACTCCGTCGACAGCTTGTTGTAGCTCCTCCACAGCCACACCGAGTTTTGTTCAGCCCTAGCTCCAGCACTCCATGAAGAGCAGTCAATATCAGAGGAGACACTGCAAGCTTCACGATCACTTTGGTGATGTTCAGCGTTACCTTCTGGATTACATACAACAATGAAGCACGGCAGGCGTTTGACATGTTTTTATCTGTATCAAAATGATGCCAGAAAGTTCCCAACTAGTCTGGGAGTGAATGAAATGGCTGTCCTCTATGCTTCCTTCCATTCCTTGTCACATCAACCAGACCCATGTGAGGCAAACACCTGCAGTGTTGATCAGGAAATGTGAGCGACACTATCGGAGATGAATCCTGAAAGTGAGTGAAATTCTACCATGTTGTCACAGTCTTCACTGTTTAGCCCATACCACGCTCAGCTCAGGAGCCAGACAGTGCCGAAAAATCACACAAATTAATGCCACTTATGGGATTCAAACCCACAACCTCCCAGCCCAGAAGGCCAACCACTGCACCACAGCTGAGACCTTGAGACTTGAACCCAGATCGATGCTGACCCTGCAAACAATACTGTGAAGGAGATACACCCTGTTTTCCAGTTACCTTGCACACAGACAGATGAGGCCCCCAACAATACGTTGGGAGGTAATGATAATACTGAAAAAGACTGACCACCAAACTGGGTGTAGGCTTGTTTGATGTCACATAACGTAGCCACCACTTGTTCACAGGGAATAGGTTCCTGGTACTGCAGCAAATACCTGTCCACATCCAACATTCACACTGTATGTTACGAAATGAAACTTCAAGATACAAACAAAAAAAACAACCAACGAAACCAAAGAAAAACATAAGATGTCTATGCAGAAAAAGGATGCTAACATCGCATATTTTACTTCAATGTTCCTTCGCAACACAGTACTTCTCTGATTCCTTGTTCAACTTGCTCAATATTCTGAACAGATTTCAAAGTCATTACAGCAGCTGATCGATCATTCACTACTTTTCACTAAGACAAAATTCCTTCTCTGAAGTGTCACTGGACATTAGTCATGTTGCTGTCTAAAAAAACTGTACATTTTGAAACTTTGTGGAAGACAAAATATAGCGAAGTGTTAAGATTCTTTTAAATCTTTGCAATCAGTTGGGTTTTTTTCACTAAACTGTAAACTCAATGCTAAAGAATTGCAATGTCTGTCTGAATTCTACATGTGAAATAACATTTTCTTCCATGATTCTGGTTCACAAAGCGGAAATGAGAAATATTAAAAGAACACAACAATGTTTTAGGTAATATAGAAATCCAGGTACAGTACCCTTTTGATCGAAAAATCATATAAAGAGAAAACTGAACAGGTTATGAACTTGTATTTAATTATTCTGTAAAAGTGGCGCCATGCTCTGCTAACTGCTGTGGGGGCATGCTGTTCAAACAAAATTTCAATGACTTGAGCGAACTCACAAGACTTCAATCATCTTTTGACAGAAGTCACAATACTGTCAATCACTGAGTGAATCAGTAATACAAAACTTGCTTGATGAAGACAGACTGGCCTAGGATGATGATAGTACCCTTCTTATGAGAGCTTTCACCTGATTACGAGTCCATAACAGTGATGCATGCAAAACTTTCACCAAGTCCTTGTCGTTTAATGGGACAGTGAGAACACGAAGCTGTAATACAGATGATGTGGCCCCCCCTCATCCACCACACACACACACACACACACACACACAAACTGCCCCTCTCCCTCCCACGCCTACTTGTCCCCAGCCTCCTCCCCCCCCCCCCCCACCTCACCCAACCTCCTCCCTGGCTGCGCTTCCCCCACCTCTACCCCTTGGTTTTTTACAATGGTTCCGTCATTCAATCTGCCTCCCTGGTAAGTCTTGATGGAACCATGAGTACACCCTAGTCATCTAGAAAATGCAGGAATACATCTAGCTCTGAGACCTAAAACATTTTAAACACCTTTCTTAACCTCGGTATACAACCACTTCTTTTTCACCACCCCACTGTCAGTAATGAATACAATGCCATTTCTTTTTCATTTCAGCGTAAATCAAAACTAATGTTGTGAGCAACATTAAAAAATAACAAAGAGTTCAGTAACTTTCATTTAATACAAGACTTAGAGCTTTCTAGTGATGGATGGTACAGTTCCGTAACTTTCATTTCATTGAAGATTGTTAAGTTTCTAGAAACAGGTCTAAACGCTAGTGGAATGGATAATCAATCCTAAATAAGTTAAAACAATAAACACCATGAACAACAAAAACCAACAAACAAGAAAGGATGTGTTGAGCAGTTCCAAATGAAAGACATTGGAAAGCTATGACAAACAGGAATGCCATGTCGGTGAGCCTAAACAACAAAACTCACTGACCTTTGGGCGATGAGGCGTAGTTCATTGGTGAGCACGTTGGCATCTGATGTAATTCCTGCCACGCTACACGCCATGTCACTGAAACATACCACAGAACTCCATTGCTAACACATCATGAACACGTATGGTAGACAACAAGCTGGCGAATCTTAACTGTGAACTCTCACTCAGTTCACTTTCAGTCGAGTTTGGTTTCAGGGTATCACTATCAGTGCTTGTGGAAGATTCAAATGCTCTCTGCAGCATTTGTTCAGCAGATGAGCTGTACCACAAGACAGAAATACAGAGAAACCAAGAAAGACCCTCTCTAATAAGACACCCTACCACTTGACACCGTAAACATTAAAAGAGTTTCTCTACAATCAACATTTCAGACCCTGAAACTCCTTCACAATACATAAGACTTCAAACACAGGTTGTGTATGACCATAAGCATTCGAAAACAAAAAAGCAAAAAAAAACAAAAAAACTTGCACATACACTAAATCTAGTTCCAGTTCAAGTTCGTAAGCACAGGAGTCATATTTGTACATCATCCCCAAAGACAGAACATGGGTTTGGAAACTGTCACATAAATCTCACCAACCATGAACCTGGTTGTTTTATCAAAAGATCAAGAAAGAAAAAGAGGTAGACTTCCTCCCTGTCTGATGTATTTGTCTTTGTACTTCCCAGCTCATACCATAGCTTTAACGAGAGACTCCTGGCACTGGATATGGACTGGGTCCATTGCTTTTCTTTTCTTGTTCTTACCTGTTGTAGTAGCAATTCCTGTTTTTCCTCTTTTTTGGAGTGGGAGTGTGTATATGAGCGCGCGCGTATATGTGTGTGCATGTGTGCGTGCATGTGTGTGTGCGCGCGCGTTCTTGAAAAGGAGTCTTCACTTTTGCTCATTGTCCAGTAGATTGTTGGAAGTGTGTGTGCATGTGTATGTGTGAGAGAGAGAAAGAGAGAATGTGTGTGTGTGAGAGACAGTGTGTGTGTGTGTGTGTGTGTGTGTGTGAGTGTGTGTAGAGAGAGAGAGAGAGAGAGAGAGAGAGAGAGAGAGAGAGAGAGAGAGAGAGAGAGAGAGAGAGAGGAAGGGAACCAGGGACAGAGAGAGCCAATGGAGAAAAGAAGGACCGAGACAAGTGCGAGCTGAGGGTGGAGGAGGGAAGGGTGGGAAAGGGGGCAGAGAGAGCTATGTTCATACGGTGACCAAAGCGTATACTACATCAAGTGAATGGTTACAACAGACTGGAAAGCAATCAAACTGTCAACACCCTCTGACCACATACTAATTAAAGACTTGCCTCGTTTCTCTGTCCTCCTCTTTTTCACAATCAGTTTTAAGTTTTATAACACACACACACACACACACACACACACACACTCACACACACACACACACACATACACACACTCTCTCTCTCACACACACACACACACACAAACACACTCTCACACACACCCAAACATACACACACACACACACACACACACACACACACATACACACATACACACACACAAACACACACTCTCTCTCTCTCTCTCTCACATACACACACTCTCACACACAAAGACACACAGAAAGACACACGCGCACGCGCGCACACACACACACACACACACACAACACACACACACACACACACACACAAATCATGAAGGCTGAAGGTGGAGATGGCTCATAAGCCGATCACAGGACACCAACAGTGTCCAGATAATGTCAATGAACTGACCTACAACTGGCCCGTCTGGCCACTGATCTGGATCCCAACTGTCACCTTTCTAGCTCTGTTCAGTACACAAGTCAAGAGGCAGAGGGAGCAGAAGGGAGCTAGGCATGGGAGGTAAGCCAAGGTAATGTTGCTTTCAACCCACCGACCCCAAAGGGCCGCATCAGGGCTGTCACCGCGTTCAACTCACACACACACACACACACACACACACACACACACACACACACACACACACACACACACACACACAAATTCACATAATCCTTTAAAATACACCTAAAAACACACTGGATATTTTGATAAAAATCTTTCTTCTGTAAAGTCTTACATCAGAAGAAAAATGTTAATCTCTTTCAGAAATTCAAAGATCACATCAGGTGTCCCACATCTCTAAAACAAAGTTTTCATGGAGTCTGCTGTAAAGTGTTTATGTCTCACATCATGCCAGTCCCAACACTAAAAGCATATGTTTCACTGTGAGTGGAACATGACATGGAATGCAACACAGAGCTTCTTCACTCTTCAAAAGATGAGAATGGGTGTAAAAGGAGTGGCCTGTATGCAAACGGCGCAAGACTGTTCCTTCTTTACGGCCCCCTCAAGAACATGGTAAAAAGCCTTTCAGGACTGGATGGATTTTCAAGAGTTTGCTATCCATCTGCGAGTTCCATTCAGGCATGGGAGAGATGTGTGTGTGAGGAGAATGTCAGAACAAGCCACCCCTGAAAGGGAACAGATTGCTCAAGAACATTATAATAAACCAATCATCTTTGTAGTGCTGTTGGAAGTGATTGTACCTCACTGCCATAGGACCTCGGTCTGCGGATCAAGAGTCTGTATCCTATTCCACTTTCACAGCAGAATCTGCTATGCCATCAGCCAGGTTCTGAAGAACCAGTGCTATAATCATGTGGGAAACTATATGTTATTATAAGGCACAGTCAAGAGAAAAAAATTCAAATCTCTGCATTACTGTCATATTCATGCCTTAGTTATGTACTATGCTAGACTACAGAGCATTCAGGGAAACAGTTGGTCAAAAAAAACACAATTCAAATCTCTGCATGACTGTGACAGTTATGCGTTTATCATGCACTAGTTGCAAAGTGAGACGGCTGCAGGCAGAAATCTAAACAAACCTTAAATAAATGTTAGCTGTACTGCCTCAATTCTCATTTATTTTTAATAAATGTTAGCGAACCGCAATGTGTACTGCCTCAATTCTCATTTATGTTTATGGAGACAGGAACACATACATTGAAGTCTAAATTCCCACAACAATAGTGTCATTACCTGAAGGGCCACTCTCTTTTCAATACCATTATTGAAATGGCAAAAATATGAGTCTGCAAGACTTGTTGAAACTCACACACAAAAAATTGTTCAACATACAGGATCCTTAGTTAATTCAGTTAAAAACAGCAGAAATGTGTTTTTGTTCATATTTATTACAATCACTGTAACTTTAAGACAAATCTTGAAACCAGAATCACAAAAACAACTCAACCCATATACTTTCTGCTGCAACCTCTGCCTACATTCTACATACTAACTTATTCACACACACACACACGCACATACACACTGAGTGGCTCATACTCTTACCACACACACCCTCATGTATATCACATTCCTACTCCTCCCCCCACCCACCGCTCTTCCCCTACACACACACACAAAGCAGCTCTTACCAAACACATACACACACACACCACACACTCAAAGAGGCTCTTACCACACACACACACACACACATGTATATCACATTCCCACAGGTGCTACCAGTAGATTTGTAAAACCCAGAAAAGCAGGGGTCCAGGGCAGCCGGGCAGGGTACAGGGGTAGTGCCCCTGTTGGGGGTGAGAGGGCAAGGCCTCACTGAAGCTGAAGGAAAACGCAGTTTTGAAAAGAAATGAAAGGCTTCCGTTCAATGTAAAGTGGAAAATTAGGCCTGAAATTAAAGCTAAAACTTCATATAATAATATAAACACATAAAACACAACTAAAATGCAATTACCTGAAGAAAATCAAACTTCACTCTTTTTCTCTAGTTTTTTTTTTTTTTTGTCAAATCTTATCTACACATACCTTTATACCCTTCAATCTCCCATACACTGTAAATTGTAATCTGAAGTGAAGAAGGACTCAAGATTGTCTTCTAAAGACACTATGAGTCATAATTCTGACTTTGAAGTGATTGAAAACAACAGCTGCTACATGAATGTATTTTTGGCAGATGGCTGCAGATGTACTTAGCGTAAGAAGCCACAATACAGCTACTTTACAGATGCAGTCTTGGAATTTAATTTGAAATCGTAAAACAAGAGGAATGAAGTCACTGTAAAATTTGCTGTCACTATTTGAAATGATCCGAAGTCTGAAGTCTTCAAAGAAACGGAACAGAAAGCCCTCCTTGGCATGTCCATCTTCTGTAGCCACGGGCTAAATGCTTCATCATTTGTGTCCTTTTCCATCAGCCATTCCCATTGCCATCGCCTTTCTCCACAACCACTCGCCTTGAAACATCGCCTTCTGTCAAAAAAGGCATTGTAACCATTGTTCCGCCGTCACGCTAACGTGCCAAGCATCAACTTTCACATGTGCGTATGTCTGTGGTGTTAAGTGGACCTGAAGGAAGTGGAGCACTCTGTACCTCCAATTTGGAAGAGCAAGTACTGAGAGCATTGAGAACTTGGATCGGAATTCAAACAAATAGTGGAACTGCTAACAAATTTAAACTATTCTTTGAAAATTTGTTGCTCGTTAGATTTTAAAAACCAGCATCGCCAGCACCAGCCATCATCAAAAACTGGCATTTCGGCACATAACTGGTACAGTAGCACCCAAGCATTCCTACCCCCTCCCCACCCCCCCACCCCCCTCACCCTACAGTGTACACACATACAGACACAAAGACAATTTCAAACAGTGCCCACTGACTCGCTCAGCCTGTAGATCTTTTCAGAGTAGGACACCTCGTCCAGCAGTTTATTGGTGTTGCGTCGCTCGGCCGCCAGGACGATGCCGTCCTTGGCCAGGATGCCCAGGCAGGTTCCGGCATGGCCAATGGCCTCCATGGCATACTCCACCTGATACAGGCGCCCTGCAAGCACCACCAGTCATCAGGACTTCACCCTCAGGGTTATCATGGCCTAGATGATCACACAGAGCACTCTCTGGACCGCCAGCTAGCAGAAGGAAAGTCAATCTACATGAAAGCATACAATGGTACTTGTACACACATAACTGTATCCACAACTCCAACCAGCAGCACTACTGACATCCTTGATGGATACAAACCTGTGCTGTGCTAATGGCATCAGCCATTCCGCTTGATTCTTCATTCTCCCCTCCGATGACATTACCCTAGAGCAACACAGACGGCTAGAAATTTCCTGATGATCTAAGTTGTTCTGGGGACAAGTGGATTAAAAAAACAGTTTGTCTTAACCAAAACTTCTGTGTGCCCTTTTTAAATATAATGATACAGGTAATACAAGCAATGTGAAGGTTAATAAAAACATGTCAAGAAAGGGATGCTCTGCACTCTTGTTATGCTCTCACGAGAGAAGATATAGTGTTTAAATCCCACAGAATGGAGGTATTATACCCTTTGAAGCAAAAAATCAGAGAGAAAAATAAAACCATGAAGGATGAAAATATGTACCGTTTCATTTTCAAAAGGTCTCATCACCTTAAACTGCTGTGGGGGCATTCAGTTTGAACAAAATTCGTGTGTGTGTGTGTGTGTGTGTGTGTGTGTGTGTGTGTGTGTGTGTGTGTGTGTGTGTGTGTGTGTGTGTGAATAAGTGTGTGGGTGTGGGTAAGATAAGATAAATAAGATAATGTTGCTTATAGCCCAGCCGACCGCAAAGGTGTGGGTGGGTGTGTTCATTTTGATTTTCATGCTTACCTTCTGGGGAAAATATTGTTGTTCTGGAATCATATCGTCGAGCCTGAAAAAGCACACAAGTAATCATAATTCCATATGTCCAAAGAGTTGTCATAAAAATGTGAGAATATAGCCCAATGCCACATGACGATGACTACTCAGTCACACAACTGAAATTAGTTCAATCTTATCAACAGTTCACACAAGACAGCTAATCACAAATGACATGCAATGCGACTCAACCCTCTAGTACACACAGTCAAATAACATTGATGATTAAGTAATACCCATTGAACATGAGTTTCTAACTCACTTGGCATCAGTCTTCCGGTCCCACTTACCAACTTAGCAGTAAAAGTAGAAGTAATTATAGAAAGCACTTGTAAACAAGTCTCTTGATTTTGCCAGACTTACGATTAAAACATAAGGTTACAAACTGTTTCAGCAATTTTTTTTTCAAAATGCAGAATGGGATGGGTCTGGAATGATGGATGTGTGCATAGCTGACTAAAATCTTTCTGTCCGGTGTCTACCCTGTGGTTGGGTACCCATGAAAGCATATGGCCACCTGCGCCTGACCAGAGATCAAGCATTAATCTTGGTTCAAATCTACCACAGTTAACACTTATTCTGAGTTCTATGCATAAATAAGAACAGGACAATTATTATGAAGCAAATTCCTTTTCTGTTTAATCATGTGCTGCTTCACATGCAAATTTGGAATCATCTGGCAACTTTTTTTCTCTCTTAATCTTATTTTTCTCTCCCAACACCATGAGTCAACGAAGCAATATTACAATCAGTGTCACTGATTCAGCAAGTGTTAGATGGGAAATCTTTGCAAATAACTCTTAAAATATTGATCAATACAAAAACCGCATTGATTTCATTTCAAATTTCATGATTAACCTGCCAGAATCGGAAATACGGACTAAGTGACAAAGAATCTAATTCAGTAATTGGCTCTTATTTATCAAGGAACCATACATTACTGCATAATTCAAGCACACACATAAATTTAATATGCTGCAGAAAATTACAATGATATAGTAGTGTGCCCTTTTCCTATGCTGATCAGAACTTATGACAATTTGAGTAAAGCAGCCCCAGTCTTCCAGCTGAAAATCAAATGATGGAAGATTACATTGGCAGTCACTATGTCAAGGCCTAAAGAATTCAAAGAAACTGTGCAACAATTCACTCCGTTAAGTC
This sequence comes from Conus ventricosus, assembly GCA_018398815.1. NCBI lineage: Eukaryota > Metazoa > Mollusca > Gastropoda > Neogastropoda > Conidae > Conus > Conus ventricosus. The sequence continues at coordinate 95,830,275 of CM031603.1, forward strand.
ATACCACCTTAAGAAAGACAAAAACGTGTACATTTTAATGACAACTGACATGGAAGATCATTTGCAGTCTGTATAATTTTCAATGTGCCATTGGAAGGTTTGCTGATTTCTGGCTAAAAAAAAGGATAGTGTCAAGATTCATGTCATTTTTGTAGTAAGTACCGTTCAACAAGTATTCATTACTTCACTCAAAATCACACGTTTCTAAGTTTATTCATGCTTTATTTATTATCCACAGTAAGTCAGTCAATAGCATTCAACTTCCTTTATATATTAGCAGTGAATGCATTTTCTTTATAACAAAACAAAAAAAATCAAACATAAAAAGAATGCATTACTAACTGTTCATATAAAATTTTCAAAAGTCTAGATTAGTTGTATTTCATTAGACATTCCTATGCCTCCCTCTTCCTTCTCCTCCCCCCCCCCCCCCCCAACTCCCTTTTCCCCTCCTCCACGACTGCTGCAGGTGCTTGGCATCATGTCAGTGCATGCTGAACATGCGCTGGCTGGCCAGGCCACCAAACATGTATGATATTTTGTTTCTTTTGGTGCTCTCCTCAAGTTCTTCATCGATGTTGTGCCACAGTGTGAGTGTGGCTCTCTCGACTTCACAGCAAGACCCAGGACCAAGAAGAAAGCAATAAACAGTGAACAAGTGGGGTAACGTTTGCTCCCATAAGAAAACCTAACACAGAGTAACTTTTATTCAAGACTGGCACAGCCTTTTAAACTTGAATAAAGTCAGACAAATACATAGATCTATAGACGAACAATCTATTAGTGGGGGAAAAAAAACAAGTGCAGCCCAACAACTGAACTGTCATCAAAGTAATGACTTGGCAAAGATTTGGACTTCAGGAGGAGACGCGGGGGGGGGGGGGGGGGGGGGGGGGGGGGGGGGGGGGGGGGGGGGGGGGCGGGGGGGGGGGGGGGGGTGGGGGGGGGGGGGGGCGGGGGGGGGGGTTGAAAGAAGGAAAACTGGGAAAATGATAAAGAAAAAAATAATTACAGCAGAAATATGAAAACTCTTCACTAGAGCTGCAAAAAGCACCATCGCCATCCTTTTTGAAGGCAACTATTCTTTGTATTGCCTGCTCTGCTCTCCGAGCCTTCGGCGGAACGAAAGGCCTCTGAACGGCAATTACAAATATAACTGCCCTCAAAAGGATTGCGATGGTTCCTTTATGGCACTAAACGCCTCTGAAAGGCAATACAAACTAATCTGCCCACACAAAGGATAGCGAAGGGATTTCCTCCCGAAAGCAGCTATGTGAAGAGTTTTCATATCTGTAATAAATTTCCAAATTTTAACTCCCAGTTTCTCCATCTTCAACTCTCCCCCCCCCCCCCCCCCCTCCATCCCCCACCTCCTCTTAAGACCTAATGCATTGCCAATCATATACTATAAGACAGATTCATTTATATATTAATAAATTCAAGATATCCTGGATTACAACACAGATTTCAAAATTTATTTAAGGAAATAGATTGAAAAGCATTTGCTAATTGGGATTGAATAAGCCTGCCGTAACCCTAGAAAAACAAAACAAAACAAATATGATTAACAAAAGAAGGGGCGAAAAAGGCGAAAGGCCTAGGCTACAAGCCAGCCCTCTACATACTCTACTACAACACAGTTGTTCGCCTGCCTTGTTTTTCCCCCCACTATTTGATTGTTCGACTATGTATTGTCACTTTATTCAAGAGATTAAAAAGCTGTGCCATCCTTGAATAAAAAGTAACTCACTGTGTTAGGTTTTCATATGGGACAAACGCTTCCCCCACTTGTTTACTGTTCATTGATTTACTGTTCCCTGCCTCATTTCATTTCATTTCCAAGAAGAAAGCAGACTAGCATAATCGGCATGATCAAGACGACTGGCTTTAATTCACATTGAAATAAACAGAATTCTGCATACTCTCAAATAACATCACTCGAACAAAAATGCCTTGTACATGCCATCAAAAGCATCTGCATGCATAGAAACATGGGTAAACTAGTCTTCCTAAATTGTGAGGCATACGTCAAAAAGACTTAGGCGAATCCGGAAGCAAAATTAAGAGTCAGCTGCCCAACGCCTTACAGTGTCGAACACTTTTCAGGAACAAATGTATCAATACAAAATACAGAAACGATGAAAATCGACCAACACAAATACAACTCAAACTAAGTAAAATGCAGACATAACTATAGGTGACAATAGAAAAGCGTCGGCATTTTTGGTTACTCACCATGTTGGTTGAAATAGTGCCGAAACTATAAGTGTAAAACTTAGTACCAAACAACAAAAAGGTCTGTTTTTCAATAATTGTTTATAGAGCAATTGTGAATTTGGTTCCCGTAAAAATAGCAATGGTGTATAACAAGCTTGCTATTCCATAAAACTTTTTAAAAAAAAAAAGAAAAACGAAAACTATTGCCTTTACCTCAATGTTCCTTTTTTTAAAAAGATAGCCATCCATACCCTACGAATCAAGAAGAATGAAAAATAAGCAGTCTCACACACAAGGCGCATGAATACCAATAAAAGCGGATAGTTCATGAAACTTTCGCTTTTCTCAACAAATAAATACATTAATAATGAATAACATAAAAGATAAACGTATTCACTTTCTCCTCATTTAGACTTCAATGTATAAGTCCCAAGTGAAACTGACTGAACTGAACTGACAGTATAAGAATCGAACGTGATTTGACAACAACGATTCAATCAGACCAATCACCCACAAACCAGACATCGTGCAAAAAGCTAAAAGTGCTTTCCAAGCATCAAATTAATAGATTTTATAAACGCCTTCCCATCTTGCTTTTTTTAATATTGTTTTTTAAAGTCTAATCTCTCTCTCTCCTCACTCTCTCTCGTCGTGCATCTCTCGTGCTCACTTCCACTCTCTCTCATCTACTCCCGTCATCCTCTCTCCTCTCTCTCTCACTCATCTCCTCTCTCTCTCACACACCACACACACACACACACACACACACAGACGCGCGCTGCGCGCACAAACATACACAATATCATCATCGATAAGAATATGATTGTTAATGTTAGGAATTCACACACGCACACAAAACACATATCAACATTAAGAATCCTTGAATGTAATATCTAATTACTGAGGCTATTCCCAAAAATTTGAAAGATTTCAATATAATCAGAATTCGCCTATTCCTGGATAAGATTAGTTTTATAAGTAATAATTCTAAAAGAGGTGCGTTTTTATATGTTAAGAGATATTTAAGTCTTACGAATGTATGGAACTAATGATGTGGATTTAGAAGAAATTTTCTGGATTCAATTTAAAAGTAAAGAAAAATTGACTGTATTATTTGGAAACATTATACAAAATCCTGCTTCCATCACAATAGAAATGAATGAAACTATTTAAACATATGAAAAATGGAACAATACAGTCTTATGAAGTTGTGGTGTATTACGGGTGATTTTAATTATCCGATAATGATTGGAAAGGAAACATGGTCAAATGAGAAAGATGATCACATATAGAGTGTCTAAGGGATGTATATCTAACTCAAGTTGTAAAACATCCAGACAAGAAAAGACTAAATCAGAAAGAGATATATTAGACTTAGTTTTGGTAAAAGACGAATAAAATGATAAGATAATGTACATAGTGCCACCATGTTTCAAAAAATGATCACGTAGGTTTAACATTTTGTTTTCTGTACAACGAGGGGGACAAAGAATCCAAAAAGGGTGGAATATAGATAATGAATTTCTAAAAGGAAAGCTATGAAAATTTAAGAAAAGATTGGTATTGAAAAATTGATGTGAAAGAAGCCCTCATATGGATGTGGATGAGTGTTGGAAAATGATCAAGAACACTATCATAAGTGTATTGCTAAATATATTCCAAAAAAAGAGTGTTTCAACACATATATTGAAAAAAAACAATATGGGTGGATAATAGGCTTGAGGAAGTTACAACCAAAAATGCATATAAAAGATTATATGTGCACTAAACAAGGTAGTGAATATATGAATATATAAGAAAAGACAAAAATGTGATAATACAAGAAGAAGGAAATGATCGAATTCGAAAAAAAAGATGCCTCACATATTAACGATCATCCTCAAAAGTTTTGGAAATATGTACAATTACAGAACCAAACAAATATTGGCAATTAGTCCACTGAATACAAAAAATGGTGGTATTAGCAGTTCCGATGAAGATAAGGCAAATCACATTAATGACTTCTTTCTATTGTTTTCACAAAAGAAGATAATAGTAATGTTCCGATCATTGGAAAGTGGTTCAAGGTCCAGTGGAGTCACTGTAACAGATATGTGATTACACCCAGTGCCGTTAGAGAGAGACTTTATAAAAATATAAACCCCAAATAAATCTTGTGGACCTGATATAATCCCTGCAAGAGATCTAAGGAGTCATATAATGAGTCAACAATAACCTTTCATTATTTGTTCAATAAGTCAATGAATCAGTTGGTGGTACCAATGGACTGGAAGTCAGCAAATGTGACAGCTTTATTTAAACGAAAGTTACTAGGACAGATCCTGGAAATTATAGGCCTGTATAGTCTTACATCAATTGTTTGTAAGATTAGGAATCAATTATACGGGATGTGATCGTGTAGACATATGACTTTGGAATACTTTTAAGATATCAGAATACCAGCATGGTTACCGTAAACAACGATCTTGTGTAACACAACATCTACTTGAACATGGAGATTAACAAAACTTTTAGATAATGGCAACAAGTAGAAAAACTTATTTTAGACATTGAAAAGGCCTAAGATTCTGTTCCCCATGAGAGGATATTAGTGAAAATAACATATAAGGAATTAACAAAGTAGAGTGGCAATACCTGGATAAGGGAATTTTTTTAACTAAAAGACAGCAAAGAGTAAGAGTAGGAAGCTTCATATTCATATTTTACGAAGTTCTCACGTTGTATACCACAAGGGTGTAATTTGGGCCCGTATATTTACAATATTTATAAATGATTTCCAAGCTCGTGGAAAGAAATGAAATATATTTGCAGATCGATACAAAAATTTATAAATAGCAACTTAAAATCACACTACATTACAAAATGATATTGATAAAATATCCAAATGGTCTGCCACATGAATTTGCATTTTAATGCGGACAAGTGCAACGTGATAACATGTAGGACGAAAGAACCCAAGATACCAATATACAATGCTAAACAGGTAATACTGGGGAGCGTGCAGATATTTCAACAATGGTTATTATGAAAAAGATCTTGTGTCACTTTGATTCTGGCTTGGTATTCGATAAGCTAGGCCTATTCCAAAACTCTATAATAAAGCCTAATAAAATGATTGGTATAATTAACCGACTTTTAGTCCATAAAGATCAAGAAAATTTAACCAAAACTAAACAAGGCATTCTTAGAAACCTCAATATGAAACGGCAATACAAATTTGGTATCCGTCGATTAAAGAGGCATTCTGCTGCATTGGAAAGAGTACAAAGAAAAGCAACAAAGTTTGGTAAAAAAAAACAAAATCATTCCCTATGAAGGTAGGTAAAAAGCTCTTGGACGGGGGGGTGGGTGCCTACCCTAAAAACAAGAAGATAGGAGGGGCGATTTGAACCAAGTCTATAAATTATGTAATTGTTGTTGACAATAAACCTAATTCAAATTTGTTTAACTGCCATCAAGATTGATATTACCAGAAAAGTGAGGATAAAATTTATCATGAATAATATCGCACTAACCTAGGAAATTTTCTTTTAGTAACAGAGTAACAAATCTTTGGAAAAAATTAGCCCCTAACATAAACGTGCACAAAATACTAACGCCGTTTCAAAACTCTATCGAAGATAGTTATTATTTGAAGACTATTATTTTTGACAAGATAAATAAACACTGAGGCCAGTTAAAGACCTGACCGTGTGCATACAGAAAACACATAGAAGGGACATGTAAAGCCAGTTCTGCTATAATTGCTAAAGGCAATGTCCCTACCAACCTAAACCTAAACCTCATAGGTACGATGTTAATAATGTAAATGTAAGGAATGCATGTCGCTAACAGAAAACTGCTTGTAGTACTGTTTCGTTTCCTCGTCTCTAAAATTCAGGGCATGAATTTTTTTTTTCACCAAATTTGACCTCAACTGCGCTGGCGGCTGATGCCACAGCAATAAGCTCTAGAAACTGTGTATAGTAAGAAAAAACTAATTTTTATCAAATACAAACGTCAGACTTTTAAAGCTTTGTGTCCCGGTTTGCACGCTGGATGGGTAGGAGAATAGGCATGCACGAGCTGTGGACCGTGTGCAGTGGAACAGTTGTAGAATATAGCAGCAGTTGAGATCGAACAGTTTGCATGGGAATGCAAGCAAAGCAGTGGTTGGAAAGTAGGCATGGCATTTTCTTTCACTACAAAGTAGGTATAGGAAAAGATTTGAGAAACAAACTCACTTGCATTTCATAAATATATAATTCCAGTGCGGTGCGTTGTGTGTGAGTGTGTGGTTGTGTGTGTGAGTGAGAGGTGTGTGAGTAATGTGTGTGTGTGTGGGTGGGTGTGTGAGAGTGTGTGTGTGTGTGTGGTGTGTGAGAGTGTGGTGTGTGTGTTACGAGTGTGTGTGGTGTTATGGTGTGTGTGTGTGGTGTGTTGAGTGTGTGTGTGAGTGTGTGTGTGTTTGTGTGTGTGTGTGTTAACGAGAGCTGTTCACGAGTGTAGTGTGTTTATGTGGGGGGGGGGTTTGGGTGGTGTGTGTGGGGGGGGGGGGGGGGGGGGGGGGGGTGGGGGGGGGGGGGGGGGGGGGGGGGGATTGGGGGGGTGGCGGGCGCGCGTGCTGCGTGCGTGCATTTCTCTCTGTCTCTATCAGTTTCTCTCATGAGCGACTGCGTGCAAGCGCGCGCGCGCGCGCGCGTGTGTGTGTTGGTTTGTGAGCGCGCCGCATTTCACTCTGTCTCGGGGCAGGGGTTCCTCTGCATCTGCATGCGAGCGAGTTGTGTGTTGTGTGTGTGTGTGTGTTGTGTGTGGTGAGTGTGTGTGTGTGTGTGTGTGAGTGTGTGCGTGCGTGCGTGCGTGCGTGCGTGTGTGGAGTGGTGTGTGTTGTGTGTGTTGTGTGGTGTGTGTTTGTGTTGTGTGTGCGGTTGTGTGTGTGCGCGCGCACATGCGTGCGCACGCACGCGTCTGCGTGTGTTTGCAACTATCTTTCTCTCCACCTTTCTGTGTCTAGTGGTAAGAGTGGATTTATGCGGGCATGCATCTCTCTCACTCTCTCTCTCACTCTCTCACTCTTTCTCGTCGCTCTCTGCTCTCGTCGGTCTCTCATCGCTCTCTCCTCTCTCTCATCTCTCTCTCTCTCTCTCTCTCTCACTCTGTGTGTGTGTTGTGTGAGTGTGTTTGTGAGTGGTGTGTGTGTGTGTGTGTAGGTATTGTGTTTGTGATTTTATTTTTAATGAAAAGCTTTAAAACATATCAAAAGATTTAAAGGGATGTCATTGCTACATGATAGTAGTATTGGTCATATTTTTCAAGCTGCTTTCAGAGAAAAAAAAAAGTATCTCCAGAGGTCCGGGCCCCTTAGTTTTGTTGTTTGAAGAATTGTTGTACAGTCCACTATCCACATCCACGACATCCACATCATGACAAATCAGTAAAACAGTGCTTGCAGAACTCAGGACGTTCGCAGGACAACAAAGCTCGGGTGCAATGCTGAGGAAGACCTCTGATCATTCATCATATGTTGGAGACAGAGAGAAAGGAGGAGTGGCCAGCTCCACTCGTTTCGCTGTTTGAAGATATGATAGCATATTTCCTAGCTCATCAAGCCAGCTCACTTCAAGCATGTCATTAGGGGTTTTACAATCTGGCATCCATGCAGCGATTGCATCCAAATGTTGAAATAAAGTCATGGCAGAGAACATGTCACGCGCCATGAAGGAGCCAGGACTGTGGAATGGCAGTTGTCAAACCAGTTCATCGAAGAAGACCTACATGTGTTACGGCAATGCCCATCTGGGATCATCATAATCAATACTGAGTATGAGTCAACACTGGCTGTTAGCGCAGACTCACGCAGCTACCCTGAAGCAAATCATATCATGATATGCATGGAGATGAATGGAGAGAAAGAATGCGAACCCAGTCAGTTCCACAAAGAAGAGGCAGAACATGCGTCTAACATAAGATGATGAATATATACAAAAGAATCAGCAAAACCCTCTGAGAGACTGAAAAATTCTAAGGGTTACAACCAGAACCAAGTTCGTTACATATAAATAAATAATTTCTCTTTATATATATATATATTATATATATATAAATATTAAATAATATATATAAATATATATAATATATATATATAAATATATATAATATATTAAATTATATATATTTCTATAATTTGAAACTGGAGCTGGGGTGGGGGGGGGGGGGGGGTGGGGGGGGGGGGGGGGTGGTCAATCTAGGGCATGGTGCCTATATTAATCCCCGGGAGTTAAAATGGTACAGGCCGAATAAAGAATCTCCCCCCCCCTCCGGGGGGGGTGCAGCCCCCCCCCCCCCCCCCACCCTTCCCATTATTTAATTGAAGATTTTAATAGTGTTAGATTTTCAGAGTTGCAATGAAATTTGCTTTGTATGGTATCACTAATTCAAGTTTCAAACCCATTATTCACTCACTCACTTTATGGTACTATAATATGAACAAATGGAGAGATGGCGGGAGGCAAGAGAATGGGGGGGGGGGGTAACACAGCAGTACATAATGCAGCATACCCGTCATAAAAACAGGTGCTTGTATTGCTGTGAAAGATTAGTTATAATGCCAAGTACGTAAACTTCCTGGCCAATACGAATAAAATCGTTCAGAAGTGGCAAGCTAGAAGGCCTTAGGCGCTGGCTGGCCATGTCCACCCGCTGAAGTGCTGAACTGGTCAGGTTAGATTGCCTTGCTAACAGCAAGCAAGAGAGAGATCTGACGAAAATCGTTGAAAAGGAACTGAACTATAAGGCCCGCAGTGCCCTGCAAGAACGGGGTGCTGGAAGCCCGGGGGCCGGACATCCACTAAAAGGACGCTACACTTTTCAAAACACATTGGCAAAGTCACACGCACTTCTCTAAAGCAATTTAATTGAATAGTTAGGAAACACTAAGTTATAAGGTCCGTTTTATTTTTAACTACGCTCAGACATACACACATTTTGCATTGTTAATTTTCTTCATCATGGTTGTTGCCCGTGCTAGAAAGAAAGGAAGGGTAGGACTGACCCATCATCCTAAGCCTTTTATCCTACGTAAGATTTATATAAAAGACAGACATGAAGGGGGGCGGGGGGGGGGGGGGGGGGGGGGGTGGGGGGGGGGGGGGGGGGGGGGGGGGGGGGGGGGGGGGGGGGGGGGGGGTGGGGGGGGGGGGGGGGGGGGGGAGAGGACACACACAGAGACGTAGAAACCGGACAGACAAGCCAAATAGACACCAACAGACAAAAAACAGAGAGAGAGAGAGAGAGAGAGAGAGAGAGAAGAGAGAGAGAACGAACGAACTAATTTATTGGCTATTAAAGCAGTACAAGCGTTCATAGCAACTTCTGATTCGATCCACCATGATAGAAATAACTCGATACAAGTTCGTCTGACATGGAAACCATGACAAACATGTCCTTTTTCCAAACACAGATCTGACATAATTCATGTCCACTGGTAAGGACACTGTTCACGATGATTTGTCTGAGGCGTGAGACATGAGCCCAGGCTGTCATCCCAGGAAGAACAGGAACAGGCCGTGTAGCGTCTCAGCGTCCGTGCAACACGTGCCAGGAGTCAGCATGTTGTGTTCTCCGACACGAATCCTTTGTGCGAGAGAGAGAGAGGAGAGAAAGAGGGAGGATAGACAGACAGATAAAGAGGGGGGAGGGAGGGGTGTATCTTAAATGTTATTTTTCATATCGTGACTACCGCATAAAACTTGAGGGTTTTGGGGTGGGGAGATATCTAAAACAGGGAGGGTGGGGGGGGGGTGGGGGGGGGGGGGGGGGGGGGGGGGGGGGGGGGGGGGGGGGGGGGGGGGGGGGGGGGGGGGGGGGGTGGGTGGGGTGGTGGGTGTCATTCCTGGCGTGTTTTTTTTAACCCCCGGGGAGTAAAATGTGCACGTGTTAATTCTAACTCCCGGGGAGTTAAAAGTGAGGGGAGTAAAATGGATCGTTACACCGATACAGAAAGAACACCCCCCCCCCCACAACCCCCCCTCCCCCCCCCACATGCCACCCCGCCCCATTTTCAAACTTGTAAGAATGAATGAGAGAAATATTTTTTGAAACTTTAAATAGTGATCCTTTACAAAGCAACTTCATCCGGCACACTGAAAATATGACGCTAAAAACCTCAAGGAAAAAAGGATAACTGCCAACAGCCCAGCCCTAAAAAAGCCTGTTAATGTATTTGGCTGTGTTGTAGGTGAGATATGGGAATGGAACACAGAAGTGAATGACTGGTTTGAGAGTGAGTGTGACAAAAAGACAAGAATGGTCAAAGGACGCTTGAAACAATATCAAAAAGCTAAATCAAAAGAATATAAAAAAGAACGTAAAACAGTCTACGTTAAGGAAAGAAAAAAATACACAACAATGAAAAGAGAGGAGAAAAAAGAATTCGATGGGAAACGACAAGATAAGTTAAGAGCAAGTGTTCACAATTCCAAATTATTCTGGTCAACAATTAGAATTTTCAATAAGTAGAAAACCAGCCATCTGCAACGAAATAAGCTCAAAGCAACGGTAGGATCACTTTTCGAAGTATGCAATTGTTTTAATGACGACTTGAAGACTCATAACAAAGAGGCGGACAATGAAGATCTATGTTTGGAAGAGCCATTACTTAATACTGAGATAAAAAGAGAGGAGGTTATAAGCAGCATAAATCATATCAAATGCTGCAAAAGCACGAGACCGGATAAAGTAGTTTGTGTTACAGATGGTATGGGTGTGTCTGCAGGTGTCTGACTGTCTGACTCTCACTCAGAAATTACGGATGCATGCACGACTTTTCCAAAGCACATACACACACACACTCACCCGAACATTGGTAGCCAGGCAACAGAACAACACTTCTTTTCGGTTTTTTTCTGCCCGAGCCATCAGGCAAACAAACGCAATGACATTAATAGGTCGGCACGCCAACCATTAGGCGTACACACAAAATATATCAATATATAACTAGCTATTAGCGCTGCTGGTTCCAACGTCGCCGTAGACGATGACAACGACGAGACGACGAAGGCGACGAGACGACGAAGGCGACGAGACGACGAAGAGGACGAAGACGACGAAGATGACGCAGATGATGAAGACGACTGCAGCGTCAAGTCAAGTCCGACACAGGACTTAAATCACTTCAGAGCTGTGGCTAAAAAATCTCTACCACACTCGCAGCGTCTCTGCCGGCGACCAGGTGACAGTCTCACACAGGAGCTGTGGCTCACACACAAACACAACGCAGCGACGGTCTAGCCAACTTGGGAGCGGCGCTCTGGCTTGGCAGCAGCGGCGTCTCCAGCCCAACTGGCTCAGCAGGTAGTCGGTCAAGGGCGCAGTGGCAGGTAGGGTGGTTATCGGCACTCAGGCCGACCTCTCCACGCCGACACAAGGCGGAGAACAAGGGGGCAATACGTGGCTACGGCCCCGACCCTCGTAAACTGGCAGCCAGTCCCCCTCAGTCCAGGGAGCACTTCTACCTGGGGGAAACTAACTACCTTGATTATCATGGCTACTATTCATTACAATCACGACTACATTCATATTCATTAGTCACATCATATTCCACTACAACTTGGGACAACATCAGCATATTCTTTCTTCAACATTACAACATTCCCTTTTCCGGAATCATAACACTACAACATTCCCTTTCCGGAATCATAACACTACAACATTCCCTTTTTCTGGAATCACAACACTACACAGGAAAGGATTTCCATATAAACCTTTCAGAATTTAGTTTTCCAAATTGAGGAAAGGATTTCCACCTAGACCATCTTCAATAAACCATGAATACAATTCATTACACACAATTAATGATTACTTTCATTGCACACAATTAATGATTACTTTTCATCAAACTATAAACGTCACGACACAATGTTCATTTCCTTTCTTGTAACCCGACAAGAATGTTCATTTCATTTCATATAATCACCAGATTTTTAAAAGGTTTCTTTTCAAAAAGATTCATCTACTTCAATATATGCAAGGGAAAGATTTCCACAGCACTCTTGTTTACCAACACACAGTTATTCAATATTTATATCAAGAGTGAGCTAAATACTCATCCACATCAAAATGAAAATCATTATCTATGAAGTCTCTGTCGCTCACTCTGGGAGCTTATTATCCATAGCATCAAAGTCTCCCTCTTCTCGCAAACCATTAGAATAAACACCTTTTTTCATCATGAGGTTCATAACTAGTTACGTCACAGAATAAACAAAAATCTTTTTTTTTCTGAAGACCACCTCCTTTAACACTCACTTCATCTATGTTTTCCAACAGCATTTCGTTTTGTTACCCTATCAAGTCATAGGATAACAGAACACAACAAATACTTTTTTTTTTTTAAACAAAACCTTTACAAGTGCGCTGAGGAAGTTTCAGTCGCTCCTAAACGGGAACACGGTTCTGTGTTGTTGGGTTGCCGGAATCACTGCAGAGACTGCCTAACCAGTTCAACTCACCCGGCTTTTAACAGTGCTCAGGTGAGCAGCAGTCAGCTGAACTTTCCAACCGGCTTCCGGACAACTACCTACCGGTAAGCACGGTTGCATGAAATTTGTGACTGGACGGGAAACGATCCGTCACAGTTTGTGAAATGTTCAAATGTGCCAACACAATCGTTACTGATTTCATTGTAAAGCCGTTCGAAAAAAGGAATCTTTCCTGACGCATAGTCAAAATCTATAATAATCCCACTTCACAAAAAGGTGATAGTAACAATCCAGATAATTACGAGGCGTTGCAGTGACGTGTGTTTTGAGTAAAATCTATACTCATATTCTTAATGAAAGATTAACTTAGCAGAAAGAGAAGAGAAAATAGTTTCGCTATAAAGCTGGCCGTACCGAAAAATAGCCAATTGGTAAGACGATTTGGAACAAATTTTGCATTCATTGCTACGATGCCCCCTCTGTCTGTCCGTCTGTCGGTCGGTCTCTCTCTCTCCCTCCCCCCCCCCCCCTCCCTCTCTCTCTCTCTCTCTCTCTCGCTCTCTCTCTCTCTCTCCCTCTCTCTCTTCTCCCTTCTCTTCTCTCTCTCTGTCTCTCTCGTCTTCTCTCTCTCTCCTCTCTCTCTCTCTCTCTCTCCTCTCTCTCTCTCTCTCTCTCTCTCTCTCTCTCTCTTTTTGGAAAAAGTGAAAGAAAAGAAAATAATTAAGTCTATTGATTAACTTATGTTGTTTTCTTTGTATATAAACAGCACAATATCGGAGTGAGAGTGCCAGTACACCACACATTGGAGCATAAACAAACCCAGACACTTTGTATCAAACGCAAAAACACTAAAATCAGCAAAAAATATGTACATTTTTAAAGAACATACAGACTATGCATGGAGTGAAAGAGACTGGTTGGAGGGGAAAAAAAGCTAGTAGTGGAAATTGTTTCTTGTTTTTTTTTTCCCGTTTTTTGTTGTTTTTTTTGCAGATGAAGAGGACAGTGTGAAGCACCAAAAAAATGAAGAGGTGGATTTTGGCATTAGGGAAAAAATCACCGCCTTAGGTGCTCCAGTGATCCGATAACTGATGCCACAAACAAAAAGGAAAAAAAAGTAGAAAAACAAGCTGGATTTTGATTTGGATTTAGCACGATAGAGCGCATATTTACATTGTACGCTTTAGTGCAGAGTTGTTTGTTTAAAAAGACAGAATTGTATGTTGCCTTTGTTGATTTCAAAGAAAGCTTTTGGTTCTGTGAATAGGAATGTCGTGTGGAATATTTTAAGGAAAAATGATGTAAATGGGAAGTTGTATGGAGCTTTGAGAGGAATGTATGATTCTGTACGTGCATGCGTTCGTGAAAAAGGTACTTATTCAGATTGTTTCGATTGTCCACGCGGTGTGAAATATGGATGTCTGCTCACTCGCCAGTTACTTACAAGTTTTATCAATGAGCTCGCAATTGATATCACAGAAAATGGAAAGCATGGAATTCAGATGATACCAGAGGCTACTTAGCTATTTTCAATGTGTTTGCTGATGATGTTGTTCTTCTCTCAAATACTCCAGTTGGTTTGCAAAACCAAATGGACACTTTGATAAGGATTAGAACTGACAGTGAATCTGAGTAAGACTAACATAATGGTTTTTAGAAATGGTGAGCATTTAAGATGACATGAAAGATGGTTTCACGTCAGATCTGAAGTTAAAGTGACAAATAGTTATGTCTATGTATTTGTCTGACTTTATTCAAGTTTAAAAGGCTGTGCCAGTCTTGAATAAAAGTTACTCTGTGTTAGGTTTTCTTATGGGAGCAAAACATACCCCACTTGTTTACTGTTTATCGTTTACTGTTCCCTGCCTCATTTCATTTCCGACTTTGTTTTGATTAAATAGAGGTTATTTGTATTTGTTTCTGTCCGTCTGTGTGTTTGTCTTTTGATCTCCCTTGCATCTTTGGGTGGAGCCTCAAGTGTAGGCTCAAAGATTGTCCCCTACATTTTATACTATTTGCATAATGCCTTTAGTTTTACAGCAACTTTTTTCCTCCCCACACTTTAGTTTGGTTTCATTTACTACTCTTTGCTGGCTGCTTTGGGGGTGCTATTGGATTCTTTTTTGCACCCTTGGTGGTGAGAACACCACCATATTATGGACTGTGCTGTGTCTCTATTTGACGCCAGGAGCGCAGACATAACCAGCCGTGTCTCCCTGATGAGTTCCGACCCAGCGGACGAAAGGCCTCGGAGCAGGCAATACAAATATATCTGCCTTCAAAAGGGATTGTGATGGTTCCCTTGTGCAGCTAGTGAAGAGTTTTCATATCTGTAACATATTTTCTTAGTCTCATGTTTCCAGTTTCTCCATCTTCAAACCCTCCCCCCCTCATCCCCTCCTTAAGTCCAAATCTTTGCCAAGTCATTACTATGAAGACAGTTCAGTTGTTTGCCTGCGCTTGTTTTCCCCCCACTATCAGATTGTTCGTCTATGTATTTGTCTGACTTTATTCAAGTTTAAAAGGCTGTGCCAGTCTTGAATAAAAGTTACTCTGTGTTAGGTTTTCTTATGGGAGCAAAAATACCCCACTTGTTTACTGTTAAATCAATTAGTCAAACGTATAGAATGTTCTTGCCACAACATGATATGCGAACGTTTGATTTGGTTTCTTGTGTAAAGAAAAAAACTGACAGAAAATTGTTTTGGTGATGTTTGGCGTTGCCGGAGAGTAGGCAATACTCCACAGTTTATATCAGACTTCGAGGGTCCTTTATTTATTTATTTTTTTCTTGCAGACAAAACTGGCATTTCAGCGTGGATGGAAACGTGAAACAGGAATGGAATCTCTCGTGTAAAAGTAATCTAAAAATGGAAAAAATATTTTATGGCTGTTACACATAAATGGCATAAATACAACTTAACAAAATTCCGAACTAGTACGCTGGGCCTCAGTGCAAACAAAAAAATGGTTCGAAGCATCAGATATTAAAGCATGCCCTATGTGTGCGGAGAGAAACAACGATGAAGACAAAGTACATTTTGTTTTTGATTGTCCTGTGTACCCACATATTTGTAATTGATGCAACATTTTCAACGAGCCAGCTGCAGAGAGAAAAGATCTCTTCGCAGTTCTATCCAGTACGAACGAAAAAAATACTATGTCATTTGCAATGTATACAGCAGAAGCCAATGATCTTTAGAGAAAGAATATCACATTCTGTTGGGTTAGAATTTTGTGACGATGGATGTATCCACATTTTTCATGTATTCTGTGTTTTTCATGTCTTGATTGTCGAAGAAAATGGATTCGTCGTGTGTGTGTGTGTGTGTGTTGTGTGTGTGTGTGTGTGTGTGTGTGTGTGTGCGTACGTGCGTGCGTGCGTGCGTGCGTGCGTGCGTGCGTGCGTGCGTGTGTGTGTGTGTGTGTGTGTGTGTGTGTGTGTGTGTGTGTGTGTGTGTTGGTGCGCACGCGTGTGCGTGCATGCGGATGTGTGTGCGGTGTGCGTGCGCGCGTTGTGTGTTCGAGTGCTTTTGTGGGTGTGTGGGGGGCGGGGATGTTGTCCTTTGTGGTTTTTAAATTTTTGTTAAATTGCTGGTTCTTTTTCTTTCCAGGGGAGAGAACAGGAAAAATTTTCTTTCTAACTCACTTGCTTCACCCCCGAGTTTTGGGGTGAAAGGGGCCCTAAAAGCTGCCTTTTCCTGTGGGGGAAGAGGAGAGAGGAATCACCGGGCACCCCTGAAAAAACCCGAAAAGGCAAGTTGCCCTCAGAAAAGACAACAACACAGAAGAAAGAGAGGACAGAGAGGGGGGCCCAGCACACACTAACACAACAAAGACACACACAAACCACACACAGGCACACAAAACCACACACACACCACAACACCCACATGGGCAGACGACATATACCCGCGCGCGGGCGCGCCTCACGCCTGGAAAAAACTAAGGGGCCCAAAAAATCAATACTCCCGCCCCGCCCCTCCCCTCACCCCACTCCCTACCCCGGGCCTGCGCATTACAATATATTTCATCTTTACAGCGCTCACATGATAGTAACCAAAAACACCGGTTTCATCATTCTTTACTGGCTCCCGGGACGAGGGGGCGTTTTTTATTGCGCTGTGTTCTGGGGTTGGTGTGTTTTTTTCAAAAAAAAATGGCACCCGTTTCACTGAAGAGCAGTCTGCCATTGAACCCCACAAGTTTTTCCCATACTTGCTGTCAGAGTATTTTTTGAAAAAAGAACGGGGTAAAAGCATGTTCGTTACTGCTGAAACCCAAAAAAAGAAGTATTGCTTTCCTAAAGGGAACAGAAAAAAAAAAAAGGGAAAACCGACTGCTTTGGAAGGGAAAGACTATTTAAAGGTTTTTGGTTAAAGGGAAAAAGAAAACTTTTAAAGGCAAAATTGTAAACCCAAAATATAGCCAGTTTTAAATAGTGTTTGACTACGTGGGGGTTTCCCTTATTTAAAAATGGTGCTCTTTGTTGAAGCGGCCAAAGCAAAAAATCCATCACGGTTGATTTTTGGGGCGTTGGCTTGAGACACCCCAAGTCATTTTTTAAAAAACAAAAAACGCATCAAACGGGGCGTTTTTTTTCTTAAACGCAGGGTGAAAATGTCTGTTTTGAAATGTGGGAAAAACTCATTCAACTTTCTGGTGTTTTTTATAACTACCCAAAATTTCCCAAAAGTTTGGAATCAGTAAAAATGAACTGGTAGCAAAGCCAAACCATTATTAAACTTATGCAACAAAAATAAGATTTTCGAATTTCTGGCAAAAAAAACTAATAGGGTGGGCAGACCTTTACATCTACCATTTGGAGGGGTAGTGTGTGGTAGCACTATCTTCATTAAATGTTTAAATATCAATCCCGGATGTATACTATGGCGATTGGCCCGCCAAAAAGCTGGTACAACAGAAATTTGCTGTAACTCTGCTAAAGCAAGTTGCAAGCCTGTTGAGAAAAGGGGGCAGAGCAAAAAGGCCCAAACAACCCATGTATCGCTTGCCGCAATGACGTCAGCACCGAAGCTCGGTGGCAAATAGGTCAAACGCCCCATGTGATGTTGATACAAAGCGCGGCAGCACCAGCAAAGCCAGCGGCAAACTGGGCCCCAACGCCCTAGTGATCATTTGGGGTTAAATTGGGGTTTGCGGGGGGACACAGCCTGGTAGTTCCACTTTGTTTGTTTTTTGGTTTTTTTGGTTTTTTGGCCCCCCCCACGCAGCACGTCCCCCGCCCCCACCCCTGGACTGTCTTTTGGGTTTTTTGTTTTGTTGTTTGTTTCCCCTACCCCACGCATCACACCCCCCTACCCCCTCCACCCCCCACCACTCACCCCCCCCCCCCCCGCCCCACACCCAATTTTTTAAAAAGGGTTTTGATCAAGTTTTTAATTAATTTCTTATAAGTTTTGATCAAGTTTTTGAAAAGTTCTTGATTAAGCCCTCCTTAAGTCAACCAAGTTCTTTTTAAAGTTATCTTATAATTTCAAAAAAATACAAGCTATGTTTTTATCTTAAATATAATTTTAAATATGTCACACACCCTCAAAAAACGCGTATCGTTGAGGACTTCTCAGGTTCTTGCAAGATTTTAAATGAAGTTTTTAAAAAACCGAAGAAACCGCTTTTGATTACAATTCTGGTTTGGAAATGTTTTTTATAGACCCATGCTTTATTTATTGACTTTATCATTTTATAATACGCCAGATCTTTTTTAAAAGAAAATTTAAAATTAATTTTAAAATTTTTTCCATTTAAATGGACCCAAAATGATCTTTTGTTGTTGCGGTTTTGGCGTGCAGTTCTTTTTCGTATTTAACGGTTCGTTTTTTTGGTTCTTTGTTTCGCTGTCTTTTTTTAAAATTTTTTAAACATTTTAAAAAACCGCCCCCAGCAGAGCAAGGGCCCAAAAAGGGCAAAATTTTTAAGTTCAATATTCCATGAAGATTTTGGGGGGCCCTTTGACACATGGATTTTTTTATAGCGGGCAATTGAATCAACTTGTTCTGGCGCGGGGGGTGTTATGTTTTCATATGAAAATTCTTAACTTTAATTTTTTTTGTCTTTTCCCACTCGCTAATTTTTTCCTGCTTCAAACCCCGCCCCAGGTTTTTTTAATGGCCCCCACCGGGTTAGTTTTTCTGCGTTTTTCTGGCTTGGTTACTTTCCCCACCTGATTCAGTGTTTTCTGATTCTGCTGTTTTTCCCAGCTCGCTCATTTTTGAAGGGAAAAAAAATCTTATGATTAAAAAGTTTTTAAATCCCATGATCGCTGGCGACAATATTTTCCCAAATTGTAATATAGATCACAGCCTAGAAACTTAATGCTTTTTTTTAAAAACGGTTTGCGTTAAATCATAGTAAGATCTTGTTCAAAATAAATGGGAGAAATCTAGACTTTTTTAGTGTCAAACTAAGAACCGTTTCCCCCCACACTTTTTTCCCATTCTAGACCCCAGTGCGTTCATACCTGTTATGATACTTTTAAAAATGTCTTGCGGCGACATCTTTGAATCTGTTCAATGCTGAATTCTTTCCGGGGAAACTGTTTGTTTTTCCACACCTCCCAAAAATACAACCTCCCCTTTTTGGGGCTAACAGTTTGGCCATCAACTTGTATTCTAAGTCGGGAAGGTTTAGGCCGCCTTGTAGCGTAGTAGATCATCACGTTCATTTTTTTTAAAATAATTTAATTATTTTATTTTATAAAAATGAGCACTGAAAAAAACTGTTACCAACCTTGTTACCTTCTATTTATTGGGGGCCCAAGTGTGGGATACACAGCTTGGTAAAAGCTTTTAAAAAAAAGCCAGCAGTCGGCAACTAGATTTGAGGTTTAGCAAAGCTGTTTGCTATCTTTGCGTTCGTTTGCTACGAAAGATTTTCTAGTCAAAAAGGAAATAATTCCCAATATAAATAAAAAGAAAAAAAATACTTTAAAAAAATGGCTTCACCGAAAAATGATAGGGGGGCGCTGTGGTGAATGGCTTGCTTTTAGGGGAAAGTAATTTTGCATTTATAAACTGGGGAATAGGCGAGAGAAAAAACATAACAAAGCTATGGAGAACTAGCAGTGCACAAACGCCTTGAAAGGCAGAGACTTAGCAGTTAGATTTTATTAAGACACACTGAAAAGACAGGGGCATGCGCTTCACATTTAAAAATTTTGACCCAAGCAATAAAACAATATTTTAGAAAAAGGCAAACCAATCGAGACATTGCCCCCCCCAAAATTCATGCTTTTATCAACCATCAAAAAACAAAAGATGCAAGAAATCGGGTTTATTGTCGTTGGTTACCGTTGGTTTTTTGTTGCCAAAATATTGGTGAAAAAAAAAATGAAAAAAATCTTTTTTTCCCCCCAAAAGGATTTTGGAAGGGGCATCACGCAATTAAAAGCTAACCCAAGCAGCGGGAGTCAGTGAACAAACAGCAAAGGAAGGGTTATCAAAACAAGCGTTTGGGGCAAATTTATTACCTGCCCTGGGCGAATACAGAACACATTGGGAACGCAAACCGAACGAACCCACAAAGGGATCTTTTAATTTACCCTCTGATAGGATTAGACAAAAAAAGTTTTAAGTACGCACTCACAGTCATTGACAGGCTTCAAGATATAAGAGCGGAACCATTAACAAAAAAGAGGCTTTTGCTGTTGCTGTTGCTATACAACTGAATACCACAGGCCCTTCCCTTCCCCCTCGCATGATTCAAGTTGATGATGGAAAAAAAATTTTAAAAGGCCAAGTGAATAAATTTATTTTTTTAAAAACACAGAGTTACTATTAGAAGGGGGCTTTCCCGGGATTTCCAAAGATCACAGGCTTAGTTAAAACTTTAACAAACAGTTAGCCAAAAGTTTTTTCCCCTCCAGTATCACAGAGAGCTTATTGAAACCTGCAACACAGAAGGGGGTTAAGACTCCCCTCAGTTTTGGGCAATGAATAATGAAGAATTTAAGGGCAAAAAAAACCAGTACAAGCACCCAAAAAAAACAATAAATGTTGCTAAAGACCAGTACACCCAGCAAATATTCCCTTTTGGTTTGAAAGTAAGGTCCCTTTTTTTTTTCCGGGGAAGCAGAAGGGGACACTCGCATCAGGAAAACCGATCCATTTGGAGTGTGATCCATATGAAATAAAAGAATTGTAAAGATGAATCCCCCCGTGTATTATTACGGAAACTGGCACAACAAAACAACCGCCCCTCAAAGTTCTTTTGTGAAAGAGAACGCAGATAATTCCCCCAGACACGTTCCGCTTTAATTAATTTACGGTTCCCAGTCCCCAAATTTGCATTAAAACTCGGGATTAAACAAACACCCTTTTTGTTTTTGTTCTTCTAATGACTTCTTTGTTACAACATTTGGGTTTTGATCTCATGTAGATTGGGATCGCAGTTTTACGTTGTATGAGAAAAGTCTTATTGCAAAAAATGCTTCTTTGTATTTGTCATGTGATATGTTTGACTGCAAACCTGGGGGATTTCCCTTTCTTCTTAATGATTTTCTCCGGGCTCAAATTTTACTGTACATTTTTGACCTTAACCCCACATACCCCTTTGATTACCTTTCCAGATAATTCACCTTCTTCTTCCTAAAACCTTCTTGTTATAATGATGAAAAGGCGAGTCTTTAGGAAATCGGATGTATCATACATCCTGCATCCCCTTTTAGCCCTTCGTTTTCCTGTCTTTTATAGTTTCTTCAGAGGGTATTATAACAAAATGTCTGTACGTGTAAAGTACTCTGGCCGGATCGGGGTTTAAAGTAGCGAAAAAATTCAAACCCATAAAAGCTTTGAAAATTCTAAAACAGTAAACCAATAAAAAGGTTTGTCAATTTGATTTCTTTTTTTTCCATTATGCCAAAAAGGTGATCATAAATCTTTAAAGTCCTGAAAAAATTATTTTTTAAAGTCGCTTTTTGCTTTCGTTCTTTGGGCCAATCGACATCTTTCGCTTGTGCGGTTTTTCCATAGTCTTCCGAACAGCTGTTTTCACACTTGAAAAAGTCTTTTTCTGAAGCATCTGTGGATTTGTTCTGAGGTCAGTGTTCTTCATGATGTAGGGTTTCATGAACTGTTCTTGATAAAAAGAAATTAACGATAAACCCCGAAATTCAACCCATGTCTAAATAAAAGGTGAAGTCTTAATGACAGACAAAATTTTTTTTTTGCGCGAAGATTGGGCCCAAAAGTTTAGGTGGCTCCTTGGATCCATCTTCAGACTTTCTGCTGCAAAGGGATAGTCTTACGGTCATGGAGTTCCTGGGATTTCTAAGTCAACTTCTAGAAGAAACCGCCTGTTGACAGGCGTTAAAACTGCCCAACCCACTTTAATCCCTTTTGAATATTTTGGGAAATCGCCACCTGTGACTTTTTAAATTTGCGTTGGAAGTGTTTTGCCCATTGCCCATCCATACAGTTGTTTGCATCTAAAAAATAAGATAGTTAGCCTTTTTTACTCGGATCATAATCGTCCAAGTATTTGTTGTTTGTTTCAGAAATGATGCGACGCCATACAATTTCCTCCAGCAACCGTTTTCAATCATCTGAATCAATGGAGGTCAGAAAATAAATCAACTTTCCCCCAGTAAACTTTAAGAAAGCGCCCCCAAACTCATCCCGGGGCAGAAAGTAATGCGGGGGATCCAGCATATGTTTCTGCAGGCTTTTTCTGTAATTTTAAAAGACGTCTGCCAACAAACAACCTCAGCCATTAAGTAGGATCTGATGTCTCCCATTTTTTACATTTCTAATTCTCCCAGCATTTTGGATTTTGGTAACCAAATCACTAATGCCCTTTCCCCCCCCCCCCCCCCCCCCCCGAACTAGAAAAGAACGCCCCTTTGGGGGGAAGTGTGTCTTCAAAAAACCTTTCCCACTTTCATGTATTCAAAAGGGAAACACCCTTTCTAACAAGATTTGAGTCAAAATTTTTTCCGTTTTTGGGCGGATTTTAAAAGGACATAGCAGTCCCTCTAATGGCCCCATGTGTTGATGATGTAAAAAGACATGTTTTTTAAAGTGAAACACATGTATTTTTGATGATGTGAATGCATGACACCCTGAAGGCAGTCCATGCTTTCTAAAAGGTGGGGTCGTAACCTCGCAATTTTAGGGGAAAAAATGGCAGTTTCCAGTTTTTGGGATCAAACTTTAGTTAAAGATTGCATTTTTTATGCGCCGCCCCTCTAAACTTTCGCTAAGTGATCATGGTCTCTTACTTTTGGATTCTCTGCGTCGAGGAAGGCCAAAACCGAAAATCCAACAATGTGGGGCTGGTCTTGTTGTTGGCTTCGGTGTCATTAGTTTTCAGATAAGTTTAATTATTGAACAGTCATTGCGCACTTGCTGCTGCTTTAAGAAGTATTTGCGCATTAGGCCCTCTTATAAATTTGGCTTGAAGAACGCCCTCCGACCTGACAACGATGAAAGCAAATGAACAAAATTTTATGATTATCTTAAGACTGTTTTTTTTGAAGTTTTTGTGGCGCTGGCCCCTTTAAGGAACAAAGTGATTTAAAGTTGCGTAAACAAATATGGTGAATTTTGCATCCGTTTCCCTTCTTAAAATAACTTTAAACCAGGTGGAGGTGAATTAGTTCCCTATTTCGTTACAGAACTTTTACAAAGTTTCTTTTGTTCGCTCGGGCCTTGAACGTGGCATTTTTGTTAAAATTTTCTACAGAATTTTGTTTGCCCCTGATCTTTTGAAGTTGCTTTTATTTTTACTCATCGTGCGTATCAAAGGTTTAAAGCGGTAGCCCCCGGTGAAAAAATCAGTAGTAAACAACAGATTTTTTTTGGTTCGCCTATTGTTTGGACGTTTTTTGGCATTTAATTTTGACCCAAAATTTTTTTCCCCCATCCCATGTGTATCATAACGTTTTTTGGTTTGTTTGTTCTTCAAACGATCAATTGGGCTACACTAACAGGAAAGGGGACACCCACTAAAAATTAAGATCATTGATGTAAGGGTGTGTTAGACACTTCTTGCGTTTTTTGCGGATATAATGCGCCCTTTCGAGAAAACCCCCACATGAAACATTTTTTGTTGAAATTTTTTTTGTTTAGAACTGCTCTTTTTGCTCCAAATCCGAGGTAGTGGAAGTAAGCCTTTCCAACAATCGGGGCATACTTAGACTGTTTTAAAACTGATTCTTTGGACTTCGCCCCCGACCAACCAGGCCTTCATTTTGGCTTCTTTTAGCGGGAGCGTCAAACTGTGCAAAACGTTGTCTGCCCAACGGGGTTTAATCATTAGAGGAAAAAAAAAGTCGTTTTTTAGTCGAGACCCGATTCTAATTTTTTTCATTTATTTTACATGCGATTAAAACAGCTAAATTACTTTAACTGGCGGGTTTTTGTTTTGTTTTCTTGGAAAGAGAAATAGCTGAACAACGCTTTCCTGTAGTTTTCTGGATTAATACTTTTAAATCAATATCATTAGTGTCTTGAAAACGCTCCCCGAGCTTCCTTTTAAAAAATTCGTCTTCCCTTTTATCTTAGCCCTTTGGTTTCTTTTCTAATCAAAAATTATTTAAATTTAAAAAAAAAAAAAATTTCAGAACCCTATCGACGGTTTTTTGTGTTTGGATCTAAACTAAAGTTAAAAAACCCTTTGGGTTGTTACGGAGCTGTTTAGAGCAGGAGGGTTTATGTCTCGTTTATTTTTTTTAAACATTTTTCCTTTTTTATCTGCTGGGGTCTGGCTGTTTTAAAAAAATTGTCCTCGCCCCTTTTTTTGAAAATCAAACTTTTGTCTTTTGTAGTCATCAAAAAACAGCCCCGTAAAACATTAAATTTTTCACCCTGATGTTTGGGGTCAAATACGCTTTTTTATTGTCATTTTAAAACGACTGTTTGCTGTTATTTGTTGAACCATAGGTGTGCTTTTGGGTTTGTTTTTAATTTTTTGCCCCCGCACTTACAGCAATGAACACAGGGCCCAAACTAAAGCAAAAACCCCCTAGAGGTAAAGCCGCGGGTGCGCCTATGCCGTTTTAAGGGCCAACATCGTTCCCGTGATAGAGCATTATAGTTTATGCTCCGTATTAACATATGTAACAGCATTAAAGGGAGCAGAATCCCTTGTTTGGTTTTGCTGTATTTTAAAAGGGCTGCTTAGTTTTTGTTGATTTGGTAATGTTTGGGTTTAAATTTAAGGTTTTTTGGGAAAGGGGTTTTTTTACATCTCTTCTCTTGGGGGCGTGTAGGCCATTTTGGGTAAAACCCGAAAAGGCTTTTTTTTTAAAATAAAAATAATTTTGTATCTACATTTTTAATCTGTTATTTTCAAAATTTAGCTGCGCATAATTTAAAAAAAAACAAAGTCATTAAGCGGGTTTAAGGCTTCTTCTTCTTTATCAATTTTAATGTTTATTACCTTCCCCAGTTTTCCCCCCTTCCATGCAATATTATCCCCTGTTGACCTTTGGTCAACCATAAACCCCTTTTCTTTTTAAATAATCATCAAATCTAAAATTTTGAAAGGGGCAGACTTTGACCAAGGTTTTGTTGGGTTTCACCTCCCGCCTCCAAAAGTTTTTTATTTCATCAAAAGCGAAAAGGTTTAAGCCCCTGCGTAGATTTGGTTAGGACTACCTCAACGAACTTGCACTTTCGTTATTTTAGGATAAAAAACTTTTTTTACTTGCCCTTTAACGGTTCTTTCATTTCACACGCATAAAATACCTTTAAGCGATCTTGCTGCGACGCTAAAAAATAAAATTCCCTTAGTGTTGCCCCGCTTTTGGGTATGTTGTATGATGAATCACTCTGTCGTAATATATTGGAAAAATCATTTGTGCGCAATTTGCTCTGCTAAAATTGGGTTGTAACAACATCAAACTTAACGAATGCAGAAATCTGTACTTTGCTTCGGTGTCTGAGTAATAAACGTTTTATTCATTAAAATTAGTTCTATGACAAAATTCTTTTAATGCTCCTTGAAAGATGGGGGATGCGCTTTTAACAACCAAAAACTAAGGGGTTGGAAAAGCGATTTCCAACGCAAAAATTTACGGCTACATACTTTTTTCGTCTTTAGTACTCCAGCGCCCTTTTTATGTTTTTGGGCTTCTTTTATTTTGATTCCTTAAAAGCAAGTCAGCCCTTTCATTCCCCGGGTTGCCATGTAGAATGGGTTAAAAATAGTCTGCATTGTGTAAAGAAAATTTTTTTCCCCTCAATTTTATAGAAATTTTCTTAACGATTGCCCCCCCCAATTTGACAACTGTCCTGTTTGGGTCTGTTGTTGAAAACGAGTTCTATTTGAAAGTAAGACGGGCAGGCCCGGCACAATCAATTTATTGCTCCTAGGGCTGGAAATTTGACGTAAGAAATTTTTTCTGCATCAATTTAGAGGGTTATTTGGAAAATTTAAATTTCCGTTTATTTCCTTCACGCCATGGGGCTCTTTCGTTTTTATGCGGGTCAAGAATCGAGCCATATGTTTGTTG
This sequence comes from Conus ventricosus, assembly GCA_018398815.1. NCBI lineage: Eukaryota > Metazoa > Mollusca > Gastropoda > Neogastropoda > Conidae > Conus > Conus ventricosus. The sequence continues at coordinate 95,856,423 of CM031603.1, forward strand.
TGGCATTTTTTTGAAGCAAAAAAAAAGTTAATTATTTAAAAAAATGGCAGGAATTTTAAGGGGAAGAAGATTATGTGTTTTTTTATCTTGGAGACGACTGGTGAAATGATCCCTTTTACCAGCATCGCTCAAGCGCTCAAGCGGGTGAATTAACAGAAATAAGGTTAAATCTTGTACCCAAAGTTTGGGCAAAAACCTCCCCAATTTATGACCCAAATGATTTTGAATTAAAAGTGATCATTGTTTTTTGGGGGAGCGACCAAGGACAACTTTTTTCGCTTACAACTAAAAAAACCCACAAAGTTTTTAGCCGTGGGTTTTAATTTTTGAAATAGACTCGTGTAAAAAAAAAATCGCCTTTGGCCCCTTTTTAGGCCAAAATTTAAGGGGGGAGGCAGTTTTTAAAATTCAAAACACACGCAAAAACTCCCAAAAAGATAACCAAATGAAAACATGGGAAATTAAAGAATAAATCAATCAGCAGGGGAATTAATAAATACAATGAAGCAGAAACCAGTTTTTTTTAGAAAAACAGCGTTAAAACAATTAAGATTCCCCATTGCCTTGCGAGAATTATTAGCCCTTGATCAGCTTTAAGAACCATCGGGCGAATTAACAAAAAATTTGCAAAAATAGGGAACTGATGGGCATATAAAAAGAGAAAAAAGAAAAAATCGTTGAGGCTATGGGCCAACTTAGGGCCGATATTAAAGAAAGAATACCCAAAGACTAAAAGATCTTGAAAAAAGAAAGATCGGGGGAAGATAGAATGACACTATAAACCCGGGGCCAATTACGAACTCAAGTGAATAGAATAAAGAAACATCCGAAAAATTTTTATGAAGCACAACGCTAGCAGAACGAAAAAAACGCGTTTAGAGGCAAAGGGGTCACTTACAAGCGTTTAACGGCCTTTTGGATTTTCAAAAGTAACGGTGATGGCTATTACAGGCGGCGGTGGAGGCCAAAGTCCCGTGCCCCCGCCGCCATCACCCCCCACGATAAACATGGGAAAAAAACAGCTTGATCATTTTCGAGTTTATTAAAAAAATTAGCTGGAAAGCTTGACTCTTTACCTGGCATTAGGGGGCCTTTAGCGGCTTTTGTCTACTGCAAGCAAAGTAGTTTTGGGTTTATGGCCCAGCACTTAGGGGTTAGTTTTCGTAATAGTTGGGTTACATTTTGTAAAAATAAAGCCAAGTAATCCTTGCCAGTTAAACCAAAAAAAAAAGCGCTGTCTTTTCATATTTGGTCTCGCGAACGAGCCCGCGAGCTTTGCTGAGTCTTCAATGACTTTGGGGGGTTGGACTTCGGGGGTTAGTGACTTAATTTTGGGGGTTTTTTTATTGTTTTTAAATTACTGGCCCAGAAAATTTTTGTCGTTTTTCCCAACTTCTGTTCATTGCCCGCTTAAAAAAATTCATTATTATAGTTATTATTTTACCTATTGGGGTTGAGGCAGAAGCAGCATGTATAAAAACCGTGCCAAAAGCAAAGTTACTTTTGATCTTTCGTATTTTAAAATGTGGTACCTTTGAATCTTGGGGAAGGTAAATCAACTGTGATTAATGGCGTCCCTAAATTTTCTAGTATTGTTTTTGTGGTCAAAGCCCGTAAAGGATCAGTTATGCTTGTCTTGCCTGTGCTTGCGAACCTAGCAAACACCCAAAGAAGTACGAAAAGAGTCTTTATTGTTCTTTCCCCCTTAGTTAGGCCCTTAGAAGTGTCTAAGATAAATGTTGTCCAGCTGTTTTATGCTCTTGCTCTATGGACCAGGGCTGAAAAAATTTTTAAAGGGGGAAAAAGCCCCAAAGTTATACTTTCTGTGCGGGGCCGAAAATAAATGACGCCTAGGCCAGATTAGATCCAATTTTTTCTAAAGTCGTCTTGATGTTTTAATATTGAATTCGTTCGATCCCTTTTAAAAGCCTTCAGTCTATTTTTTTGCTGAGTGGTTAAAGGTTTTTCATTTGGTTTTTGGGCGCTTGCAGTTCAGACAAAATACTCTGAAGGGGTAATAAAAATGAAATCTGTACATGACTCACCAAAGGTCATGGGGATTTAAAAAATCGCAACGACCTCCACCCCCGTTGTGCACAAGACACGCAAAGTTTAATGGTTTATTTAAAAAAGCATCGGAGACTAAACCCTGCTTTTTGGAGTCCGTTTTCAATGGGGGGTTAAGATAGCTCTTTAAGGGTATACCTTTTTATGAAAGAGGCAGCTGGTTTCCCGCAATGTCGAGGGTGTCAGTTGCTAAATTTTTTAAAATTGTAGTGCGGCCCAACAGAATATTTTGGCCTTTTATTTGAATGCACCCTTTTTAATTTTTTTTAAAAAATTTTGTAACAAAAACAAAACAAGACAGTCCTTCGTTTTTAGAACATGCTATTGATAACATTGCGGGGGCCAAAAAGGTGCGCTCCATGAAATTTTTTACAAAGCGAAGGGTTTAATTTAAAACGAAAACCCAAAAGGGGAAAAAATAAGATTAAAAGTTGTGGGGCTCAAACTAAACCCTTTAACAATACCTGATGGTTTAATATGGGTTTTTCTCACTAAAAAAGCAATGATAATTTTGGCATTACTTCAAAATTAACAATGAAATCAAAAAAAAATAAATTAAATTCGAACCTGAAAAAAGCAGTTACTTATTTTATAAAGAGTAGCAAAATGTTTTGGCTTTAAAAATTGACCTCAGGCACTAAAAGATTTGTTGTTGCGCCCCAAAAAAATACTTTAAGGGGGAAAATCCCCCTCGATCTTCATTTCATTATTACTTTATGTTCATTTGGAGGCTGACACTGAGAAAACTTATAGTGGAAGGCCCTCAAATGTTTTAAAAGCTTTACCGGCGGGGAAAGCTGCATATTGCGATTAGAAATTATCAATTCCCCAATTTACATTTTTAAAAAAAATTTGTTTGTGGGAGGGTTGGCTTTAATAAAAAATTGCAACCCAAAAAGGGAAAATTGTAAATGCAATAACCCACACATTTTTTTGGGAAAAAAATAATAAACGTACAAAAAAAAAAGTCGCGTGGGGCCCGAAGAACAGGAGTTACATTAGCCCTGTAGGTTTTAAAATTAGAAATTAAAAAACCTTGCAGACTTACGGACTTTTAACAGAAAGGGAATAGGCGCTTTGTAGGTTTTGGAATAAAGGGTGATTTTAAAGTAAAGAGGTGGCGACGCAAAAAGTTTTCCTAAAAATAGAGCAACTGCGAAACTGAAGCAAATAATGTTGGGCAGTAGAATATAAAATATTCGAAAACCTACCAAAAGGCACTTAGAACCAATTTAGAAAGGGGCTAAAATTTTAATTTATAACCCATTTAATTTTTTTGGGCCCTCAAAAAGTTTTAGAAAAAAATTCAACTTGGCCCTTTACATGTAAGTCTTATGCCAGATGACAATGTCGGAAAAAAATTGAAATAAAGCCGTAGGGAAAAAACAACATCCTCCAAGAAAGAAAATTTTTAAAAGTGCTTCTCAAAAATTCGTTCTGCGCAAAAAAAATTAGGGGGCACGTTACAATAAAATTTGAAATTTCGTCTTAAAAGATAAAGGGGAGGGATTGGGGGTTTTGGGGGTTAGGACGTCCTTTTTAAAGGGAATTCTAATTAGCTGGCAAAACTTAGACGTTAACAGTCTTAAAGTTACTGGGTGTCATTCTTCACAATGGTGAGGAATTAACCCCACTGCCTGGAAAGAGTAAGCACGTCCGAAAACCCAAAAAAAACCCCTACGCCGGGACGGAGGGTCCGTCCGTATTCGAAAGAAAGCGAAAAATTACTTTTTGTATACAAAAATCACCAATCAAGCCTTTTGATAGAACATTGTAGACAAAGGGATAACAACAAAAAATGAAAAAACTCAAAGAATCT
>CM031603.1:95865308-95892164 GCA_018398815.1 Conus ventricosus
ACACATAAATGATCAAATACAACTTACAAAATTCGAATAGTACGCGGGGCCTCAGTGCCATACAACAAAAGGATCGAAGCACTCAGATATTAAAGACAACCATCGCCATGCTGTGCGGAAGAGAAACCAATCGATGAAGGGGTGGGGGACAAAGTACACTTTTGTTTATGATTTGTCCTGTGTACCCACTATTTGTAATAGATGCCCCATTTCAACGAGCCAGCCTGCCAGCAGGAAAAGATTTTCTTCGCGTTCTATCAGTACGAACGAAAAAAATACTATGTCATTAGCAATGTATACAGCAGAAGCCAATGATCTATAGAGAAAGAATATCACTTATGTTGGGTTAGAATGTTTGTGACGCTGAGATGTATCCACATTTTCTAATGTATTCTGTGTTTTTCATGTCTTGATTGTCGAAGGAAATGGATTCGTCGTGTGATGTTGTGTGTGGGTGTGTGTGTGTGTGTGTCGTGTGTGTGTGTGTTAGTGTGTGTGGTACCGTGCGTGCGTGCGTGCGTGCGAGCGTGCGTGCGTGCGTGCGTGGTGTGTGCTGGGTGCTGTGTGAGTGTGTGTGTGTGTGTGTGTTTGTGTGTTGGTGCGCACGCGTGTGCGTGCATGCGGATGTGTGTGCGGTGTGCAGCTGCGCGCGTTGTGTGTTCGAGTGCATTTGTGTGTGTGTCGGGTGAGGGATGTTGACCATTGTAGGTTTTAAATATTGTTAAACTTGCCTAGGTTCTTTTTCTTTCCACGGAAGTGAACAGGGAAAACCTACATTAACTCACTTGTTCACACCACCGAGTATTTGGCGTGAACAATGAAAGTGCTAAAACGCTCGCCTAATTCCCTGTGGGGGAAGATAGAGAGAGAGAGAATCCCGGCCACCCTTGACAACTACCGTTAAGGTCAAGTTGCCCTCAGAACAAGACAGACGACAGACCGCCCAGAGGAAGAGCGAGACAGAGAGGCGCCATGAACACACTAAACACACACTAAGGTCACACACACTAAAACACACAGGCACCATAAACACACACACACACAACACACACACCACACAATGGGCACAGAAGGACACTCATAACGCGCGCGGTGCGGCCTCACGCTGCTGACAAACTAAGAGGCCAACCATCACTTCTGCGGCCCCTGCTCCTTCCCCTCACCACTCCCTCACTCCGGGCTGCGCATTACAAATATTTCATCATCTTTCACAGCGCTCACTCTGACAAGCTAAATACCCCACACACCGGTTTCATCATATCTTATACTGGCTACGGACGAAGTAGGCGTTTTTTATTGCGCTGTGTTCTGCATGGTTGGAGCCGTGTATTTCTAAAAATTGTACCCGTTTTCATGAAGTAGCCAGGGCTCTCGCCATTGAAACACCACAAGTTTTTACCATACTTTGCATGCTCAGCAGTATTTGTTGAAAAGAACGAGGGGAAAGCATGTTGTTACTGCAGAAACGAAAGATGTATTGCTTTCTAGAACGGAACAGAAAAAGAAAAAGTAGAGACGATGCTTGGACTATGAGCACGACTATCTTTAAAAGGTTAGTTGGTTCAAGGGAAATGTAAACGTTGAACGGCAATATTGCTGAACAAAATATAGCCAGTTATTAAAATGTGTTTGTCTACTCGATGAGCTTGGAGTTTTATTTTATCATGGTGCGCATTGTTGAAGTGGCCAAGCATATACATCCATCACGGGATGAATCGTTGGGCTGTGGGGCTGAGCCAGCCCAAAGTCATGTTTAAAAAACAAAAAAGCATCAAACAGGCGTTTATTTCCTTAAGGACGCCAGGTGAACATGTCTGATTCGCAGTCGGCCCTCATTCAACTTTTGGTGAGTTTTTATAACTATCCTACATTCCACAAGCCTAGGAATCAGTATAAATGAACTGTGTAGCAACGCCAAACCTTATTACACTTAAGCTAACGATAACGATTTTCGAATGTTCTGGCAAACAAACTAGATAGGGATAGGCAGACCTAGTACATTACCAGTATGGAGAGGAGTCGTGTGTGGCTAAGCACTATCTTCACTATAATGCTTTAAATATAACAATGCCGGACTGTACTATATCGTCGATCTCGAGCCGCCTAAAATCTGGCTACAAAGTAATTGCTGTAACTCTGCTAAAGCAAGTTGCAAGCTGTGTTGAGAAAACGAGGCGCAGAGCAACACTCGGCCCAAACACCTATGTGATCGCTTCGCAGTCAATGACGTCAGCACAGCACCTGCAAGCTCGGTGGCAAAATACTAGCGTCAACGCACACCTATGTGACGCTGATACAAAGAGCGGCAGCACCCAGCAAAGCTTCGCGGCAAATAGGCCAAACCGACCTATGTGATCACTTGGGGTTGTTGAGGTTGCCGCGGGGACACAGCCTCAGGTAGTTCACTTCTTGTTTGTTTGTTGGTGTTTGTGTGTTTGGGGATAACCCACGCCCAGCCACGTCTCCGCCCCACCCTGGGACTGTCTATTGGGAGTTTGTCGTTTGTCTGTTTGTTTTGTCCAACCCCACGCCTGCACACCCCCCTACCCCACTCTCCACCCCACCCACCACTCACCCACCCCACCAGCCCACAGCCAAGTTTTTTATATAAGTTTTGATCAAGTTCTTAATTACGATTCTTAATAAGTTCTTTGATCAAGTCTTGATAAGTAACGTTCTGTGTTAAGTCATCCTTTAAGTACAACCAAGTTTTATTCAAGTTATCTTATAATTATCAAAAAAAATACAGCTCTGTGCTTTATCTCTAACTAGACTAGCATGTCTAACTATAGTACAACTAGCCTCAAAAACGCGTCATCGTTGAGACTGTCTTGCTCAGCGTTCTCTGACATAGATCGTAATCGAAGTTTTTACACCGAAGCAACCGCATTGACTCAATTCTTGTCTATGGAAATGTCTTTTATAGACTCCATGTCCTTTATTATTGACTTTATACATTTTATAATACGCATGATTATTTTTATAAGAAACTTTAAATTAGTTCTTTAAATATTTATCCCATTCTGAAAGGATTCAAATGATCTTTTGTGTTGACGGTTTTGGGTGCAGTTGTCTTTTTCTGTATTTCTCGGTTCAGATCTTTTTTGGTTGCTTAAGTTTCTGCTGACTTTCTTTTGATATTTCTATAAACAGTAATAACCGCCCAGCAGCAGCAAGGGCGCCAAAATGGGCAACTGTTTTAAGTTCTATATTCCATGAGACTTTGTGGCTTGTCTCCCATGGAGTTTTTATGCGGATGAATCAACTTGTTTGCGCTGGCGGTGTTATGATATATGAATGAGACTTTTTCTGTACCATTAATCTCTTTTTTGTCTGTTCCACTCTGTAATTTTTTTCCTGCTTCCACACCCAGGATTTTTAATGGCCCCCCACTGGTTCAGTGTTTCTGCCGGCATTTTCTGGACTTGGTCTTTCATCCACCAGATTCAGAGTTTTCTGATTATGCTGATTTTCCACGTCGTCATTTTGAAGGGAAAACAAAATCTATATGATTAACATGTTATTAAATCCCCCTGATCGTGGCGGAACATAAGTTCCAAAATCAGTATATAAAGATTCACAGTAGAGATCTAATGACTTTGTAAACACCGGATCTTGCGTTAAATCATCGTAAGATCTTGTCAGAATCAACGGGAGCAAAATACTGACTAGTTTCGTGTACAAACAAGCAACCGTTTATTGCCCCACACTTTTTTCCATTCTGACCCAGCTGCGCTTCATACTGTTTATGCTACTTTTTAAAATGTCTTAAGGCGACATCTGTTGAATCTGTTCAATGCTGAATTCAGTTCGAGAACTGTTGTTTTTCCCACACGCTGCCAAAGACTCCAACCTACCCTTTTGGGCATAACAGTTGGCCATCAACTTGGGTCATTCATAAGTTCGGGCAGCGTTTCAGGCCGCCTTGTAGTGTAGTAGATCATCAGTTCATGTTTTTTTAATAATTATAATTACTCGTTCCTTTTATAAACAATAGAGCCCTGAAAAAAACTGAATACCAACCTTGTTATACCATACTGATGTTCTTGGAGGCCTAAGTGTAGGATCCCCGAGCTTGGTACAAGCTGTTAAAAAATAAAGCAGCCATTCTGGGCAAACCTTGACTTGAGATTCAGCACAAAGCTGAATGCTATCATTGACGCTTCGTTGCTACGAAAAGATTTTCTCGATCAAGCAAGGAATAATTACAGACTTTATAACTATGTAAGAAAAAAAACTACAATTTAACAAAAATCCGTCTCTCACTCGCAATAATGATCAGGCGGCGCTTTGTGGTGACTGCTGCGAGCTTTAGCCTGAAAAAGTAATTTTGCATTTCGTGTAAACTCCGCGGCGACATGACGGCGAAGAGAAAAAAAGACATAACAATGTATGCGGGCAACTAGCAGCTGCACAACGACGCTATGAAAGGAGTGAATTTGCGCCGTTAGCTTTTATTAATGACACACTGAAAGCAGGGGCCATGCGCTTACACATATTTAAAAATGTTGATCAACGAATAAACACAATATTATCTCGCTAACGGCATAACAATGAGACATTGCCTCCCCACCAAATTCAGGATTTTCATCAACATCCGAAAACAAAAGATGCAGAAATCGGGTTTATTGTCGTTGGTATGACCATGTGTATTTTGTTGACATAATATTGGCGAATAAAAAATGAACCAAAATTATTATTCGCCCAAAGGATATTGGAGCCGGAAACACAGCAATTAAAAAGCTAACGCAAGCAGCGGGGACAGTCAGTGAACAAAAGCAAAGGCCAGCGTTATCTCAAAACGCCCCGATTTGGCAAATTTATATACCTGCACCTAGGGCATACCGAGGACCACACTTTGTGAAGCACTCACGAACGACACCCATCAAATGGTTACTTTACTATCTCTACCTTGATAGGGAATTAGACGAAAAGGATCTAAGTAACGCACTCACTCAGTCATATACTACTGGGCTTCAAAGATATAAAGATGCGGGGAAAACCCTACCCCAAACGAGTGCTTCTGCTGTTGTGTTGCTATACAATCTGAATATACCAAGAGCCCTTAACTTACCTCGCATGATTCAAGATGATGATGGAAACGACTTTTAATGCAAGTGCAATACTACCTGATACAACACCGAGGATCCTATTAGACGAGGCATTCCGGGAGCTTCACAGAGTCACTAGGCTTTAGTTGACACTGTAACAAACAGTTAGCCGAAAGACTTTTTCCTACCAGTATACAGAGAGTTTTGCCAACCTTCTCGCAACCACAGCATGGGTTTAGACGACTGCCACTAGTGCCGAGCAATGAATACTGACGACTATAAAGGGCCTAAAAAACCAGTCAGCTAATCAAAAGAAAAACAATAAATGTTGCTGAAGATCCAGTACAGCCAGCAAACTATTCACCGATTGGGTTTGAACGTAAGGCTACCTTATTACCGGGTGGTAAGCAGAACGGGGACACTGCCATCAAGGGCAACGATCCCAGTTTGCGAGTGTTGATCGATAGAAATAAAGAAGAATTGTTATAGATGAATCGGACCGAGTATTATTTACGAGAAAATGCACAAAAAAACAACCAGCTCCTCAAAGATCTTTTGGTGAAAGAAGAACTGCAGATAAATTCCGCCCGACACAGTTCCGCTTTAATTAATTTTCGTTCTCCAGTGCCCAATTGCATATGAACAACTCTGGATTAACAAAACAACGTTTTGTGTTTTGTTCTATCTAATGACTTCTTTGATTACAACAGTTGTGTTGATTCCATGTACGCATTAGATCGCAGTTTACGTTGTCATGATGAACAAGTTCTTATTGCCAAACCTGCTTCTTTGGCGTTGTCATGTGATAGTTTGATAGCACAAACACCTGCGGGATATCTCCCTTTGTCTTTCATATGATATTCTTCCTGGCTCCGAAATACTGTAATTTTTGACCTTAACCCCACATACTCTTGATTACCTTTCAGTTAATTCCATCCTTCATCTTTCAAAACCCCTTCTGTCTAGTAAAAGGAAAATGTAAAGGCGTAGTCTTTAGGATAATCGGAATGTATATTACATCCTGCATGCCCTTTAGCCACTTCGATTCCATGTGTCCTGTATAGATGTCTTCAGTAGGGATATCTATATAACAAAGAAAAAAAATGTCTGTATCTGTGTAAAGTACTCTGGACTCAGGATACGAGGCGTTTAAATCGTCGTTCATAAAGATATTCTCACATCAAAAGCTTTGTTAAATCTTAAAACAGTAAACCAATATATCCAGGGTTTGTACTATTTGCCTTTCTTTTTTTTATCAGTATGCAAAAAGGTGATCATGAAACTCTTTCTACAGTCCTGATAATTAGGTTTTGGTTTGATGTCAGCTTAATTGTTCGTTTCTCTCTTGGTGATGGACCAATCTGAATCTTACGCCTTGTGCGGACGGATTTTCCATAGTCATTCCGAAACAGCTGTTTGTTTTTTTTTTCATCCCGCAAGACCACTTTTTTTCTGCGCGCATCTGACTGGCATTAGTTCTCGGGTCAGTTTCTTCATGATGTCTGTGGTTTCATGAAATGTATCCTTGATCAAAAAGCAATTACACGAATGAACAGCGTCACATTCAAACCCATGTCTTAAATAAACTTGCTAGACGTCAGCTAATGACTAGACATTAATTTTTTTTTCTGCCGCGAAGATTGGGCACAAGTAGGTGGCCATCTCTTGGATCCATCTTCAGACTTTCTGTGCTATGGATAGTCATTCAGAGGTCACTGGACGTTCCCTGCAGGATAATTCTAAGTCAAACTTTCCGAATGAACGCGCTTGTCAGTCAGGCGTTAAATGCCCACACTTTAATGCCTTTGAATATTTTTCGGAATCGCCACCTGATGCTAAATTTTACAGTTGCGTAATGGAAGGACTTCGCGCATTGCCAACACTTACAGATTGTTTGCATCTAACTACATCCGTAGTTAGACCTTTTACTCGGCACATAACTTCGTCAAGTACATTGTTGTTTGTTTACAGTAATGATGCGAAGCCATACCTAATTCTACCACGCAACCGTTTTCAATCAACTGAATCCATGGTAGGTCAGACAATAAATCAATTCTGTACTCCAGTAAACTTTAGTGAAAGCGTTCCCAATCATCCGGAGGCAGAAATGTAATGCGACGGGGGGCAATCAAAGGTACTAATGTTTAATGCAGGTCTTTCTGTAATTTGTCAAAACGACGTTCTCCCGCCAACAACATTACATCAGCATTATGTCGGAGTCATGATAGTACTCCCATGCGTTTTACACTCTGACTTCTGCACGCATCTTGAGCCTGTTGGTAACAGAATCCCTAATGTCCTTTCCTTGAGACTAGAAACGGAACGCGCTTTAGGGGGAAGAGTGTGTCATTTCTAAAACCTTTCCCAACCTGATCTGTATTATAAGGGTAAACCACCCCTTTCTAACAAGAGTTGCGTCCCCTAGCATTTTACGTTCATTGGGCGTCTTTAAGGACATAGCCAGTGCCATCTACTGAGCCCATCATGTGTTGCATAGAGATCGTAGAAAGACATGTTATTTAAAGTGAAACACATGTACTTTTTGATGACCTGTGCAATGCATGACACACCTGAAGGCATCGTTACACTGCTATTCATCCTCTAGGGTTAGATCGTAACCTCGCAAGTTTGAAAGAATACAGGCAGCTTCCATGGTCTTAGATAAACTTTAGTGAAGATTGCATTTGTTATGCGCCGCCTCCCTATGAACTTTCGCTTAATGTGACTCTGGCTCTATTAATTTTGGGATTCTCTGGCGTCTGATGAGAGGCCTAAAACCGCAAATCACCAATGAGAGGCTGAGTCATACTGTAGTTGGTCTTCAGGTTTTCATTATGACTTTCAGATAAGTTCTAGATTATTACAGCACAGTACTGAGCCACCTTGCTGATGCGTTCTAGAAGTGTATTTTGCAGATTAGTCCCCTCTATACTACATTCTGGCTCTGAATGAACGCCCTCGACCCTGACAAGATCTGAAAGCAAATGAACAAATTTGCTGATTACTCAATAAGATGTTTTTTTCGAAGTTCTTTGTGGCGCTGGGCCCTCATAAGGAACAATGAGTGATTCAAAAGTCTGCGGTAAAAACCACTATGGTGAATTTTCGCCATCCGTTTTTCCCAGTTCTTAGAAAACTAACTTTAGATCCAGGAGGAGTGTAAATTAGTCAGTATTACAGTACTACAGAACTTTTACCATGTTTTATTATGCTTCGCTCGCGCGCTTGAACAGATGGCTTCTTGATAAACATTTATTACAGAATTCATGTTTGCCATGAACTTCTTGACGTATGCTCGCATTCGTTATATCATCGTGCGTAACAATGTGTAATGACTGGTCAGCACCCGCTGGTGTGAAAACATCAGTAGATTAAGTCAACATGATTCTTGTACTGGATCCCTATGTTGGGACTGTACTTGGAACTTAACTTTGGCCACCAAATTTGTCTTCTCATCCATGTTTATTACATTACCAGTTATTGGATTGTTTTTGGTTCTTCAAACCGATCAATTTGGTCTACACTACACGGAAGGCCACCACTCAAGTTAAGCATCATTGGTGAAAGGTGATAGTTAGAAAGACACTCTCTCTTGCGTTTTTGGGATTCATAATGCAGCCTGCGAGAACACACACCTGAAATACATTTGTTGTCTGAATTTCTATATGTATAGAACTGCTTTTCGCTACAACTCTCGAGGTAGTGGAATGTAAGCCTTACCAACAATCCGGGCATACTTAGGGACTGTTTTAATCTGATCACAAGGACTTCGCCTCTGCCCAACCGAGCCTCTCATTTTGGCTTCTTTCAGCGGCCCGGTCACCATGTTTTTTGCAAGCAGTTCGTTGCCCAAGGGTGTTAAGTCATTAGGAGAAAGAACTAGTTGTTGTTTACGTCGAGACCCAGACTCTTAGATTTTTTCAATCTTATTGATACTAGTCGAATTTAAAACAGCTAAATTACTTTAACTGGCGTGTCTTATTGTTAGTTTACTTGGACCTTGAGACCTAGCATGAACAACGCTTGCTGTACGTTTGCAGGCATTAATGACTTCTATCAATATCATTCAGTGCTGATAAAGCTTCACTCGAGATTCCTTCAAAAATTCGTTTGCCTTCATAATCTTACGCCATGTTGCGTTTCTTTCTAAACTCAAAATAATTTATTTTTATTAAATTTAAACAAAAAAATATTATAGACCAATATCGACGGTTTTTTTCGTAGTCTCTGGACTCATAAACTAAAGTATAAACCTTTGGCTTGATTTACTGTCAGCTGATTAGATCGAGTTCATGTCACGTTTTATTTTTTTAAGTTCCTTTTTTATTGCTCGGCGATCTGGGTGTTGAGAAAAAGTTGTCTCGCCTTACTTTGCGATTCACTTAAGTATTAGTAGTTCATCAAAATCAGCCTGGGGTAAAACGATTAATTTCTTATCGTGATGTTTTGAGTAAACTAGCGCTATATCTTATTGTCCGTTTAAACGGAGCTAAGTTTAGCTGTTATTAGTTGAACCATAGCTGCAAGTCGTGCTTTTGGAGATTAGTTTTAATTTTTTGCTGCGCCATCGTAATGAACACAGGCGAGTCGCTAAAGACCCCCCCCCCCTATAGAGGAAGCCGCGGGTGCGACTACTGCCCGTTGCTACGAGACCGACACTCGATCCTGCTGATAGAGCACTTATGTTTATGGCTCCCACAAAAGTATTAACATATGTATCAGATTATAAAGGCAGCAGAATACCTTGTTTGGTTTTGCTGTATTTGAAAGGACTTTGCTCTAGTATTTGTTGCCTTTGATGTAATTGTTGGTTAATCTGAAGGTTTTTATGTTTGGGCTTTCTACTATCTTCCTCTTGGCGGCCGCTGTAGGCACATTTGGCATAAACCTGAAAGACAAGCTTTTTTAAATAAAAATAATATAGTTATACTACATTTTCTAATCTGTTATTTAACAATTCAGACTGCGCATCATATACTAAAAACAAATGTACATTAAAGCTGTTTAACGGACTTCTTCTTCTTTATCAATTGAAGGTTTATTAGTCTTCACAGTTCTCCCGCTTCCATGCAACTGTTTTCCTCTGTTGACCTTAGGTCACTCCATAAACCGTATTTCGTTGTTAAATAATCATCAAGTCTAAACATTGTGAAGAGTGCAGCTCTTTAGACACCAAGGTTCTACTGAAGCCCATTTCTCAACTCCGCCTCCAAACAGTTTTCTTATTTCATCAAAATGCTGATAAGGGTTTCAAGCCCGTAGCGTAGATTTGGTTAGGGAAACTACCTCTCAATCGAACATTGCCCTTCTCGTTATATTAGGAATAAACACCTATTTCACTTGCTCTTTAGAAACGGTTTCTTCATCTTTCACCCACGCAATAAAAATACTTTAAGCGATCTTGTGCGACGGCTAACACTCACATTCCATATGTGTCTGCCCTGCTATTGGGGATATGTTGTATGATAGAATCACTCTGTCGTTCAAATATAGTGGGAAATGTGACTTCATATGTGCGCAATTAGCTTGCTACATTCAGGTTGCTAACAAACCTCCAAACTCTAACGACGATGTCAGAATGCGTGTACTTTGCTTGGTGTCTGATGAATATGAATACAACGTTTGTATTCATTAAAAGTTAGTTCATATGACAATCGTCATTTAATAGCTCCTTTGAAAGTATTGGGGCATGCGCTTTTCACAACTCACATCCTAAGGGTATGGAAAAAGCGATTACCATACTCAAAACTTTAGGCTACATATTTTGGACGACTTTAGTATCTCCAGCGCCTATCACTAAGTTTTCGTGTTCTTCATTTTCGATTCCTTGAACCGCAAGATAGCCCTTTCATTCCCGGTTAGCCATGATAGAATAGGTTCCAAATATTTGTTGCATTAGTGTAAAGAACATATTTCTTGCCCCCTCAAGTTTTATACGAAATATTCTTAAGATTGCCCGCCAGCTTAAGTAACAATGGTCCAGTGTTGGCGTTGTTGTTGAAACCGAGGTTTATATGTTGAAAGTAAGACGGGGCAGCGCTGGCACAATCAATTCACTCAGCTCTAGGTCAGGAAATTTGACAGTAGAATGTGATCAGCATCAATAGTAGAAGATTTTTTCGGAACAATAATCATTCGTTTATTTTCCTTCAGCCACTGGGGCTCTTTCGTTTTTATGCGGTTCAAGGCATCGAGCATAAGTTTGTTGTGGATTAAACAGCCTGCCCCCCATATCCCCCGTTAATTATTCTAAAAACTGGCTGAATTGAAGGCGAAGAAGACTTATGATGTTTTTGAACATGGCGACCCGACATGCAGGTGACAATGATCCCCTTTGACACAGCATCGCTCCACTCTCGCTCAATTGCGGCTTGAATTAACAGAAGTTAAGGTTAAATCATTGCACAAGGTTTAGCGTCAAGAACTCCGGAATTTTATTAGACCAAATGCATTTGACATTAAAAGATGATCATTTGTTTGCTGAGGAGGCGACAAGGACAAACTTGTTCAGCCTTTTACAACTAAAAAGACCCTCAAAGTTATTTAGGCAGTGGGTTTCAATTAGATAGACCTCAGTGTGAAAGATCAAAAATCGCCTTGGCGCCTTGTTAGGCCAAAATTCAGGGCGGAGGCATTTATCAACTTCAATACACAACTGCACGAACTCCAACAGATAACCAAATGCACAAAATGGAAACTTAAAGAATTAAAATCAATCAGCGGCGCAATTATTAAATCACAATAGAAGCAGAAACCAGTATTTACGAATAAACAGCGTTTACAAACAAATCTAATGATTCCAATGCTATGCGCGAATTATTAGCCTTGATCATGCTTTCAAGAACATCAGAGGCGAAATAACAACAATTTAGCAAAACTAGGTGACACAGATGGGCATATAAAAGAGAAAATGAAAAACTCGTTGAGGCTGATGACGCCACTTAGGGCCTGATATTAAGAAAGAATAGCCAAAGACTAAACGACTCACTGAACAAGAAAGATCGGCAAGACTAGAACGTGACAACTAAATCGGGCACCAATACGAACCAAGTGAATTGATAAGAGAAACTATCCGAAAAATTTTACTATTGAACGACAACGCTAGCAGAGAAACCGAATAAAAACGCTGTTTAAGAGAGCGCAACGGCGTACATTAGCAAGCGTTCTAACGGACTTAGGATTTGCAATAAGTACACTGTAGTGATGGCTATAACAGGCGGGCAGGTGGAGGCCTAAAGTCCAGTGCCTCCGCGCACTCACCTCCTCCTGATAAATCATGGGTAAAACAAACAGTTGCATCTTTCTAGCCGTGTTTATTACAAAAATTAGCTGGTAAAGCTATAGCTCTATTCCTGGATATTCGGGGGGCATTTGTCTAGTGGTTTTGCTTACTGCCAAGCAAAGTAGTTGGCTATATGGCAGAGCACTTATGGGCATTAGTTCTCGTAATAGTTGGCAAGTTACTATTAGTAGCTAAAGACCACGTAATCACTAATGCAGTTTATCCAAGAACAATGCGCTGTCTTTTAATATTCATGGTCCATCGCGAACCCGAGCCCGCGCGGAGCTTTGCTTATTTTACTGAGTCTTCAATGACTTTGGGGGGTTGGACCTTCGGGATTCAGATGACTTAAACTTGCGGTGTTCTTTAAGTTGTTAGTTAATAATACTGGCCCAGAATTTATGTCGTTTTTCCCAACCTTATGTTCCATTGCCTGCTATAAGAATTTCATTATTATAGTATAATATTGTACCTATTGTGAGTCTGACGGTCAGAACGCAGCATGTATAACAACCAGTGCAAACAGCGCAAAGTCTACTTTGGATTTGCCGGATTGTAAAAATGTTGGTACCTTTGAATACTTGAAGGTACAAATCAACTGATTGAATTAATGGCGCCCGCTCTAAATTTGCTATGTATTGTTTTGTGCGCTCCACAAGCCCAGTAGAAGGAACAGTTATGCATGATCTTGCCTTGCTCTGGCGAACATAGCCAAACACCAAACGTAAGTACGAATAGGTAGTTTATCGTTTATTCCCGACTCTAGTTAGGCCCTTAGAAGTGTCCTATAGATAAATTGTCCAAGCTGTTTTATGTCTTGCTCTATGGACCAGGGTGAACATTTTCGCAAGGAGAACGCCAGTCAAGTTATACTTCTGCTGGTGCCTTGGCCTAGCCCTGAAAATAAAAGACGCCTAGGCAATGCTTAAGATCCAACTTTTGTTAAAGTCTGTCTTGATGTTAATACTTGAATCGTACCAGATCACTTTCAAAGCCTTCATGTCTATTCTGGTTGCTTAGAGTGGACATTTATATGGTTTTGTCATTAGGTAATGGCGCTTGCAGTTCAGACAAAATAACGTCCTGCATGGTGTAATCAAAAATGTAAATCATGTACACTGACCTCACAACGGAATCTTGGTGATTTTAAACTGATTCGCATACGAACTCCACACCCAGTTGATATGCACAGGACACAGCTCAAGCTTTAACTGGTTTGATCAAAACCTGATCGGACAGATAAACATGCTTTTGGATGTGCTCGTTTCCAATAGGGGGGTTAAGATAGCTTTTCAAATGGCCAGAGTACTCACTTTTTATTGAAAAGAGGCACGTCTGGGTCACAGCTAATGTCGCGGGTGTCAGTTTTGATATATTTTTAAGATTGTAGGGCGGCCAACAGAATTATTTGGAGCCAGTATTTTGAAATGACACTCATTTTTATTTGTTTTGGAAAATGTTCAGTAACAAATAAACTCCGCACAGTCCTTCGTTTTTTAGACATTGCTATTGTAACAATATGCTGGGCCAACCGGTCGCGCTCCATGAACTATTTTACAAAGTCACGCATAAGGGTTTAATATTAAGCGAAAACAAGGGGGAAATAATAAGATTACAAAGTTGGGGGCTCAAAGCTAACCAGTTAACAATACTGATGGATAATACAATGGGTTTTTGCTCACTAAAGAAGCACATGAGTCATATGCGGCATTACTCTCAAACTTACCAATGCAAATCTAAAAACAATAATAACATGCGAACCCTTGAAAAAAGCCAGATTACCTTATTTGATAAAGAGCTAGCTAAAATGTTAGGCTTTAAAGTTGGGACACTAACAGGCTCACTAAAGATTTGTTGTTGCGCCACACAAACTACTTTTAAGGGGGAAAATCCGCACGATTTTGACATTACATTCATTACTTAAGTTAATTTGTAGAGCGAGCACTGATGAACAACTATATGGTGGAAGGCTCAAATCTGTTTTAAGGCTTTACGGCGGTGAAGCTGCATATTGCGATTTTGAAATTATACGAACTTCCTAATTAACAGTTTAAAAGAATAGTTTGACGGGAGGGTTGCGATCAATTAATATAAAAATTGCAGACAAGCGGGAAAGTTTGAAATGGCAATAACCTACACAATTATTTGGAAACTAAAATATAAACTAGTACTACACAAAAATGTCGCCGTGGCCCAGAAGAACCAGGGAGAGTTACATTAGCGCCTGTGAGGCTGTTATAACCGTAGAATTAACAAGGAACATTGCAGCGTTACGGCCTTATGAACAGAAAGGTGAGATATCGCGCTTTAAACGGTTTGGACGAACACTACAGAAGGTGATTATAATAACGTAAAGATGGACTGCGCGACCGCAAAAAGTTTCCTAAACTAGAGCAAACCTGCGCAACTCTAGAACAAATAATGTTGGATCAGTATGAATAAAAATCAGTTCGACAAAACCAGACCTCAATGGCACTTCGAACCCTATTAGAATGGGAATAAAATTTGAATTACTAAGCCCATACTTCATTTGTTGGCCGTAAAAAAGTTCAGAAAAGCACTTCAACTCTGGCCCTTTACATTGTAGTCTTCATGCCCAGATGACCTATAGTCGGAAAGACGATCTGAAATTAAACGCCCGTATGGGAAAAAAACAGTACAACCTCACAGAGAGAAAACGGTTTTAAAAGAAGCTTCTACAAAATTACAGCTTAATGCCGGAAAATGAAATATATGGGGACACGTTCACAACTAATATTGGAAATTCTGTCTTAAAAGATAAGGAGAGGGATGGGGTTCGTGGGAGTTAGTGACGCTCTTATTGAAAGGAATCTCTAATTAGCTGGCAAAAACTTAGACGTTAACAAGTCTAAAAGTTCTACTGTTGTCATTCTTCACAATGTGAGGATATTAACCCCTTCACTTGACTGGAACGAGTAACCGCTCACGTCCACGAAAGCCACAAAAAACCGCCTACGCTGCCCGACGAGTGGGTCTGACCGTAACTTCGTAACAAGTAAGAAGAAACATCTTACTTTATGCTATACCTAATTATCAACCTACATCACGCCCATGTTGATAGTAATTGTAGACAAATGCAAAACAACAAAACATGAACAACTCAAAAGAGATCTGTCAAGAAATAAGTGGACTACCCAAAAATGCTAAATTTTACCACGCAGAACAGATGTTCAATGTGCAGTTACACTGTGGCAGTGAAGAGGTTAAGGTACATAACCCCCCCAGCAACAAAATCAATATTAGTCTAAATAGAAACAATCTTACAGCACTGAATTTGGATTAATCCTTACACATTTAGACCTTATAAGGATTTTATTATACTGAAACTGTTTTAACAGAGGCATGATAAAACAATAACCGGAAGGATTAGATTAAGTTTGATATAAACTATCGGAGCAGTTAAAAAATCTTTGCTCAACTCCCTCATTGTTCACATGATTTGTGGGCAGGAATGTGTGCAAAAAACAATATTTTGTCCAGACATCTATTACAAAACAGCTTTATAGCTATAATTTTGCTATATTGTGATTTCTGTCCAACACATAAAAGGAACAAAGCATATCATGATAGAAGGTTTATATGGACAGACCAATGACGTATATTTAGATAATCTAGCCCTAACTGAGTGAGTGTTTACGAATACTTTATTATTGTGTTGACGGAAGCAGAACTCTTTATATGATGAATGTTCAGCAGAAAAAGATATAGTTAAAGAGGAAACATTAGTCAAAACAAGCTTTCGTGGAAGACATGATGGGATAGTGTGTGATTTTATGCCAGAAATATAATCGGTTTTAAGACTTTAGAGAAAACCGTTAAAGACTGTAGTTTATTTCCATGAAAGACAGAGATCGACGCTTGAAGCTGATCTTAGCGGAAATGAATTGATGTTATTGGAAAAGAAAAGAAAAAATAGGATTAAGCAAAATGAATCTGGAAATGTTTAGTAAATTAGTATTTGAAAAACGGATAACCCTGCACCGTCTGTTTGTTTGTCAGATAATCCGTTATTTTTTGTTTTGAGTTTACTTGTCAGAGAACGTAATATGCGCTTTGCGTGTGTTGTGTGTGTGTGTTGTGTGTGTGAGTGTCTGGTTGTGGCTCTACAGTCAGACTGTCTGTCTCTCTTTCTCTAGTCTGTCTCGTCTGCTTCTGTCTGTTCTGGGGCAACTTGACACCTCATAACGGGTTTTGTTCAGGCGGTGCGGTGATGATTCTCTCTCTCTCTCTTCCGCCACAGGAAAAGCAGCTTTTAGGCACTTTCACCAAAACTCGGTGGTGAAGCAAGGTGAAGTTCGATGAAGGTTTTGTTCTCTCCACGCGCGCTTTTATCGTATCTATTAAACTGCAGTAACTGCAACCCTGCCAACAGGGCCAGTATTGCCAATGGCAATAAAACCTGTGCAGTGTCTCTCCCTCACACACACACACACACACACACACACACACCACACACACACTATCGGGACCTCATCCCCCCACCCCCCCCCCCCCCCCCCTTCGCTTGCAAAAGCTTGTTGGTGAGAATATTTAATTGGCTATAAAACGAATTATGCTGGAGAGTTCAGCCTGCTGACCCAGTGAGCGCCCAGTCTCGTGTCGTGTGTGCTGTGTGTCGGGGCGGGGGGGGGGGTATGGGTCGTGGGTGTGGCGTGATGCATGTGTGCGTGCGTGCGTAAGTTGCATGTGTGTGTGTGTGTGTGTGTGTGTGTGGGGTGTGTATGTTTGTGTGGGAGTGTGTGTGTACGCGGCGCAGCGCTTTTGTGCTGGTACTGTGTGTGATGTATTGCGTGCGTGCGTGCGTGCGTGCGTGTGAGTGTCCGTGGCCACAAGGCAGCGCGCTTGTGCGTGTGTGTGTGTGAGTGCGTGGCGTCGCGCGCGTGCGTGAGAGCGTGCGTGCGTGTTAGTGTCTGTGTGTGTGCTGTGTGT
The DNA here is from genome assembly GCA_018398815.1 of Conus ventricosus. Lineage (NCBI taxonomy): Eukaryota > Metazoa > Mollusca > Gastropoda > Neogastropoda > Conidae > Conus > Conus ventricosus. The sequence goes on from CM031603.1 coordinate 95,882,592, forward strand.
GTGCTGCTGTCTTGTGTGTGTGGTGTGTGTCTGTGTGTGTGTGTTGCAGTAGCTTCAGAATTTTGTTCACTCACCTCCTGTGGGGGACTAAAAGAGTAATTTCGCAGTCAGCAGCTTGAAGCAGTTGTAGCAGTAAGCACTCATGAATTCACTCGGATTCTTGGTTTCATCCTCAGTGAACAGTGTGGTTTGTAGACTCTCTTTTCTTCTCTCTCTCTCTCTTCCTCTCTCTCTCTCACTCTTCTCTCTCTCTTTCTCTCTCTCTTACTCTCTCTGTTATCGACTGTGTGGACGAGCGAGAGGACAAGCACAAGGACACGACAATATTCCTTATTTCCTGGATAATAGATAAGCAACTGACGTGCTTTTTTTCGTTACATCCAGTCCTCGCAGGAATAGGGACCTGCAACAAGCAGTGAAATGAAATAAAGTCAGTAAAGCAAACAAACAAACAAAAAAAATAAATAAATAAAAATGAATTAACATTATTTGAATGGGAAGGACACGAGACGTGGGCGCGGGGGGGTTAGGCTGCGCTGGGACAACTTATGGAAAGGTACTACACCGTACAAACAAATTTAGCATGTATAAACAGCACAGTAAAATCGAAAATGACACAAGTCCGTACTTAATTTTGAACACCACACAAACACGCACGCACGCACGCACAGAGAGAAGAGAGAGAGAGAGGCAGATAGAGAAGAGAGAGAGATCGAAGACGAGAGCGAGAGAAGAGAAGAGAGAGAAGAGAGAGAGAGAAGGAGAGAGAGAGAGGCGAGAGAGAGCAAGGACAAATGTAATCGTTTTCGCAAGGGACATGAAAATAAGTAGAAGGTATTTAGCAACTTGAGATCGAAATTTTTTATAATTATTTGGGGGGGGGGAGCACAACAAAGCAGAGAGAGAGAGCGAGAGAAACGAGACGGAGGACACGGAATCACCACCACCCCACCCCAACCACCAGAAGAGAGAGACGAGAACGAGAGCGACAGCTGAGGGCGAGCGAGAGAAGAGAGAAAGACGCACAGAGAGAGAGATGAGCGAGAGAGAGAGAAAGGAAAAAACAGAATTGGAAAGTAGTAAACTATCCAATGCACTAATTGAAATGGACAAGGTTACTACAAACGTACAACATTAGTCTGTATAAAAACAACAGTAACATGAGTATGACAAGAATACACGACTTCGGACACACACTCGCAGTACTCAGAGAGAGAGAGCGAGAGAGAGGAGATACGACGAGAGAGAGAGCAGCTGTGAGAGACGTAGCGAACGGAGAGAACACGAGGACAGAGAAGCGGAGCGAGATGACCACAGAGAGAGGCGAGCGAGCCCAGACAGACAGGACCGACCGACAGACAAGACAGACAGGAGGACAGACGAGGGAGAGAATTGAGAGAGGGGAAAAAAAGGGCGACTACCTATATTCATTTCATAAAGCATGCAAATGCGCAGAGAAAAAGAGAGAGAGCGACGAGAAGGAGAGAGAGAGAGAGAAAACTCTACCGCAGTAGAGACGAGACTGAGCGAGAGAGAACAGAAGACTGAGAGGTAGATAGAGCGATGAGAGAGCACGAGGAGAGAGAGAGAGAGAGCGAGAGAGAGACGCACATCCACACTTTCTTGATTTGTCGCTTGTTCACAGGCCACAAGCAACCCCAGTCAACATTTTACTGAAATAAGACAGATAAAGTCCAGTAGCTACAAGAAGGAAGCTGTTGTTTATACTCCATCAGAGCACTTCCACGGCAGCTGGTGAGGCCGTTATGACTACACACATAACTCAACTCTCAGAGAACATCAAGGCAGTGGAGGGGAACGTTTATGACTAACACTACTCAACTTCAGCGACATCACCGGCAAGTGTGAGGACGTTATGATACACACTAACTCAACTCTCTCAGATCGACATCAAGGCAGGTGGTGAGGGACGTTAAGCATACACACTAACTCACCACTCAGAGAATCAAGGCAGAAGGTGCAGGGACGTTCGACATACACAGTAATCAACTCTCAGAGCCATCAAGGCAGCTGCAGTGAGGGACGATATGGAAACACACAACCTCCAACTAGAGCCATCAAGGAGTGGAGCGGGGACGCTTGCATGACTACACTCTAATCAATCTCAGTGCTATCAAGGCAGAGGTGAGGGACGTTAATGACCTACCCACTAAGTCAACCTCTCAGTGCACATCAAGGCAGTGAGTGAGGACGTTATTACTTACAGAGTAAACTCAACTCTCAGAGGGCCACATCCAAGGCCGTGGTGAGGGGGTTAATGCCCTACATAATCTCACTCAGTGCACAATCAAAGCGTAGTGTGACGGGTCGTTATGACTACACTACTAACTCCACTCTAGAGCACATCACGCGCAGTGGTGAGGGAGTAATGACTACAACACCTAACTCAACTCTCAGTGCACATCAAGCCCGTGGTGAGGGGGGCCCGTTATGATATCACACTACGTCAATCTTCGTGCCATCCAGGGCAGATGGTGAGGGACGTTATGATAACACTCATGGAAACTCTCAGTGCAAAACAAAGGCAGTGAACGTGCAAGGTCGTTATGACTACACAGAAACTCATCTCACAGTGTACATCAAGGCAGTGGAGAAGGGACGTTCATGATACACAGTAACTCAACTCTCAGAGCCACATCAAGGCAGTGGTCGAGGGACGTTATGACTACACAGTAACTCACTCTCAGAGCACATCCAAGGCAGATGGTGACGGGACAGTTATGACCTACCCAGTACACTCAACTCTCCAGTGCACTTATCGGCAGTGGTTGAGGGACGAAATGACACCACATAACTCCAACCTCTCAGAGCACATCAGGGCAGGGGAGGGCCGTTATGGACTCCTCACACTAACTCAACTATCAGAGCACATCTAAGGCTCAGTGGTTGCCGGCGTTAAGATCTACACACTACTAATCTCAGGCACATCAGGCAGTGGAGAGGGATGTTATGACTAACAATAAAGTCACATCTCCGTAGCACATCAGTCAGTGGTGAGGGGAAGCGTAATAATACACCACTAACTCACTTCTCAGTTTCACTCACTGCAGTGGCTGCAGGGACGTTATGACGCACGCAGTCGACTCAAAACTCTCAGAGCAACACAAGGCACGTGGTGAGGGACCGTTATGGAATACACACTAACTCAACTCTCAGTGCACCATCAAGGCAGTGGAGAGGGACGTTATGACTACACCGAACCTCAACTCACAGATCATCACGGCAGTGGGTGAGTTATCGTTCTGGAAACACACTAAGTAACTCTGAGCACCTCAAGGCAGTGGTGAGGACGTTATGACTACAGTACCTCAATTCAGTGCACCTCAACGAGTGGTGAGGGACGTTATGGACTACCCGTAACTCACTCTTCAGAGAACATCAGGGCAGTGAGTGAGGGCCGTTTATGAATCACCCCACTCCCTCAACTCTCAGTGCACATCCAAGGCAGTGGAGAGGGCGTTATGACTACACACTACGTCCAAATTCAGAGCACATCAAGGCAGTGGTGATGGGACTCTTATGACTACACAGTAACTCAACTCGCAGACGCAAATCAAGCGCAGTGTGTGCGGATGTTATGACTGACCCACCGAAACTCAATCTCAGTGCCACATCAGGCAGAGGTGAGGGACGTTATGACAACACAGTAACTCCAACTCTCGGCGCACATCAAGCAGTGAGTAGAGGGACGTTATGAAATACACACGTAACTCAACTCTCACGTGCACATCAAAGGCAGTTTCTGTGCACGGTACGTTATGCCTACACACTAAGCCGAACTCAACTCTCAGAGCACTCAAAGGCCCAGTGGTGAGGGACGTTATGGACTACACACTAAGTCAACTTCAGCAATGCAAATCAAGGCTAACGCTTGTGAGAGACGTTATGAACTCTTACACAGTAACTTTCTATTCTCAGAGCCTCAGGCCGTGGTGAGAGGACCGTTGTGACTACCACGTAATCACTCTCAGTGCACAACTCAAAGCAGCGGTGAGGGACGTTCATAACTATACACTAACTAACTCATCAGAGCACACCAGGCGTGGTTGAGGGACGCATATGACAACACACTCACTCAATCTCAGTGCCATTAAGGCAGTGGTGAGGGGACGTAATGGATTCACAGATACACGCAACTCTTCCGTGGCACTACAAGGAGTGCGTGAGGGACTCGTTATGCTACACATTAACTCAACTCCTCAGAGCACATCACGGCAGTGGTGACGGAACGTTATGACTACACCTAACTCAACTCCTCAGAGCACATCAGCAGTGGTGACGACGTTATGAACTCACCCCTACCATCCACACGAGCACATCAAGGCAGAGGTGAGGGACGTTCTGAATACACACTAGTCAACTTCTCAGAGCACATCAAGGCCGTGGTGAGGACGATATGACTATACACTAACTCAAACTTATCAGGCACATTCAAGGCAGTGGTGAGGGGACGTTATCGACTACACACTACTCAACTCTCAGTGACATCAGGCAGTGTTGAGGGACGTTATGAGACCCCTAACACCTCTCCGTGCCCACATCAAGGCAGTTAGGTGAGGGCGTTTTGCCCACACACAGAACTCACTCTCACGAGCACAGCACGGCGTGGTGGAGGGACGTTCATGACTACACCGTCAAACTCAACTCTCAGTCAAATAAGGCTAGTGGTGAGGGACGTTAGGACTACACAAAGTCACACTCTCAGTGCACAAACGGCAGAGGTGAGGGCCGTACTGGAAACCACACTAACTCAACTCTCAGGCATCAAGGCAGTGGTGAGGGACGTTATGACACATCAGAACTCAACTCTCAGTTGCACATCAATGGCAGTGGTGAGGCGACGTTCAGATACACCCTACAGACAACTTCAGTGCAACTTCCAAGCAAGTGGTGAGAGGGACGTTATGACTACACCACTAATCACTTCAGTGCACATCAAAGGCAGTGGTTGAGGGATTATGACTACACTAACTCAACTCTCAGGAGCACATCTCAAGTCAGTGGTGGGGTACGTTATGGACTACACACTAACTCAACTACGTGCACTCAAGGCCGTGGTCAGGGACGCCTTATGCATACCAGTTACAATCAACTCTCGGACGCACATCCAAGGCAGTGGTGCGGGACGTATGATACCACACTAACGTTCACACTCTCACGTGCACATCAAGGCACGTGGTGAGGGGACGTTATGACTACACACGTCAACGCAACTTACGTGCACTTCAGGCAGTGGCTGAGCGACGTTATGCCTACACATACTCACTCTCAGAGGCACATCAAGGCATTGGAGCGGGACGATATGGACTACAATACTACTCTCAGAGCACATCACGGCAGGTGTGACGGGACGTTATGACTAACCACACTAACTAACTCTCCGAGGCACATAGGCAGTGGAGAGGGACGTTTTGATACACACTAGTCAAACTCTCAGAGCACACATCAAGGCGTGGGAGGGACGTTATGACTAAACTACTCAACTCTAGAGAATCAACGCCTTGGTGAGGACGTTACTGACTACACAGTAACTCAACTCTCAGTGCACATCAAGGCAGTGCAGTGACGGCACGTTATGCATCAACACTAACCTCAACTTCAGAGCACCATCAGGCAACGGGCACTCAAGGGTGGTGGGTTTGACAACCATAACTCAACTCTCAAGCAAAACAAGGCTGGTGTGGGGTTAACTCACAAAACCAAATCACACCCAGGCATAGGGACGTTGAGAAACCCAACTAACCTCATCAAAAGCAGTGGGGGAGGTTAGACCCCTAACCCCCCTTAGAAAACATGCAGGGGACGTTAGGAAATAAAACTCAACTCTTCAAGCCCTAAGGCAGGGGTGAGGGTTTTATACACAACTAACACCCCAAGACAAAGGGGTGGGACTTTCAAAACAACCCCGACACAAGGGGTGGTAGGGACGTTAAACACTAATAACTCTCAGGCACATAAGGCAGTGGGGGACAGAAATGACTCACCACTAAACCAAAAGGGTGGTGACGTTTATCCACACAACCAACCCCGGAAGAAATAAGGCGTGTAAAGGACTTATGACACCCCAGAACTCAGCCAAGTGGGACAGCTCACTTCAATCACCAAATGGAAGGACGTTAGACATAAAACCAAACCAGCATAAAGGGGTGGGGGGTTTGAACAAACTCAACTCGTCAATCAAGGCATAGGCTTATCCAGCACAACCTCCGCAAAAGGGGTGAGGGAGTTTACACACAATCAACCCGGACAATAACAGGGTAGGGACGGTTTAAACCAAAACCAACCCTCACAACATTGAGGGTAATCACAGAAACCCTTTACAGCACATAAGGATGGTGAGGGACTTAAACAAACTCAACTCTCAAACATCAAGCGGGGGGGGGGGTTGACACACTAATCCCTCGTATCAAGGCAGTGGTGAGGGACTTAAACAAAAACTTAATTCATCAAAGGCAGTGTGGGCGTTAGCCCAATTTAAACTCTAACACGGAGGAAATTTGACTACACACTAATAAAACTCTCAGTGCACATCAAGGAGGGTGGGGTTAGACTACCACTAACTCAACCTCAGGCCATCAAGGAGTTGAGGGACTTTAACTCAACTAACCAAACCCCCAAAAGGATGGGGGGGACGTTAACCCAAACCATCAACCCAAGAACAGTGGTATGGACTTATGACTACCAAAACTAATTTCCCAAAAAGGGGGTGAGGACGTATGACTACACACAAATCAACTCAAGCACATCAAGGCAGGGAAGGGAGTTTGAAATTAAACTCACCTCAGCAAACAAGAGGGGTGAGGGAGTTAGACACAAACCCAACTCTCGGGCCCAAGGCAAGGGGAGGGACGTTTACACTAATTTAAACCTTCGGGAAAAGGCGTGGTGGGGACGTTATGATCAAAATAACTCAACTTCGGATAACAGTGGTGGGGACGTTATGAACAAAATAAACCCCTACGGGGGTGAGGATTATAACCTAACAACTAAAAACTTAAAGGCAGTGGGGGGGGACGTTTTAATACACACAACCCCCCTCCAGGCTTAGGAGTGGGGGGGAAAACTCAAGTAACCAACAGTAAAGGGTGGGGGGAAAATAAATCCACTCCCCAAATTTAAGACATAAATTAGACAAATTAACACAAACCTTAGGACATAACCAGGGTCCCTCAGACACACAATTTAAATTTAACACAAAGGGGAATTATGACTACAAAACCATGGCACCTAACAAGTGTGGACAGGGTGGGAAATTAACCAACTACCAAATCAGGAAATAAGGTTGGGTAACTACGAACCTCCATCCCAACTTCGGAGCATAAGGCTACCAAACTAACACTCTAGAAAAAGGAGTGGTAGGGACTTTTTAAAAAATAACTCAACCTTGGGGACTAAGGCAAGGAATTTCCCTACACATACCAGGACGGGGGAGGCGTTATGCCCAACTAACCAACTCTCAGAGCAATCAAGGCAGTGGTGAGGGATTAACCCCAAAACCAACTAACATTAAGGCAGTGGGGGGGTTGAAACAAAAACTCCTCAAAGCACCAAGGGAGGGTTTTAGGACTTAACAAACCCAATTCAGCCATCAAGGCAGTGGTGGGGACGTTAGAACACACAATCAACTCTAAACAAAGGCAGTGGTGAGGACTTGACTACATAACTCAACTTCCGGGCAATAAAGGAGTGGTGAGGGGTTTTGACAAAAACCACCCAAGAACTCAAGGGTGGGGTTATGACTCACACTCAAACTCTCAGTGAAAAGGCATGGTGGGGGATTACACCCCAAACTAAACTAACACATCAAGGCATGGTGAGGGGTTATGACTAACCAAAACTCAACTCCAGGCCATAAGGAGGGTGAGGACGTTTAACACACTAACTCACTTCGGGCACAAAAGGAGGGGGGACTTATGAAACTAATAAACTCATCAACAGAGGTGAGGCGTTAGCCCCAAAGTAAAACCATAACAGGAGGGAGGGCCTTAAAACCAATATACTTAACCAAAGGGGGGGAGGGTTAGACTACACATAACTCAACACAAGTCACATCAAGGAAAGGGAGGGGTTATGCCCAAAAAACCAACTTTTGGTTGGGGGTGAGGACGAACTCCCCAACTCAACCTCAAGTTAGGACGATGAGGGAATTTAACCCCAAACCCCAAAAGTGCCGAGATGGTAACCCCTTAGAACTACATCCAACCCCGCGGGGGAAGGATGTAGGGACTTAAAACCCCAACAATCAACCAGTGAGGACGTGGGGACTAATAACACCAGACATCAAGGCATAGGGAGGTATGACTGTAACACACTTGACTCAAAGGCATGGGGGTGGGTTAAAGACACAAAAAACCTCTCAGGCACATCAAGCAGTGGGGGGGAGGGGAGTTAACTAACAAACTAACCTACATCAAGGAAAGGGGAGACTTTAACACATAACCAATCCGGGCCAATAAAGGAGGGGTGAGGACGTTTAACTCCTCAACCTCAGAACTTCAAGGAAGGGGGGGGATTAAACCCAAACCAACCTAGTGACTTAAAGGAAAAGGGAGGGTTTTGCATAACACCGCACTTAGGCCGAACGAGGTAACACTAAGCCTTTAAATCAAGCAAAGGGATGGAAAAGAACAACTAACAAAACCAATCGGAATGGGCAGGGAGGGTTATGATAACAAAACACTCATCAGGCATAGGAGTGTAGGACTTATGAACTACACTAAGCAGTGGAAAAGGGGTAATTTTAACAACAAGATTAGGACTTAGAAAGGGTAAAACTAGACTCAAGGCAAATTGGAGATTAAAAACAAAACTTAACACAAAAGAAATTTGAACAAGCAAAGAGTAAAAGTAAGGAATTCAAAATTAAACCTGGAATCAAGTGAAGAGACCCAAGACTAACTCCAGAGAACACCCCAAAGGAAGGTGTGAGGGGGGAAACAAAAACTCTCAGACATCATCGGCCATTTGGGGGTAGGACGTTATACAACATATCATCTCTCAAGCAATCAAGGCGGGTGAGGGGTTATGACTACACTAACAACTCAAATCAAGGGGGGGGTTAAACGTAGAACTCCGACACAAGGCCATAAGGGAGTTGGACTTAATAACTCAAACAAACAAAAGGGCATTAGGGTTTGAAAATAATTCTCACCAAATCACCAGTGTGCCCAAGGCTTTAAAATTTTAAACACAATCAACTTAGACTAAGAATTTTCCACACAACTAATTCAAAGGCAGTGGAGGGCGTGAAAAAATAACTTCCCCAAACAAGGGGGGGCGTTAGACTCACAACTCAACTCAAGCCTCAGGGAGGGGTTTTTGACTAACTAACTAACACTAAAGGGGGAAGGCAGAACAAATGCTCAACTTAGACTCAAGGAAATGGGGGATTAGGGACTAAACACACTAATCACCTGGGCCCATAAGGGCAAGGAAAAAATAGCACACAAAAATATGGACTAGAAACAGGAATTTGAAACTTGGGGCTTACACATAACACTTAGGCCTAAGGCACTATGATTTACACACAACAACCTAGCCCCGGAAAAGGGC
>CM031603.1:95892264-95938662 GCA_018398815.1 Conus ventricosus
ACGGCCGCAAAACGTCGCGCTCCATGAAATATTTACAAAGTCGAAGGGTTTAAATAACCCCCAAGGGAATAAAAGATTACAAAAGTTGGGGGGCTCAAAGCTACCAGTTAACAATACCATGATGGTATTACGGGTTTTGCTCACTAAAAGAAGCAATGAGTAAATTCGGCATTACTCTCAAACTTAACAATGCAAACTAAAACAATATTAACATTCGAACCTGAAAATGCAGATTACTTATTTGATAAAGAGCTAGCTAAAAATGTTAGGCTTTAAAGTTGACACACCGGTCACTAAAAGATTTGTTGTTGCGCCAAACAAAACTACTTTTAAGGGGGAAAATCCGCTCGATCTTGCATTATATTCATTACTTTATGTTCATTTGGATGAGCTGAGCACTGATGAAAACTTATATGATGGAAGGCCCTCAAATGTTTTAAGAGCTTTACCGCGGGAAAAGCTGCATATTGCGATTATGAAATTATACAATTCCCTAATTTACAGTTTAAAAGATTAGTTTGTGGGAGGGTTGGATCATTTAATATAAAAATTGCAGACAAAGCAGGGAAAGTTTGAAATGCGATAACTACACATTGTTTTGGAAATAAAATAATAAACTGTACTAAAAATGTCGCGTGGGCCAGAAGAATCCGGAGTTACATTAGCGCCTGTAAGGTGTATAACTTTAGAATTAAAGACCTTGCAGATGTTGCGGACTTTGAACAGAATGTGAGATAGGCGCTTTGTATGGTTTTGAGTACACTAAAGATGGTGATTATAAACGCAAAGAGGTTGGCGACAGCAAAAAGTTTCCTAAACTAGAACAACTGCGCAATCTAGAGGCAAAAATGTTGGCCGAGATATAAAATAGTTCGAAAACCTGACCTCAAATGGCACTTAGAACCATATTTAGAATGGGAAATAAAAATTTGAATTCATAAGCCCATTTACATATTTTAGCCGTCAAAAAAGTTTCAGAAAAGCATTCAACTCTGGCCCTTTACATGTAAGTCTTATGCCAGACGACAATAGCCGGAAAGAAATGAAATAAACACCGTATGGGAAAAAACAGTACATCCTCCACAGAAAAGAAACGGTTTTTAAAAAAAAGCTTCTACAAAATTACAGTTCTTTCCAAGCAGAAAATTAGGAGATGCGTTCACAATGATATTTGAAATTCTGTCTTTAAAGATGTAGAGAGGGACGGGTTGTGGGCGTTAGTGACGACCTTATAAAGAATTAATATTAGCTGGCAAAACTTAGACGTTAAACGTCTTAACGTTACCATCGTCGTTCTTCACAATGGCGAGGATATTAAGATCATAACAACAAGCAACAAAATCAATGTTGACTTAAATAGAAACAATCTTACAGAACTGAATGGATTAATCTACACATTTAGGCCTCGTAGGGTTTTATTATACTGAACAAGTTTTGACAGAGAGTATGATAAAAATAATAACTGGATTAGATTAAATTCTGCTATAAACTATGGAGCAGTTAAACTTTATGATAAAATCCCTCATTGTTCAATGATTTGTGGGCAGACTGTTGTGGAAAAACAATATTTGCCCTAGACTTATTACAAACAGTTTATCGTTATAATTTTAATCATATTGTGGTTTTCTGTCCAACACTTAAATGGAACAAAACATATCATAATAGAAGGTTTATATGGACAGATGACATATATTTAGTTGATCCTAGCAATAAAGTAAAACTGAGTGAGTGTTTAGAACAGTTTTTATAGACTGTTTGAAGGAACGCAAACACTATTTATTATAGATGACTGTTCAGCAGAAAGAGACATAGTTAAAAAAAGAAATACTTTGTCAAAACTGGCTTTCAGTGGAAGACATGCTGGAATAAGTGTGTGGATTTTATGTCAAAAATATAAACTCAGTTTTAAAAGACTTTAGAGAACAGTTAAAGACTGTAGTTCTATTTCACATGAAAGACAGAGACTCATTTGATGAATGTTTGCGTGAAAATGATGTTATTGAAAATGACCAGGAAAAACACAGGATTAAACAAAAACTGAAATCTGAAAAGTTTAGTAAATTAGTATTGAAAACGGATAACCCTGCACAGTATGTTTGTTTGTAGATATCGTTATTTTTTGGTTATTGACGTCTTACTTGTCAGAGAACAGTAATATGCTGATTCTAGGTCACTTTCGCCCGAAAACTCGGTGGAGGAGCAAGTGGGGTAGAGTCGGCATATTACTGTTCTCTAGGGTGAATCGGCTTTCCTGTAGTAGGGCTTTCACTTACTTGACTTGACACATTGTTGGTTCTTTTTGTTCTGGTTCGGTCTCCAGATGTTGTCTTTTTGGGGCCCATAGTAATGAAGGAGTGACTAATTTGAACACGATCACCGAGCGAACGACGTTACCGTTGGCGGGAGTTCGCAAAAACACCTTCTGCACACTATGTTACTGGTGAAACAGTCGTCTCTCTCCGTTTTTGACGTGACTGAATGAATATTTCTCTATTTCTCTTTGTTAAGAAACGTTCTTCTTCTTGTTCTTCCTTTCAATGTCGAAAAACGCTGCAGTGGATATCTTTCACTCGGATTCACGCGAAGCTGAACCGTGGCACATCTTTTCTCTCCGCTGTGCGAAGTCCGGAGAAGTGCACTCAGGCCATTTCGTGCGAAGCGCCGACAAAACACGTCTTACTCCGACGGTGATCAGCAGTCAAGTCATTTGATTTGATCTTAGTACATGTATGTATATCTGAGCTTTCTGACTGAGCGCAATTAGCCACAATGATAGGTCTGTTTGGCTTCAGTCAAATATTGTTTGACCATCTGAGGAAACCTTTGGAATTCAATCTTGATGACATTCAGCTCTTATTGTTTAACTCTAGATTCACTTAATTAAGTTTGATTGTTTACATTTTTGACGATTTTTTTTCACAGGTAATTCAGTGAATAGATGGTCTATGAATTGGAGTAAATGGTCAGTTGCATAAGTGATGAGTCAGTTGCTAAAATCAACAGTGACAAAGCAGTGACGATCTGTGAAGTGAATTTGATCTCTCTTGATTCAGGAAACCCACACTGGCTCCATGTGCTGTCCAGTTCATGTATATATTTGCCAACACACAATACCAAAAAACGGAGCAAGATGGAAACGAGTCAAATGGTGACTGATTAGAATCAAGGCTGCAACTGATTAAAGAACATTTCAACCTTTTTTTTTTTTAAGCAATACTAATTCAAATATGAGGGATGATTTTGTTCTAGAATTATCTATTCCTGTTTTTTTTTTGTTTTTTTTTTTATTTATTTTTTTTTTTTTGTCTCAGTGTTTCATACTTGGAAGAAGACACAAGTGCTTGTGGCCTGCCTCCATGGGCAAGTCTTGAATAAACTGTTCAACGCTTCTCACTCAGCAGCAATCAAAAGCAGCCCAGGAACAGAAGTTCTTTGACACACGGACCGAGGAAGACAATTTTCTACAGTTTTGTGCTGTCTCTGAGTAATGAGCCTTTTGATAGTTGGACAATGTTTTACAATTGTTGACACTTTTCTTTTCCCCATTACCTTGGCACAAATATTGCTGGGTAGCTTTTAGAGACATATCTCCTTGTACATTCATATTAAGTTTTCAGTATTATTTTTTTCCTATAATTTTCATCATTTTCAGATTCCAAAAGGTGTACCTTCTACTATTACTAATAAACACAAAAGCATCCCTAAAACTGAGTACTTGCAGAGGTGGCCACTTCCCTCTGATTTTAAAGCACACTTGCTGTGAGAATCTTGTACTACAATCAGCACTTTAAGGATGGAAGATTATCTGGCAGGTCTGTAGTTCCAGACTCCTGTCTACCTCTGATGATTTATGATTGTTTTCAAAGGAAATTACACAATTAATTGCATATCTTACAAATCTTAACACCGTGACAATCTATTTATGATGGAGTGCATGCATACACATTCATCACAAGTAAACATGAGCAGGAATAGCTCAGTTGGTAGAGCGCCGGACTCGTAATCTTGGTGATCCTGGGGTTGCGGGTTCGAACCTCCGCCGGGGCGTTTCGGTACAGGGGATTTTTCCCTCGAGTTAACATTGGTTCTGACTCTATTTCCCATACAGTCCTTCGAATGAGACTATAAACCGAGGTTCCGTGTGTGAACGCACGCATAACATCTTGCACACACGTAAAATCCCATCACAAACTTTCGGAAGAGTAGGCCAGTTTGGCCGTTGGTATGGATGACATGTCACACATAGCATGCACCCTGCGTGAGAAATGGAAAGAATGAAGGAAGTAAGGAAAATGAGTGATCGATATTGAATGATAATTTTACGAATAATTCTCTGCGAGTCAGCCAAAAACAAGGACAAACAAGTTACACGACAAAACACGACGCGTTTCAACCTCTTAGGTCTTCTTCAGTCAAGATAAACGACATTCAGATCAATGAAAAACGAAGAACGAGCCATCACTTATCTTCTGATGTTTGGCGCAAGATGGGCTTTGAATGAAAACGAGCTGCTATGAATACTTTTATTTACTTCTGTTTCCCTTAACATTCATATGGGTGACAAAGAAAAACAATGAAAACGAGCTGCTATGAATACCTTTATTTACTTCTTTTTCCCTTAACATTCATATGGGTGACAAAGAAAAACAATGAAAACGAGCTGCTATGAATGAAAACGAGCTGCTATGAATACCTTTATTTACTTCTTTTTCCCTTAACATTCATATGGGTGACAAAGAAAAACAATGAAAACGAGCTGCTATGAATACCTTTATTTACTTCTTTTCCCTTAACATTCATATGGGGGACAAAGAAAAACAATGAAAACGAGCTGCTATGAATACCTTTATTTACTTCTTTTTCCCTTAACATTCATTTGGGTGACAAAGAAAAACAATGAAAACGAGCTGCTATGAATACCTTTATTTTCTTCTTTTTCCCTTAACATTCATTTGGGTGACAAAGAAAAACAATGAAAACGAGCTGCTATGAATACTTTTATTTACTTCTGTTTCCCTTAACATTCATATGGTGACAAAGAAAAACAAATAAACAAACAAGCAGTAGCACACCCTGCACTCTGACAACGATCTCTTGTTCTTCTGCCCAAAGCCATGTAAAAGCCTTCTCTCACCCTCACAGGTATGTGCTGGCTAGTCCCCTTCGTATCGGACCTACCAATGGCCACCTACGTCGACGGATTCATGTTGTTGATTGGTCTAAAACTGTAGGACATGTCTACTCATGTTGAAGTTTTAGCCGCATTGCTGAGGGACGAGCTGCTCGCTAAGGCACGCCAAGAGTCTAGACTACATATCAAAATATCTATCTTTTCGGTCATACCATGCCTCTTTCCTCACTTTCTATTACACAGACAACTGCAGCTGAAATTTGATCCAGGAGCTAATCGAAATATGTTCTGCAGCTTCCCTTCAAGTTGATTGAAAACAGCCATTTTGGAATGCAGGATTTTTAACTTTTCACATTTTGGGGGGAGAGGGGAGGGAGGGGGTTATCTTATCAAGAGGTGGGCGTGAATGAGTGAGAAGCAGACAGGTGAAATAGTGAAATGAAAGTGTTGGTACCTTTGCTTGTGAGTACACAGAATGAAGTCACACGCAGAGGAGATCTGACCGAGGGTCAGAATGAAATGAAAGTGTTGGTACCTTTGCTTGTGAGTACACAGAATGAAGTCACACGCAGAGGAGATCTGACCGAGGGTCAGAATGAAATGAAAGTGTTGGTACCTTTGCTTGTGAGTACACAGAATGAAGTCACACGCAGAGGAGATCTGACCGAGGGTCAGAATGAAATGAAAGTGTTGGTACCTTTGCTTGTGAGTACACAGAATGAAGTCACACGCAGAGGAGATCTGACCGAGGGTCAGAATGAAATGAAAGTGTTGGTACCTTTGCTTGTGAGTACACAGAATGAAGTCACACGCAGAGGAGATCTGACCGAGGGTCAGAATGAAATGAAAGTGTTGGTACCTTTGCTTGTGAGTACACAGAATGAAGTCACACGCAGAGGAGATCTGACCGAGGGTCAGAATGAAATGAAAGTGTTGGTACCTTTGCTTGTGAGTACACAGAATGAAGTCACACGCAGAGGAGATCTGACCGAGGGTCAGAATGAAATGAAAGTGTTGGTACCTTTGCTTGTGAGTACACAGAATGAAGTCACACGCAGAGGAGATCTGACCGAGGGTCAGAATGAAATGAAAGTGTTGGTACCTTTGCTTGTGAGTACACAGAATGAAGTCACACGCAGAGGAGATCTGACCGAGGGTCAGAATGAAATGAAAGTGTTGGTACCTTTGTTTGTGAGTACACAGAATGAAGTCACACGCAGAGGAGATCTGACCGAGGGTCAGAATGAAATGAAAGTGTTGGTACCTTTGCTTGTGAGTACACAGAATGAAGTCACACGCAGAGGAGATCTGACCGAGGGTCAGAATGAAATGAAAGTGTTGGTACCTTTGCTTGTGAGTACACAGAATGAAGTTACACGCAGAGGAGATCTGACCGAGGGTCAGAATGAAATGAAAGTGTTTTTTTTTTTTTTTTTTTTTTTTTTTGACCTATATTTTTTTTTTTTTTTATTAATCCTTTTCCAAACAATACATTACAAATGAATATGTGTGGGAGGGGGGGGGGCGCACACAGACACACAACGAAAAAGGCCATTAAACAATCAAACACCTTGTAAAACACAAAAAGGGGGGCCAGGGTCGAGGGGGGGGTGGGGGGGGGGGTCTGAGGTAAGGGACAGGGGAGGTCCATTGACATTTTCATGTCACAAATCAAACGATTATATACAGGTATTCAACATAAATACATATTTTAAATTCTAACGTTCAAACTAATCGAGAACGAATTGTACAGAAACCAAGTTTGTTTAAACTTGCACAAGTTCCATATTTTTGTAATTGCCATGTAATGCTCTAAGTAATATCTGTCACATAATATTACAAAGGTGTGTACATGTGGTTGTGCAATTGGCATTTTATATGCAGATGTAACATTTTGCAAATAAAGTGATGGATTCAAAAAGCGTCTGTCTGTGTAATTCTGCTTAACATCAAACAAGTTCCTTGTTAGTCATAAAATCATGACAATGTGAATATTTTTCAGTCAGCCACTAACTGCACATTCATCCAAAATCGGTGTGTAATAATATGGCAATTAAACAGCCTATTGAAAAATGTCTGCTCTTCTGCTCACAAAATTTATATAAAAAGTACTCGATGATGCAGGAACGAAATCTCGTTGAAAGTAATTCGTTGAAAGTAATTTATGTTGCAATCAAATATCTATTTTCTGAGATTATTTCAGTTTTCAAATAATATAACACATATTCCTTGCGCAACTCTATGCGATCCTCCGGTGGCTAAATCCCTCCCATACTATTCTTGGACGAAAGAAAAGTCGAAAGTTCCCAAGAACAGCAACAGGACCAGCCAGCAAGGGTCACAACAATACATTAGAATGGAACCACAGGCTGAATATTGGATATTCCATGACATCCAATCCATTCCATACTGCGTAAACTTATCTAGTAAAAAAAAAAAAAAAAAAAAAAAACAAACAACACAAACCCAGCTCTTATTTCCCGACATACCTCCCCTCAAATGTGACATATTTGTCACTTAACAGAATTAAAATCCTTCAAAATTAGTAGTTATCACAGTGACAGTAATATTCATGGGAATCAAGATAAGCATTCAACATACAGTATTTGAAATAGTAGACAATTCCTTTCACTTTCAAAGTTGTAACTTCCCCACTCACAGATCATTTACTAAAACTAGTAAGAGACCACACACTCATGTGAATCTTCAAATAAAGGTTTATAATGAATCCAGTTATTTTCGAGTTTTGAAGTTCAGATTTCACTGTTGCTACGTATCTTTCTATCTGATATCGTGCCTTGAGTATTTTTATGAATACTGAAGTGAGGATCTGGCACTTTGTTATCTTGCATCTGTATATATAATTTTTAGCCAAAAGAATTATCAGATCAACTACAGTATCGGCGTTGAAGTTAAAGTCTGTTCCAAATAGTACTATACTTTCTGTGAAATATAAATTATCTACATTTGAACATTTCTCTTTCAGAAGATTTTCCAGTGTTTTCCAAAATTCATGTACGTATTTGCATCTCCAGAAGACATGCTCTATAGTATCTTTCTCATTATTGCAGAAATGCAGTTTTGGTTTTGTACAACTCCTATTTCTTTCAACACCACGTTAGTTCCTATTATTCTATGTACTATTCTTATGTAGCCATTTAAGCTTTATATCTTTAGTCTGCTGAATCTTTGAGAAACAACTTTCCAAGGTATGTCTCGGTTGAGCTTTTCAGACATTTGTGATGCATTTTGTTTCCCAGTTGTCTTTGATTAATGTTTTATAATATATCTGGGTGCCTTTGATATAGAGCATATCTTTCTCAAGGCTGCGTTGTGCTCTGCCATATTGCGATCTTGAATAGTAAGTCCAACTTTTCTTAAATAATTCTTTATTGATGCTATACATCCCATGTATGACAGAAAGTTAATCTGTATGTTATATGTTGTTCTGAATTCATTAAATGTGAGTATTTCTCCATTATTCTTTATTAAATCAGAAATTCTGTTTACTTTTTTTTCATGCCACCCTTTAAACTTAACAGTTTTATTCCCTATTCTAATGTTATCATTAATAGAGAATTGGTTCGGCTAGTACTTCCTGAGTGGTTTCTGGTTTTTACTTTATAAAAAAATTGTCTATAGGAGGTGAATACATGTTGCCAAAACATATTTTCTTTATTTCTTATTATAATATACATAGATAGTTTGGAGAGTACTCCTCCATGTGTTCAATAAATGAGCAATTATGCACCAACAATTCTTTCCATCTGTGTGTAGTACTTTTAATTCGTCTTACCCATGTTTAGTTTCAGTGATGTGATAAATGCTTGTACATCTGGTATGTTCATCCTCCATCTCTTATATCCTTAACAGCTGTTTTACGGCTAATCTTGTCTTGCTTCTTGTTCCACACAAACCAAAAACATAGTCTTTGTAGTTTCTTTTATATATGCATCCGGAGGGTTTGGCCAAAAGAAGCCAGAGATGCGTTAATTTGGACAAGATTAGCGATTTGAGTACTGCGATTCTCCCGAGAGGGTGATAATTCTTTTCAGCCAGGTTTTGAATAATGCTTTACTTCATCATCTTTTCTTTGTAGTTTCTTTTTCTATGTCTATTAGATCATTAGTAAACCATATTCCTAGTATTTTGAATTCTTTAGATTCCATATCATGTTTAGGTGTTGCATATATTTTACTGTACTATTTTATTACTCCCCAACCATATGATCTGCGTTTTTTTCTTTATTCAGAAACAATCCAGACGTTTTACCAAACTTTTCTAAAATTTGAGTTGACTTTTCAAAGGATATTCTGTCTCCACTATTCATTAGTTGAGTGTCATCTGCAAATTGTGATATTTTATATTCACTTTCACCTATTTGGATTCCTTTTATGTTTTTTCTTCTTTGATCATAATAGATAATATTTCTGCACATAGTACAAAAATGTATGGTGACATTGGGTCGCCTTGACGACACCCTCTCTCTATATAAAACCATGGTGTGCTTTGTCCATTGGCAAAAACTGTTGATTTAATATTTTATAAAAAACACTAATCCATCTACACATATCCTTGCCAAGTCAAAGGCTTTTAATACTTTGAACATAAAATTCCAATCTAATGAGTCAAACGCTTTTTCAAAATCTAGATTTAACAACATTCCTGGTTTGTGTTGTGTGTCAGTTGATTGATCATATCATAGATAAGTCTGACATTGTTTCCCATGTATCTGTTTGGAATAAATCCGGTCTGATCTTCGCTAATTACAGTTGGGAGTATTCTTTTTAATCTGTTTGCTATGCATGTTGATCCTATTTTATAGATAACATTTAGCAAGGAAATAGGTCTCCCAGTTCTTAATGTGTTCTTTGGGTTTACCTGGTTTTGGTATACAGATAATCATACCTTCTTCTGTACATTAGAAAGTTCTCCCCTTTAAAACTCTCATTCAAGGCTCTTACAACTAGAAAGCCAATCTTTTTCCAAAAGAACTTAAAAAACTCAGCTCCAAACCCATCTGTTCCTGACTTTTTCCATCCTTCATATTTTTCAATGCCATGCCGCTTCCTCCAGTGTTATTTTACCTTCTAAAAATCTACTTTCTTCCACTGTTATTTTTGGTATCTCTTTAACTAAATCTTCAATATTGAGTTGTTCCAAATCTCTTTTTTATATAATTTTTCATAGAATCTTTAACTTCTTCTTTTATTCCATCTGTATGTTCTATTATTTTCCCTTGATTGTTTATCAATTTTGTTATTTGCTTGCTAACAAAGTTACGTTTCTCAAGATACAGAAATACTTTGTAATTTTTTCTCCTTCTGCTACCCATCTTGCTTTAGATCTTAGTAGTACCCATTCATGATTTTTCTCTTAACAAAGTCAACTCCTGATTGTATTCTTCAAGTATCTTCATGTGTTGTTCTGTTTTGTGTTCTTTTTTCTCAATTCCTTTTATGTCATGCATCAAATTTTTCCTTCTTTCTGCTTTGATTCTCTTTTTTTTCATTGTTGCATATGAAATTGTTTTTGTTCTAATTTTTCATCAGCAAAAAGTCCAGAAAGGTCCTATCAGTACTTTAAATTTTATTTCTGAGTTACCATCATCTTAGTTTGGTTGGGTTCTTCCTGGGTTTCTGTATATTCTTTTATTTACATTTGTATTTCTTCATTAATTTCATCCACATATTTTTTATCTTTAAGTAGGGAGTATTAAACTTCCAAAAAGTATTTTGTTTTACATCTTTTCTGAATTTAAGTTTAGGGTTATTAATGAATGATCATTCTATAGCCTGGAATTATATCTGTATCATCAAAGTACCACATCAGGTAATCCGACAGATAGAAAGAATCTATCTACTTTGTTGAAAGGGGGTTGGTCTTCTCCATGTATATCTCCTACTGTCTGGATTGTTCTCTCTCCATATATCTGTTAAAACAAGCTCTGACATCATTTCTTCTACTGCTTTCTTAGCTTTGGGGTTATTAACATGTTTATAGTTGAAACAATCTATTTCATGTTCTAAGGCAATATTAAAATCTCCACTATTATAACATTGTTGTTTTTGTATCTTTTTTATTCTCTGTATTAGATCTTCATAAACACAGGGTCATCTTTATTAGGACCATATACACTTACTAATAATAGTTCTTTTCCATAAGCTGCAAAAAGATAATAATGAAATTACCATTTATATCTGATCAACTTTATTAATCTTAAATTCAAAGTTATTATTAAATAGCACTGCTATTCCCCTGGCATTTGAAGTATCAGGGTTCGCGCTAGGATTTTTCAAAACCATCCCCTCGCTCCTACCCCGACCGTTTTTCAGCGCCTCTGAGCAAAACCAGTCCCTGTGAAAAAATTCCGGTAGCATGCAAATTGTCATTTCATCATTTGCATCAACCTCCAGCCATCTGAAATCTTTCAGCCATGATTCTCTGAATTTATCATGCTTACATTTCATTTTCTTGCTGGTGCTGGTGCTAGGCCAATCTGTGCTGGTGGAGCTGATTGGAGTACTGTCACTCCAAGTCAGTGGTCGGTCTGAACTGCCTAAACTTGCGCTTCTCGCCCTTCCGGCTGCCTGTCTGAATCACTTCTTCGCTTCGTGAAAAAAATGAAAAAATTGACTGCTGGTTCTTTTCTGCCATTGTGATCCCACTGATCATTCAATGAATAGGCGCGTGAATAAGTACGGCTCTGCTGCATCCAGTTTGAAAATTGTAATGACGCGACTTAGCGTAGCATCGCAAGCGACGACCCAGACAGACGTCTGGGAGAAGTGCGAGTAACAGGCAGTAAAGCGCGTCTGTACAGCGCGTCTGTAGAGCTTTTATTATGGGACATTCGCTATTCTGCTCTATAGCCTGCAGCGGTTATTGCCGATGGCTAGCCTAAGTGACAATCTGCATGTGTGCGAAGAGGCCGAGGGTGGTGGAGAGGGGAGAGGGCTGGTTGAAAGATAAGGCAAGTAAAGTGCTGCTAGGAAAGCCTGGCCACAAAATTTGTATGAACGATCAACTTTTTCTTTTTCTTTTTCAGCCTTTAATTTATTGATTTTCTTTTTTGCCCCATAAATCTGTAAACCAGTCCCAGCAAAATAAAACCAGTCCCTGGGACTGACAGCTAAAAAATTCCAGTATTTTCCTCTTTATAACCAGTAATTTACTGGTAATTGCCAGTTAACGCGAACCCTGAGTATGTGAAGAAAAGACACAAGTATATCCCCATTCTGATTGTATATAGTTTTCCATTTGTTTTTTCAAAATGTGTGTCTTGTAAACAGTAAATAGAATAATTTTTTTTCCTCAAATAGTGAAAGACATCTCTCCTTTTCTGCTTATTTCCCAGCCCCTGACAGTTTAATGAAGAAATTGTTATTGTATTGTTACTACTTGTTTTTTTTTGTTCCATTATGTCATCTCGTTAGTCTACTTACTAATCAAGTGTTCCTTAGACTCGCTAAGAACATTTTAAACTTCTGGCTATTTTCATGATATTGTAAGTTCAGGTCAGTTTCTTGATTTATTATTCTGTTCTATCAGCACAAAATCTCTTAATGAATTAACTTCATTCAAAAACCTGGCCTTTTATTTAATACATCAAACCAATTGAAGCAATTCTCCAGGGAAAAAAGTCGTTTCATATATAATCCATGCGTAACCCTTCAAATCTCTTAACTCTTCACGTAACATCAAATGAGCGTTTACGAAAAAATGAATAGATTCCACTCTACAATTCAGTGTTCTGAAACTTTCACGCACTTGAAAGAAAAATTAGTCTCCTCAAAATTTTTAGGCAAATATCTTTGACAATGACATCCACGTAGGTCCTTCTCCCCCTCCCCTCCCTCTGAAATCATTCCAAAACTCATTCTCACAAAAAACATCACAACAAAACAATACAAATTCACCTGATATACATAGATCAGATAAATTCTAACTGACAAAGGTTGCTGAAAGAAAAGGAATATATATACAACCTTTAAAAAGGAAAAATACAAATTTGTTAAATTGACTATATAGCAGTCACCGGAGCACCCCGGAGCATTTTCATCAACTTACACACGTGTAAATTCATGCATACATTCACACGCATACCTATACAGTATTATACCCACACAGGTGTATACATACATGTGCACATACATATACACACATATGCTATTCAATGAAACTCTCCCTCTGCAGTGTAGATGTGCAAAGAGAAAAAGGAAACTTTCCTTACTTCCCCTCCCCCTGATGTTCAGTGAATGTTCTTCCTTCTGGTCATTAAAAAATTGAGAAAAAAAAAAAAAAAAAAAAAAAATGTTGTTCATATCATCACATATGACGGCAGGCGAAAGAAATGGGGGTGAGGGGGGAAGAGAGGGAGAGAGAGAGAGAGAGGGGGGGGGAGAGAGAGAGAGAGAGAGAAACATACAGAGAGAAAGAGAGAGAAAGACTCAGAGAGAGATGTATGCAAGAACAGGAGAAAGGCGAACAGAGGAAGGGGAGAGACAGAGAGGGGGCGATAGAGAAAAGGGAGTGGGGATGGAGGAGGGGGAAACAGTTTGGGGGTTAAAGATAAAGATAACCAGTTTAGAAATAATGATGGCTAGTTGTCCAGACGTATAAGCAAGAATCATACCCACGAGCAGCTGTCAATGTACATGTACAAAATGTCCCCCCCCCCCCCCCCCCCCCTTATATATTGTTTCTGCACAATTCACAATTCAGCATAACTCTCTGCACAATTCACAATTCAGCAGAACTCCAACAAAATAGTCTTGCCATCCCATTACTTTTATAAAGAGAACACCCTCACTCACAAACATGGGTCTTTATATCAATACATGGCAAAATCAAGACAGCATTAAAAAAAAAACAAAACAAAAAAAAAAAACAGCAAAAAAAAAAAAAAACCATAGCAAGGGAGAGAAGAGAGGAGAGAAGGTGATAGAAAGAGGCTACAAAATACAACCTGCTTCAAGTTATCAATGGACCAATTTCACTGGTTAATGGTTAACAATGACATCAATTTCTATGTACGTATATTGACGAGGCTACAATTTCTCATATTAAATCAATACATGTATATCAAAATATTATAGCATTCTCTTGGGATTGTATGGAGGAACAGAAAACAGAGAAAGAGACAGACACAGAGAGATAGAGAAACAGAGGGGTGGACAATGTAGGAGTTGGGGATAAGGGTAACCAGGTTTCATTTCAGTGTATGCGAATCATACATATATGCAAGAGCATGACTATCACACATGTACATAATATCCTCTCTCTATCTTCTGTTTCCACAGAATTCAAACACAAAATTTGTCTTCCAGCCTCAAACGGGAGTTCACTCACTCATGAAAATTATGGGTCTAAAATATTAGTGACCACATGTACCCTCTTATTTAGTCTTAGGACTATAAAAAGAACAAAGCCACAAGAGTGAGAGACAAATGGGAGGAGTGGGGGCGGGTGGGGGGGAGGGTTAAGAAGAGAAAGAAAGATACTATGATTCAGACCGCCCCTTCTCAATGGACAATTTCAACAGTTACTATCAATTATTAACAAGAGTACAGTCTCATATTATATCGATACATCAGACCAATACATATCGATACCAAGCAAAGTAAGCACAGTCATCCCTTGGAATTGTATGGGAGGAATGCAGAAGAAAGAGAGAAGTCTTAAACATCCTTTGTGATTCTGTTGCATGATCAAACCTTCTGTTTTTGTACATTTTCATGTACCACACAACATAGCACCTATTCACCCCATATATATATACTTTAAAAATATGTACGCCTGAGCACATACACCTATGGTGCTATTACTGAACACACACTCCACCCCACCCCACCTCCCCAGTGCCATCGCAAACCAACAAGCAACATAAAACAATTTGAACTGATGAAAACACACACACACACTCACCGCTCCAGGAGAAAGAAGTTCACAGTTTGAGCGATTTTAAATTGATGAGGGGTGATGAAGGAAGGGGAGGGGGGGGAGGAGGAGGAAATCCTACCCTTCACCAGTCCTCTTCAATCGTCCTTTCTACCAGCACATTACCGCTGTCCATACTCCCCATCCTGCCCGACCAACCATCCATCCGACTTTCACAAACCACAGCTGTGGGTCAGCAGTAACTTTGAAAAATTTACATAACACGGCGCAATACTTTGTCGACGTCCATGTCTATCTCCAGTCTTTGTCCTTCCATTCTTCAATTTGCAATGATCTTCCCATAACTGCTCCAAGCACCATCGTCGAAGAATGTTCTTTTGCTTTTTTTAACAGTTTATAATTCAGTGATGTCAAATCGTCAGAAACGAGATCTTTGAACATTGCCTTTTAATGTTCTGCGTTTTGCGAGGAGTTCGTCTCTTATCTTTCTGGACTGGAAACGAGCGATCATGGGCCGGGGTCTGGCATGTTGAGGGAACGACCTCCAATCCTGTGCGCTACCTCAATATCGTGTCGGTCACCGTCACTCCCACTTTAGATGTGAAAACGTCACACAGTTTTGTTATGCAGTCGGTTCCCGTTTCTGGCTCACCTGGTTTTGCTTCCGGAACATTATAGATCCGGAGATTCCATCTGCGACCGTACTGTTCTGCATCATTGTTTTCTTTTCGCAGGCTGACACTGTTTGTTCTGTCGATTAAGCTGATCGAACAGTTCGGCATTGGTTTTTTTTAACGGCGATCACTTCTCTCTGTAACTGGTCTTTTTCGTTTTCCATACAAAGAATCCGTTCTTCTAAAGCTTCAAACTTTTTCAAGAAGCGAGAGGACAGATTTTCTATTTCTGTCTGAATATCGGCTTTAAGTTTAGCGATGTCTCTTTAGAAGCTATATTTTGCTGTTATTTTGTCCAGCCGCTGACTGATCTCACTCATGCACACACACAAGTTGTGGTTCCGATTCTTTCTCTTCCATTACGAGCCGCACACCTTCACTTTCACATCCAAGATTAGGTTTTTTACTGACGTGTTTTGAAGTTTGTGGACTATCACCGTCACTGCTTGATGAAGAGTTTGCTTGTTTGCGTTGAACTAGACAAAAAGTTTTGTAGTTTGACATCACAACGTCACGACTGCAGGTGTTATAGCTTGAAGTTAACAGGACTACTCCTCAGCACAAGATATATCCAAAAAGTACTCGCATTATTCGGAGTTTCAAACAGACACTGGATCAGGGTCGCACAGTAACACATTGCACACTACCGCTGAGACTGGAACATACTCCAAGGTGCGCACAGAGACGCATGGGGAGGGCGGTCACATCACAAGTCACTGAATTGCCGCCATACACTTCAGCTTCGAATGAAGACACTCGCACAAAAAGAACACAAAAAAAAAAACGCTAATTCGTGGTTCCTGACTTCTTTTTTTCTCACAAACTTTTATAACATTTCAAGATGGGACTCTCACAGCATATAAGGCAAGGCGTTCATTAACACAGCCTCATTTAACATTTAATTTTCCGGGAGAGCCAAGACAGAACGTCCGTCCGCCATCTTGAAACCGCTCACCCCCGAAATGAAAGTGTTGGTACCTTTGCTTGTGAGTACACAGAATGAAGTCACACGCAGAGGAGATCTGACCGAGGGTCAGAATGAAATGAAAGTGTTGGTACCTTTGCTTGTGAGTAAACAGAATGAAGTCACACGCAGAGGAGATCTGACCGAGGGTCAGAATGAAATGAAAGTGTTGGTACCTTTGCTTGTGAGTACACAGAATGAAGTCACACGCAGAGGAGATCTGACCGAGGGTCAGAATGAAATGAAAGTGTTGGTACCTTTGCTTGTGAGTACACAGAATGAAGTCACACGCAGAGGAGATCTGACCGAGGGTCAGAATGAAATGAAAGTGTTGGTACCTTTGCTTGTGAGTAAACAGAATGAAGTCACACGCAGAGGAGATCTGACCGAGGGTCAGAATGAAATGAAAGTGTTGGTACCTTGGTTGTGAGTACACAGAATGAAGTCACACACACGCAGCGAAAGAGATCTGACTGAGGGTCAGATCTTTGCTGGAAAAAGAAGGCACAATTCCACATTTCCACTGAGGGAAAATTCAACATGTATATCTTCACACATTTAGAACAATAAACATCACTGAAACGCTGTGAAAGGCTAGCACTAACTGCCATACTGGAAATTTTGCAACTACAACTGGACTTGGAAACTTTCTGGATACTTCAACAACTAATGTTGACTCTGGGATGAACTGAAAGTTTGGCCACAAAAGTCTGGCTGTGGAATTACTGTGACATTTTGCAGCAAAAGTTTGGCTGTGACATTTACTGGACATTGTACACCAAAAGTAGGACTAATCATACATTGCAGCAAAAGTTTGATTGTGGAACTGATACGATGCCTTGCAACTGAAGTGTAACTGTAGTACTTACTGGATATTTTACAATCAAATTATGTCTGATCATCTATATATATTGCAACAAATGTTTGACTGTGGAATCGACTTAATACTTTGCAGCTAAAGAATAACTGCAATGCTTATTTGGATATTTCGCAATAAAGTATGACTGCGGTACTTGCTGAATATTTTGCAACTAAAGTATGACTAATCATACATAACATTGCAACTAAAGCATGACTGATCATACATTGCAACAAAAGTTTGATAAGTGAAATTGATTTGATACTTTGTAACTAAAGTATAGGTGTAGTACTTACTGCATATTTTGCAACTTAAGTATGACTGCACTGTTTACTGGATATTTTGTAATTAGAGTATTACAGTACTATTTACTGAATATTTTGCAACTTATGTATGACTGTACCATTTACTGGATATTTTGCAACTTTGGCATGACTGTAGTGCATGCTGGATATTTTGCAGTTGAAATATAACTGTATTGCTGAATCAACACTGATCTTTTTGCAACTGAAGTATGACTTCACTGCTTTCAAGATATTCTGCAGTTGCGACAGTGGTGCTAACTTACTATGACTGTTGGAGTAACTCCATATTTTGCAAGATAAGCTTGACTTGATTAACAATTGAGGCACTAGCAGAATATTTAACAACTAAAGTTATGAAACAGGAAACCTGTGGCCTGTTACATGATGTAAAATGTAAGTTAACGTCCCTTATTTATTTTTTTACATTTCTTCTTCTTCTTTCGTTGCTCTGATAAAGTATACAATAAGTCCATAAAAAGCAAGTGTAGCTATTCTGTACACTATCTAAATCAAGAAAACTCAGTTTTGTTTCTCTTTAGCCAACTAAATCAATGCACTTGTGGCAACACTGTGAAGTCATTATTAATGCAATAAACTGCCCTATTTCTTTAAAACAAAATCAATTCTTCTCTGAATAATTATCATTCAACCAAACACTCAGGTTCCAGCCTTGATCAAGGCTCACCAGTGAGCAAACACATTCGTACATGGGACAGTTTGCATCAGAATTTTCATCATCCCCCCCCCCCCCCCCCCCCCCGGCAAAACTTCTCTTCAGTTTGAATCCTTTCACAGACTGTTTTCTGATGTCAAAGTTACCCTAGTAAATCTAGAGATGAAGATCTGAAGGCTGTTGGAAGTTGATAAGTTCTCCACTTATATACGATACATGCCACCCATCCACTGCCCTAAGAACTGTTTTGACCAGAAGCCTCTACAGACACACATTTCATATCACTGCCCTAAGAACTGTTTTGACCAGAAGCCTCTACAGACACACATTTGATATCAAGTAAGCTTTCTTGATTTTCTTTTTCTTACATGTGGACAAGGTGACGGCCGAGGCACGGCAGGTTTAAGCTCTAGCAGAATACACTGCATTCATGTGCACACCAATGTCCCACACAGCCCAGCCACCTCACATCACAGTCCACAGCATGTTCAGAGTGGTCTCCCCTCATCAAGGATTGTAAACACTGCACTTTCAGCCTGGCCAGTTTCACACAGGTGGCGCACTGTCTTCTGCAGTCTCCTCTCCCTGTTCCATGGAGGTCTCCATTGCATCTTGCGCATCATGGTCACCAAGAACTGAAGAATTGCCGTCTTGAGGAGGATTGTCAGTAATGGAAGGATTACAACCTTGCTCACCATCACCAACAACTGGGACAGAAGCCTCGTGTTCACCATCACCAGGACCTGACATACTGCTGTCTTGCGGACGATCACCAGTGACTGAAGCATCAACAACATGTTCACCATCACCAGGACCTGACATACTGCTGTCTAGCGGACGATCACCAGTGACTGAAGCATCAGCAACATGTTCACCATCACCAGGACCTGACATACTGCTGTCTAGCGGACGATCACCAGTGACTGAAGCATCAGCAACATGTTCACCAAGACCAGCAACTGAGGCAGCATCATCACATTTACCATCACCAGCACCTGAGACATCAGCAGTTTGTTTATCATCGCCAGTGACCGAGGCTTCAGCCTCTTGCTCACCATCACCAATGACCGAGGCGTCATCATCACCACCAAGGACTGGGACACCAGCACCATGCTCACCATCACCAGTGACGACCGCGGCCTCATCTGCACCTTCTGACTGCTGGCCGGGCTGTGGAGTCCCACTGGACACGCCCCTGTCAGTGGGCTCAGGCTGGGTGCCTTTTCTGTGCCACAAAAACATGCCCTTTAGTACACACATGCAGGCACCCAGAACAGGTAGAAGTTCACACTTATACCTGTAACACAGGTGGCAAAGAAATGTAAAATTCACATGCAATCTCAGTACACTAACTACAATGTAATTAACATGCAATCTCAGTACACTAACTACTTACAGTATTATTCACAACCAATGCACAGTGAAGCCAAAGCAAATACAAGTTCGTAAATATACGACCAAAATTATCTTCATTGTGTTAGATCTGTGTTCCAAACACTTCAAAATTAGTTATGATCTAAAAAACCAACAAAAAGATTTAAAGTGCTGCTAACTGATTCATGTGCTGTAATCACAGTAAACTTTAACAATGGCATTTTCCCCACAATTAAATGCATAAGCATGATCAAACTTGGCACAATATTAACGTCAAGTCCTTTCCAGCCATTCGACAGTTGAAGATGTCACTGAATCTGAGCAGACATAAACACTGCGATTAAGATTTTCAGCAATACCAGACGCGGTGGCGAAGTGGTTAGCATTGTGGATTCCCAGCTGGGAGGTCGTGGGTTCAATCCCCATCAGAGCCATGTGGGATTTTTCTGCCCTGACTGGCTCCCACCCAGAGCTGAGTTTGCTACAGGCTCAGCTGGGAAGACTGGGACCACACAGTTCAGTTTCATCCACTTAATGGATGCATCACCGACAGTGTTGCTAAAATTTCCTCACCAACACTGCAGGCGCCCGTTATCTCTTGGGCCTGGTTGATGCTGGGATATATTATGAAAGGAAGCGTAGAGTACAGCCCTGTCATGCAGCCTCAGAACGGAATGGAAATCCGTGGCATCATCTTCATCATCCTCATCGATCAGCATTAAAAAAAAGTCTCAGATTCTGTGGCCCTTCATGCCCCGCTCTCATGGTGACCTCAGTTTCTATGTCCTCTCCATGTCTGGGGCCTTGGTTTGATTCTGTCAGGGTATCGTTATCGGCAAGTCCATGGGAATGTTGTTGGACAGACGTGGTGGCGCCCTCCGGAGGGAGAGCTCACTCACGCCGGCTGCATGACTAAGCAATTATTGTCGTCAGCAGGGGGCTTAGTAGGTGGTGTCCTGTGTATGTTAGATCAGAACAGATGCCACTGAACACCACCAAACTGACTTGGCAGCAGTGCAGTGTCTCCTCCGGTGGGTTGCCTCTTGACAACTTGACATTGACTGCTCGTCGAGGATTGTCGATGCTGGGGCTGCGGTGGGACTGACTGGATGTGCTGTGGCTGTGGATGGATGTCGGAATGAGCAGTGTGGGTGCACTGCCACCGAGGTGGCTCAGAAGATGGGACAGCGAAAACACAAAACAAAAACAAACAAAAAAAGATTTTCAGCCATAGTTTCAGTACTACAAAATTGTTCTTTTCTTGAAATTTACTTAGTATTCTTCTGCTCTTCTGTCCTAATAATTCACTCAGTTTGTCCGTCTCCTTTCTCCCTCCCCCACCCACTTCCCCATTTTCACACACACGCTCCCCTTCTCCCCCTCCACCCAAGTTCTCCTCATCTCATTGTGCGTTTTTTCTTTTCCTCCAGCCACTGGTAAAGACCCCATCACTGCCCTGACCTTGACACTAGCTGTAACACAACTGTCACATGCAGCAGCCCCAGGCTCTCGCTGTAACACAACTGTCACATGCAGCAGCCCCAGGCTCTCGCTGTAACACAACTGTCACATGCAGCAGCCCCAGGCTCTCGCTGTAACACAACTGTCACATGCAGCAGCCCCAGGCTCTCGCTGTAACACAACTGTCACATGCAGCAGCCCCAGGCTCTCGCTGTAACACAACTGTCACATGCAGCAGCCCCAGGCTCTCGCTGTAACACAACTGTCACATGCAGCAGCCCCAGACTCTCGCTGTAACACAACTGTCACATGCAGCAGCCCCAGGCTCTCGCTGTAACACAACTGTCACATGCAGCAGCCCCAGGCTCTCGCTGTAACACAACTGTCACATGCAGCAGCCCCAGGCTCTCGCTGTAACACAACTGTCACATGCAGCAGCCCCAGGCTCTCGCTGTAACACAACTGTCACAGGCAGCAGCCCCAGGCTCTCGCTGTAACACAACGGTCACAGCAGCAGCCCAGGCTCTCGCTGTAACACAAACTGTCACAGGCAGCAGCCCCAGGCTCTCGCTGTAACACAACTGTCACATGCAGCAGCCCCAGGCTCTCGCTGTAACACAACTGTCACATGCAGCAGCCCCAGGCTCTCGCTGTAACACAACTGTCACATGCAGCAGCCCCAGGCTCTCGCTGTAACACAACTGTCACATGCAGCAGCCCCAGGCTCTCGCTGTAACACAACTGTCACATGCAGCAGCCCCAGGCTCTCGCTGTAACACAACTGTCACATGCAGCAGCCCAGGCTCTCGCTGTAACACAACTGTCACATGCAGCAGCCCAGGCTCTCGCTGTATACACAACTGTCACATGCAGCAGCCCCAGGCTCTCCTCTCCCCACACATCACTTACATACTCCCCTGTCCCTCTTTCATTATACCCCTGTCCCTCTCCTCTTTCATTATACCCCTGTCCTTCTCTTTTATTCTACCCCTGTCCCTCTCCTCTTTCATTATACCCTGTCCTTCTCCTCTTTCATTATACCCCTGTCCCTCTCCTCTTTCATTATACCCCTGTCCTTCTCCTCTTTCATTCTACCCCTGTCCCTCTCTCTTTCATTCTACCCCTGTCCTTCTCCTCTTTCATTATACCCCTGTCCTTCTCCTCTTTCATTATACCCTGTCCTCTCCTCATTTAACCTGTCCTCCTCTTATACCCCGTCTCCCTATAACCCCTCCTTTCATTTACCCCGGCCTCTGGCATTTACCTTCTCTCTCTTCATTACCTGCTCTCCTGTTGCGTTACCTGTCCTTCGCTCTTTCAATACCCCTGTCTCTCTTTTCCGGTCTTTCATTTACCCCTGTCCTCCCTCTTCATTATACCGCCTCCTTCATACCCTGTCCCTCTTTCATTATACCCCTGCTCTCTTTCATTTACCGCCTGCCTTCGTTTCATTTACCCCTGTCCTTCTCCTCTTTCATTTACCCCTGTCCTCTCCTCTTTCATATACCTCCGTCTCCTCTTTCATATACCCTCTCTTCATAACCCTGTCCCTCTCCTTCAGTATACCCTGTCCTCTCTTTCATTATACCCCTGTCCCTCCTCTTTCATTATACCCCTGTCCTCTCTCCTCTTTCATTATACCCCTGTCCCTCTCCTCTTCATTATACCCCTGTCCTCTTTCATTATACCCTGCCCCTCTCCTCTTTCATTATACCCCTGTCCTTCTCCTCTTCATTATACCCCTGTCCCTCTCCTCTTTCATTAACCCTGTCCTCTCTCTTCATTATACCCCTTTTCCTCTTTCATTATACCCCTTTTCCTCTTTCATTAACCCCTGTCCTTCTCCTCTTTCATTATACCCTTTTCCTCTTTCATTATACGCCTGCCTCTTTCTATTATACCCCTGTCCTCTGTCATTATACCCCTGTCCTCTTTCATTATACCCCTGTCCTTCTCCTCTTTCATTCTAACCCTGTCTTCTCCTCTTTCATTATACCCCTGTCCTTCTCCTCTTCATTATACTCCCGTCCCTCTCCTCTTTCATTATACCCCTGTCCCCTTTTCATTATACCCCTGTCCCTCTCCTCTTTCATTATACCCCTGTCCCTCTCCTCTCTCATTATACCCTGTCCTCCTCTTTCATTATACCCCTGTCCCTCTCCTCTGTCATTATACCCCTGTCCTCTTTCATTATACCCCTGTTCCTCTTTCATTATACCCCTGTCCCTCTCCTCTGTCATTATACCCCTGTCCCTCTCCTCTGTCATTATACCCCTGTCCTTCTCCTCTTTCATTATACCCCTGTCCCTCTCCTCTTTCATTATACCCCTGTCCCTCTCTTTCATTATACCCCTGTCCCTCCTCCTGTTCATTATACCCCTGTCCCTCTCTTTCATTATACCCCTGTCCTTCTCTTCATTATACCCCCTTTTCCTCTCTTTCATATACCCCTGTCCTCTTCATTATACCCCTGTCCTCTTTCATTATACCCCTGTCCCTGTCCTCTTCATTATACTCCTGTCCCTCTCCTCTTCATTATACCCCTGTCCTCTTTCATTCTACCCCTGTCCTTCTCTTTCATTATACCCCTGTCCCTCTCCCCTTTCATGATACCCCTGTCCTTCTCCTCTTTCATTATACCCCTGCCCTCTTTCATTATACCCCTGCCCTCGTTCATTCTACCCCTGTCCCTTCTCCTCTTTCATGATACCCCTGTCCCTCCCTCTTTCATTATACCCCTGTCCCTCTCCTCTTTCATTCTACCCCGTCCCTCCCCCTTTCATGATACCCCTGTCCCTCCCCTCTTTCATTATACCCCTGTCCTCCTCTTTCATTATTACCCCTGGTCCCTCTCCTCTTTCATTATACCCCTGCCCCTCTCCTCTTCATTATACCCTGCCCCTCTCCTCTTTCATGATACCCCTGTCCCTCCCCTCTTCATTATACCCCTGTCCCTCTCCCCTTTCATTATACCCCTGTCCCTCTCCTCTTTCATTATACCCCTGTCCCTCTCCCCTTCATTATACCCTGTCCCTCTCCTCTTTCATTATACCCCTGTCCCTCCCCTCTTCATTACACCCCAGTCCCTCTTTCATTATATCCCTGTCCTCTTTCAATATACCCCTGTCCCTCTCCCCTTTCATTATACCCCGTCCTCTCCCCTTTCTTATACCCCTGTCCCTCTCCTCTTTCAAACCTCTCCCAGCTCACCCACCCTATCCTCCACCTGCAGTCCTTGCCATCCTGCTTTGCCAACATTTGGTATACTTCAGTGAAGCCTGTGTGTAAAAAGGTCACACTGGTCGCTCTTCATTCAGTCATACCATGTCGTGGTGTTCTGGCCGCAGGGACTCCCAACTCCTGGCTCTTTTTTCCATCGCAAGGCGCCGATTCCTCTCTATCTTCTCAACACATCAGCAGAAAGTCCCTAGCAAGGGAAAAAAAAAACCCCAAAAAACATGGATTATCAGACAAGCCAGACAAGGGAACAAATTAAAGACAGTACAGAACTAATAGATTTCAGTTTCGTCACTGTGACACTTCACATCTTCATGAGGTGCTCTAATCATGTACATGTCATGTCAAAAAAGCAACAACAAAAACACGGTAGTCAAAGGTGGACAAGAGTGGACTGACTACTCTAACAGTTATTTTGTTAGTCCAACATCTGACTACCCTGAAAGGACAATTGCAGTCCTATCGATATTGGATAAAGTATGGTGGATCGTGTGTCCAGTGTCTTCACACTATAAGTATGGTGGATCGTGTGTCCAGTGTCTTCACACTATAGGTATGGTGGATCGTGTGTCCAGTGTCTTCACACTATAGGTATGGTGGATCGTGTGTCCATGTCTTCACACTATAAGTATGGTGGATCATGTGTCCAGTGTCTTCACACTACAAGTATGGTGGATCATGTGTCCAGTGTCTTCACACTACAAGTATGGTGGATCATGTGTCCAGTGTCCTTCACACTATAGGTATGGTGGATCATGTGTCCAGTGTCTTCACACTACAAGTATGGTGGATCATGTGTCCAGTGTCTTCACACTACAAGTATGGTGGATCATGTGTCCAGTGTCTTCACACTATAGGTATGGTGGATCATGTGTCCAGTGTCTTCACACTATAGGTATGGTGGATCGTGTGTCCAGTGTCTTCACACTATAGGTATGGTGGATCGTGTGTCCAGTGTCTTCACACTATAGGTATGGTGGATCATGTGTCCAGTGTCTTCACACTATAGGTATGGTGGATCATGTGTCCATGTGTCTTCACACTATAGGTATGGTGGATCATGTGTCCAGTGTCTTCACACTATAGGTATGGTGGATCGTGTGTCCAGTGTCTTCACACTATAGGTATGGTGGATCATGTGTCCAGTGTCTTCACACTATAGGTATGGTGGATCGTGTGTCCAGTGTCTTCACACGATCGGCCTGGAGTCACAGCGATAGTTAGGAACATTTTCAAAAGCCGCTTGGCGGACAGCATCCACTGAAAACTCAACTTGCATGCTTGTGTTCTTTTCTCTCTGGCCTAAGCAAGATTCTCGGGTGTATAATCTTTAACTAGTTTCTTAGTATCTTCTTTAGACTCTTTGCCATTCTTCTTGGGTATCCTTACCAGTCTCCTCCCGTGCCCTTACCAAACTTCTATAGATTTTTTAAGAAACTTCTTTTGTGTCTTCACAAAACTTCAACATCTTTGATGACTTTAACACACTGCATATCTTCGAAAACCCTTTTTATTTTTTATTTTTTTATTTTTTTTAATACTGATTATAGCCACAAGGTTGGCTCCCCAAAGTTCTACAGATACCAAATCCTATAAAAGGTAACACTGTTGAACCAATCAAGTTATGAGTATCCTCAAGATAGTGAGTTTCTTGATAGTTGAAGGTCAGACCTCAAACTTACACACGGTTTGTGTTCAGAAAAGAGCTCATAATTTACAAATCTTGTACAAACTTTTAAGACCCTTTGGACTAAACGTCCAAACATAATATGTAAGTTTGGATAAACTGATATATCATTTTCAAGCTTTAAAAGTGGGTAAAAACTGACATGAGTTTGGGAAAGTGTGTAAATAAAATATGACGTTCTCCTTAAAAAAAAAAATTTAAAAAACAATAAAGGAAAATAAATGTTGTGGCTGTCCAGAATGAGTTCAGTTTAAAGCATGGATTTGGGGACAAACTATTGAAAGTTTGAAGGTCACTGAGAAATGCTGTGAAACAAGCCCCTACCCATTGTAGCATCATGAGTTAATTTATATCTTATTGATCACAGCAGATAGCCTGTGCTCTTAAATTATAAACTGTCTTTTGAGATATATATATATATAATATATATATATATATACAGTGTTGATTCTAGGATTTCAAAAAAGGGGGCCCAAGGGCCCCCTCACATAAAAAAAGGGGCCCATAGGGTGAAAATGGGAGGCCCTCAAAACGCGTGAAAATTCAGATTTAAAGCTTAATCACAATGATTACATTATGGCCAAAGTAAACTAAAACAACAAAAAGAAACAAGAAACGAGTTACATTTTATTACAGAAACGCACACACACACACACACACACACACAGAGTACACACACATTCTGACACACCTTAGAAGACTTGTCTTTTTCTGGTGGTGCATGTACTCAGCTGAGCTCCCTTCTTGGCAGTCATACAGCAGTGAGCAAGTCTGTTGTCACCTCATCATAGAATCCAGCAACTCTAAGCCTACCCCACAATTAGGCTAATTCAGTCTCTTTATATGAAGTGACCATCACTATTGTCAAGATTTATATACCATCAGTATCACCTTAAGAAAACCCTTTAACTGTGAAAAGTCACTGTGTACACCTTCACCATACACAACTGAAAAGCTTTAAATACATATGTACAGCCCACAGAACTCCATTCATTTCTTGTAGATCCTCCTATCCTTCTGTTGCTTCCACTCTGCTGCAGCAGCTGTGAAGTCATGGTCATTGATGGGAGGACCTTCACATTTGATGGTCATCAGCACATTGAGGCTGTCTTCTTTCAGCCTGTTTCTCCTGGCTGTCTTGATGGCATTTTGGGCACTGAAACCACGCTCACAGTCGGCAGTCGGCTTCGTTTTTACCATCTTCATTATCTTGCTGATCTTCGGGTTCACTGGCACTTTCAACCGTTTCGCCTCCGGCGTCGATCGGCTGAGACACGCTATCGCTTGACTGAGTAGCCGTAACGGTGGCTGTAGACTCATTATCGGCTTCCAGCTGATGATCTTTAGATATATCAGTGCGTTTTTTCTTCGTGAAGGCGAAAGAAAACAGAGTGTTTGGCTTCGCGCGCTTCATCGTTGAAGCCGACATGAGGACTGTTGAACTGCCAGTACCGCTGATTGGCTCAACTGCTGCTTCTCGGCCAATGAAAAAATTTGGTAGAACGCGCGTTCGGCTAAAGGAATTGCTCAGGAGGCTATACACACGGCAGCGGGAAGCCGCGCTGGTTGTGCAAAAACGCGTTCGTTCTCTTTTTTTTGCGGCTTTTGGGCCGCGTCTTTCGCGATTTTTTGCGGCCTTCAGAAAAATATTGCGGGAATCCCGCAAGGGCGCGCTCTAGAATCAACACTGTATATATATATAAGAAGAGCAAATAAAAACTCAAAATCCAGGTAACATTGGTTCAGATTTACGCTAAATTTTCGCCGTAGCTTCGTCAGAGCTGAAACAGAAACAACGCATCGCAACTGCAACTAAAACAATAATAAAAATTAAAAATTAAAATTAAAATAGGAGGCAGAGGTGGAGGGGGTGTGGTGAGGGAAAAGGGGTGTGGTGAGGAAACATTTTGGGACCCTGCACACAACATTTCACACTTGCAGCTTTCTTCTGTTAAAAATGACTGTCATTCTCCTATTACGATCTTAGTAAAAGCACATGTACAAAACAGAATCTATCCACTGGAGGAAAATAATTCCAGCAATATCAAGGATTTCAGCATGAACCCCACCAAATACCATAAAGGACAGAAGGGAAGAGAGAGAGAGAGAGAAGAGAGAGAGAGAGAGAGAGGAGAGAGAGAGAGAGAGAGAGAGAGAGAAAGAGAGAAGAGAGAGAGAGAGAAAGAGGGAGCGCGCGTGCGTGAGAGAGAGAGCACGAGCGCTCCCTCTTTCTCTCTGTCTTTCTCTCTCTCTCTCTCTCTCTCTCTTCCCTTCTGTCCTTTATGGTATTTGGTGGGGTTCATGCTGAAATCCTTGATATTGCTGGAATAATTTTCCTCCCAGTGGATAGATTCTGTTTTGTACATGTGCTTTTACTAAGATCGTAATAGGAGAATGACAGTCATTTTTAACAGAAGAAAGCTGCAAGTGTGAAATGTTGTGTGCAGGGTCCCAAAATGTTCCCCCCCCCCCCCCCCCCCCCCCCCTGCCTCCTATTTTAATTTAATTTTAATTTTTATTATTGTTTTAATTACAGTTGCGATGCGTTGTTTCTGTTTCAGCTGACGAAGCTACGGTGAAAATTTAGCGTAAATCTGAACCAATGTTACCTGGATTTTGAGTTTTTATTTGCTCTTCTTATCAAGTCTTCGGACTTCCAACTCGGTTCCTTGGCCACGAGTGCTGGTGCAGCAGTGTGCGAGTGATTTTTCTTGTATATATATATATAAAATCAGAGTTAAAAAGCCACTCATACCCTGAGGAGAGCGTTTTTAGCTTGAAACAAGCTTGTAGGTTTTAATCTCTTCATTTTAAAATCCTATTTTAAACTGGTATATATATATATATATATATATATATATATATTCAATTATAAACAAAGCTTGCTCTTATGTCTTAGATTGAAGAAATAGGGGGAGATAAGCATTCATATCTGCAGTGGTAGTTAATACTGCCTAACTAACAGTATGTGCTCAAGTGGGTGGATGGGAAAAAATAAAATAAATGCTTCTCAAAATGAACCTTCAGCAAGCTTATAATCTCCAACAGGGAGGAAACTCACTAACACATACCTCCTGGTCATATACCGATATTTCGAAACCTGGTTGTTTCTCCTCAGTGACCGCAGAAAGTGGTAATTTGACTCCTCTGCCTTTTCGGTTTTAAGAAGAATGCTATCCCAGAAAAGCCTAGTGTGCAATACCGTAGTATGTTTGTCGAGTTTTCAAAAAACCAACCAAAGGTGCCACCTAAAAAGCAAAAGAAAATCACGAAAGAGCAAAACAATCTACATTTTCTTGTGAAAAGTAGAAAATATAAAAAGATAACCTCTTAAGACACAAGTGCTGAGGGCCAGTTCTTGGAATGAATCCGCAAGGGACTAAATTACAAAAAACTAATAAATTCCAAGGATAAGTACCGAGCACCATTCCAGCAACTTACAGAGCAGCTTGGTGTTGCAATGACTGCAAGAAATATTGAATTATAAACAAAGCTTGCTCTCATGTCTTAGATTGAAGAAATAGGGGAGATAAGCATTCATATCTGCAGTGGTAGTTAATATATATATATATATATATATATATATGATCAAGCCAAAAGGCGAAAGCCTTGACATCAAGTTCCTGGGTGGAGCCAGTTAAACAAATAAATATCAATCCATCATGATGCTACGATAGGTAGGATCTAGTTTCCTAGTATTTCTCAATGACAGAAAAATTCCAGTGGTTAGTCTTTGAATCAAAGTTGGAAACTGAATTCTTCTGCAAGAACCACACAATCTTTTTTTTTCTTTTCTTTTCTTTTTTTAAGGAAGACAACAATACATTTACAAACAGATGTCACTTTTCACCTACTTAAAAAGCCTTAAAAAAAAAAACCTCGGTATATCCAAACGTTTTACAACCTATATGGAACATAACAACCCCCTTAGAATTTTTCACTTTGAACATTTGAACTTGGTATGGTTTTAAAGATTATATATATATGTCAGGAGTTCTACAGAAAATGAACTAGACTTAAGTCACACCCAAAACAAAGAAACACAACTAACCGACACAAACAACCACAACAAAAGAAACTCCTTGATTTTATCTTTTTATGAGTTTTAACCTTACAGGAAATAGCGAGTTTTACTGAAACATTTCCATAGCACTTGGACTTGATGTCTGGTGAGACTAGAAAGTGCTATTCTGATGAAGTTCTACATACTGGTTATCCACATAACCATTCTTCATTGACCACACAGACCTAAGGTGCTGTTCTGATGAAGTTCCACATACTGGTTATCCACATAACCATTCTTCATTGACCACACAGACCTAAGGTGCTGTTCTGATAAAGTTCCACATACTGGTTATCCACATAACCATTCTTCATTGACCACACAGACCTAAGGTGCTGTTCTGATGAAGTTCCACATACTGGCTATCCACATAACCATTCTTCATTGACCACACAGACCTAAGGTGCTGTTCTGATGAAGTTCCACATACTGGCTATCCACATAACCATTCTTCATTGACCACACAGACCTAAGGTGCTGTTCTGATGAAGTTCCACATACTGGCTATCCACATAACCATTCTTCATTGACCACACAGACCTAAGGTGCTGTTCTGATGAAGTTCCACATACTGGCTATCCACATGAATCATTGACCACACAGACCTAAGGTGCTGTTCTGATGAAGTTCCACATACTGGCTATCCACATAACCATTCTTCATTGACCACACAGACCTAAGGTGCTTTCTGATGAAGTTCCACATACTGGTTATCCACATAACCATTCTTCATTGACCACACAGACCTAAGGTGCTGTTCTGATGAAGTTCCACATACTGGCTATCCACATAACCATTCTTCATTGACCACACAGACCTTGACACTTGTTTTACTTCATCAGTAAATAAATTAGAGATCCACCACGCGCAGAACCTTGACAACTGGCTGGGGCGAGCATGGAGGACATGGCGGCTGAAAAAGACCTGTTTATCCTAAAACTGTCACTCGAGTACTTTTCAACAAGAATGAGCGTATTTGCAACAGAAAGTATGTACAAAATACCAGATTTCTATAGAAAGCTGGAGGAGGGTGAGAAGGGGGCATTTGTTTCATTTTTCTAACTGCTACCCAATGTTTCTTCCATGAAATAAACACCTGATCTTGCATTCACTGCAGTAAACACAGGTGCTTTCTAACACAAATGACTTTCAAACCCTGAGTCATAAGCATACTTTGGCACAAACTCATGCTCCCTTACCAGTTGTTTTTTTTATGTTTAAGGGCATGTTCTTGAAGAAATAGATAGTCTGATGTGCTTTCGCACATGGAAGCTAACAAGAGTTGTCACTCTTTGGTCAAAGCCCCTGACATGGTTACTTCCAAAGGTGCAATTACCTCTCAAGAAGTTTGTCTCTACAATCATTTTCAATGCTTTTTTTTTTTGAGTTCATCTTTTTCACTGTCTTTTGACCAAAACGTACAAAATATGGTGAAACTGCACAGGTAAACAGGTCTGTAACGATAAATTTGCAACTGAATGAAAGAGGTCTTCTGGATTTACTTCCGGACATACGTATATAATAAAGAAAACGTTCAAAATAATGTTTATTCCCATTTCTTTAACTGGAGTACGGACAAGTCACACTTAACTAACCCCAGATTGTGGCTAAGCACAAAACCTTTCCAGACCTGTTTACCCCAATTTCGTGTACCTGTAATGTCTCATAAAAAAACCTGTAATTTCAGAAAAAAAACTGTAATTTTCATAATCGCAATATTTAGCGACTTTTTGCACTTACACATGTATATCAAATGTAAAGCATTTATACCATAATAACAAGACTTTGGTTAATTATACAATTATAGTATTTAATTTTTAATAACACTTTACTTACCAGTTACCTTCAAATTGTTCAGCTACCAGGCACTCTCAAGTCTGTTTCATGCTTGAACTTGTAAACACCACAACTGGGAGTGGGTGTATCCTTGTATTTCATACACACAAATCACTTTATGATGAAGAAGCCACTCTTGAATACTGTTTATAAGTATACTAATGTTGCAAGTCACTA
The DNA here is from genome assembly GCA_018398815.1 of Conus ventricosus. Lineage (NCBI taxonomy): Eukaryota > Metazoa > Mollusca > Gastropoda > Neogastropoda > Conidae > Conus > Conus ventricosus. Next base: position 95,924,606 of record CM031603.1, read on the forward strand.
TATGTTGTTCAGCTAGCAGGCACTCTGAAGTCAAGTTCATGCTTCTTGAACTTGGAAACACCACAATGATAACATCAGACACAGACAATGGCACGTTCATTTTCACCAAGGTTTCCGTTACCATTGCTTCTGCCCTTATGACAGACAAATCATCGAACTCCTTTTTGGTATTCTTCTTTTCAGTCGTGAAAAACGATGTCAGTTTCTGTGAAGACTCGCATCTTTCTTCGTTTCAACGTACTTCAGGTGTTTTTTTTTCGTTTTGCAGTGTAACTCTATGTCATACTGGCCTGAATGCGCGATAGAAAAATCCGATGAACAGTAACCACAGAAGGCATACTCTTCGCCAAGTGACGATCTCCGTATTCCAGGCGTCTTCAGGTATGATTCACGGAACTGTTGCCGAACTTTTGCAACTTTTGAACATTTGGATGAACCAGCCGTAGGGCGCGCGTGTTCGCTTCGTCGCCATCTTTGCAAAGGATAAGACGCAAGGCACGCTGGGAAACGCTTCAATGCTGTTTGCCTTTTGACCGGAATCGTAGCAAAAGAAACTTTGCGTTTAAGATTTTTTTTTTTTTTTTTTCCCCGTAATAATTTTTTTTGGCCGTAATTCCCGTAATTTCGATTTTTTCCCGTAAAAATTACGGCAAAATCGTAAGAGTAAACAGGTCTGCCTTTCTCCCATGTGGCTATCTGGACACAATCTTACCGTGGTGGTCAAGGGGGCGTCAGAGCCGGTGGAGTGGGCAGGCGGTGACGGAGCCTCTCTCCTGTCAGAGGGAGCAGTGTCTGAGTCAGTGTGGTGCCGGACATGTGGGCTGGAGTCGGTGCCTTGCTCTCCCCCCCTGCCATGGCCTGCAGCCTGGCTGCCCGTCATCTCCGCCTCCAGCTCCTGCTCCTCTTGCATCAACGCATCAAACAGCTCCTCTGCACTCGGGTTCTGAGACAGATGAGAAGAAAAAAAAAAAAAAATTACCACAGAGCTTCATGAAAATGGCATCAAAGAAAGCCAGCGTCTCTCTCTGTCCGAGTTGATCTCCATCTACACACACTTGATGAAAGGAAACATTGTTTATCGTTTGCCCCTTCTCTTCCCCCCAAAATGGACAGTAACACGTAACTGATAGACATAACTCTACTAGTGATAACGAGAGCCAGTTTGTAAACTTGTCCATCATGCCTTCATCTTCCTTTCTCACTCTGTTCAGTCTTGTAGTCAAGTATGCAATATATTAATAATTAACACAAATTATCTTTGTTGCATTGATATTGCTTTGTTTGTTGCATGGGTTCAACACTACACCAGCATTGTCATGGTATGTCATTCTGCATTTCTTTTATATTTCAAGTCTACTCATAGCGGCATTTTGCTTGTTAGGCTTTTCTCTCAGCAAGAGTGTGCGCACTGATCTATTAACCTTCATTATTTTCATCCCAGTATCATTTGATGAAATCAACCTGCCTGCCACATATCTGAATTACCACCATCATTCTCAATCATCTTCATCACTATCAGCACCACAATAACCATAGTCTCATCCTCATTGTTCATCGTCAGTATGTTCAGATCTATTGCTGCTATAATCAAAAGAAATGTGATGACGGCAGCAATATCATCACTATCACACCCCCCCCCCCCAGTCCCACTTTTGCTTTGTGTACAAGAATGTTTGATTGTTCAAAAAAAAAAAGTTGCTTGTATGCAAAGTACCAAAGTTACTTGTATGCAATGTTCCAAAGTTACTTGTATGCAATGTCCAAAAGTTACTTGTATGCAATGTACCAAAGTTACTTGTATGCAATGTTCCAAAGTTACTTGTATGCAATGTTCCAAAGTTACCTGTATGCAATGTACCAAAGTTACTTATATGAGAAAAAAAAATTCATCCTATCATCATTTTTGTTCAAATTCCTATCATGATTTTGAAATGGTTGTCATTCTTGAATATGATGTCATTCTTATCCTACTAGAAACACAAAACATCCTTCAAAGCTAGATGTTACTTTCCCTCTTACAAGGGGAGCACGCACTCATGGGCACATGATTAACTCCATTCCAAGGATAACCACAGCTTTTATCCAGGCCGGGACATGTGTTTCAAAGTTTAGTTTTCTTTCAACAGGCCTGCTGTATGGCAGAAATGTATCGAGGCCCACTGAGATCTTAAGAATTACAGTCATAAAGAAGAAGATGGCAGGAAACGTTAGGTCCTTTCTCCCCCCCCCCCCCCCCCCCCCACCAAGCTCTGTTTGGTAATCCCCACATCCATTATGAGTAAAACAAAATGAGATCATAAACGATAAAGGTGATGAAAACCGATGACTTAAAACACAACCTAATGACTGACAGCTAAAGTCTTCCAGAAAACAGAGGCAGCTTTCATACATCTTGATGTGATCACGTCAAGTGGTGCTACTCTGTTAATAATAAAGCATCACAACCCCATGCACCCGTACACATACACACACTCACACACACACACATACACACACGCTTACATTCACACACACACACACGCACACACACACACAGACACCACACACACACACACAAACACACACACACACACACACACACACACACACACACACACCACACACACACACACACGCACACACACACACACAGACACAGACACACACAGACACAGACACACACACAAACTCAAACTAAACAACACTCAAGTACTGATGTGGCACAGAAGTCCAGGCACCTGTTCAGACTGCTGATTCTGGTCCTTGTCCACCTCCTCCTCCTCCTCCTCCTCCCCCCCTCTGCTGACCGAGTCGCTGCCCAGCACCGGAATGTCCAGTCGCATTTTCTTGATGCATGTCTAAAAACCACATAGGAACAAAACAAGAGAATGCTAAACAAAAAAACAAAAACAAAAACAAACAAAACTACGAGCAGATGACAAAGTTCCACGTTTGTTAAACTATGAATTGTCGGCCATCCGTTGCCAGTCGCGACATAGGTTCTGCAACACAGTCAGACGCTCACTGTGGGGATGCTAAGGGCTCTTTATGTTAGGTACAGTTTCAATAAATGTCTACTGTTCTAGAAATACATTAAGAGAAATACAATGGATTCAGTAGGATCTGACTGAAGTGAAGAGAACTGTGTGATCGTGGCAGGGTCTGTGCTCTCCACACTGCTTTTCTAGCTGGACATGGGCTTACTGTGTCTGGAGTTCACGGCTCTAGCTGGACATGGGCTTACTGTGTCTGGAGTTCACGGCTCTAGCTGGACATGGGCTTACTGTGTCTGGAGTTCACGGCTCTAGCTGGACATGGGCTTACTGTGTCTGGAGTTCACGGCTCTAGCTGGACATGGGCTTACTGTGTCTGGAGTTCACGGCTCTAGCTGGACATGGGCTTACTGTGTCTGGAGTTCACGGCTCTAGCTGGACATGGGCTTACTGTGTCTGGAGTTCACGGCTCTAGCTGGACATGGGCTTACTGTGTCTGGAGTTCACGGCTCTAGCTGGACATGGGCTTACTGTGTCTGGAGTTCACGGCTCTAGCTGGACATGGGCTTACTGTGTCTGGAGTTCACGGCTCTAGCTGGACATGGGCTTACTGTGTCTGGAGTTCACGGCTCTAGCTGGACATGGGCTTACTGTGTCTGGAGTTCACGGCTCTAGCTGGACATGGGCTTACTGTGTCTGGAGTTCACGGCTCTAGCTGGACATGGGCTTACTGTGTCTGGAGTTCACGGCTCTAGCTGGACATGGGCTTACTGTGTCTGGAGTTCACGGCTCTAGCTGGACATGGGCTTACTGTGTCTGGAGTTCACGGCTCTAGCTGGACATGGGCTTACTGTGTCTGGAGTTCACGGCTCTAGCTGGACATGGGCTTACTGTGTCTGGAGTTCACGGCTCTAGCTGGACATGGGCTTACTGTGTCTGGAGTTCACGGCTCTAGCTGGACATGGGCTTACTGTGTCTGGAGTTCACGGCTCTAGCTGGACATGGGCTTACTGTGTCTGGAGTTCACGGCTCTAGCTGGACATGGGCTTACTGTGTCTGGAGTTCACGGCTCTAGCTGGACATGGGCTTACTGTGTCTGGAGTTCACGGCTCTAGCTGGACATGGGCTTACTGTGTCTGGAGTTCACGGCTCTAGCTGGACATGGGCTTACTGTGTCTGGAGTTCACGGCTCTAGCTGGACATGGGCTTACTGTGTCTGGAGTTCACGGCTCTAGCTGGACATGGGCTTACTGTGTCTGGAGTTCACGGCTCTAGCTGGACATGGGCTTACAGTGTCTGGAGTTCACGGCTCTAGCTGGACATGGGCTTACTGTGTCTGGAGTTCACGGCTCTAGCTGGACATGGGCTTACTGTGTCTGGAGTTCACGGCTCTAGCTGGACATGGGCTTACTGTGTCTGGAGTTCACGGCTCTAGCTGGACATGGGCTTACTGTGTCTGGAGTTCACGGCTCTAGCTGGACATGGGCTTACTGTGTCTGGAGTTCACGGCTCTAGCTGGACATGGGCTTACTGTGTCTGGAGTTCACGGCTCTAGCTGGACATGGGCTTACTGTGTCTGGAGTTCACGGCTCTAGCTGGACATGGGCTTACTGTGTCTGGAGTTCACGGCTCTAGCTGGACATGGGCTTACTGTGTCTGGAGTTCACGGCTCTAGCTGGACATGGGCTTACTGTGTCTGGAGTTCACGGCTCTAGCTGGACATGGGCTTACTGTGTCTGGAGTTCACGGCTCTAGCTGGACGTGGGCTTACTGTGTCTGGAGTTCACGGCTCTAGCTGGACGTGGGCTTACTGTGTCTGGAGTTCACGGCTCTAGCTGGACGTGGGCTTACTGTGTCTGGAGTTCACGGCTCTAGCTGGACATGGGCTTACTGTGTCTGGAGTTCACGGCTCTAGCTGGACATGGGCTTACTGTGTCTGGAGTTCACGGCTCTAGCTGGACATGGGCTTACTGTGTCTGGAGTTCACGGCTCTAGCTGGACATGGGCTTACTGTGTCTGGAGTTCACGGCTCTAGCTGGACATGGGCTTACTGTGTCTGGAGTTCACGGCTCTAGCTGGACATGGGCTTACTGTGTCTGGAGTTCACGGCTCTAGCTGGACATGGGCTTACTGTGTCTGGAGTTCACGGCTCTAGCTGGACATGGGCTTACTGTGTCTGGAGTTCACGGCTCTAGCTGGACATGGGCTTACTGTGTCTGGAGTTCACGGCTCTAGCTGGACATGGGCTTACTGTGTCTGGAGTTCACGGCTCTAGCTGGACATGGGCTTACTGTGTCTGGAGTTCACGGCTCTAGCTGGACATGGGCTTACTGTGTCTGGAGTTCACGGCTCTAGCTGGACATGGGCTTACTGTGTCTGGAGTTCACGGCTCTAGCTGGACATGGGCTTACTGTGTCTGGAGTTCACGGCTCTAGCTGGACATGGGCTTACTGTGTCTGGAGTTCACGGCTCTAGCTGGACATGGCTTACTGTGTCTGGAGTTCACGGTTCTAGCTGGACATGGGCTTACTGTGTCTGGAGTTCACGGCTCTAGCTGGACATGGGCTTACTGTGTCTGGAGTTCACGGCTCTAGCTGGACATGGGCTTACTGTGTCTGGAGTTCACGGCTCTAGCTGGACATGGGCTTACTGTGTCTGGAGTTCACGGCTCTAGCTGGACATGGGCTTACTGTGTCTGGAGTTCACGGTTCTAGCTGGACATGGGCTTACTGTGTCTGGAGTTCACGGCTCTAGCTGGACATGGGCTTACTGTGTCTGGAGTTCACGGCTCTAGCTGGACATGGGCTTACTGTGTCTGGAGTTCACGGCTCTAGCTGGACATGGGCTTACTGTGTCTGGAGTTCACGGCTCTAGCTGGACATGGGCTTACTGTGTCTGGAGTTCACGGCTCTAGCTGGACATGGGCTTACTGTGTCTGGAGTTCACGGCTCTAGCTGGACATGGGCTTACTGTGTCTGGAGTTCACGGCTCTAGCTGGACATGGGCTTACTGTGTCTGGAGTTCACGGCTCCAGTGTCTGTCTGTGGGGTTTATTAAAAATTGTGGGTGCTCACAAACCATTTTTCTTTTTTGGGTCTTTTAGTTGTGAGAGCTTGCAGTTGTCTTTTTTTTTTTTCTAGTTAAATCTAAAGCTCTGGACTTTTGTTTACTGTGTTTGCTTACATATGTCTTGTTTTTGGTTTTTTTCTTTTTTCTTGTTCCAAGGATGGAGTCTTCAGGTGAGATAAATTTACAGCAAAAGTTACAGGCCAAATAAGCAGCCACAACCAGTAGTAAAATACACACGAACATACATTAAAAAAATATATATATACAAAAAGAAATCAAACTGCCAATTCTGATCAACAGCTGGATTGTATCAGGACTGGCTGGTAGGCAAAAGTGTGCGTTTGTGTGGGGTCTGGAGAGGGGAGGAGGAGGGGGTGAGCAGGAGGGGAGGAGAGAGGGGAGTGGATGATGCCACACTTTTCCTGTCGAAAGAACCTCCAGTATTCCTACCGAAGAAGTCAGACTTTCAAAAGGGGATCTACGTGCTGGATTTTTTTTTTTTATTGAAAACACAAGGAAAAGATAGAATACATATCCCCCAAATGTTAAAAGAATCTGTGGCAATATTGGCATTTCCCCCAACTAAACTCTCAATGAAAACAAATGTGAATATGTATGAATGATAGTAAAAGATCAAAAGTACAAACTACAGGCAGAGCTGCCAGTGGGCCTGGTGAGCCCTTAACTGACTCCTGGAGACCTTTTTTTTTTAATCTGCGAGAAATTACTTAAATCCAAGAAATTACTAAAATCTTGCGTCAAATTTGAGAAGATAAGTGATTGCTCATTCTTCATTTTCATCGTCCTGAATGTTGTTTATCTTGCCCGAAGAAGACCTAAGAGGTCGAAACGCGTCGCGCTTTGTCTTGTAATTTGCTTGTCCCTGTTATCTGGCAAATCAACTATACTTTCCTTCTAATTTTTTTTTTCACTTTCTGCCTGCAGTCACCTCATTCTGAAATTAAATTAAATCCAAAAGATTAACCTGGCACTGCACCTACAAGTTACCAATCTGCAGCATGCAGATGAAAAGTGAATGTCTACCCTTTAACAGTGTGTCCTGATGCATGCTGTCCACATCACCATCCACAACATGCAGATGAAGAGTGAATGTCTACCCTTTAACAGTGTGTCCTGATGCATGCTGTCCACATCACCATCCACAGCATGCAGATGAAGAGTGAATGTCTACCTTTAACAGTGTGTCCTGATGCATGCTGTCCACATCACATCCACAGCATGCAGGTGAAGAGTGAATGTCTACCCTTTGACAGTGTGTCCTGATGCATGCTGTCCACATCACCATCCACAGCATGCAGGTGAAGAGTGAATGTCTACCCTTTGACAGTGTGTCCTGATGCATGCTGTCCACATCACCATCCACAACAGCCAGCAATTAATGGACAGCATCACAATTTGATGTTCACACACACATGCATGCACATATTCAAACACACACGCATGCACACATACACACACATGCACACACACATACGCACACACACACATACGCACACACACACATACGCGCACACACACACACACACACACACACAGCTCACCTGGACGTCTCTCTTGGCTCCAAGGCGCTCAACTCTCTCCAAGACCTCATCGAAAGGCATCTTGGGAAACAGACGGTGAGCCCAGTGCTCCAGGTAGCGCATCACTACACGGAGATCGTCCACCTGGAATGACGAAAAACAAAACACAGATAATACATGGTCGAACTGCTCAAAACTGAAAAAAAAAAAAATGAAAAAATGAAAAAAACAAAAAATGAAGTCAGGCCCATGCACCAAAAGACTCCTGGTTGGGTTTAGGGGACAGCCTTCTGTCTACCACCTGACTGACAAACACAAAACGGCGTATTTCTGTTTGGCAACAAATGGTGCTTTGCTCCTCTGAGTTCTCAGGGGTGGAGAAAGAAACATTTCATTCCTTCTTAGGAAAATAAGGGGTGTTTTTTTTTGCACATTTTCTACTTTCTTTGTCTCTTTCTTTTTCTGTGTTTTGTTTGTTTGGTTGGTTGGTCCCCCCCCCCCCCCCCCCCCCCCCCACCCCCCCCCACCCCTTCTTTAGTAATAACATGAAACCCTGTTTTGGGCAGTTCTAACAAGCTGGATTTCTGTTTCAAAAAGCAGAAAAAAACTGCACCCACAAAAATGTATCACAGGATCTTCCAGCTTCAACGATCAGCTAGAAATGCAGAATAGAGTCTTATCTGTCCTGGAGACAAAAAAAGAGTTTCTTCAAATAACTATTCCACCCACTTTTCAACCTGTCCTGCCTAAGTAAGAGATGATCAAGCAGATTGGTCGTTTCCTTGATGACCAAGAACACGCATGCAGGCTGCCTTCACATTCAACACAACAGCCTGACCTCAGTGACACAGCTTTCTGCTGGGGGTTCTGTGCTGGGGAAGAACCATGGGGAAGAGATGGCGTGACAAGACCAAGGGGAGGAGGGAAGTGCTATCGGTCTGCACTGACACAATCAACAGCTGATGCTAGGCAACAGAAAGGTGCAGTGAGCACTTCCACTTGTCAATCAGAGAGTTTACACCCGCAACGCCAGGATCACCAAGATTTCGAGTCCCGCGCTCTACCACTGGGCTATTCCGGCCCCACATACCTTTATACAATGAGATATACACACACACAAAAAAAGAAATTTTCAAGGGAGCTGTATTGTCCTCCATCCCACGGCAGAGGGTAGACAGCCTGATTTAATGTACCAAGCTTAAGTAAAGGTTTTTCACAATGTAAATTACTTTGAAAATTAATTCATCAGCATACTCAGGCACAAATTCTGGCTCTCTCATCAGTTTTTTTATTTGATTTTAGAGCTTGTGGTCCCCGCTATTGTTCCAATGTCATTCAGACCCTAAATTCATCCACATGAGTTAGCGCGAGTTGTCACTCTTTCGTCATAGTACACAGTCACAATGGTTACACACCACAAATGCAACTACATCTCAAGAATTTCGTCTCAAGATATAGTTTTTAAACGTACCTTTTTTTCTTCAGTTCATCATATTTTCTCCAAACATGCACAAAATATGGCAAAACAGTATGGATAAACAGGTCTGATAATACAGGCATGTGTTCACACACACGGCCCATGGTTTGAGTCTTATCCAAAGCACTCAGAGATGGCTGGGGTTCTGTACAGATGGCGACACTACTGAGATAATCCCTTCTTTCCTACCTGTCTGAAATGGGAACTGAACCCTGAAGCCTTGGATCCAAAGAATAACAGTTGATCCACTGTGCCAACCAAAGATGCATAACACACTGAGCACATCACGTTGACCCCCTACCTCATGCCCTTTGCCCTTCAGTTTCACATCCTGGAAAATGCGTGGCAGAATAGGAATGCCTCTCTCTCCAGTCAGTCTGCAAGCAGAATACAATCGATCTAAAAGAATGAATAAGTAAAAGCAGGTAAAGCATGATTCTAAGATACAAGTCATACATCAGATGATGGATTTGACTGAGCGTACCCATGCCAGCAAACACACAATTATGCACAAACACAACACACACATACATGTACCCCTATAATCCATATTCCCAACTGATTTTAAACTACTTTACAATCAAAAAAATAAAAGTGATCACTTTTACTGCAAAGTTAAAATTTTTGTTAAAAGTACTTGGGGCAAAGAAGTGATGCAAATCAAAAGAAACTGAAACGCAATCTACATTTTCCTTCTGTCGAGAGATTAAACTACTGTCTGTTCCAGCTACTCCATTTCCTGTGGCAGACATTTTTACTACCTCTAGACCAAGCTACAAAATGAGGGAGGTTTTCACCTTGTAATGAACATAATGGACAAAAAAAATAAATGGCAGTGTTGGAGACACGCAGTTAACAAAACAATAGATGATTCAGCAGCCAAACCATTGGGAAACGGAAAACTCAGACACTAATGCGGAACACACCAATGTGACTTCAGAACCAATGCCACTTGTACTGAATTCACACTGGAACAAACCAAGTGTGGAGGTGCTGAGTTGATCATACTCCAGCTGACCACACAATCATCTCTGGGCTGCCAAAACACCCAGAGAAAAAAAAAGAGTCCTATCTTAAAAAAGACATTGACCAACAAAGTCAACTACGTGCCAGAATTGGTACCATCAACCGTGCCAGCTCAATCATTGAGGTGGTTAAAACCTGACCACACTGTGGCAGCCAGCCGTTCTGATTCAAGTCATAATCCTCCAGTTTCCAGTTATGTATAAATGGGGATATGTCAGGTGCTGAAATCGAAAATCACGTACACCAGCAAAGCGTACAAATAAAAAAAATTAATCACAGGGTGTAAACATGTATTGATTTTACAGTAAGGGGTCTTAATAAGGATGATTTCAGTTGATGAACTGAAAGGCATGATCATGCATACTTCTGTAAAAAGTGCTTTCCCTTGATATATCTGTCCATCAGCCAGGCCGTCAGCTCAAGCCTTACATCTAGTTGCTGGAAGCAGATTTCTGAATGATTCTTGCATCACTCTCTCTTGGCGTTAGAGTCAAACACAAAGAAAAGATTAAGGTGAAAGTGGCAAAAAGAACCGAAATGTGGCAGAATACTTTGTCAAACATTTTTTTCCCCAGCCACTGGAAGCAGAAACTTCACCCAAAGTGACTGTCAAAATGACAAAACCGCCAATGCTTACTAAGTGTCAAGTACGGAGACTGACCAGGTCTTTCCATAGCAATCTGTAATGAACTTTCAGTGACTGACGCTGCACTCTACAGACTGCACTCTGCACACATTAGAAAGCTTGCATTGTTTTTTGCCTTTGTAAGATCATAAAACTTTCACTATTCAACATTTGTTTGCATTAAAAAAAAAAAAATCCAAGTAACATTGGTTATCTGTAAGTCAAAATCAAATCAATGCTGGTTTTCAACAAATTCACCATGCTGATCGCCCGTGAACTAACCAGTTCTGTGTTGCACATCGTGATCAACACAGCCCAGTTCATGGATTTGAAAAAAAAAAAAAAAAAAAAAAAACCTTTCAACTTTAAACAGTGACACATGGAATAATCTTTTGCATGTAACCCCCCCACCCCTGCCTCCAAATTTTTTGTAAGGGGTACTGAAATCTAAAATTTAATCCTGGGGGTATTAGAACACATACATTTTTAATGATGCGAAACCCTGCCCTCTCATGATCATGAATACAAAATTAGTACAGAACATCACAGTACTGCAGACCAAATGAAAGTTCCTATGGTCAAAGAGACACTGCCGAAATTAGTACAGAACATCACAGTACTGCAGACCCAATGAAAGTTCCTATGGTCAAAGAGACACTGCCGAAATTAGTACAGAACATCACAGTACTGCAGACCCAATGAAAGTTCCTATATATGGTCAAAGAGACACTGCCGAAATTAGTACAGAACATCACAGTAGTGCAGACCCAATGAAAGTTCCTATGGTCAAAGAGACACTGCCGAAATTAGTACAGAACATCACAGTGCTGCAGACCCAATGAAAGTTCCTATGGTCAAAGAGACACTGCCGAAATTAGTACAGAACATCACAGTACTGCAGACCCAATGAAAGTTCCTATGGTCAAAGAGACACTGCCGAAATTAGTACAGAACATCACAGTGCTGCAGACCCAATGAAAGTTCCTATGGTCAAAGAGACACTGCCGAAATTAGTACAGAACATCACAGTAGTGCAGACCCAATGAAAGTTCCTATGGTCAAAGAGACACTGCCGAACAGGCAGACACTGTCCATCGTGAACAGCATTCACAGTCTCCTTGACAACAGATAACAAAAAGCTGGCATGTTAACACCTGCAAAAGGAGAAAAAGTAATAAGATTTTGAGAACAAAGCATGGGGTCAGGGCTGGGCAGATGAGTGAGCATACAGCTTGACCAGAAACATCGCAACACACAAAAACAGAAACATGCACACCAAACCACATCATCAGAAACATCGCAACACACGAAAACAGAAACAGGAACATCAAACCACATCATCAGAAACACAGCAACACATAAAAACAGAAACAGGAACATCAAACCACATCATCAGAAACACAGCAACACACGAAAACAGAAACATGCACACCAAACCACATCATCAGAAACACCGCAACACACGAAAACAGAAACATGCACATCAAACCACATCATCAGAAACACAGCAACACACAAAAACAGAAACATGCACATCAAACCACATCATCAGAAACACAGCAACACATGAAAACAGAAACATGCACATCAAACCACATCATCAGAAACACCGTAACAACAAAAACAGAAACATGCACATCAAACCACATCATCAGAAACACAGCAACACATGAAAACAGAAACATGCACATCAAACCACATCATCAGAAACACAGCAACACATGAAAACAGAAACATGCACATCAAACCACATCATCAGAAACACAGCAACACATGAAAACAGAAACATGCACATCAAACCACATCATCAGAAACACTGTAACACACAAAAAACAGGAACATGCACACCAAACCACATCATCAGAAACACACAAAAAACAGAAACATGCACACCAAATCACATCATCAGAAACACAGCAACACATGAAAACAGAAACATGCACACCAAATCACATCATCAGAAACACAGCAACACACGAAAACAGAAACATGCACACCAAATCACATCATCAGAAACACAGCAACACATGAAAACAGAAACATGCACATCAAACCACATCATCAGAAACACTGTAACAACAAAAACAGAAACATGCACACCAAACCACATCATCAGAAACACACAAAAACAGAATTATGCACACCAAACCACATCATCAGAAACACAGCAACACATGAAAACAGAAACACGCACATCAAACCATATCAACAACCTGACTTTCATACATAATCTGACATAATTCAAACTTGACAGCAATTTTATAAAACTAATCTAGTAGTCTACACACACATAGACAACAACAAAACAATAACTGTGGCTAAAGAAAATTGGTCCAAAATTTGTAAAATTTTGCTCTAAAATAATCCATCAAATAATGCACAAGGTTCAAAAACAGCTCAACCCGAATTTTTAAAATCCATCTTGCCAAGTTGTTTCTGTTGTTTCAGATTTTCAAATGCCATACTTGTCTCCATACAATTAACAATCACACCTCTACATAACTATCAAGGTAAAAACAAAATCTGCCATTTCTGGAATGGATACTTCCAAAATTGAGCTCAACTCCATGGTATCCTTGCTCGTCAGCAGCACTTTGACAAGTTCACAGTCTGATAAACTTGCATTTAAAAACCATCAAAACAATTTCTTTCTTCCAAGTCAGAAATCACCACAGCTCATCTCTTATTGTTTGACACTGAAGTGTGACATGTATTAAACTAGCATGAGCCCACAGACTCAGACTGTCATGTGCTTTGATCACTACTATCTTAATGTTCAGACCTGACAATCTCTTATCAGACTTTAAAGGAACATTTTCCAACAACAGAGAGGAATCTATATGTGGCATCAAACTTGCAACTACAAAACATGAAAAATTTGTTTTGCAATTCCAAACAATTCTTTTCTTCTTTTCTACAAACACTGAAAAACGATCTCAATGTCAGCTGCATTTTTTCTTCATTTCGATGTCAGTCTCTACTCCATACTCTATTCAAAGTAGCATTGGCCCTCTGAACTGCAAGAGAAACTTGAAGCAGTTCTTTTGCATTCCTGTAGTAAAGAGTCACTCATTTCACTTTTGAAGCATGGCCCCTCTTCATGACTTCAGGACCATCAATGTGAAGACCAAAACTCGGTCTGGCTTTTGCCGAGTTTGTGTAATGCTGGTCACCCAGGCAACTTCCATGTGGAATTTCAATGTCGGTGAGGCAGTAGGTGCTTCAAGCATGATGTGCACTTAAACTGGATCGAAAAACACATGGATAGGTTTTCAGTGTATTATATGCAGAACTTCTGTCAAATTCTTTCCTTTTTTTTTTCCCAAGGTTCACAGCAATGCGAATCA
>CM031603.1:95938762-95951262 GCA_018398815.1 Conus ventricosus
GGCCAGTTAGGCTATTGCCAACAAAAATTGTCAGTTCTCTCTCTCTCTCTCTCTCTCTCTCTCTCTCTCTCTCTCTCTCTCTCTCTCTCTCTCTCTCTGTTTTTCTTCCTTTTTTTTCAAATTTAAAATCGTCTGAGAATCTTCAAAGACATTTACATTAATTATAGCACACTGAATATACTCTTTGTAATCTGTACGTATCATGACCATACTGTCTTTTAAAAAAAATGTCAGCATAAAGTTGTTGACAAAGATTTAAACAGCCAGTGTCATTTACATACGGACAACAATTGTAAACGGGGCTTGTTATGCGCAATCACAGAACTAAAAGTCGGTGCTTGGACTCGTAGACTCAGCCTCAGTGTGCGGTGTCATGTAATCTCTTCATCTGAGCTGGAAATTAATGCAAGCGTCATGTCTTCAGTAGGGTTAGAGTAAAGCTCTGTATAGGCCGCATATAAAAAAAAAAGTAATGCGCGAAGGGAGACGAGTATTTATGGATTGGCACGATCAGATTGTTCTGAGAATTCTTATTGTGTGTGAAAGTTGACCCCCCTCCTTTTCTTTCCTGTGCCCATCAAGACACATGCTGGTTGTTGAAAGCGGTCAGATCAAATGAAGATCGAGGACACCGTTTCGGGTAGACCAGCTGGCGAAGACTCAAAATGCTTACACTGATAATATAGGCCTACAGATCGGATGCAGATTGCTATTAGTGGTGTGTAGCCTGTAGCGCGCAACGGACTCTCCAGCGCTTAGCCCAGCTGACAGTGCAGTAGCGACTGCCTATCTGTCTGCACAACGAATAGTTAGGCCAAGCCAGGTGCAAAACTGAGGCTGCAGAACAAACAGCAAGCTGTTCTGTGGTTTAGGGGAAAAGCCCCCGCGACTGGGCTGTCGCCAGTTTCACTTTTTTTGGTCGTCTGCTTTCTCCATTCCTTCCGTTTGGCTCATTGTTGGCGAGTCGACGTTTTACAACTTGAAGGGATTCGGTGACTGTGAAGGTGAGCATTGTTCTTCGTGCTTTCTGATCTTTGTCGGTTATGGTTTAAAGCTATATTCAAGAAAATTGTTCACTATCTTACCGTACAAAGGGAACGGAAACGCCAATATTGTAGTGGTGTTTTTAAGGCGGACCTGAACACAAGAACAGTCATCTTAGATTTTCGTACCTTAATTTTCTTTTCTTCCAAACGTTTAGAGAAGAGACATCATGATATCCAAAAAGGCGCTTACGTTACTTTGTGATTTTTTCAGTAATTTATTGGAGTAGGCCAACTACTAAATTGTTCAGCATAATATATATATATGACCGACTGCTGAATGATGACTACATCGATGAGAACCACACACAAATGGGCTACTATTGAAATTGGAGTGTACGCAGCCATCAGTTTTACATGCTTCCTAAGATCCACAAAACTTTGGAAAACCCACCTGGACGTCCCATTGTCTCAGGAGTTGGTGGCCCCACTGAACGTATCTCCAAATTGGTGGACCACTGGTTACAGGATCATGTCAAGCAACTTCCGTCCTATGTGCAAGACACCACACATATGCTCCATAAACTAGACCAATGGAACCGTGATGTTTGGTCCTTTGACGACAGCACATACCTGGTCACCATTGATGTCGTTGGACTCTACAGCAACATCCTCACGCCGACATGGAAACAGCAGTGAAGGCGTTTGTTGACAAAAATGATTGCATCAACATGCCCATAGAGCGTCTTCTGGAACTGATGAACCATGTACTGTCAACAATGTATTCCACTTTGATGGGCATTTCTACAAACAAAAACAGGGCACGCCATGGGCACACCTATGGCACCTACGGTGGCTTGCCTCTTCATGGGCTGGTTGGAGGCACAGATACTGGACACAGCCCCTTTCCTATCATCCGAGAACTGTGGAAACGGTTATAGACGACACTTTCTTCTGTGGTCTCGATCAACTGAAGAACTTCACCAGTTCCTTGAGTTTTTGAACCAGTTTCCACCCTACCATCAAGTTCACTATGAAACTATTCTAAGAAATCACTGCCATTCTTGGACATCTTCATCCATCTGAAGCGAGGTTATCTGTACACAGACCTGTATTCCAAACCTACAGATGCTCGTTCATACTTGGCCCATTCATCCTGCCACCCTTACCATACCATCAAAAACATTCCTTATGCCCAGTTCCTGCGCCTCCGCCGCCTCTGTTCTGACATGCCAACCTTCCAGTCTCGTTGCCAGGATATGGAACGTGATTTCTCCAGCGAGGATACAGCCTGTGACCATCCAGGAGGCAAAAACCAAAGCCAGCCATGTTCCCCGCACGAGACTCTCAGCTATAAGACGGAAGACAGGCAACACAACCGAGTTCCATTCATCATCACCCACAACCCCTCTAATCCCCCATTCCGTTCTTGGTTTGCAGAACTCCAACCTCTTCTCACATGAGCCAGAAAATGCGGAAGGCTATCCTTCCCCACCCATGCTAGCCGAAGAAAATCGCGGTCTTTGAGAAATCTGCTCATGCCATCAGCTCTCCGATTCCAGATGACATCTATGCTGGATGCTTCAAATGTACAGCTGAACACTGTGTGGTTTGTGAAAACCATCTAGTTGAGAGCAGAACATTTAGTAGTATGCAGACAGGAGAGACATTTACCATCCGTCATCGACTGTCCTGTGACAGCAGCAATATTGTCTACATGCTGTACTGCACCAACTGTCAGAGTACACAGTACATGGGTGAAACTATGCTGACACTGAAGATCGCTTCTATCTGCACAGGTCTAACATCAAGTTGAACAAAGGTGCATGTGTTCATGTCAACAATCATTTCAACTTAACCTGAACACTCTCTGAAGAACATGAGATGCATTGTGGTGGAAAAGGTCCACAGCCTGAACAAACCGCAAGACAGAGAAGAGAAGATTTCTGGAAGAATAAACTAAAGACAGTTTATCCTTTGGGACTCAACGGCCTTGATTCCGATGGACACTGATTTGCAGAGTGGAGACGGGGGAGTCTTGGTTAACTTATGGGAGGGGTGGGGCATGATGTGGTTGGGTGGAATTCTTTATGTGACCTGCACGTGTGTGTACATGTGTGTTTGTGTAAATACTGTTATGGATGGTCCCTGTGGCAGAGGGACGTGGTTCTCTGGCGGTCTCGGTGGCAGAGAGACACGTACGTTGTGTGTGTGTGTGTGTGTGTGTGTGTGTGTGTGTGTGTGTGTGTGTGCACACGTAAGTGTGTGTGTATGAGTATGTACGTGTATATCTGTGTCCTTTTTTTTTTTTTTTTTTTTTTTCCAACTCATCTCTTAATCTCAATTTTATTCTTTTAAATAGCAGAAACACTGACGTCATAGCTATGACAACTATGTTCAAATGCGTCAATACTTATGACGTTCTTACCTTGTCAATAAACAAGCCCCAGAAGAAGGCCGCATGGCCGAAAATTTGGCAAAATATTATGACATTAATGTGCGTTGTGTTTCCTTTTAATGTATTTATATATATATATATATATATATATATATATATATATATATATATATATAATAATGCTGAACAATATACAGTCATAACTTCTGACATTCCTGCATTTCAAACATTTATTTGCAAATTTTCGCTCCACTGGGACTTCCTCAGGTAGCAAGCTCATCTGTACACTGGCAATGAAAGTAAAACCAAGCATCAGTCCAGAGTAAGCATCTCATAGATAAATTAGTGAACGGAAATCAGAACGAAAGAACCCCGCCTAAGAAAATGCACGCGCGCGCGCACACACACACATTCACACACACACGCACGCACGCATGCACGCAACGCACGCACGCCTGAATCATTATCAAGCTATATAATAATATATATATATATATATATATACATATATATATATTATATATATATATATACATATATATGTCAAGTGGGAGTACACCTGACAGGGGGGGGGGGGGGGGGGGGGTCTTATACAATTTTTGTGCAGTGGCAGAAACGGAGCGATCACTCAATCCCTCACACACCAGACCACAAGAGGAAATATATTTCGACAATACTTTTATTCACGGTACAACCATTCACTCGCCTAGCACTCCAGACGGGGTAGGGATCGTTTAGGGTCCGATGTTCCGACGTTCAGTGTCCGATGTATCAATAGTCCGAAGACCGAAAGTCCGACGTAGCGATAGTTCGAAAAAGCGGTGCATTAGTGCGACAAAGCAATAGTCCGAGACATTTTTGTCCGAGGCGTATGTATGTATGTCTAGAGAGCGCGTCAGCATTGACGTTTTCTCTCCCTGATCGGTATTTGACTGTAAAGTCAAACAGGCCAGTTCTTGCCGCCCCGTTGTTCGACTGCACCCAGCTTGGCTGTCTGTAAATGACTCAACGGATTGTTATCCGTGCACACTTCCGTGTGGGCTCCAGCAAATGGTCGAAATTTCTCGCACATTGCCCACTTCAGGGCCAGTAACTCGAGCTTCATGCTGCTGTACTGTTTCATTGTTCGTTCTCCTTGCCTCAGTGCCCTGCTGGCATAAGCAATGACCCTTTTCTTCCCGTTCTGGTCTTGAGAGAGCACTGCGCCCAGCCCGTCAAGGCTGGCGTCCGTCTCTAGGATAATAGTTGCCAAGCAAACCATGGTCACCATGCACCCCCCCACCCCCCCAGGACTTAACCTAAGTGGATCCATAATGTACCTTAGGGACCACTGAAACACGTTTCTGGTTGTTCCCAAGAAAATAACTCATTTGGACTATGAGTTATGGCCCTTGATTTAAGGGTACCCCCCCTTTTATGCTGACCACAATCATCAATTTAAGTCAAATGTAGCTCATGTGAATGACCAGAAATTCACATTTCTGTTGCTTTTGTAACTAAATCAATGACTTGCCATCTTAAAAAAGCCTTTTGTGTAGTCCAATATAGAATATCTTGGCTTCAGGTGTGCGCTATCTACTGAAACCGTCATTTTCACAATACGGACTGTATGTCATCTGCGATACATTGAAAATGATAGAAAGCAGGGCTTTTGGGGGTTTGTTTTCATACACAACAATGCCTTTGGGTCATCAGGACCAATTAGGGCTTCCTAGTTCCGTTCTTTATAGGTACAAAATTAAATATATCTCCTATACCCCCTAAATCTGCGATTTCGACAAAAACGACACAACATGCTTTAGACAGAACAAAACTGTTGTTATTTGCAACAAGCATCGCTGTAAAATAAAAATGAATACATTGTAGTGAAATACAACAGTTGCTGCTTGAGGGGTGGCCGAGCCTCCACAACGAAAACAGAGGGGTTTTCCATCCTTCCCCAAGTGGGGACGGGGTCGACGTGACTATTCCTCCCCCTTTTCTATTTTCTTCCCCTTGACCTGGTTGTTCTCCATCGCTGCAACCCGTTCTGCCAGTCGGTCTACCAATTTGGTCAGTTCAATCACACTAGCTTGGGACTCAACAGACGCAGTTGCTGTTGCTGCTTGAGGGGTGGGCTGGCGCATGGAGTCTTCCTGTAACTCCACTTAATGGCAAATGCTCGTGCGTCTAGGAAGCAGACAGGCCCCTCCATGGCCTTGGCCCTGAGCTGCCTCATTAGCAAACCATCCCTCAGCCCACTAATGAACTGGTCCCGTAAGACCTGTTCATCCTGGGACCGCTGACCCTGTGCCCCTGCCTAGCTGTGAGGTCTTTGAACGCCTTGTTCAGCCGGTTTGCAAAGTCCTCACCCCCTCACCTGTCTGCTGTTCTAAGCTGTTAAATGTCGCCAGCAGCTGCTGTACCGATCTGTTGTCCCCATATGTGTCCTGGAGAATGCTCCACAGACTACCTAGTGTCTGAATGTGGTCTGGAGGATAACAGTCGAGGTCGTCCTTGACTGCGTCCGCTAGATGGGACCTCACGAAACGAATTTTTTTCACTTTCGTCATCAAGGTTTTGAGTCTTCCATGCAGCTGAGCATTTTTCCTTGAACTCCTGGAGTTGCCTTACCCCTCCCTTAAATGTGGGCACAACAACTTCCCGCTGCACTACCACTATCTTTTCCTCCTTGCCTTTTAATCTGTCTAGGTCAGTTGTTAATTTACCAATCATTTGTTTCATTGCTTCCAGTTGTTCTACTTCAGTTGCTGCTTCAGCCATTTTGAGGGTCTTTCAAATATGAACAGAACAATTAACAACTTGAATAAACGAATGAAATCAGTTGGTTTTCAGAAAATAACGCCTTTTCTTTTTCCTCTCAACGAGTTAACTAACTATTCACAGATAGGGAAAGATAAAAAGAGACACACGGAAAAATGCACTCTCTAACGACAAACACATTAAATCATGAGACACACACAAAGACAGGCCAATTGTCAACAGTCAGTGACAACAGTCCAACACATCTGACAAAGCTCCTGCGCAGGGCGATGTCTCCTTTCCCGTGACCTGTAAGAGAGACACTTCCAACCCGCCTAAGCAACTACAAGTCCTTCAGCGTCAGCTGAGGCACTCAACCTCTCAGCAGCGCGTCGAGCTGTGCGCGCCTAGTGCAGCAGCTGGCCGTTTTCCGCGCTGTCGCCTGGGGCTGCTCCTTCAACAACAGTGGACCGCGCAGGCCCAGTGTCTAAACAATACAAAACGATACTTGCGAGGTGTCCTCGTCGTTGGCGCTCCCGCGTCCTGAGGTCGGTAATGTTCGATCCTGTCGGCGACGCCATTTATAAGGGTGGAGGATGGATGAATAGGAGGGTAGAAGGAGTAGGAGATGGGGAAGAGAGCGAGTTGACACATCAACTTCAACACCCAACACCAGCTTGTTGGTTTCTCTCTCTTTTTATTTCAAATCATGTTGGATCGAACCAACCATAACCAAACCACCGACCTCAGGACAGTGCGTGCTACACGCTATGGCTCCACGTTTCACCTATATAGGCCTACGCCCCGGCCCAACGATGGCAGTTGCTTTTCAGTCCTTTACATTCACAAACACCTGAGTCAGCGTCACAGCCTTCACCACACTCTGCTCAGTGAAGAAATGATCTCAGAGCCAGAACGCTGGGAGTATATAGGCCTTCCACCCCCTTTGAACCAGATCTTTCGAGAAAGTCTTTTGTGGCCTGAGTCACAATAGAACGACTACAAGCGTCTAAAGTGCCCAAGATCTGGCCTCGCTGGGCTGCTCTTAAACAAACATTCTATTCCCCAAGGCCCGACAACCAACGGTGCCAACCGCCATGTAAGTGGCTGGGTCTGGAGAAGTGCAGAAGAAACAGACCCTTCAGACTCTGTACCTAGGGCAAAATCCAGCATTCCACCTAAAAGATGTTTACCCATTCCAAAATCTAAGTCCACATCAGCAAACACAACACCAACCACGGCTCCACGGTTCTCCAGGCTGTGCCCCCGGCCTATACTCAGTCTCCCAGACCAAACCATCCAGACCAGCCATGGTCAAAGGGAGGCTCTCAAGAGCTCCTCAGCAAAGGCGACACCAATTACGATGTGGCTGAAGCCCAATGGCAGTCTCTCCAAAACCAGTCTGCCCAGACCAGCCGTGGGCAAACTGCTGAGTGACCAGACTCTTAACTGGCATTCCAGCCTACTAGCTAGGTTGCCCCTCACTGCAATTCTATTCCGCGTTGGAGGGGTTAACCACTACAACTCTCTGTTCTTCAAAGGCTGGGTAGAATCGTACCCTTTACAAAAAGAACAGAAAACGAAAACTTTAAAAGAAAAAAATGAAGAGAAGTATTGGAGGATGGGAGCGAAATGCACGGACGTAGCGCACCCGGGATAACAAAAATAGCTCACTGATCAACACCCGGCCAATGTAGTAAAGAAGTCACTGGTAACACTCCAATTTATACGGGGTTTGAAAAGAAATGATTTATCTTTTCAACCAAAAGTATGTACGTCCGTGACAACATATATATTAACCCGCACCACCCGCAATTAACCCGCACGTGAAAACAGTGACAACTGGGCCCCACACGCAATATAACATCGGCGGTGGGTGACCCAAGCATCATCCTAATGAGAGCCTAGAGCTTGAAACAACTTTGTAGATATTTTAAGATTCCTTTTAATACTTTGATGACATGAACACAGTCGAATTTGCAAATGTAGCCCCGAGTCGAAAATGGACATTGCAGCCCTGGATCGACAAATGTTCATTACAGCCCTGGGTCGAAAAGGTACTTTGCAGCCTCCGGTCGAAAATGTCAGTGTAGCCTACGATCGAAAATGTTGAATACGTCCCCCGGTCGAAAAGTAGCAATGCAGCCCACAGTCGAAAATATGTGATCCAGACCTCGGTCGAAATGCATGTTGCAGCCTGCGGTCGAAAATACCATTGTAGGCCTTCGGTCGAAAATTGTCGGGTAGGTGAATGTGAACATAATTTCAAAGACAGAATTGTAATTATGATTCAATTTTTTTTAATTTTGTACTTTTGACTATTCTTTCGTGGCAAATCGACTTCAAAAGTACATAATTTAGTTTTTTGTGTCCGGAATTAAACTTTCCATCACAATAATTTAGCGATGATACTGGATCTCTACAGATAGCCGAAGGGCGTGGAAACTGTTTTTATTGTACGACACAGAAATGGTTTGATTAACAAGCCGTGTCAAGTACCTTGGCAGTGTTCTGAATTGGCATCCTGCTCTCTCTCTCTGTGGGATACATGGCCTTGCCTCTGCTGCCGCACCGTCACATCGAAAACGCTCTTGGTGCACTCCAGAACGCTGCTCCAAACATCAACGCAGAAGATAAAAGAAAACTTCAGCGCTTTCATGGATACATCCAATCGTTTTGGATCGAGAAGATCACAGCAGCACGCATGAGCGTCTTTGGATTGGCGAGGAGATCGAATAACTCGGTCGAGAGCTTCCACGCCGCGCTTAAACGCAGGGTTGGGCGAGCACACCCCAACTTCTTCTTGTTCCTGGAACATGTGAACAGGCTCGTCGACTCCAAACTCAGCGACCTGGTTGCTCTCAACAACGGACGACCAATCGCACGAAGGGTACCACGGGAGCAAATTGTCAAGAAGACCGGTTGCGTCGACTGGAAGAGAAAACTCACAAACGATCGGATATCGGTCGATGGTTTCTTGACTGATGCCTGCGCCCATTTTCACCGATACGTGAACGCCATCGACGTTGACGACAACGACGACGCCGATGACAACAACGACGACGCCGATGACGGCAACGACGATGTCGAAGACAACAACGACGTCGATGATGATTCCGATGAAAATGCCAATGGGAGACAATCAGGATGCTGAGAATGGCCCAGATGTCAACGGCAATGCCTGTCCAATTTGCTTGGTCAATGCAGGAATGCTGTCATGGTTCCTTGTGGACATTCTGCGTGCTTTGATTGTGCAAACACTGTGATGCGAATGCCTCCTCCAAGAAACAAGTGCGGCGAATGCAGGATGCAAATTCAGAACACTGTCAGAGTGTTTGGCATGGCTGGATACTGAAAACATTTCTGTGCTGTGTTCTGTGCTATTTTTTTAATCACCTTTTTAATTGGAGGAAGGGGGAGGGAGGAGAGGGGGTGGGAGAGAGCAAACGACAATTCGACCGTAGGCTGCACATGGCATTTTCGACCGAAGGCTGCAGTGCACGTTTTCCACCGTGGGCTGCAATCATATTTTCGACCCAGGGCTGCAACGTACATTCGACTGAATTCCGCCTTCCCACTTTGATTTTAACAAATGTTGCTCCCCAAGGGTTGAGCGCTTTTGAAATCATTTTAGGCTTGTCAGCTATACTAATCTACACACACACACACACACACACACACACACACACACACACAAACGCGCGCGCGCGCGCGCGTGTGCGTGTGAGTACGTGTGTGTGTGTTTGTTAAATTATGTAAATGTATAAATGTAGCAAACTCACAAGTGTAAACCCCCGCGTACGCGCTTTAAATTTATGGCGCGTGCACAGTGACAGCATAACAAAAGAGTCTGTCCCCCACAATTTATTGTTTTTCTTTCTTCTTTTTTTTCTAGGTGACATTTTCTGTTCCTTTCATTGTTTCCCAAATGTGTAGGCCCCTACTTACTATAGTAAATTCGCGTAAAGAATAGGAATGTGGCCAATAATAGGCATTATATTACATAGCATCATAACAAGGTGGAAACAGTGTTGAACACAAAGCTCAAATAGTGCTCATTTCTCCAGACTGGCTGTCCAGTTATACAGCTGAAAAATGAATATTAAAAGAAAGTTTGAAAGATTAAGCTCCACAGATGTCACACACAGACGCGCGCACACACACACACACACACACACACACACACACACACACACACACACACACACACACACACGTGTTATGGTAGTAGTATAGCATGTTGAATTCGACCCCTATGGGATGGGGATGGAATGTATGACATCAAAAGAAGTGACGTCAACGGAAGTGACCTCATACGGGAAGTGACGTCACCCGGAAAATGAAAATACGGGAAGTGACATCATCCCGGAAGTGTCACAGGAAGTGACATCACAGGAAATGACATCACTCGGAAATGACCTCATGCCGGAAGGACACTCTCGTCCAGGGGAAAGCGCGCGTGAAACGGCCCTGACCTTTTTTTTTCCTGTTGACTGCGCAGTTTTGTTGGAGTATCGTTTCGTAAGGGGCAGCCACTCCCCAGAGTCCCTCCAACACCCTGGCATTATTTTGAGAGGCGTGAAAAAATCGATAGTCATCATTTTCTCGATGATGGAGAATGAAAGAATGGCTGAGGTTGGTTTTAAATCGTGTTGTCTACCTCTCAAACATTTTTTCAGAGTTCATCGTTCCAGTCAGCGCTCCTCCTCTCCAACGGATGTTATACATGGACTGTCGCGTTCCGTCGTCATGATGGGTGTGAATGGCGTCCCAGTTGTCTTCGTAGAGTTGACTCATCTCGGATCGACCTCCGTGGGGTCAAAATCTACGGAATCCGTAACTAGACCCTGTCGTTGTCTTTTAACGGGTGTAGAGTCTTGGTTGTGCGGTATTTTCCTTTTTCGTGCCGTAGGACGATCGTGAGTGAGCAGTTGGCCTTTAAAGGTGTTCTTTTCTTTCAAACTCTTTACCACAGACATGGCATTGAAGTAAAAAAAAAAACCCAAACATTCTGATGTTTTTCTTTGACATGTGTGCGATTATATTTGTTAGACCACTCCGCATTCTGGGCATGAAAATGAAGTAACGCCACCCGTGATGTTGAAGGAGTTACGTGTTCCATTTCTGTAAAAAGAAAAAAAGGAATGTAAAATACTGAAATGCTGTAACAAAAAATGTTTTAATGATTAAAACTCAGCTCTAAAAAACTCCCATCTCATTGTCATTCATAAATAAAATAAAATAATATAGAACTTCTGACTGACTATTTGATAAATACCGCTCCGCATTCTTGAAAAGAAAAAGAGCGCTCGTAAAGTTTGAGAGTGTGGGGTAATCCATTTTATGAGGAGAAAAAAAGTTGATCACAGCCCGTAGTAAAATGCAAAAGAAAAGGTTGTACCTTTACATAACACTATCATCAACCACGTAGAGAGCAGCGCAGCTGAGGTTTTCCCTTTCCCACACACGCGAATGTAATGTTCCTTCGTCGTAGTAACTTCCTGGGTAAACTGAGAATTAAAACATCGGGTCGTTTGTCATATCTACTCAAATGACCACTCTTTCCTACGTCTATCGGTTGAGCGTGGTCAGTGCCACTCAGTCATAGTCCTTTTTCTTGACCTGTCGCTGACCCACGCGATGTGGTAATGCTATCAGTGGACCGAATCGTTGACACGTTCTCTAAAGATTTTTCTTTCATCTTAGAGTAGCCCACAGAGATTCGTCGGTGTGCATTGAGCAGATGCATAGATCGCCCATACATCTTGAAGTAGGCTCTATGGTTGGATTTTTTTTTCACTTTCTCTCTCAGTGTTTCAGATTAGGTTGAAGAGAAAAGAAATAACCCGAAAGTGTTGATGGTACCGTGAAACACCACGTGTGAATTTTTGTCAGTATGTTAGGAGGAATAGAACGCTTCCGAGACTGGCCACAATGGCTATGTCTACGTGATGTCGTATAATCATTTATATTATATCGGTCAGTTTAATAAAATAATTTTATTTATTTTACTTTAAGTATTTTAGTTGAAGGTTATTCAAACTCTGCGAGTAAACACCAGAAAAAATCATCAAAAGCAATAATGAAATATTTAGATTCAAAAAGAAAAACTGTCTTTATTTGCATCGTAATTTTTCTCTCTTTCTAAGTCTGAACGACCTTCACGCACTTTAGCTCATTTGGTCAGCATGACGTAGTGGCCTTTGCCCGCGCGCGCGCGCGCGCGCACACACACACACACACACCACACACACACACACACATGCACATGCTTATACACCCATACACATAGGCACATGCTTATACACCCATATACACAGGCACGCACACACATACACAAATATATGTACATGTGCAGATGCATGCGCGCAGGAGCA
>CM031603.1:95956262-95959921 GCA_018398815.1 Conus ventricosus
GATTCTGTCCAGTTTATTTGGAAACGTACCACTATCAAACAATTTGTTAAACAATTTCACACAAAATTGCACAACTTGGGCAGAAGAGTATTTGAACAGTTCACCAATAATGCCATCGGGGCCTGCTGCTTTACGGTTTTTCAGTTTTTTAATAGCTAATAATACTTCTTCTTCACTAATGGGACGGTTCATATAGCTATCAGACTCATCTTCAAACCCCTCCAACCCCTCTTGGTTTGGCTCATTCTCAGTATTTAACTCTAACAAGGCTTGAAAATGTTGAAACCACATCTCAGCTGAAATGTTGTTTCTAGGCTGAGTTCTTTTCGGCGATATTTTGCGAATTACAGTCCAGAAATTCTTCTGAGACTTTATTGATGTTACTAATTCATCTATTAATAACTTCTTATATTTTTTCTCTTTTCTCTTTAGTAAATGTTTATATTCACGTCTGGCTAAAACGTATGCAGTTCTGTCAGCGTCCTTCAACGAGCGGCGACTTATTCGCAATAATCTCCTAGTCTTTCTTTTATTAAAAGAACATTCATGGTCAAACCAGTTCTTTGAAATTCTATCATGACCATGTATACATTTTTTCATACATTCAGCACATCCCAATATACATTCGTTAAACATATTAAGAGCTAGATTTATATCAGTGTCTATTAAACTTGTGGCAATATCAAATTTTTCACACGTTTTTTTCAGCACATAGGGAATCACAAAACGAAGAAGCACATTCATCACTCCAGACAATTTTTTCTATAACATCGTCGTGTCCTCTTTTGTTAGCGTCTGCTAGGTTTCCACAAGGGAAACGAACATGAAGTGATACAGGGAAATGATCAGAATCTATTCGTTCGACAACCTGTAATTCACAAGCATCACACAGAAGAACAAAAAGTTCATTTGACAATATGAAGTAATCATTCACACTACTTCCAGAGTCAGAAACATATGTATAGCAACCTTTTAGGTCGCCTTCACATACACCATTTAGGATGCACAAGTTCAAAGCAGTGCACATGTTCAATAACAATTTCCCATAATTATTTAGGTTTTTATCTTGGGAGCATCGATTAAGAATGAAAGATTGACTATCATGTTGTGTATCAAAAGCATGGAACCCAAAGAAATCTTGAGAGATATCAGCAGTTCTACCATTCAAATCACCGTTCAAAATGACATAAACGTCATTCATTATCAGCAGGTCAGTCAGACATTCTTCCAGTGTAGCAATACCATTATCTAGATCAAAATAGACATAAAAAGGAGATCCCTCGGGGGGAATTTACGAACAGACATACAAAATATCTCTGTCTGTTCCAAACAAGAATTTGTCAATCAGAAAAATACTTAGATTTGGATAATTTACGTCAATCGATCTAACAAAGGGGATGAATTCATTTCTTATTAAACATACGACACCTCCAGATCGTCTCCCATGATTTGTGAACTTAACCGCAGGCTTGCAAAATGTCTTATAGCCAACAAACAAATCATCACTACATTCATCAATAAATGTTTCCGTTAGGCAGACAAAGTCGAACTGACTAAGAAATGAGGAAAAATCAGAATCAACAAACTTTGACATTAAACCATTGACATTCCACGTCAAGAAAGCAAAAGGTTTATGAACAGCAGAAGACATCGTGTACTTCGTGAATTTACACGTGCAACCAGTCGGCAGCTCTGCCGAACAGGCCTGACACAACGAAAAGTGTTCATGTGTGTCAATGTCACCGGCGACCGAGAAGTCTACCGGTGTTGTGGGACTGGCCTTCCCTTTTTCTGTGCTGGCTACAAGGCATTTTTTTACATGTGGCCGGCCGACTCCCTATCTAGGTTCAGCCAAGTTGCCATGAGCGTCGAGAAAGTACTTTTTACTATCAATAATCAATATATCGAAAATCATTGACGCTCTTTTCCCTCGTCTCTGGCTTTTTTCAGATAGGGAGAAAGGCCACGCCTGATCTCCCTGACACGAAATGAGAAATCCTCTCCAACAAAAATTTTGCTGCCCCTCAGTTTGGCTTTAGCTTTAAGGATTCTCACCTTATCTTTGTAAGAGGAGCAGCAAGCTATGATGGAGAGTCAGGTTTAGCATTCAGTCTGTGAACACGGTCAAACTCAACTTCCTGTACCACATCCAAACTGTCCGTAATCAGGTCACGCACTTTTCCTTCGCACTGCTCATTTGTCTCATTTTGATGTCTGGGAATACCATAGAAGA
Organism: Conus ventricosus; assembly: GCA_018398815.1. Taxonomy (NCBI): domain Eukaryota; kingdom Metazoa; phylum Mollusca; class Gastropoda; order Neogastropoda; family Conidae; genus Conus; species Conus ventricosus. The sequence continues at coordinate 95,958,496 of CM031603.1, forward strand.
TCAGATTGTTGCGTTTGGACCGACATTCTAAATCATCAGTTTTCCTCTCTAACTGCTCAACCTTAGCTAAAAGTTCAGAGTTTTTCCTTGCCAGGTCCAAGTTTTCTTTTCTCAAATTTCCCACCTCCTCCCGCAGATCAACAAACCCAGTATGCATGGCAGCAAACTGATCCCGAAGGTCCTTTAAGCTGTTCTCAACTGCAGTAAACTTACTGTCCAGCTTCCTCATGACGTCTGCTATGGTGGGTTGCTGAGGAGAAAGCAGAGTCGTCTGTCCTGCGTCCAGAGAAGCCCCGGCCCTGTCCGTGCTGGTCCTCCGTCCTGTCGTGGCACTCTGGCTGCCCAACCTCGCCTGACGAACGCCGGTGGGTCCAGGATTCCGCTCGACGTCTCCGCAGCGAAGTAGCAAACTGCCCCAGAACATCAGCGTGAGGAGCAAGCCTAAGGTGACACTGGCAGCTCTGGTTCGCAGGGTCAGAATGGCGACTCGCTTTGCTCTCTTCTCAGTGGCCCTTTTCAACATGAAGTTGATATATACTGGCAAAAAGGAGCCACATGACGCCCTGAAGACAAGAGGGGCTGATGGCATGGTGTCTTCGGAACTTGCTGACAAAAGTACAGGGTCCAACTCAACGTCAGTCCCTCAGCGCTGGCAAAAACAATGCCACAGTTACTACGGCGACCCGCACGATGCAAGCCGCGGCTCACGTCCCCCCGAGAGAGAGAGAGAGAGAGAGAGAGAGAGATGCACACGCGCACAGACACAGACACACACACAGACACAGACACACACAGACACACACAGACACACACACACACACACACACACACACACACACACACACACACACACACACCACGACGCGCGCGCGCGCACACACACACACATCAACGACACAGAATGAGCAGTTAGGGGTAAAGGAGGTCAAATCAGAAACACACACACACACACACACATGCACGCACGCACACACCACACACACACACACACACACACACACACAACACACACACACACACACACACACACACACACACAACCCCATCAGAAAATAAATCCGATTTGACTTCTGAGGTTCAAGTCACTTTTACGTTCTTGATGGTTGCGACTGTGGACTCATCTGTGGAGCTAACATTGGAAATAAGCCAGACTGGAAATGGAAAAGATAATCATCATTATAGAGTAGGTTGATTTGGGTGAAAGGCGATAGACATTAGAAGTAAACACATTCGACAAAGAAAATGGAGCATTACTATGGAGTCTTTTATGCGTAAAGGGTCTTTTATGTACAGAAGTCTGGAGAGGAAGGGCATCTGCGTTCTCACAGTCCCAGTCTTCTAATGTGGATTATTTATCAGTCGCTACTTTGACAGTTCTGTCATGAATGCTAGTTAGTGCTCAAGCAATTTTGTTTGCCATATTCAA
>CM031603.1:95960921-95983421 GCA_018398815.1 Conus ventricosus
AATATGAACGGAAATCAGAACGAAAGAACCCCTCCTAAAAAATCACGCCGCGCGCACACACACACATTCACACACACCACCATGCCAGCACGCACGCAACGCCTGAATCATTATCAAGCTATATAATAATATATATATAATTACATATATAGTCAAGTGGAGTACACCTGACAGGGGGGGGGGGGGGGGGGGTCTTATACAATTTTATTGTGCAGTGGCCAGAAACGGAGCGATCACTCAATCCCTCACACCACCAGACCACAAGAGAAAATATTTCGACAATACTTTTATTCACGGTACAACCATTCACTCGCACTAGCACTCCAACGGGGTAGGGATCGGTTAGGGTCCGATGTTCCGACGTTCAGTGTCCGATGTATCAATAGTCCGAAGACCGAAAGTCCGACGTAGCGATAGTTCGAAAAGCGGTGCATTAGTGCGACAAAGCAATAGTCCGAGACATTTTTGTCCGAGGCGTTATAAGAACGACGATTCGATAGTCCGAAAAGTTGATTTACAAAAAAATAAATAAATCCGACGTAGCATAAGTTCGACGTGTCGATAGTCCGAAAATTTTAGGAAGAAGAAAGGCACTGGCACACGTAAGCTCGCCTTTTACGGCATGGATTGGCATTATGTCAAATCCACTCTGTCGGTCGACAATTCATGCCGTCCTGGCCGGCACGAATTGTCGCCCCCATTGTACATTTTAACAGTTTTGACTCTCTCTCTCTCCCCCTCTCTCTCTCTCTTTCTATGTCTCCTCTGAATGTATGTATATATGCACGTAAGCGTGTATGCATGTATATATGTATGTATGTGTGTGTATGTGTGTGTGTTATGCGTGTATGTATGTATGTGTGTATGCATGTATGCGTGTGTATGTATGTATGTATGTATGTTATGTATGTATGTATGTATGTATGTATGTATGTACGTATGTATGTAAGTATGCATGCATGTATGTGTGTATGTATGTATGTATGTATGTATGTATGTATAGTATGTAGCATGTACGTGCGTATGTATTTATGTATGCAAGTATGTATGTATATATGTATGTAAGTATGTATGTATGCATGTATGTATGTGCGATGATATATATGTAGGTTTGTATTGATGAATGGATGGCACGCGAATGGGTTGGTGTGCGTGTGTGTGTGTGTGGGAGGGGTGGGGAAGAGGGGGAGTGTGCCCGTGCGTGTGTGTCGGTACGGGTGTGCATGGTGTGTTTTGTGTGTAAGTAAGTGCTTGTACATGCGCGCGCGAGTTTGCGCGCATGCGTGTGTGTGTGCGCGTGCGTGTGTGTGTGTGCGCGCGTGTGTGGGTGCATGTGAGAGAATGTGTGTGTGTGTGTGTGTGTGTGTGTGTGTGTGTGTGTGTGTGTGTGTGTGTGTCTGTCTGTCTGTCTGTCTGTGCACGCGCGCACTCACGAATCAAACAAGTGCACTCACGAACACCCGCATGTGTGTGCACGCACGTGAGTGCATGATTTTTTGTTCAAAATCTTACCCGTTTACTCAACAAAGAACACTACACTGGATTAAATTGTATTCTTCGAATCAAGTCAAGAAACTCGTGACATTATTGTGCCTTTCATTCCCATCTCTAGATCGATCTAGCGTGCGCACGCACACGCACGCACGCACGCACGCGTGCACAAATGCATATGTACACACACACACACACACACACACACACACACACACACAGAGTGACCACAACAGTGACCACAGCTACAACAAGAAAAAAAAAACTTTTTAAACGTGTTTATTAACTTTCGGACCATCGACACGTCGGAAAAAATTTTCCACCGGGAGTGTCGGATAAACGCTTCTTCGGACTGTTGAAACAGATTATTGTTTCGAAATTCCGAAGTATCGATAGTCAGAATGGGTGTCGACAATCGCTACGTCGGAACAAAAATCGTCGGACTATTGATTTTTCGGACTGTTGAACATCGGAACATCGGGCAGCGCCCGTAGGGATCCTAACAGAGAAGAGAGAAGATAGCCGAGAGAGAGAAATGGGGTATAGAAGAGAAAGGCACTGTTCAGAAATAGCTGACTTAGGGGACAAAGTAAACTGAATAGACCCCCCCCCCCCCAAAAAAAAAAAAAAAAAAAACCCCTCCCAAATACCCTGGGATCTCGCTATATATACTACCCCAACCTAACCCGCTAACCCGCTACAAGGACATTCAGCAGAATGACAGAAGAAAGACAGTTCTAGAAACACTACATCCAACAGGACCTACACAGCTAAAGTTAAACCAAAAAAAAAAAAAAAAAAAAAACCCCGAAAAAAACGAATCAGTGACAGGCTTTAAACACACACACGCGCACGCCAGACCCACGTCCGCACCACACGAGATGGTAAACTTAACTCAAGTCTATGAACTGAGGAGGTTCGCAGAGGGAGGTGGATTCCGTTGAGGTGAAGTTCGTAGTCGGCTGATCTTCTGGTACGAGGTGAAGCAGGTGTCCCAGGGAAGGAGACAAAGAGTTCACCACCACCAGTCAAGAGGTCAGAGCGAAGACTGGTGCCTAGACGAATGTTGACTGCAGGGCCCGCAGAAGCTGGTCACCCAGCCAGCCCAAGACCGGAGGGCGCAGCTGAAGAAATGGCGAAAAATTTCCGCCCTACGGCGGAGATCAGACTCCAGACAAGAAGTCACTACCCTACAGTCCTTGTGGTAGTCAGTGTGTGGCAACATAGTAGGTCTGGCAGTGCGTCACAGTGTGAAGGGTCACAATACCGTAAATAAGGTCAACAATGTCTTTTTTGTCACTACAAAGACAAATAAAATAACTTTTCCACTTTTCCCCCTTTTACTTGACCTCTACTAAGGACAATTTCCTTAGTCAATAAACGCTCCAATGAAAAACAATTAGAGTTCATCGACACTTCTGTCACAAACATATGGGACACAGGACACGAAGGGAACGGAACCAAATGTGGGGCGATACGGCGAGAATTCCTCACTCCGCGGTCTAAATGTTCAGCCGTTCGCACGCTCATGCGTTCCACGATCCGTCCCTTGTCTATGAAGCAACAAGGAAAAATGAAACTAGCATCTCTGATATTTTATTCGGCCGGAATCACATATTGAATGAAAGACCATACCTACCACATAATTCAAGTCTGACACCTTTGGAAAAGAGGGAGATAAGTATTGATTCAAACCAGGTAACCAGGAAAAAAACCCACAGCTTCCATTGACCGAGAGAACAGCATTTTACCAATTCTAACTCACTTGCTTCACCACCGAGTTTTTGGGCGAAAGTGGCCTAAAAGCCGCCTTTTCCTGTGGCGGAAGAGAGAGAGAGAATCACCGGCACCCCTGACAAAGCCCGTTAAGGTCAAGTTGCCCTCAGAACAGACAGACAGACAGACAGACAGAGAAGAGAGAGACAGACAGACAGACAGAGAGGCGCCCATGCACACACTCACACACACTAAGACACACACACACTAACACACACACAGGCACACTAACACACACACACACACACACACACACACACACACACACACACACACACCTCTTTCTCTTTCTCTCTCTTCTCAGAAAAATTTGTCATAAACCCGCACCTTTCTTCTGACTTATTCCACCTACAACTTGTACACAGAACAGGCAGAACGGGGCTGAACCAAATCATTTAAATTTTACGGTCGCGGCTTTTGAAACCAGAGGGCCTAGCCTCGTGTGTAACGAAGCACACTCGGTGGGTTGCACAACTTTGCATCAGAAAATGATTTGGAAAAATCTAGGTGCACGTCGACACGCCGTACGGGCGTCACGCGAACAGACTGGGGACGCCATGTTGTTGACCCACGCCAAGAAGGCTGTGTGTTTTGACTGCGCTCTGTTGTGACCACTGGGTTTTACTTGTGTTATTTTAAATGGCTAAAACGTTATGAAGAACGGGTTTGTTATTGAGGCCATAAGTTTACTTAACTGCATGTTAGGTATTTGTTGAAAGAATTAGGGCGAAGCATGTTGTGAAACCGGAGAGATTGTTTTTTAGAAAACGAAAAAGTGAACTAACTGCTTTGGAAATGAACGACTATCTTAAAGGTTTGTGGTTCAAGGAAAATGAAACAAGATGTAGCATTTTTAAATTTACGTGTTTGCTATTGATGAGATGGTTCCTTATCAAATAAATGGCGCTGCATTGTTGAAAGGGGCCCGAAGCAAAACAAAACCATCGCGCGTTGATTGTTGGGAGCTGGCTTGGGACAGCTAAAGCCATTTTTAAAAACATGGCGTTCATTTTTTAAGGCGGAGGTAAACACGGTGATTTTTTTATGCTAAAAAATTTATATTTGAAACATTTTTGCTGTTCCTCCTAAGTAAAATGTTTCTCAGTTTGTTTTAGACTTGATTGATTGTTAACTACAGATTCAGTGTTTATGGGGCCCAAGCTGATCTGTGTATAAGATGTGTATACTTTTCTAATTCTAACCAGTTCATTTGCCTTCAAGTGTGCCCTTATGCAAATGAATGGCGATTTTTGAATGTTCTGGCAAACAAACAGATGGGGGTTAGGCAGACCTAGTACTCTACTAGTATGGAGAGGAGTAGTGTGTGGCCAGCACTATCTTCATATAAATGCTCCAAAATAAAATGACGGATGTACTACTACTGGGCGATTAGAGCCGCCATAAAAGCTCGGCTACAGCAGTAATTGCTGTAACTGCTAAAGCCAGTTGCAAGCCTGGTTGAGAAAAGAGGAGCACAGCAAACTAGGCCAAGTGATATATATGATCACTTGACCTGCAAAGCGCGGCAGCCTGCGCCAATGACGTCAGCACGGAGCACCTGCAAAGCTCGGCGGAAAAAAAACTAGGCCAAGTGATCATATATGATCACTTGACCTACAAAGCGCGGCAGCACCAGCAAAGCTCAGCGGCAAACTAGGCCAAGTGATCACATATGATCACTTGGCCTAGTTGATTGAGGTTGCGAGCAAGACACAACCTGTTTAGTCACAAGCAAAAGTGGTCCTAGTAGTTTCACTTTTTTGTTTGTTTGTTGGTGTTTGTGTGTTTTGGCCTACCCCACGCACGCACGTCCCTCCACCCCACCCTAGACTGTTTATTGTTTTGTTTGTTGTTTTTGTTGTTTGTTGTTTGTTTTGTCCACCCCACGCATGCACACCCCCCACCCACGCATGCACACACTCAAGTTCCTTCTAAGTTTTTAACTTAAGTTACCCCAAAGTAAGTTCTTACTCAAGTTGTCTTTAAGTCATTCTTAAGTTATCCACAAGTTCTTACTTAAGTTACTTCTAAGTTTTTAATTAAGTCGCCCCAGGTTCTTAATAAGTTCTTAAGTAAGTTTTTAAATAAGTTCTTGATCAAGTTTCTTGTTTAGTTCTTGATTAAGTCATCTTTTAAGTACAACCAAGTTTTTTTTTGAGTTATCTTTAATTATCAAAAAAACAAGACAATCTATGTTTTTATCTTAAATAGCAGATGTCTAATATGTACACACACGCCTCAAAAAACGCGTCATGTTGAGGATGTCTTCCCTCAGCGTTCTCTGCATAGATCTTAAGGAGTTCTTACATCCTAAGCAACCGCATTGATTTACAAATTCTGGTCCATGGAGATGTTTTTTATAGACTCCATGTCTTTATTTATTGACTTTATCATTTTTAATACGCCATGATCTATTTTTATAAAAAATTTAAAATATTATTGCATTATAAATGGATCAAAATGATGCTTTGTTATTGGCGGTTTTGGCGTGCTGTTGCCTTCTGTATTTAGTGGTTCAGATTTTTTTGATTGCTTTTTTTTTTCTGCTGCCATTGTGTATATATTTTATAACCGTAATAATGCCCCCAACAGCAGCAATGGCGCCAAAAATGGCAACAGTTTTAAGTTCAATATTCCATGAAGACTTTGGGGCCCTTGAATCACATGGAGTTTTATTTTTGGGGCATTGAATCAACTTGTTCTGGCGCTGGCGGTGTTATGTTTTCATGATGGTTATATTCTGTAACATTAATTTTTTTTGTCTGTTCCACTCTGCTAATTTTTTTTTGCTTTAACACGCCAGGATGAGGATGCTTTTCATGGTCCCCACCTGATTCAGTGTTTTCTGCTGATTTTCTGGCTTGGTTACTTTCCACCTGATTCAATGTTTCCTGGTTCTGATGATTTTCCAGCTCGCTCATTTTGAAGGGAAACAAAATCTATATGATTAAAAGTTATTAATTTCCCCTGATTAATGGCGATAAACAATGTTCCAAATCTGTAGTATAGATCACACCCTAGAGACTTAATGACTTTGTTAAAACAGGATCTTGCGTTAAATCATACGTAAGATCTTGTTCAGAATTTCCCAAAGGGAGCAAATCTACTGACTAGTTAGTGTACAAATAAGAAAACCCTTTGCCCCACACTTTTCACCATTCTAGACCCCAGCTGCGCTTCATACCTGTTATGATACTTTAAAATGTCTTGCGGCGACTCTGTTGAATCTGTTTTAATGCTGAATTTTAGTCGAGGAACTGTTTTGTTTTCCCACATGCTGCCAAAGAAAACAGCCTCTCCTTTTTGGGCATAATAGCTTGGTCATCAACTTGGTCATTCATAAGTTCAGGAAGGTTTAGGCTGCCTGTAGCTGTAGGAGATCATCACTGTTCATGTTTTTTAATATTATTAATTATTTTATTTTATAAAAATGAGCACCGAAAAAAACTGTTGCTAACCTTGTATACCATTTTGCTGTTTTGGAGGGCCCAAGTGTAGGATAACTAATGCTTGGTAAAAGCTTATTAAGAATTAAACCAGCAGATCTTGGCAAACTAGACTTTGAGGATTCAGCAAAGCTAATTGCTATCATTGCAGCTTCGTTTGCCACGAAAGATTTTCTAGTTAAGCAAGGGAAAAATTCCGGACAATATAAATATGTAAGAAAAAAATACATTTATTAAAATGGCTTCACTCGTAATGATGATAGGCGGCGCTGTGGTTAATGCGCTCGCTTTTAGTGGAAGTAATTACGCATTTTTGTAAACTGCGAGATGAAGGCGAGAGAAAAAGACATAACAAAGCTGTGGAGCAACTAGCTGCAGCACAAGATCGCTAGAAAAACAGGGGAATTGAGCAGTTAGATTTTATTTTTAAAAACACACTGAAAAAACAGGGACATGCAGCTTACCATTTAAAGATGTTGATCAAGCAATAAAAGAATATTATCTTGTAACAGGCCAAACCCAAACGGACATTACCCCCAACCCAAAAATTTTGCGACTTTTATCATCCATCAGAAAAACAAAAGATGAAAGAAATCGCGTTTATTGCCTTTGGTATGACCGTCGTGTATTTTGTTGCGCATAATTTTTGGCTGAATAAAAAATGAACAAAATCTATTATTCGCCCAAAGGATATTGGAAGGGGATCACAGCAATCAAAAAGCTAAGCGAAACAGTGGTGTCAGTGAACAAACAGCAAAGGAATGGTTATCTAAACAAGCGATTTGGCAAATTTATTTACCTGCGCCTAGGCGAATACAGAGACCACACTTTGTGAAACAATACCGAACGACACCCATCAAATGGACCTTCTATATTTACCCTCTGATAGGATTAGCGAAAAAGAAATTTTAAATACGCACTCACAGTCATTGACATGACTTCAAGATACAAAGATGCGGAGCCATTAACACAAAAGAGTGCTTCTGCTGTTTTCTGTCGCTATAACAACTGATATACCAACGAGGGCCACTAACTTATCCTCGCATGATTCAAGTTGATGATGGAAAAGAATTTAAAGGCCAAGTGAATCAATTATTGTTAAACATAGAGTTACCATTAAAAGAGGCATTCCAGGAGTTCACAGATCACAGGCTTTAGTTGAAAACTTTAACAAAAGTTAGCCGAAGACTTTTCTCCTACCAGTATTCAGAGAGCTTATTGACCCAATTCTCGCAACACACGAAGGGGTTAGAAGACTGCCCTCACGTTTGCGCGCAATGAATAATGAAGAATTAAAGGCCTATAACCAGTACAAGCAATCAAAAGAAAAAAAAACAATACACCCATTTTAATATGATGTTTGAAGGAGAGTCTTCATCCGGCAACAAACTATTACCATTTGGTTTGAAAGTATGGTACCTTATTACCGGGAAGAGGACGGGGACACTCGCATCAGGGGCAAATAAAAACCGTAATCCAGTTTGGAGTGTTGATCATATGAAATAAAATAAGAATTGTAAAAATGATCGCCCGTTTTGTATATTTACGAGTAACTGACACAACAAAACCCAGCTCTCAAAGATCTTTCTATGAAGATGATCTGCAGGATAAATCACCACGGACCACAGTTACGCTTTAATTAATTTTACGTCAAATATATTTGAGTTATTTAAATGGAAGCTCAGTAAGGAGTGCAGTAGGAAAACCTGAATTGTAAAAGGAAGAGACCTGAAAATGATACGGGAATCATTCATGTTCCGTGTAAAGCTTATTAAGGGTAAACATTTTCGGGGATTAATCTATGGCATGCTAAATCATCCAGATCACCTACAATCCAAACACCAATTTGGGAAATAAGAATATCTTGAATATAAAAAATTCGAGACGCTTCAAGCAAAATGAGAAAAGATTTTAAATGAATGGTATGAGCTTGATTGATCTTTTTATAAGTGTTGATTGTAAAATATAACCCCTGTTTATCGGTTCCTGCCAGTGGACCGTTGCTTATGAAAAACTTGGTATTAACAAACACCCGTTTGGTGTTTGTTCTATCTAATGAATTCTTGTTAATAACTAGTTGTGTTGATCTCATGTAGATTTAGATCGCAGTAGTTTTTACGTTGTCATGATGAAATGTTTATTGCAAAAACATTGATTCTTTGTAGTTGTATGTGATATGTTTGGATCTGCACGACGCATGCGAGATATTCCCTTTGCTTTCTTAATGTTTTATCCTGGCTCGAATATGTACATTTTGGACCTTTAATCCAACAAAACTCCTTGATACCTTTCCAGATAATTCATCCTTCATCTTTCCTAACAACCTTTTGTTTGTATTGAAGCAAAGGTTGAATCTTTAGGATAATCTGATGTATCATTCGATTCCTGCATGCTCTTTTAGCCACTTCACATTTCCATGTCTTTATAGATGTCTTCAGTAGGGATTCTATAACAAAAACTATCTGTATCTGTGTCAAAGTACTCTTGGACCTCAGATACGAGGGCTTAAAAAGTAGTAATAAAGAAATTTAACATCAAAAGCTTTGATAATTCTTATAACAGTAAACCAATAAATACAGGTTTGTCCATTGTGACTTTCTTTTTCTTCATCATTTTGCCAAAAAAGCTGATCAGGAACTCTTTTTAAAGTCCACTGATAATTTGGTTTTGATGGTCAGCTTATTGGCTTCGTCTCTATGGTTGGTGACTAATCTGGACATCTTTGCGCTGTGCGGATTCTCCATAGCTCTTTCAAAACAAGCTGTTGGTCATCAGCTTGAATAAGTCTTTTCTGAAGCATCTGTGGATTTAGTTCTAAGATCAGTGTTCTTCATGATGTTTATGTTTTCATGAACTGTTCTTTGATCAAAAGCAATTATGCGAATGAATGCTGGTCACTTCAACCCATGTTCTTTAAATAAAATGCCAGAATTCTGTAATGTCAGACATATTTTTTTGCCTCGAGATTAGGCACCAAGTTTAGGTGGTCTCTTGGATCCCATCTTTAGACTTTCTGCTTGCTAATGGTTAGTCATTATGCAGGTTCATGGAGTTATGAGGATATTCTAATCAACTTCTAGAAATGAACACGCTGTTGATCAGGCGTTTTTTATACTGGCTCAACCACTTTAATGCCTTTTGAATATTATTTGGATCACCGCCTGTGTTCAGTTTAAGTTGCTTAAGGTAGTGATTGCGCCATTGCCCATCCATCAGATGTTTGCATTAAATACATGAGATAGTTTAGACTTTTTACTCGGATCATAGCCGGCCTAGTATTTGTTGTTTGCTTTACAGTAATGATGCGTCGACGCCATACTGAATTCCTCCAAGCAATCCGTTTTCATCATCTGGATCATTGGTAGGTCAGACAATAAATCAATCTGTATTCTGAACTTAAGGAAAGTCCCAAACTCATTCCGGGCGCAGAAATGTAATGCGCGGGATCCAAGCTATAATGTTTCATGTAGGTCTTTCTATAGTTTTCAGACGTCTGCCAACAAACTTGTATCAGCCATCAAGTATGTATCATGATAGTCTCCCATCGTTTTACACTTAACTTCGCCACGCATCTTGAGCATGTTGGTATCTGATTCTCTGATGTACCTTCCTCTGAGACTAGAAAAGTACGCGCCGTTAGGGGGGAGGAAGTGTCTCTTCGTCAATCCTGTCCCAACTGTTCATGTATTTCATAAGGGTATACGCCCGTTCCTAACAAGCGTTGGGTCAAATATTCTTTTGTTTTGGGCAGGACTTTAAGGACATAGCCAGTGACTTAATGAACCCTTCATGTGTTGCATAGAGTCATAAAAAAGACATGTTATTTAGATTTAATGCACATGTACTTTTCTGTTGAATGTGCAATGCATGACACTCTGTAAGGATCGTCCACTGCTTTCATTATAAGATGAGAGTCGTATACTCCGCAAAAAGTTGTGAAGAAGATGGGCGCTTTCCATGTCTTAGGATCATAGTTTAGTTGAAGATTGCATTTACTGTGTGCTGCCCTCTGAACTTTCCACTAATGTGATCATGGTCTCTTACGGTCGGTTTCTCTGCGTTGATGAGAGACCTAAACCGCAAATCCAACAAAATGTGTGGCTGAGTCATACTGTTGTTGGTCTTCAGGCGTCATTATGATTTCAGATAAGTTTGGATTATTTGACACAGTCATTACGCACTTTCTGATGACGTTTCTAAGAAGTATTTTGCAGCATTAGGCCCCTCTATTAATTCTGGCTCTGAAATGAACGACATCCGCCTGACAACGATGTGTGAAAGCAACTCATGTACAAATTTGATGATTATCATTAAGACTGTTTTCGAAGAGTTTTTGTGGCGCAGGCCTTCATAAGGAACAATGAGTGATTCAATAGTCAGCGTCGTCGTAAACACAATGGTGAATTGTGCATCCGCTTACCAGTTCTTGAAACTAACTTTAGATCAGGTGGGGCGGTTTTATTAGTTCTGTATTACAGTCAATGGACAATACAGTGTTTTTATGTTCGCTCGCGGCTTGAAAACAGATGCGCATTCTTGTTAATCATTTTCTTACAGATTTCTGCGTTTGTGCCATCTTTGACGTTTGCTTGCATTAGTTTACCTCATTGTTCGTATTAATGTGTAATGCGGTAGCCCCGCTGGTGAAAACATCAGTAGTAAGTCAACATGATTTTGTAGGGTTCGCAAGTAGTTGGGCTGTTCTTGAACTTTAATCGGCAGTAGATTGTTTCCTCATCACATGTGTATACATTAACAGTTATTGGTTTGTTTTGTTCTTTCAAACGATCAATTGGTCTACACTAACAGGATTAAAAGGTCACCCCACTAAATTAAGATCATTGATGTAAGGACGATAGTTAGACACTCTCTCTGGCGTTTTTGCGGATATATTGCAGCCTTGGCGAGAAACACACCACATAAAAATTTGTTGTCTGAAATTCTTTATGTTTAGGGAACTGTTTTTTCCCGCTACAACTCTCGAGCAGTGGAATGTAAGACTTTGCCAATCAACGGTGCATAATTAGCCTAGTTTTAATCTAATCTCTAAAACTTCGCTCCTCTGACCAACCAGAGCTTCATTTTGGCTTCTTCCAAGCGGCAGTCGTTTCTAAACTGTTGCATAGCTGTTCGTCTGCCCACGGGGCGTTAAGTCATATGAGAAAGAATCGTCGGATGTTTTGTTGAGACCCAGACTTCTATGATTTTTCTTCATTTTATTGTTATTATTGGTCGATTAAAACAGCTAACATTACTTTTTTAACTGGGGGTCTTTTGTTAGTTTACTTGGAACTGAGATATAGCATGTACAACGCTTGCCCGCACGTTTGTTGGATCTTTGACTTCTAGATCATATTATCTTTCACTGCTCTTGATAAACGCTCTCTCTCAAGATTCCTTCAAAAATTCGTTTGCCCTTCATATATCTTAGCCATGTTGAGTTTCTTTACTAACTCAAAATATTTATTGAAATTTAAAAAAAAAAAACTTAATCAGAATCTATATCAAACGGTCTTTTTGCGATTGGACTCAAAACTAAAGTAATAACACCCTTTGGACGTTGTTAATGTGAGCTGTTTCTGAACAGAGTTTATTGTATCGTGTTACTTTTTTAAGCATTCCTTTTTTATCTGCTCGGCGTCTTCTGGCTGTTGAGGAAAAACTTGTCTCGCCTTTCTTTTGAAGATCAAACTTTAGTCTTTTTTAGTCATCAAAAATCGGCCTGTAAACGATTAAATTCTTCATCCGTGATGTTTGAGTCTACTAGCGCTTTATTTATTTCAGTTTTAAACGAGCTAGTTTTTTTAGCTGTTATTAGTTGATCCATAGCTGTGTGACTGGTGGAGTAAGTTTAGTTTATTAATTTTTGCCAGCCGCACTTACAGCTATTGAACACAGGCCGAGCAGCTAAAGACAAACACTTTCCTAGAGGTTAAAGCGGCGGGTTGCGCCTATGACCGTTGTAAGAGACCAAACACTCGTTCCTGGTGATAGAGCAATTATAGTTGATGCTCCAGTTTTAACATATTTAACAGCATTATAGGGCAGCAGAATACCTACGTTTGGTTTTGCTGTATTTTGAAAGGTTTCTTGCTACTAGTACTTGCAGCCTTTTGCGTTAATGTTTGTCTTAATCTAAGGTTTTATGTTAGGGGTTTTACTATCTCTTCTTTTGGCGGCGCTGTAGGAAAACATTTGATAAACTTGTAAACAGGACATGCTTTTTATAAAATTAAAATATTTAGTATTGTATACTTTTAATCTGTTTTTGTCAATATTCTGCTGCGCATCATATATATAAAAATCAAAATGTACATTAAGCGGTTTATCGGCTTATTATCTTCTTTATCCAATTTGGAATGTTTATTACGTCTCTCACAGTTCTCCGCTTCCATGCACTGATTATCCTCTGTTGACCTTAGGTCAATCATAAACCGTTATTGGGTTGTTAAATAATCATCAAGGCCTAACATTGTGTGCAAGATGTAAATCTTTAGACACAAGGTTTGCTCTGTTAGACTTCTACCCTCCAACCCCAAACAACTTTTCTTATTTCGTCAAAATGATGATAAGGTCTAAGCCCTGCTAGCGTTGATTTGGTTGGACTACTACACATCAACTATGTACATTGCACTTTCGCTATTTTAGGAATTAAAAAACTTTTCACTTGCTCTTTTGAACGGTTCTTCATTTCACACAGCTAATAAAATACCTTAAAGCGATCTTGCTGCGACATAAAACTAAAATTCCATAATAGTGTCTGCCTGCTTCTGGGTTTGTTGTATGAATGAATCACTCTTTCGGAATATATTGCTAATTTTGACTGATATTGTTGTCAATCAGCCTTGCTAAATTAGGTGCTACGAAACGTCAAAACTCTAAAGAGTTGTCAGAAATGCTGTTACTTTGCTTCGGTGGTCTGATGATTTGATAACACGTTTGTATTCATTTATAAAGTTAGTTCATATGACAATCTGTCTTTTATTGCTCTTGAAAGTACGGTGGCATGCGCTTTAACTACTCAAAATCTAAGGGAATGGGAAAAGCGATATGTTTCCATACGCAAACTTTACGGCTTCCTACTTTTGCCGTCTTTAGTATTCAGCGGCCGTTTATGGTTTTAGTGCTCTTCATTTTCGATTCTGAAACGCCAAGATCAGCCCTTTCCATTCCGGTTAGCCATAGATAGAATGGTTAAAAGATATGTCTGCATTGTGTAAAGAAAATAATTTCTTGCCCCTCAAGTTTTTTAGAAATTTTCTTAACAATTCCCGCCCCAAATTCTGGACAACTGTCTGTTTGTGTCTGTTGTTGAATCGAGTACTATTTGAAGTAGAACGCGCAGGAGCCTGGCACAATCACTTCATCTGCTCCTAGGTCCGGAAAATTTGACAGTAAGAATTTGATCTGCATCAATAGTAGATGGATTATTTGGAACAGTAATTTCCGTTTTATTTCCTTCACGCCAAAGGGTTTGCTTTCAGTCTTCTATGCGGGGTCAGAATCGAGCCATATGCATGTAACATTTTTTTATAAAACAAAATAAAAAAATTAATTATTAAAGAAACATGGCAGGCATTGAAGATTGAAAGGGATTATGAGTTTTGATCCTGGAGGAGACATGAGTGAAAATGACTCCTTTGGTGCAACATCGCTCGGGGCTCTCTTTGCGGCGTGAATTAACAGAAAGTAAGGTCAGATCATTATACAAAGTTAGGCCAAGAACCTCCCGAATTTATAGACCCTAGTTGTTTTTGAAGTAAAGATGACCATTTGGTTTGTGAGGAGCGTACAAGGACAACTTGTTCAGCTTACAACTAAAAAAAGACCCATCAAAGTTTTTAGCCGGGGTCATTAGAAATAGGACTCCCTGCCGAGGTACAAAATCGCCTTGGCTTGTTAGGCCAAATATTAAGGAGCGGAGGCAGTTTCTAACTTCAAAAACACACTGCAAGAATCCCAAAGATAACAAATGCAAATCATGAAACTTAATGAATTAATCAATCGCAGGTGAATTAATAAATGTAATAGTATGCAGATCCTGTGTTCAGCAGGAAAACATCGTTAAGACTATTCAGACTCGCCGCTACCCATGCTGAGAACTTACGGCTTGATCATGCTTTAAGAACCATCAAAGGCGAATTAACAAAAAATTTAGCATAACTAGGGATGAATAGATGAGCATATAAAAAGGAGAAAAGAAAACTCGTTGGGCTTGATGACGCCAACTTAGGGCCTGATATTGAAGAAAGAATAACCCAAAGACTAAAGATCTTGAACAAGAGAGATCAGCAAAGCATAAGAAGCGCTAACTACTACCGAGACCAATTACGAACTCAAGTGAGAATTAGAATAAGAGAAAACTATCCGAATAAAAATTTTATATGAAGGACACACACTAGCAGAAAGGAAACGAAACGGTTTAGAGAGCAAGGAGTCACATAGGCAGCGTTATAAGGCCTTAGGATTTGCAATAAGTACACTGGTGATGGCCTATTACGGGCGGCGGTGGTCAGTAGTTCATTACGCTCCGCGCCATCGCCTCCACCTGAGATATCATGGGTTAAAAAAACAGCTTGATTCATCTTGCGAGTTTATTAAAAAAATTAGCCGGTAAAGGATAGACTCTTTACCGGGTATATTAGGTGGTATTGTAGCTTGGCTTTTGTTCTACTGCAAGCAAAGTAGTTGGCTTTATGGCGAGCACTTATTGGACATTAGTTCTCTTAATAGTTGGGTTAATTTTTGTTAAAGATAAAGACCAAGTAATTCTAGGCCTGTTAATCCAAGAACAAGCGCTGTCTTTTCATTTTCATGGTCATCGACGAACAGATGTCCGCGAGCTTGGTTGAGTCTTCCAATGCCTTTGGTGCTTTGGACTTCGGGAATTAGATGTCTTGTCTTGGGGGGTTCATCTTGTTTTTTTTCTGCTTGCAATATTACTGGCTCAGAATTTATGTTCGTTTTGTCCAACCTTCTGTTCATATTTCCTGCAACGAGAAGAATTTCATTGTTGTAGTTTATTATGTTCCTATCTGGTGCCTGATGGTCAGAAGGCCCTGCATGTATAAAACCAGTGCCAACAGCAAAGTCTACTTTCGATCTTGCGTATTGTAAAACTTTTTGGTACCTTTTAATACTTGATGGCAAATCAACAGTAGAATTAATGGCGTCCTCTAAAATTTGCTAAGTATTGTTTTGGTGCGTCCAAAGCCAGTTGAAGGATCTGTTATGTTCGATCTTGTCTGTTGCTTGTGTACCTAGCAAACACCAAAACGTAATGTGCGGAACAGAGTCGTTTATTCGTTCTATTTCTGCTTTAGTTAGGCCTTAGAAGTGTCTAAGAATAAAATGTTTGTCCTTGCTGTTTTATGCTCTTGCTCTATGGACCCGAGGGTGAACAGCTGTGCCTGACCTTGAAGAGAAGATGTGTAAGGAGGATTCCAGGTCATAGTTATTATTTTCTGTGCACGCCCCATTTATAAGGGGTGCCTAATGCCATTGATTGCGGTCCAACTTTTGCCTAAATCGTTTGATGTTAATATTGTATTCGCTTACTAATTCTTTCAAAAGCCTTCATGTCTAGTCTGTTGCTAAATGATAATTAAACGGTTTGTCTTTTGGTAATGCGTGCTTGCAGTTTCAGTCAAAATACGTCTGAAGGTGGTAATGAAATGAAATCTTTACACGACCTAACAAATGGTTTAGGATTGATTTAAGTGATCAGCATTCGACACTCACACCAGGTGATACACAAAACCACAGCAAGTTTAGCTTGGGTCTGATAAATCTGCATCGGATGACTAAACACACTTTCGCAATGTAGTCTTTTTTAATAGGGGGGTTAAGATATCTGTTTAATGGAGTACCTTACCTTTTTTTGAAAGGTGTCAGTCTGGGTCACAGAAATGGTCAGAGGGTGTTGTCAGTTGTTATTTTTTTAAGAGGGTCAGTGCGGCCCAACAGAATATTTTGCATCTAGTATATTTCGAATGCACTCATTTTTATTCTGTTTAAAAAATGTTTGTAACTATAACTATAACATAGACCGTACTTCGTTTTTAGATCATGCTGTTGAAACAAATGCGGCAGCCAAAATGGTTGCGCTTCATGAATATTTTACAATGTTGTATGGTTTAATATAAGTGAATCAAAGAAGAATATATGATGTCAAAAAATTGACCCAAAAACAGGGGCCAAAAGTTAGCCAGTTAACAATACCTGATGGTTATTACGGTTTTGTCACTAAAAGAAGCATTGCGTAACTTTGACATCACTCTCAAACTTAACAATGCAAATCTAAAAACAATATTAACATTCAAACCTGAAGAAGCAAATTACTTTTTTGTTAAAGTGCTAGCTAAAGTTAGGCTTTGAAGCTAAACACTCTGGACACTCAAAGATTGATTGTTTACACCAGGACAAAACTATTATGGAGGGGGAAAGTCGCTCGATCTTGCATTACATTCATTACTTCTTTGTTCATTTAGATGAGCTGAGGCACTGATGAAAATATATGATGGAAGGCCTCAACTGTTTTAAGAGCTCTTCGTCAGGGGGAAAGCTGCATATTGCGATTATGTAATTATTACAATTCCTAATTTACAGTTTAAAAGATTTGTTTGTGGGTGGGTCGGGATCATTTATATAAACATCACAGACAAAACGGGGGGATGGAAAGTTGTGAAATGTGATGATAAACTTGCACATTGTTTTGAAATAAAATTATTCGTTGTACTAAAACATGTCGCGGGGGCCAGAAGAAGGGAGTTACATTAGCGCCTGTGAGGTGTAGAACCTTAGAATTAAAAGACCTTGCAGATGTTGCGGACTTGGAACAGAACGGTGAGATAGGCGCTTTGATGGTTTTTGAGTACACTAAAGATGGTGATTATAAACGCATAGAGAGTGGCGGACAGCAATAAGTTTCCTAAACTAGAAACAACTGACGCAATCAGAGGAAATAATTGTTGGCCAGAATGACTATTAAAAATAGTTCGAAAACCTGACCTCAATTGGGCACTTGGAACCATATTATCGAATGGGAATAAAAATTTGAATTTCATAAAGCCATTTACATTTTTTAGCGTCCAGAAAAGTTTCAGAAAGCATTCAACTCTGGCCCTTTACATGTTAGTTTATGCTGGACGACAATAGTCGGAAGAGATTTGAAAAATAACGCCGTATGGGAAATAAACAGTACATCCTCCACAGAAGAGTGAAAACGGTTTTAAAGAAAGATTCTACTAAATTCAATTCATTCCAAGCAGTAAATTTGGAGGACACGTTCACTTGATATTTGAAAATTTTCTGTCTTTAAAGATGTGGAGAGGGATGGGGTTGTGGGCGTTAGTGACGTCCTTATAAAAGGAATTAATATTAGCTGGCAAAACTTAGACGTTAAACGCCTTAACGTTGTTGTCGTCGTTCTTCACAATGGTGAGGATATTAAGATCATAACAACAAGCAACAAAATCAATGTTGACTTAAATAGAAACAATCTTACAGAACTAATTGGATTAATCTTACACATTTAGGCCTCGTAGGTTTTATTATACTGAACAAGTTTTGACGGAGAGTATGATAAAAATAATAACTGGATTAGATTAAATTCTGTTATAAAACTATGGAGCAGTTAAACTTTATGACAAAAACTCCTCATTGCTCATTGATTTGTGGGCAGACTGGTTGTGGAAAAACAATATTTATCCTCAACCTGTTACAAACAGTTTATCGTTATAATTTTAATCATATTGTGGTTTTCTGTCCAACACTTAAATGGAACAAAGCATATCATAATAGAAGGTTTATATGGACAGATGATGACATATATTTAGTTAATCCTAGCAATAAACTGAGTGAGTGTTTAGAACAGTTTTATAGACTGTTTGAAGGAACGCAGACACTATTTATTATAGATGACTGTTCGGCAGAAAGAGACATAGTTAAAAAGAGAAACACTTTGTCGAAACTAGCTTTCAGCGGAAGACATGCTGGGATAAGTGTGTGGATTTTATGCCAGAAAATATAACTCGGTTTTAAAAGACTTTAGAGAACAGTTAAAGACTGTAGTTTTATTTCACATGAAAGACAGAGACTCATTTGAAGAATGTTTGCGCGAAAATGATGTTATTGAAAATGATCAGGAAAAAACATAGGATTAAACAAAAACTGAAATCTGAAAAGTTTAGTAAATTAGTATTAAAAACGGATAACCCTACGCAGTATGTTTGTTGTAGATAATCGTTATTTTTTGGTTATTGAAGTCTTACTTGTCAGAGAACAGGGAAAGGCGGCTTTTAGGCCACTTTCGCCCAAAAACTTGGTGGAGGAGCAAGTGAGCCAGGATTGGTAAAATGCTGTTCTCTGACCGAAATGAAGGGATATTATATAGTAAGAGATTTCAACTTGGTCCGAAGTGACAGAACTCTAGACGCTAAGGACGGAAAACGCAATTAAAGACCATGCGTTTTCACAACTCTACAACAAGATGCATATCTCGATACCAGTTCCATACCTGCTCCCCCCCCCCCCCCCCCCCCCCCTCTTTGGAGCAGTTACACACAGAAAAGGTGTGCCCGAGCCAACGGCACATGAAGGGAAAAGAAAACCCCCTCAACCGCTGAAAGGTTAGAAAACCAAAATAAAACAAAACACTGTCCAAAACAGAACATAGTTACCAGAATGGCGGGTGGACGAGGTGAAGAACGGTTCACTTCCTGGTCCAGCGAAGGGTGGAAGCCGAACCCGTGCCGGTCCACACCGAAGTGGACTACAGGTCAGGGACGACCCAAGGTGCTTCTTCCAGCTGGCAGGGATAGGGATCCCAGAGGTAACCAGTGGAATACTTTCCAACCCGCTGAAGGGTGAAAGTCTCTTCCGCACAACCCACACCGAAGTGGATTAAGAAAGATGGGTCCAGCTGGCAGAGATGGAGATCTCTCCGACTCGACGGTCCGTAAGCGAGTGCCACACCACTAGCCAACCAAGCTGGCAACAGGTAAAAACCACTCACCTGTGGCCCTGACACAGCTGATGTACCACGTGGAAAGCGATAAAAATAAGGATTAGGTTGAACACAGGGCCCTATGCTGGTCGGTCTAAAAAAAAACGCAACTAGAAGCTAAAGAAGGGAATCATGAAAATGTAAGGGGTGGAGGATGGATGAATAGGAGGGTAGAAGGAGTAGGAGATGGGGAAAGGAGCGAGTTGACACATCAACTTCAACACCCAACACCAGCTTGTTGGTTCTTCTCTCTTTTTTATTTCAAATCATGGTTGGATCGAACCAACCATAACCAAACCACCGACTTCAGGACAGTGCGTGCTGCACGCTATGGCTCCACGTTTCACCTATTAGGCCTACGCCCGGCCCAACGATGGCAGTTGCTTTTCAGCCCTTTACATTCACAAACACCTGAGTCAGCGTCACAGCCTTCACCACACTCTGCTCAGTGAAGAAATGATCTCAGAGCCAGAACGCTGGGAGTATATAGGCCTTCCACCCCCTTTGAACCAGATCTTTCGAGAAAGTCTTTTGTGGCCTGAGTCACAATAGAACGACTACAAGCGTCTAAAGTGCCCAAGATCTGGCCTCGCGGGGCTGCTCTTAAACAAACATTCTATTCCCCAGGGCCCGACAACCAACGGTGCCAACCGCCATGTAGGTGGCTGGGTCTGGAGAAGTGCAGAAGAAACAGACCCTTCAGACTCTGTACCTAGGCAAAATCCAGCATCCCACCTAAAAGATGTTTACCCATTCCAAAATCTCAAGTCCACATCAGAAAAACACAACACCAACCACGGCTCCACGGTCTCCCAGGGCTGTGCCCCCGGCCTATACTCAGTCTCCCAGACCAAACCATCCAGACCAGCCATGGTCAAAGGGAGGCTCTCAAGAGCTCCTCAGCAAAGGCGACACCAATTACGATGTGGCTGAAGCCCAATGGCCGTCTCTCCAAAAACCAGTCTGCCCAGACCAGCCGTGGGCAAACTGCTGAGTGACCAGACTCTTAACTGGCATTCCAGCCTACTAGCTAGGTTGCCCCTCACTGCAATTCTATCCCGCGTTGGAGGGGTTAACCACTACAACTCTCTGTTCTACAAAGGCTGGGTAGAATCGTACCCTTTACAAAAAGAACAGAAAACGAAAACTTTAAAAGAAAAAAATGAAGAGAAGTATTGGAGGATGGGAGCGAAATGCACGGACGAAGCGCACCCGGATAACAAAAATAGCTCACTGGTCAACACCCGGCCAATGTAGTAAAGAAGTCACTGGTAACACTCCAATTTATACTGGGTTTGAAAAGAAATGATTTATCTTTTCAACCAAAAGTATGTACGTCCGTGACAACATATATATTAACCCGCACCACCCGCAATTAACCCGTACGTGAAAACAGTGACAACTGGGCCCCACACGCAATATAACACCGGCGGTGGGTGACCCAAGCATCATCCTGATGAGAGCCTAGAGCTTGAAACTTTAATACTTTGATTTTAACAAATGTTGCTCCCCAAGGGGTTGAGCGCTTTTAAAATCATTTTAGGCTTGTCAGCTATACTCATCTACACACACACACACACACACACACACACACACACACGTGTGTGCGTGTGAGTACGTGTGTGTGTGTTGTTAAATTATGTAAATGTAAAATGTAGCAAACTCACAAGTGTAAACCCCGCGTACGCGCTTTAATTTATGGCGCGTGCACAGTGACAGCATAACAAAAGTGTCTGTCCCCCACAATTTATTGTTTTTATTTTTCTTTTTTTTTTTTCTAGGTGACATTTTCTGTTCCTTTCATTGTTTCCCAAATGTGTAGGCCCCTGCTTACTATAGTAAATTCGCGTAAAGAATAGGAATGTGGCCACATAATAGGCATCATATCACATAGCATCATAACAAGGTGGAAACAGTGTTGAACACAAAGCTCAAATAGTGCTCATTTCTCCAGACTGGCTGTCCAGTTATACAGCTGAAAAATGAATATTAAAAGAAAGTTTGAAAGATTAAGCTCCACAGATGTCACACACAGACACACACAGACACACAGACACACAGACACACACACACACACACACACACACACACACACACACACACACACACACACACAAACAGGCGTCTATATCGGTCAGTTTAATAAAATAATTTTACTTATTTTACTTTAAGTATTTTAGTTGAAGGTTATTTAAACTCTACGAGTAAACACTAGAAAAAATCATCAAAAGCAATAATGAAATATTTAGATTCAAAAAGAAAAACTGTCTTTATTTGCATCGTAATTTTTCTCTCTTTCTAAGTCTGAACGACCTTCACGCACTTTAGCTCATTTGGTCAGCATGACGTAGTGGCCTTTGCCCGCGCGCGCGCGCGCGCGCACACACACACACACGGACACACACACACACACACACACAAACACACACACACACACATGCACATGCTTATACACCCATACACACAGGCACATGCTTATACACCCATATACACAGGCACGCACACACATACACAAATATATGTACATGTGCAGATGCATGCGCGCAGGAGCATGCTCACACAAGCCCACAGGTCACACACACGCATACACATGCGCATCTGCACTTACACACGCACGCACGCACGTGTTCACACACATGCACCCACGCACGCGCACGCACATACATACACGCACATGCACACTCATACCGCATACACTGGCACACACACACACTCATGCCCACACATCCATGCACTCGCATACACGTGCACACTCGCCACACAAACATACAATGATGATAA
>CM031603.1:95988421-95990921 GCA_018398815.1 Conus ventricosus
TTTCTTTTAGTTTGGAAATTATTGTGTGACCATCGCTGAATCCAGATAAGCATGTTAGTTTTAGATCACGGCCCAACGGCCTCGTTTTCATTCAACGCCCATCTTGCGCCGAATTTGAGAAGAGAAGTGATTTTCTCCTTCTTCGTTTTCATTGTCCCCGAATGTTATTTGTCTTGCCTGAAGAAGACCTAAGAGGTCGAAATGCGTCGTGTTTTGTCTTGTAATTCGTTTTTTCCCTGTTATCTGACGGATTTGCTTTAATTTCCTAAAAAGACATGATCACTCGCACACATACAATGACACGAAACCAAACGATACAACAACAATGACAATAATAAAATTAAAACGTTAAAGATGCGATTTCGCCGTTCAACTGTTCTGATGAAAACTTACTTGTACCCATTTTTCTGTTTAATCGGAATTGGAACCAGCTGGGCATAGAGTAAAAAATGACGATATTCAAAATTTATTCCCTTTGATCGTTGGTTGTGGCATGGAAGATGTGGTAAACGTGGTTCAGCAGACTAAACACGAGAAGTAAAGGTATTAAACCAACAAGCCCAAGGTAAATGGACCTAGGAGTTGCAAACCCATATTCCTTGCAAACCCATATTCCCTGCTTTGTAAGTCTATTGAAATTAAGCAGAAGTTTTAAGTGTAAGACATCAATTAAGATATTTTTTTTTTAAAAGCGTTTTCTGTCCACATAAGAAAGAACATACATATTTTCAAAACATATAATGTTTTGGGCAGTTGATGATGACATAAAATCCATCTGTTGTGACATTCATGCCACAAAGGTCATCTTGAAAGAGGCGGGGAACAATAGACAGTAAAATAACAAAGTACGGCAATTCTTGCTTCCATGCTGAAATAATTACAGGCCTTTAACTCCAAACAAATGTTGCTTATGGCACCAATCAGCCTAACGAAATGCCAACACAGAGTACACAGAACAAACAAGGAGACACCCACCCCTTGGTAAATAGTTCTCCCGCATATCATTTCAAAACAGCATTGTTTCATACAGTATGACAACAAAATCTTCAAATGATAATGCATTTTTAAAATCATGATGTTTATTTTGAGTTGTATCAGAACGCTCAGGGACATTGACATAGGGCACGCTCTCTCACAATGGAATGAAGTGGTTGTAAAAGGACAAGATGCACTGGACATTGACAGCCAGAATTCATGCAGCGAAGAGCTGAAAACTCATCACATAGTTTCGTGATAAAGAAATCCGCGAGTAGTGTCCTCGTGGTTCATAATTTCACATCCTTATGTATAGTTAAAAAAAAATGACATGTTTAGGTAAAAGACCTGGTTTAATTCGAGGGAATCAAAATTGAACTGAATTTGTGCTGTTGCTTGTGTGGCTGTCATTCATTGCCAACGGAAATCATTGAGAAAAAAAAAGAAGAAGATAAAGAAAAAGGTTTGAACTTCATACAGAAATAACTACTGTTTCGGAATGTCTGTGCAGCAAAGCCGTTGTCTCTTTTCCAACATAACATGACTCTTCAGTTCTCCATAAGCAAACTGTTCAAAGTTCAGTGCATTCCTCACGTACGTCTGTGATTGTATATGTTTTCTCTAGTGTTACAATTGTAAACAGACAGTTAATCCACAGTTTCTTCCACCTCGCAGTAAGTACGCGATAGGACCTGACAGACTGATAAAGAATCTGGATGACGAGTCGGACAGCTAGGTATTGATGTCAAAATAGCGGTAGTCATTGCCACCTGAGATTGGATCACTTTCACGAGGAACACTGCTTCGGGACTAGGATCGAAGCCGAACAGTTCAAAGTCTAGCAAGAGCAGCTTCTGCAGTCGAAGCTTGTCCTCAAAGGGCACAGAAGCAAAGGCTTCCTCAACGCTTCCGTTTTCTGGAACTTCCTGTCTGATTTGGGCCCTGACCTGTCCAGAACTCGCAGAGACGCGCGTTGATGAATTCCTCGGCGGAGGTGACCTCGGCTTCGTCAGCCGTCACGGGCAGGGGCTCCATCTTGCTGATGATACCCGGACGTGCCACTTCCTCCACAGCCGGAGCAGAGCCTCCTTCATGCTCATGCATTTCCTGATGGCCGGGTTCATCCTGCCCATCACCCAGCGGGCGTTGTCCTCGATGGTGTGGCTGTCGAAGGCCGTCGTGTAGTTCACCGGCGACTGCATGGCTTTGAGCAGGTAGGGCATGTCCTCGCCCAGGGTCTCCAGGTGACCCACGTAGTCGTAGGACACGTTGCAGAGAGCGCAGTGATCGTGGGTGGGAACAAAGTGGCCGTTTCGAGGCTCCCGGTCTCCTGAGAGTGAATCACGTACCGGACGAACTCGGGAAACGTCACGTCGTGGCCGCACGCCAGGCTGTGGTTGGAGGGGTTCGGTCGGAAGTGGCTGACGATGTAGCGCCCATGTTCCAGAACAGGGTGTTGGGGCAGAAGAGTTTGTCAGTGTAGGCCGACAGCAGGCGAGCGTAAGGGTCGCGAACGAAAAGAAAA
>CM031603.1:95995884-95998384 GCA_018398815.1 Conus ventricosus
GATCCTTTCATGTTTTTTTTTTTCGTTTGTTGTCGTGTCTCTCTTTGATTTCCCCTGTACCTACTAGCACTTCAGTTCTGTTAATCCCAGTCCCTGTCTGTTGACTTGTGGCTGTCCTCTTCCTCAGTCCTGTTAATCCCAGTCCCTGTCTGTTGACTTGTGGCTGTCCTCTTCCTCAGTCCTGTTAATCCCAGTCCCTGTCTGTTGACTTGTGGCTGTCCTCTTCCTCAGTCCTGTTAATCCCAGTCCCTGTCTGTTGACTTGTGACTGTCCTCTTCCTCAGTCCTGTTAATCCCAGTCCCTGTCTGTTGACTTGTGACTGTCCTCTTCCTCAGTCCTGTTAACCCAGTCCCTGTCTGTTGATGTGTGACTGTCTCTTCCTCAGTCCTGTTAATCCCAGTCCCTGTCTGTTGATGTGTGACTCCTCTTCCTCAGTCTGTTAATCCAGTCCTGTCTGTTGCTGTGTGACTGTCCTCTTCCTCAGTCCTGTTAACCCAGTCCCTGTCTGTTGACTTGTGACTGTCCTCTTCCTCAGTCCTGTTAATCCCAGTCCCTGTCTGTTGATGTGTGACTGTCCTCTTCTTCAGTCCTGTTAATCCCAGTCCCTGTCTGTTGCTGTGTGACTGTCCTCTTCCTCAGTCCTTTAATCCCAGTCCCTGTCTGTTGCTGTGTGACTGTCCTCTTCCTCAGTCCTGTTAATCCCAGTCCCTGTCTGTTGCGGTGTGACTGTCCTCTTCCTCAGTTCTGTTAATCCCAGTCCCTGTCTGTGCGGTGTGACTGTCCTCTTCCTCAGTTCTGTTCATCCCAGTCCCTGTCTGTTGCTGTGTGACTGTCCTCTTCCTCAGTTCTGTTCATCCCAGTCCCTGTCTGTTGCTGTGTGGCTGTCTCTTCTTCAGTCCTGTTAATCCCAGTCCCTGTCTGTTGACTTGTGACTGTCCTCTTCCTCAGTCCTGTTAATCCCAGTCCCTGTCTGTTGACTTGTGACTGTCCTCTTCCTCAGTCCTGTTAATCCAGTCCTGTCTGTTGACTTGTGACTGTCCTCTTCCTCAGTTCTGTTAATCCCAGTCCCTGTCTGTTGACTTGTGACTGTCCTCTTCCTCAGTTCTGTTAATCCCAGTCCCTGTCTGTTGCTGTGTGACTGTCCTCTTCTTCAGTTCTGTTAATCCCAGTCCCTGTCTGTTGACTTGTGGCTGTCCTCTTCTGATTTCACTGATTTTGATCGGTTCCTTCACCACATCCGCTGCCTCTTGCATTTTTCATTTCCAACCACTCACCGGCTAGGGCTGGACTCATCTCACAACCATGACTCACGAGTCATCGAGCATGGTGAGCAACCTTGCTTCGCCCCCTTGGCGCTCCTCTGGGACAGACTTTACGCCGGGGTTACCTTCAGCTTAGCTGGGCAACAGTAAAGTACAACTGAGTAGGAGCAGGCGGGACGGGGGCCATGTTTGGCCTCTGTTGTCCCCACGTGCTTGTGCTGACATTGGTTATCAGTAGAAGCTAGAGGAGTTTCGGAATCAGCATGAGGTACAGACTACAGATCTTGTATTTGCCAGTGAGGCCACTCCGGTCTTCGCATCAGCAGGCTGTCTTCTTTTATTTGCTTGTTCTCGTTTCTCTTCTTTGTGCCTTTTAAGGAGCCATTATACCACCTTCTAAGGCTTTTGACTGGTTCCTCTGCCACAGTTGGAATGGCTTCGTTGCCACAGTGAACGTAACTGTCTCAGCTGCTTTTCCTTTTGCACAGGGACAGGCTCCGAGCTTTCTGTGGTTTGAAATTCATCCTGGATGAAGCGTCAGACTCATCGACCTGTTTTGATATGTTATGGTTATAACATTCTTGATGGGGGAGGACTGTTGTGCCATCCATGGAGGCTGTGATGTAAATCATTACAGACTTCAGTCACAGCTGGTCCATCAGTGTGGCTTGCTGTAAAGAACACTAACAGAAAGTGCTGGAGACGTAGACAGCACTTACTGGCAGTAACAGATTAAACTTACAGGCAGTGCTGTAGATGTTGTAGATTAAAGGCACGGCGCTGATCAGCAGTATCAGGGCCAGAAGAGATGCCGGTGTCACCCCCCTCAGCCTCATTCTGCCCACAGACAAACACACACACACACACACACACACACACACACACACACACACACACCACACACACACAACACACACACACACCACACACACACACACACACACACACACACATGCGTTATCTGTCTGGCCAGGGGAGCAGGGCTGCCGTGGGGTGGATTAGTGGTGAGGACAGGGGTCTAAACACCGCCACAGGCGTCAGTTCACGGAAGAGGAATGAGGCGTGGAGAGGGGACGCGGATGGAAGGCGCAGGGCATGGGTGGTGGGGGTAGGGTGAGGGAAAGAGAAAGAATACGGAGTCGGGTCACTTCCTCGCAACTTAACGAGTTGTGGACTATGGGCGATGGGGATTCGGGAGAGCTAACGGAATGTCTCATAAAGTAGGTCATACGAATGAG
>CM031603.1:96003384-96011855 GCA_018398815.1 Conus ventricosus
TTCTAGTCTAATATCACCATTGTTGTGAACAGACGTATAAATTGAATAAATCAAATCAAATCAAACACACACACACACCACACACACACACACACACACACACACACACACACACTTTTTTCTTCCTTTTTCCCCTCTTTCCGGAAGTTGCAACGTTCTCAGAACTTTGAATGCACCTTCGCTTCTTCACCTGTATGTTGCATTTTAAAATTCCATTCAGTGTTGGCTAAAAAAAATCGGTTCTTACCTGTACCACTTTGGAAACAACATTTTAACGGGCGCGCGCGCGCGCGCGTGTGTCTGTGTGTGTGGTGTGTGTGTGTGTGTGTGTGTGTGTGTGTGTGTGTGTGTTTGATTTGATTTGATTTATTCAATTTAACGTCTGTTCACAACAATGGTGATATAGACTAGAAATAAACCAATCCAAGAAAAAACAAAACAAAACAAAAAAAAAAAAAAAAACGGGATGCGTAAGAGTTTGTGTCTGTGTTTGCGTGCGCGCGCGCGCGCGCGTGTGTGTGCGTGCGTGAGTGCGTGCGTGTGTGTGTGTGTGTGTGTGTGTGTGTGTGTGGTTGTGTGTGTGAGTGTGTGTGAGAGAGAGAGTGTGTGCGTGCGTGTGTGCGTGTTTGTGTACTGTGCGTATGCATGTGTGTCCGTGTGTGTGTAGAGTGGTGTGTGTGTGTGTGTGTGTGTGTGTGTGTGTGTGTGTGTGTGTGTGTGTGTGTGTGTGTGTGTTAGTGTGAATATGCACTCATGTGTGAAAGGCTACGTATAAACTTCATACAATAACTATAAATGATTAATGTTTACAATAAATTTGCAAGCATAGTGCTGGATAAAACTGATGCATTTGTTCATTTCTTCGCTGTAGATTATATCATTTAAAGATCTCATTTTTGCTACATCTATCCAGATATGTTGTATAACAGGGATAGCAATGGGCAATCAAAAAGAATGTGTTCAATTGATATTGGATGACCACAAGCACATTCTACATTTTTTGAAAATTTAGTCTTCCATGAATTTAATCGAATTTTGTAAATGAGACTAGACAAGGATCTCGAACACGGTAATATTTTTGACTTGGAAGGAAGCTTTTCTGTCATTAAACGACTT
Organism: Conus ventricosus; assembly: GCA_018398815.1. Taxonomy (NCBI): domain Eukaryota; kingdom Metazoa; phylum Mollusca; class Gastropoda; order Neogastropoda; family Conidae; genus Conus; species Conus ventricosus. The sequence continues at coordinate 96,004,501 of CM031603.1, forward strand.
TCTAACATTGAATTTATATTCATGTTTTTCTAATTTTAGTGTAGTCAGGATGTATTTCTAATAGCTCCTTCTGTCGCTGATCTATCAGCCATTTCATTCCCCCAAATACCACAGTGAGATGGAATCCAACAAAATTCTACATTAATACCTTTACATATAATTGAATGTATTAAGTATTTTACGTCAAATATCAAGTCTTTTCGAATTTTTGCATTCCAGTTTTGCAGACTGTAAGAACAGATTTTGAGTCAACACAAAGTAAATGCTATAAATCGCAGTATCAATATCAACTATGAATGATAAGGTCATAAGAATTGCATATAGTTCTGCAGTAAATACAGAAAAACCTTTTCGTAGACAAAATGACTTTCTTATCTTGAAAGCAGAAATAGCAAATCCAGGCCCCTGTGTATGATTCCAAAACTGAACCATCTGTAAAATCTAAATGATTCGGATACTTATTTTCTAGATGTTCGTTTGCTTCAACGGATATAAGATTGATGTTATCCTCTTTTGTTTAAAGAGTTGTATAATCTGTATCAAATCTAGCAGAAATATGCTCCCATTGAGGAATAATGGGTATTATGGGACTACTTGAAATTGATGTAATATCAATATCACAACTCTTAAAAAGATCATCTGTATAGTTTCTAGTAGGTTGAAGATATGAAATGTTTTGCGCTCTTTTCGGGAAATCCTGTCTTGAGTCAAGAAAAATGTCATTTGTCACTGAATTAGAAACTGAAAGACATCTAGTCACATACTTTGCGGTGGCCAACTTCCGTTGGTCCTCAAGAGTTAACAGATTAGCTGCTCTGTATGTTTTGAGTGTATTTGTGTGTACTGGCACACCAGTGCCAACTTAACAGCCTTACTATCTATGCTTTGTAATTTTTTTTAGCAGCGTCTGTGGAGCTGAGAAATAAACCTCTTGACCATAAGTTAATTTCGATCGAACTAAACTGGTAGCAAGGTGTAAAAGTGTTTGAGTATCTTGTCCCATGACTGAGCATTAATTATTTTGAGAACATTTAATCTTTGTCTAGCTTTACTTATTATGTGTTCAATATGATATCGCCACTTTAACTTAGGGGTTAATAGACTCCTAAATTTTTTTTACAGATTTTGAATATTTTAGAGTGTTGCCTTTTAACAAGCTGAGGAGGATGCTTTGGAGTATCGCCATTAATAAAAAGCATTAATTGTGTCTTTTCTCCCGAAAGTTCTAAACCATTTTCTTTCATGTATAAATCTAACTTATCTAGCTCAACTTGGTAACAGTTTTTGAACATGTGTAATAACTCTTATTTGTTTGTTTTCTTGACGTTTGTATTCATCCATATAGCAATGTCATCAGCATATTGAACGAGATGGATATTGTTAGATGGAACGTTGGGAGATCATGAATAAGAATAGTAAAAAGAATTGGAGCAATGATAGATCCTTGAGGAATTCCAATATCAATATCCTTGATTGACGAATAGCATGTGCCAATTCTTGTACAATAGATCTCCCAGACAAGAAATATTTTACAAATTGATACGTTGCTCCACTAATTCCAATATGTTTTAGCTTATAAAGCAGACGAGCATGCCATACACTATCATAAGCTTTTCTAATATAAAAAAAGTAGCAAGTGTACTTTTTCTTCTGGAAAACTGTTTTTTAACTTGATTCGTTAATTTTGACCAGATGATCAGTTGTACATCTTCCTTTCCTGAAACCTGCTTGGTTGTTTGGAATAATATTGTTCTTTTCGCAGAAATGTAAAATACGACGTTCAACAATTTTTTTCCAATATCTTACCAACTTGCGATGTTAAAGCTATTGGACGATAACTGTCAATTTCGGATCTACGTTTACCTTGCTTTGGAACTGGTATTACAACCGTCCTCTTCCAGATAGTAGGGAGAGTTCCATTTTAACCAACATTTTTGGTAAAATGAGAGAAGTAATTGCTTCCAAAGATAAAGGCAAATGGCGGAGCAATTGATATGAAATACCGTCGATGCCAACAGTAGTGGTATTGCAAGTAAAACACTCCAATGAATCATTAAATTCCTCAAAGGTTATAAAAGAGTTTAAGTAATGATTTTCATCTGGAGGAGGATCACAATAAATATGTTTTTTCTCTTCCTCTTCTCGGTAGCTTCTTATATTGTGTAAGACTTGATGATGAATTATTCTTTGAAAACACTTCAACAAATAACTCTGCTTTTCTGCTGATGTGGGGATAGCGTTGTTATCTAATTTAATGGGATATGATGGTAAATGGCATCTGTTCCTTAATTCTTTAGCCTTCTTCCATACTTTGTGCATGTCCTTTGATGTAGATATTTTTGAATGGCAAAACGTAGTGAAATAGATACGTTTTGCTTTGGCCACAACTCTGTTACTGTGACTTTTTTACGTTTCATTGCAATAAACTTTTCTTCAATTCTGTCCTTTAGCCATGTTTTATAAGTTTTCTTTTTAGTGCTCACTGCTTCTGCGCTCTTCATTCACCATCCATTTTCCTCTGTATTCCTATCTTTATAGCATTTACGCTTGGGCATTGATTTTTCAGCAGCGTATATAAACAGCTTTTCTGAAGTTCTCATAAAATATATCAGTGTCTTCATGTTCATGGAATTATGATCTATTGACATAGAGTTGACTCATAGAGGTTCCAGTCAGCACTATGTATAAAAACTTAGGAATCATATCTTCAACTTCTTCTTCATCTTGAATCTTTTCATTTAGTGTAAGAAACAATAGGAAATGATCACTTCCTAATGTGTCGTCCTCTGTTATCCAACTAGCATTCAATGATATATCAGGAGATACTAACGTTAAGTCAATAGAGGTTGGCCTATGATTTGAAACATCAGGAACTCTTGTTATACTTCCATCATTCAATAAAAGTAATTTGGAATCCACAATATTTTCAACAAAGCGATTGATGTTGTGATGAGCAATCTGGTTCCCAAAACGGAGAATGTGCATTAAAATCTCCCAATATGATCCAGTTTTTTTTTTTCTGAAGAAAGAAGGTGTCTTATCCAGTCTGAATTATCTGTGTTTGGGCCTTTTGGATAATATACAGAAAGTATATTTATACTAGAATCATTGCTCATTTTTATGATAACCAGGTAAAAAAAAAGTTCTTCTTTATCTTTAGCTGTTGAATTGAGGTCTAACTTCAAAGATCTATAATTAAGATCTGATCTAACATATATTGCAGTCTGAACTCTTTTAGTTGATGTACTAACAGTTATATAGAGGAGGGTAGTAGAATCCTTGAATTGAGGTAATTTGCTTTGTCTACATATAGAGACTGCAAAGCCAAAATACAAAAGTTGTTGGAATAAATGTAGTTCTCAAAATGAAGTAGATTTTTAACGATGGATCTACAGTTCCATTGTATAACAGTAATATAATTATCAACATGTTTCATAATAAGTGGTAGAATAAAACGTTATAAACAGACGTTGGGCAAGTCAGTAAGGTTGAAAGACGGGGACCCAAGGTTGTCGCGAGCACCAGGGGAAAGGCACTCTGGGGATGCGCGCAGGCCTGTAGCCATTGCTGGATTGGTCCCCGATGACCACTGAAACCATGTCCACCGACAGGGTATTGGGGGCGCCTCCTGCGGGGCCGTTCCCAAAAGATGCGGTGGACGTGATGCCTCAAGTTGCCAGCGAGGATTCTGGTTGCCCCTGTCTGACGGGTGGATGTAGTCCTTCATCAGCCTGTTGTTCGTGGAGTCCAAGTTCTCCATGGGACAGAAGGGACACGTTGTGCATGGGCAGCTCTGCAAGCAGTAAGGCGTTGAACAATCTCCCGCTTGCTTGCAGATGTCGATCCTTCACTGGGGCCACTCTACTAACAACAATCTTGGTGTTTGGATTATTTGCTTTTGCTTGTTTTACAAGTGCAGACACTCTGACACGACTGTTTAGGATCTTTTCCTTTAAATCGTTGATCCCACAGTGAAACACCAAGCAGTCAGCAGTCTTCACCGTCTTGGTGTCGCCTAGGTTTTTTGCACAGGCCTCCAATCGGTATGGATGGTTTTGAAACCAGATGTACACCGTACGCGTACCCCAAACGACGTGGGTTGATCTTCTCCATCGTGGAATCATGGAATAGAATAACCTCAGGCAGACCAGACTGGTTGACGTCATCCCTCTTTTCATTATGTTTTGACGACATGTATGTTAATTAATGGTCAACCTGATGACCGCTGAACATTACTGGAAGAAGAAGAAGAAGAAGGCTTGGATTTGTGTTCGTGTGTAAAAGAATCAGCGTCATTCTTAATACGTTGACGTCACAATTCTGGCCTGACCTTGCTGGCGATGTTTTTGCCTTTTTTGAAGGGGATTTCAATCATGCGGTGTATGATGGGTACGCTAGTTGAAGGCGCTCGAGTGTCACACTCACTGTTGCCTTGGAGGGAGCTGGTCTGGGTGGCAGAACAGATGGTAAGTGGTTTGCTCCTCTCTCCTTGCCGTGCCTCGATGGTGGTCTCCTCTCGCAACGCTGATATAGTGCGTGTCTTCCGCAAGCTCTCTTCTAAAACTGGAGATTTTTTCACTCATCTTCAGAATGACGTCCTTTAGCCCTTGATCTCAGAGAGGGCTTTTTCACAGAAGCAGTTCGTTCAGCGTATTCTGAATGTCAGGTAGTTGGTGGTCACCGGATGAATTTTCGGACTTTCAGCCGTTTCTCCATCTGACTGACGGATGTTTCCAAAAACTGGATTTTGTTCACCGCTGGCACTTTCTGTGACTATTGTTTCGACATTCGTCGATTTAGGCAGCTTTTTGGGCTTCCTCCGTGTCGATGCGGTTTTCGATTTTGCCATTGTTTTGCGATTTTTCTTTCCTCGCTGTAATGTCCTCTGACTAATCCGCCATGTTGGCGCAGGAATCGTGTGTGTGTGTGTGTGTGTGTGTGTGTGTGTGTGTGTGTGGTGTATTTTATGTAGTGGTAGGTGGGTGTTGATGTTGGTGTCGATGATGGTGATGACTGTCGTGCTGGTGTTTATGGAACATTTTCTCAATGCTTTAACTAAGTTTGAGAGAAAAAAGAAGGTTTTGTTTTCAACAAAGTTAAAAAACACACACACACAGACACACACACACACACCACAGAGAGATGAGAGAGAGTGAGAGAGAGAGAGAGAGAGAGAGAGAGAGAGATCTATTTAGCCGGAATAGCTCAGTTGGTAGAGCGCCGGACTGGTAATCTTGTGATCCTGGGGTTGCGGGTTCGAATCTCCGCCGGGCCGTTTCGGTACAGGGGGATTTTTCCCTCGGAGTTAACATTGTTTCTGACTCCATTTCCCATACATGTCCTTCGAAAGAGACTTTAAACCGAGGTTCCGTGTGTGAACGCACGCATAACATCTTGCACACACGTAAAATCCCATCACCAACTTTCGGAAGAGTAGGCTAGTTTGGCCGTTGGTATGGATGACACGTTACACATAGCATGCACCCTGCGTGAGAAATGGAAAGAAGGAGGAATTAAGGAAACTGAGCGAACAATATTGAACGATACTAACTGGATGACACAGGAAACGAATGAATGAAGCGCAAGCTGGCAGCTCTTCAGTCGGCACTACCCAGGTAGGCATCCCGTTGTGTAAACGTGTGTGAATTGTAAAGCGCTTAGAGCATAGTCTCTAGCCGAGAATAGGCGCTATATAAGTATTCATTATCATTATCATCTATATATGTAAACAAACCAAGTAATGAAATAGTCGTTTAACCTTTTAATGGATCACACATGCGCATAACATATTCACGATTGTAATGCACATCGGGCACTCTCAATCACAGATTTTCCTCCCTTCCTCCCCTTTTCCTCCGACGGCCAGACCCTGGCAAGCACGCATACAGACACGTATACACACTTACACAAAACACACACACACACACACACACACCACGCACGCACGCACGCACGCACGCGCGCACGCACACACCACACACACACACACACACACACACACACACACACACACACACATATGATATCTAATATCACACTTAAAAACATGATAACAATGTTATGCACATGCAGATGCTGGTTTCAAATCTCTGAGCATTTCACATGATGTAACTTCTTATCAGCTCACAGAACAATCAAGCACCTGATGCAGGTTAAGTATTATTCCCCCACCACACTCCTTTATAATCCCCCCTCCGCCCCCCCCCCCCCCCTCCCTTCAAAAACACACACACACACACACACGCACGCACGCACGCACGCACGCACGCACGCTTGCGCGTGCGCGCGCGCGCGCACACACACACACACACACACACACACACACACACACACACACACACACACACACAAAGCAACTGTTTTTTTTACAATGTAATGGTAACATCAACACCATGTACTCTTCATGTTTAACCACAGTATGTAAAAAAAAACTAAAAAGAAAAATATAATGTAAAGGGAAAAAATCCAGTTGCATTATGCAATCACATATGGACACAGCTATCATATCTATTAATTAAAAAAGGAAGAAAAACAGCGATGTATTTTCATAACATAAGAGAACACACACACAACACACACACACGCGCGCGCGCGCGTGCGCGCACACACACAGAGTAACACACACACACACACACACACACACACACACACACACACACACCACACACAACACACACACACACACAACACACACACACACACACACACACCGCGCGCGCGCGCACGCGCGCATACACACACGCACGCGCGCGCGCGCCGCACACACAGACACACAACCACACACACACACACACACACACACACATTCTCTCTCTCTCTCTCTCTCTCTCTCTCTCTCTCTCTCTCTCTCTCTCGACAATCTCGATGATAGATAGAAGAATGTATGTTGACAGTTAATGCTAGTTGTGAAATCAAGCAAAGAAGTATGAATGTATGTCACACATGTTTGCAAAGTTACAGCAAATGTCACAGAGGCAGCAGAAAATTGAGTTACTGTAAGAAATAATGACAATACCAGATCTAAGTTACACATTATAGAATCTACCGACGAAGTCATCCGTCTACACCAGGTTAAAGTTTAGATCATAAACAAACTTCAGATCAGTGAATTCGTCAGCAGGTTGACCGTTTTGTCAGCACTGAAATTATAATAAAAAAAACATAAAAGAAGAAACAGAATTTCTTTTGTTGAAATGAAATAGCCGAATAATCATCTTAAAGGCAACTAACGAACACATAACAACGAAAGCTTATGACATAGTACCGTTAGATCACACAACCAGCATGCATCAGCTGTAAAAGAAATGAAAAAGAAACATCGTGAAAGCGTAAATTTTTTTTTCACCAAGTATGAT
>CM031603.1:96032385-96037385 GCA_018398815.1 Conus ventricosus
CACACGCACGCACGCCTCGCACGCACGCACGCACGCACGCACGCACGCACACTCACACACACACATTCGCGCACCACACTCGCGCGCGCGCGCGTACACCTACACACACCACACACTCACCACACACACGCACACATATCAGACGACCACATTCACACACACACATTACACACAAATATGCGCGACGGTTTGCCAACCATTCCCACAACACACACACACACACACACCACAACACACACACACCACCACACACACGCGCGCGCGCACACCCACACACACAACACACACACACACACACGATAAGATAATGTTGCTTATAGCCAGCCGTCCGCAGAGGGCCACATCAGGCTGTCACCACGTTAAGCAACACAAACACACCCACACACACACACACACACTCCCTCCACACTTAGACACACTCTACACATACTGGTGGATGTATTTGTGCCTTCAAACAGGGACACCCACGTGCGAAAGCACACACATACACGGTTGAAATAAAACACTCCCGACCTCACCCTACACGTTTGGAAAACTAACCCCTCCCCACCCCCACCCCTCAACCACCACAAACGGCTCTCAAAGATATGAACAGCCACACACACAATTATTTGAGTTAACTCACACACAAATATATAAGGCCGCTCGCACGCCACGCGGCGCACGCACACACACACCACACCCACCACACACACACACAACACACATACACACACCTGAACACACACCATGAAAAACACACACACACACACACCACACACACACACACAAACACACGCGCGTGCGCACACACCCACACACACAGAATATATAAACACACACACACGCACACTCTTGGGCTCATTTACAGCTTGTGGAGACACACACATTATACACAGCGCTAGGGCGGAATACACACATCACAGGACACACAACACGTGCGCGCGGGACGCACGTATACCACACGCGCGCGCGTGCGCACACACACACAACCTACACACACACCATTCTTATACACAAACACGCACAGGGAACACACACACACAGAGGGGACAACAACGCACACACACACACACACACACACACACACACACACACAACACAACCCGCACACACACACACACACGCACGCACGCACGCCCGCAGCACACACACACCACAACACACACACACACACACTTTGGGGCTCATACCAGCTTGCGGAGAACACACACACTCATACACAGCGCGAGCGGACACACACACACACACACACACACACACACACACAAACACCCAACACACACACACAGACGCACGCGCACGGTAACACGCATCACATACACGTTAACAGCTCGCATTCGGACACACACACACACAACACCCACACACACACACACAACATACAACTTGGGCTCATACAGCTTCGGACACACACACACACACACCACACACACCCCACACACACTCACACACACACACTAGCGCACGCACGCATGCACCGCAACGCACGCACATTTACACACACAGATTTACAACACACAACACACACACACACCTCACACACACACACACACACGCCACACACAAACACCACACACACCACATTTGGCTCTGCATACTCGAAGCTCCACACATACACACAAACACGCACGCACGCACGCACGCACCGCACGCACGCACACCTTACACACTCGCGTGCTCCTCGTGCTCGCGCGTGCGGCATACGCGTCGCGCGCACGCATTCACACCACACACACACACACACCATACTTACGCGCGCGTGCATTCACAGAAACACACACACATATCAGACGCACACATTCATACACACATGTACACACAAATGGCGTTTTGCGTGCACCGCACACCACACACACCCACAACACACACACACACACACCACACATTCCGGTCGGATGTGTATTTGGCCTTAAACATGTACACACACACGCGCAAAAGGCGTTAGCGCGTTGTGTACGCGCGCGCGGACGTAGCACACACCATGCGGCACGCGCACACGCACACACACACACACACACACACGGTGAAATAATACACTCCTACTCACTGCCACTCATTTGGATATACTCTCTCTTTCTCTCCTCTCTCTCTCTCTTCTCTCTCTCTCTGGCACACACACACACCACACACACACACACACACTCACACACACACCACACTCACTACGCTCACAGGACACACACAACACATACTCACCACACACACACACACACACACCCACCAACGCACGGCTCTCACCACACAGCACAGCCACACAGACAACTATATGAGTGAGCACATACACACATAAGTATATGAGGCGCACACTCCACACTCACACCCACACCCCACCCACACACAACACACACACACTTTACAGCTCCGAATACAGTACTCCGGCGACAGACTTGTTGGAAGGCCTGTGACTGGAAGTAACGAACGTTCCCACGGGTCCGGTTGTCTGAGGCAAGGAAACGGTCCTCGGCTGTCGTTTTTCCTTGTTTCATTTTCTTAGTAGAATTCTTTTTAGTAAATCGGGTGTCCAAAAATCAGAGTCGCTCAACTCGTGAAGGACCGCGCTGACAGACTCTGTTTGGGAGGGAAACCTGGTCATTCTCAGGAACTTCGGCAAAACTCAGGCAGGCGTGTAGTTAGCTATTTACCATAGCCGCCATCTTGTGTTGTGATAGAAATGCTATGCGATCGCATTTCTGGCTTAGTAAGAAACCAATCAAAAATCCAAAATGAAAAAATTGCCTGATCCTAAATAAGAACTGGACGACGACGAAGTATCGCCATTGCCACCCAGACTGCCGAACTGCCAGGCTTACCGCTCATACGCTGAAGCGGGTCAGCTCGGGCCAGTGCCATCGCCGCGGAGCAGAGAAGAGTGGCCTCACAAAAAAATGACGACCAAAAAACCAAAGACAAGAAAGCGCCGACCCCATGAAAATAGAACTCACAAAAAACAGGATACGTGACGTAAAAAAACCCATCACGTCAAACAGACAACAATACGTTCACGATTCTGCAGCTCGAGGAAAGAGAAAGAAGAAAGACGGACAATTTGATCTCCCCCGTTCCTTATCTTACACGGGGGGGAAATTCTGTGGACCAGGCAAAGTCAGTTGACGAGAGACTGGGAGGGTTTCCTTTTGGATTCCAAGCAGAATCGTGGAAAAATTTCAAGATTAAGGAACATCCAAAGTACATTGAATCGGCTACCGATGGACCGATGCACTAATGATCCATGTGGAGTCAATGATCTAAAGTCGACATCTCCCATGGATGCAGAAAAGATCTGTGTGCAGAGTGGTCAGACAACATCAAGAAAGGAAAATCCTGGTCTAAAAATAGTTGTTAGTAAGCAGCAACCTAGTCACAGATACTCAGTCAACATCAAGCGAGCTCTGTTCAACGCCCTCCTGAAATCAGAAACTAAATGAAGACAAGGTCCGCGTCAGCAGATCATGCCATAAAACCTCCGACTAGCTCCTGGCATCTCCGTGACGGCCTCCACCCCACCACAGTGGTGCAGCATCCCTGGCAGGAACATCGGGCGCCACGTGAGAGGACCTGTCTGTGGAGGCCGACCCAGGAAAGCACCGACGATCGAGGCACCAACCCCTGGTACTACCGCCATATCCGGATCCTCTGCTCTTACAGTCTGCGCCCCAGGAGCAACAGTTCAGCGTGCTTCGCAGACTGGTGAAAGTGGAACTTTGTTCAAATTCCAGCCACTTGTGACTTATAGGTAATCCACGTTGAATATTTCAATTGCAGCCTACGAAAATCACATCCATTTTGTATGATCTCAGACATTCATTAAGTGTATTTTTGTTAACGTTTATCTAAATATGTTTGTATTAAACTACAGCTAAGTTAAAATTCTGGTGATAAGGTTTTTAAAAAAAAGGTTGATGTTAAATAGACGGTCCTTATAAGGTATTTCAGTGGAATGTCGATTATTATAACTTCATTGACAGTTACCACAAATACTTGCAGAAGAAAAACGTACAGAGTGTTGGCCTTACAATTCCTTAAACACACATAGGAACTAATTTACCTAAACTCGCTGGCTATTATTTCCTCCCCCAATTGTTCAACAGGGAAACACTAATGACAAAATCAACGCTGCCATTTACATCAAGGGAAGGAGAGAACCTACAGCTCCTGTGCAAGTCCATTCCACCAGACCACACCTGACTCCTATCTTGCGCCGTCAGGGTTCAGGTCCAATACTAACATTCGTATTTAACTGTTGTGTCAGTCTATTCCACGGGGCCCTACGAGCACAATTCTGAATGTGGTTACGGATCTTTTCATTTAAGACCAGATGAAAAAATAGATATCTTTAACTGGAGATTTTTTAAGCTCATTCCCCGTTTGGGAAAAGGAATTGTCGTTGCATTACTTAGTAACCGTTTTATTGAAAAATCTCGTCGATACTGTCCTTATATCTTTTGAATGTCGGAAGAAGATCACGCGTTCCCGCAAACCCTAAGCACAGCCAAGGTGCAATAGAGATTCTAACTTTATATCTCAGATCTCGCACCACTTTGTGATTGGCAAACCCTCGAGGACGCATCAATAGCGATCATATTCAGTTCATTCCTACCTTCGAAAACTACAGGCTTGAACCAACAGATCTGACAAGGAAAAAAGTCCTAAAAAATTATAATTTAAATTTAGATAACTGGGGTAATTCACGGAAATTACTAAAAACTTTCTTCGTCGACACAAACGAACTTGATACAAAAATATTGACGACCTCTCCGATCGGTTTCAGAACGCTTTGCTTTTGCCGCGAATCAGTCAATACTATGATAAACTTGTTAAATCAAGTTTCGACAAAGCACAAGGTAATGTTGGTGGAATGAGACGTGTGAAAAAGAGAAAAAGAAGAAGAACAATCAACTGAGAGGACATATTTACGAAGTAAAGTGAGAAGAACGCGCTGAAAAGCTTTCTGAGAAAAAATAGAGCCAAAAATCATTAATAATTACATCACAGCACAAGCAAACAGCAAATAGTGGTTC
>CM031603.1:96042385-96047801 GCA_018398815.1 Conus ventricosus
TATCGGCGAATGATTTTTTTCCTTGAATTAGATGGAAATTCGTTGTTCTTCAGGCCTTGACAGGGTCAAGATGGCAAGTTTTTTAACCCTTTTCATTTCATGAAATGTTTTCGACACTTTCTGTAAATCTTCATGATTCGAAATCTCATTAGAGCAGGAAAAGAGGACCAATATTGCTTTTAGCTGGGCGCCATTACCATGTTACTGTAGTGATTCGCTCTGTTCTTGGCTATTTAGATTTCTCTGGTGTTTTGCTTTTAAGTATATTTTAAACAAACATTTTTTGGTATTAACGTCTGAGTCAACAAGCAGGTGTCCACCAGATTATTTCTGAATGTTTGTTTGACTTTACTGGGCGAATAATGTTGGAAGGCTACATCTGGCAGCACTAAGGATAGCATCATTATATACCAATATAACTGATTCAATGCTTATCAATATCAATATCAAACAGTGTTGTCTGTGCTAGTTTGCTTTTGAAAGTTTTCCAGTCATATATTTATAATCATATTTTGGGGATTAGTCCTCTTGAAATTACAAGTATCAGTTTTTTATTAAAAGTTTAAAATATTGGAAGGTGGTCGCTTCCTAGAGTATCGATAAAGGTTAGACCAGATACATTCAGAGGCTTAATGCGGCGATATCAGCGATTAATCTATTTGTGATTGCCCTATGAGTGGGAAATCTGGAAAAATTCTAGCTTTAATGCTGCCATTCCATTTAAGCATTAATTAAACATGAAATCAACAATCTTTTCTCCAAATCGGTTGATAGTTACGCATATGCAATCCATGTCCTTAGGAATGGCGCGAATGGGCGATTTAAGTCTCTGCTATTACCCATTTACGTTGTCTGGTCGGGTTGTAACCATTCCCTATGAAAATTCATTTTGGTCCTTTGGGGGAAGATATGTAGAGGACTATGTTATCATACAATCTTCCCTTAATTTAATTCGGCCGCACACGAATGTAAAGTTGGAATAATGTTTGGAGCAGGGACGGGTTTATTTATAATCTGTTCTTCTTTAATATTATATAGCTGTATTGATTTTAGTACCAGCATCTACTTGTTCATGAACTGGAGGGTAATAATAACCTAATAATTTGGGCAGTTTTGTTTCTTTTTCACAGTCAATAGATTGTAAAATAATAAGCTTGGTAGGTGTTATTCGCAACAAGATGTTGCACTAAATAAGGCAAGATTTGTGGAAACAGAGCTAAACGTTCCACTGCCATTAAGCTTTCTATTAACTTGGAGATGTTTAGATGGCATATGTACAGGGTGGGGAAAATGCAATTAACGAAACGTAAGTTAAATAAAAAACAATAAATATAATGAAAGAAAATTCTTAAACACGGTCTAATTACACAAGATTGTTCAGAACAATGCTAAACAATAGTACGATAGCTTGTCAGAAAATATGACAAAAGGAAACAGACGGATTAGTTCTTGATAGGGCATACAAGGGATATCTTTAAAATATTTCCTCGTCTATAACGGATTTACAGAATCTACAATATTCTGAATTCCGTGTTGAACCGTCATTAATGGCGAAAGTGAACGTGAATTACTCGCAGTCCTAAGTTTGCAGGTGGCACAAAAATTGTCGTCACTGGAAAAAGGTCCCAGTCGCTCAGGCCAAGGGGAGGATTGAAACCAGTCACGATGTGAAGTGTCCGGGGGTAGGTATGGGGGGGGTGGTAGAACCTTGCAGGCATGATGGCTTCCTCGGTGTTTCCAGAGGTGGTTGCGAAGACGGCGCCCGATGATACGGGCGAGGTGATATGGGGATCTCTGGAGTTGGGGTCGCTGGCGTCCCTCAGGTTGTACGCTTGATGTTGTCATTCCTGTCGAAGGGATGTTGGGCCTTCGTGTAGCTCTGAGGTGACCATCGCGTTGTCCCTGCTGCCTCTTCACTTCACTTCATTTTACGGCGGTGAGTTACTATACACAAACTTTATGTTGGGTGTCTTTTGGCCATGCCTATCACAGCAGAGGTAAGGTTTTGCATGCTTCTTTGGCGTCTTGGCTTTAAGATCATTGAGCCACAGTGGGTTAGCAACAGCATCTGGATCCTGTCAAGAGAAGGCAGGCAGTTTTCAGTGTGTTTTGGGTGTCTGACAGAGTGTAGGTTCTTTCTTTTGGCAGTCACGACCAAGACGACCAAAATGGGGATCCCCACATTGAGGGACGATCACCGCAAATTCAGCAACCCTCGGCTTCCTTAGACGAAACCTCAAATCGGAAACAAGAAGATAAAAGAAATACTACAAAAACCTTGTTCGACGATTGTTTGAGTAAGCGTCATTGCGTCTGGAACCCCCACACCAGCAACGTGATCCAGTGAGATCGATAAAGTCCAAGCGTTTTAGCGCAGCCAGATGGGTCACTCACGACACAGACCAACAACCAGTGTAGATGGTAATCTAGGCTCTCTGAAGTGGGCCTACATTAGAGAAACGCAGACAAAATGCCAGATGGAAATGATGTACAAATTCCCTCACCAATCTTGTTGACATCAACTCCAAGTTATTGCCTCAGGAAACCAGCAGACCAGAAGAAGTTTTTCAAGAAAAGGCACAGACTGCAGCGACGACATCCCGCACTGCAGGAACAGGAACTACGACAAATGTCCTTCTTCCTAAGAACCCATCCCAGAGTGCGGAACAAAATTAAGAGGTTGTGGTGACGGCGGAGACCTGGACCGCTTCAGGTTCAGACTCGCCTCTCACAATAACACCACGGGGGACAAATCCCCCCCGCCCCCCAATCCCCATCCTCTACCCCACCCCCCTTTTTTCCCCCACTTCCTCCTCTTCTCCTCACTCCCTCCTCCCAACCACCATACGCTGAATCAAATGATGTCTGAACAAAAACACAGCGCAAATCTTGCAAACCCCTAAGTATACGACACGAGTTCATCCGCATAATGATGTTGCGTCGTGATCGAGGAGAAGAAGAAGATCGGAATATTGCGTCTGAAGCCTTGGCGATACGTTTGTCAGTTGATGGTGAGATTAGTCGGTCTGGACTCCCTACTCGCTGCAGATGTTGTTCAGTGCTCGTCGCTGCCCTAAATCGCGTATATCCATTCTTGTCTCATCCCGGGACCTTTGATGCGACAATTTTTTCCAGAGAAAATTAGAAGCTGGTGTCTCCGCCATTTTTTTTTGAAAAAAAAAAATTACACACCACATCGCTGTGTCCTTTGAAGCATCCTCTCTACGTCGTGATTAGATCAAAATTTGTCTATGGACAAGAGGTAATTTTTAGCGCCCCTAAATTATTACTTTAAGAAAACTTCAAAGATAGACTGCAAGGGTTATAGGCTTGCTCTTGGTGATGCCTTTCACTTATCAACGCTTGGAACTTATAAAGAAAATTGGAGATATTGCCTTGGCGAATACGAAGTGTTGCATGCGTAAATAGTTCTGAGAAGTTTGACAAGTAACAACTTTGCATCTGAGGAAACTCTGAAAATTACATTGAAAATTCTTTTCCTAAACGAGCTAAGCAGTATCACACCATTGGGAAACCAATTGCCACTTACGTATCAGATCTATGAAAAGGTTCTGATATAAATGCAAGTAATATTGACACAAATCAAGCGGCCTCCCTTGTCCTGCCTTGGGAGATGATAAGCGCAGTTTGATATTGATTTTACTGACATGAAGTAAAAAATGAGGAATCCAAAATTATGAAAATGAACCCAATTACATACACAGAACACTTATCCAAATCATTTTTAAAGATACATACAGTTGGTTCACTCTAGAAGATCACCGGGCGGTTCATCTTTTGTAATACCAGTGTTAAAAAAGGAAAAGTCATACTACATTGGCAAAATCGATCATCTTTACTGTGAACTTATTGCTAGTCTAAGGGCTCTCAATTACATAGTTGATTTTCCATTACAGTTTTTCAGATCTTATTTTGTGTAGATCTCTCGGTACTCTCTGCATTTAAGATCATCAGATTACAAGAAAAGACCAAAATTATCTTAGGAAATCAGTCTGTTAATCTTATCTTAACTTTGAAAGGGACCAACGTTTCCTTCTGTGGTGTTTCCTACACATCTGGATTTCTTCAAAGGAGTGGGCTGACAAAGTAGCAAAAGAGGGGCGCAAGGTCAAGGCACAGAATCCACTGAAATTCATGTTCCTTTACCATTCAGGAGGGTTATCCTTGGTGGAACAAGCGCTGGGTAGAGATAAAGGCATACCCACAGAAAAGATAGGTTCTCAAGACTTAGTGTATATTGATTCTCGTGGTTTGGATAACTAATTATATTTGAATTCATACTGGCGCGTATCAAATTCTGGACAGATTAGTTCGTATCTTACAGGATTAAAACTTATGCGTTCATCAAAAAAAACAGCAAAAATGTTAAATGTGTATGCGGTGAAACCAAATTTTAGCAAACACATCATTTTTGAATGTCAGAGGTTAAGACCTATCTTACAGTGATTTCTGAAAATTGTATTTGAAGGGGTTTTCAAAAAAATGCTACGAGTTTGTTTAATATGCGAATGTTTTACTCATAGTCCTGTAGGACATTTGTTATAGACTAGTTGATTGTAATTTTTTGTTAATGCCTCATTTTTCTGAATTTTTTTTTTTGGTTTGAAAATTCCTTAGCCAACAGACTTAAAGACATACACACACAATGCGGGTCCCCCTCCCCTTTTCCTCCTCCCGATCCATCCCCCCCCCCCTCCCGTTAATATCACTATGTGGATAGAGTTTTAAATTGAGACAACAACAACACCGCAAGATGCGAGCGCGCGCGCACACACACACGCGTGGCTTCATACCAGCTTCTGCATAGGACATACACACTTATGCACTGCGCGCGCAGACAGAAGACTGACAGGACAGACAGACACACACACCCACCACACACACACACCACCTCACACACACACTTTATACACAACACGCACACGGACACACACAACAACACACACACACACACACGACACACACACACACACACACACACACACACACGGACGCACGCACGCACGCACGCACACACACCCACACACACACAGCACGGACGCACAAACACCGGACGGACACACGCGCGCGCGTTTGGAAAAACACACCACTTATACAAGGTTCGTACGCGGACTCACACAGACAACACAACACACACACACTCCAAGAAGATGGCGGACTGAGGAGAGGAGGATCGCCCTTGGTGAACTGGTTAACTGTCTGTCATTTCATTGAATTTCACCTAGGCTGTAATGTCACAAACAGTTATAATTGTGTACTGGAGAACGTCTGATTGTTCGCTTGACTCACTCTGATGTAAGTACCGTCACCGCTCGACATTTAGTTGTGTGATAAATTGTTGAAAATATCACGGATGTTATTTAAAACTTGAATTTTGTTTTGGATTTTCAACTGA
>CM031603.1:96048801-96066301 GCA_018398815.1 Conus ventricosus
GATCATACGCTGAAGCGGTCAGCTCGGGGCCAGTGCCATCGCCCGCGGAGCAGCAGAAGAGTGGCCCTCAACAAAAAAAGACGACCAAAAAACCCAAAGACAAAGAAAGCGCCGACCCATTGAAAAATAGAACTCAACAAAAACAGCGAAGTGACGTAAAAACCCATCACGTCAAACAGACAACAATACGTCACGATTCTGCCGCTAGAGGAAAGAAAAAGAAGAAAGACTGAATTTGATCCCCCCGCTCCTTATCTTACACGATTCGTGACCAGCAAAGTCAGTGACGAAAACTGGAGGTTCCTTTGGATTCAAGCAAATCGTGGAAAAAGTAAAAGATTAACGGACATCCAAAAGACATTGAATCGGCTACGGGAGACACGATGTCACTACTGATCCATGTGGAGTCAAGATGAAAGTCAACATCTCCCATGGATGCAGTAAAGATCTGGTGCAGGTGTCAGACACATAAAGGGAAGAAAACCTGGTCAAAAAAAATTGTTAGTAAGCAGCACCATCACAGATACTCAGTCAACATCAAGAGATCTTTCAAACGCCCACCTGAAAATAGAACTAAATAAGACAAGGCGTTCGCCTGATCACCATAACAACCTCCGCACTAGCCCTGGCATCTCCGTGACGGCCCTTTCCACCCCACCCACATGTGCAGCATTGCCTGGCCAGTGAACATCGGGGCCCACGTGAGAGGACCTGCTGGGGAGCCGACCCGGGAAGACCCGCATCGAGTCACAACCCGTACTCGTACCAGCCATATCCGATCCTCTGCTCTTACAGTCTTGGGCCCAGGAGCAACAGGTTCAGCTGCTTGGCGACTGGTGAAAGTGGAACTTGTCAAATTCCAGCCCAACTTGTGACTTATAGCGTAACTCACGCTGATATGTCCCAGTTGCAGCATACGAAAATCCTCATCCATTTGTATGACTCAGACATTCATTAAGTGTATTTTGTTAACATTTATCTAAAATATCGATTTTTTAACTTACAGCTAAGTTAAAATTCTGGTGATAAGTTTTAAAAGGTCTGATGTTAAAAGACGACTCTCTTTAAGTATTCAGTGGAATGTCGATCTATTATAACTTCCATTGACCAGTTACACAACAATTTTTGCAGAAGAAAACTACAGTGTGTTGGCCTTACAATTCCTTAAACACACATAGGAATAATTACCAAACTCGCTGGCTATTATTTCCTCCCCAATTGTTCACAGGGACATAATGACAATATCAACGCTGGCCATTTACATCATGGAAGGAAGAACTACAGCTCCTGTGCGAGTCCATTCCACCAGACTCACCTGACACCATCTTGCGCAGTCAGGGTCAGAGCCAATACAACATCGTCTTAACTGTTGTGTCAGTCAATCTCCACGGGGACCTAACGAGCACAATTCTGAATGGTTACGATCTTTTCATTTAAGACCAGATGAAAAAATAGATACTTAAAACTGGAGATTTTAATGCTCAATCCCCGTTTTGGAAAAGGATGTCGTATGATTACTAGTAACCGATTTAATGAAAATCTCGTCGACTCGTCCTTATATCTTTTGAATGACGGAAGAATAACACGCGTTCCCGAAAAACCCTAAGCACAAGCCAAGTGCAATAGATCTAACTTTGATATCTCCAGATCTAGCACCACTTTGTGATTGGCAAACCCTCGATGACGCACTCAATAGCGATCATATTCCAGTCATTACTACCTTCGAAACTACAAGGCTTGAACCAACAGATCTGACAAAGGAAAAAGTCCAAAATATAATTATAAATTAGCTAACTGGGGTAAATTCACGGAATTACTAAAAACTTTCTTCGTCGACACAAAAGAACTTGATACAAAAACTATTGACGACCTATACGATCGGTTTCAGAACGCTATGCTTTCTGCCGCGAATCAGTCAATACCTATGATAAAACATGTTAAATCAAGTTCGAAAAAGCACACAGGTAATGTCTGGTGGAATGAGACGTGTGAAAAAGAGAAAAAGAAGAAGAACATCAAACTGAGAGAATATTTACGAAGTAAAGGAGAAGAACGCGCTGAAAAGCTTCTTGAGAAAAAAAAGAGCCAAAAATCATTTTAATTACATCACAGCACAAGCAAAACAGCAATATTGGTCTAACTTTTGTAAGAATGAAATAACAAATTACAAAGATTTTCAAAAAGTGTGGGAAAAGTTAAGAACAATGAAAAATGGAGTAAACTTGCCAAGATGTCCTGTCAAGCTCCCAAACTCGGATTTCCCATCTAATCTAGAAAAGGCCGAAGCTTTTGTTAATATATTCGCCAAAAATGGCAGTATAGATAGTCTATCAACAGAAAATAGACTGCACAGAGAGCAAGAAGAAGAAAACTCACCGAGAACAATCCAGACCCTGTTGCAAACCACTATCTGAATGCTCCCATAACAGTTCAAGAAGTAGAAGAATGTCTTGCTAATCTGGGAACCAAAAAAACATCAGTGGGTTTAGATGGAATCTCTAATGAAATGCTGCGTCATGTCCCACCTAATGTTAAAACAATTTATCTCGGTCTTCATTCAAAATGCTGGGAAAATGGCAATTTGCCTTCATTATGGAAGCATTCTATCATAGTTCCAATACATAAACAAGGAAAACCTCGAAGTAACATAAACAGCTACCGTCCAATTGCCTTAACATCGCATACATGCAAACTAATGGAAAGAATTGTCTTAAACAGATTACTTTACTTTTGTAATAAACATCAAATTATCCCTATAAATCAAGCTGGTTTTCAGAAAGGCAGATCAGCAACAGAACATCTAGTGAAACTCACTACACATATTAAACAGCAATTCGCAAGACGTGAAAACATCTTGGCAACTTTCTTTGACGTAAGGAAAGCGTATGAACAAGTGTGGCATAAACGACCTTTGTATAAACTGAAAACTATTGGAATAAATGGAACCATGTTGATTATGTCAAAGCTTTCCTTCAAAGTAGAATTATTTAAACAAGAATAGAGCATACATATTCCACCACTAGAACACTGGAAATGGGTCTTCCACAAGGATCAGTATTATCTCCAATCCTATTTAACATCCTGATTGCAGACATAACCAAAGGCTTATCCAAAGACGTAGTTTTAGTACAGTTTGCTGATGACATATTGTCTGTGGATGAAAGTCACTATGAAAAGAAAAACCCCATTAAGATTCTTAAATTACATAAAGATCAAATATCAACATGAATTAAACAATATCAGTAGATTTTTACATGAAAATGGATTGACACTGTCGGCAGAAAAAACAAATCTAATGCTTTTCAACTCTGGATATGACCCAGACAAACTTCCACAATTTACTCTGAATGGATCGGTCTTACAATACGTCAAATCTGTTAAATTCTTAGGAGTATTTTTAACATCTAAACTTTCATGGAACCAACATATTGAACATGTTTTGAATAAAGCAAGAAAAAGTTTAAACTTTCTAAAGATCATAAGCAAACAAAAATGGGGACAAGATAAAGAGAGTTTAACACTCCTATCTACTGCTCTTGTGCGGTCTACATTGATTTATGCTCAAGAAGTATTCTTCAGCGCTCCACAGCATCTACTTAATAAGTTACAAAGTGTAGACTGCAAAGCATATAAAATTTGCTCTTGGAGTTCCCACACATACCTGCAACATTGGGACATACTATGAAATTGGAATTTTACCTTTGAACGAGTTTCGAAAAGTGTCCTCCACCAAATTTGTTTTAAAGAACCTTTCACAAAAAAGTTTCTGTACAAATGAAGTATCTCTAAATTCAGATACAGATTTTGCTAAAAGAGCAAAAGACATAAAATCAGCAAAATCCATTCAGTCATACACATCTACTCTTCTGAAAAAAACCAACATTAACCAAAGCAAAATAACTGTCAATCCGTCCTTTCCACCCACTCACAAATGGGAACAAACCAAAGCAAATTATGACACAAATTATACTGAACTGAACAAAAACGATCCACCATATCTTTTAAAAAGTTATGTAAATTCTCATTTGGAAAATCATATAAGGATCATCTGCAAATTTTTACAGATGGTTCAGTGTTAGATGACCATCGAGCAGGAGCAGCTTTTATAATACCAAAATCAAAAGTGGAGGAATTATATTATCTTGGCAAACACTTGTCAATATTTACTGCAGAATTAGTTGCTATTCTAATGTCCCTGAAGTATGTTTTAAAGTCTTCCATAGAAAATTGTCAACTTTTACTGTGCAGTGATTCAAAGTCAGCCCTTTCTGCCTTACAGTCTCTAAATCCAAAGATCCGCTGTGAGACTATTACAGAAATTAATTATGTGACACATCTCCTATCGATAAAAAGAAATAAATGTGACTTTCTGTTGGGTGCCCTCACACTTGGAATTCCCACAAATGAGAAAGTTGACCAAGCTGCTCGGAGAGCAGCTCGCAACATTGATGGAACGACTTCTCTGAACATTCCGCTAGACCTATCAGAATGTTATACTTTAATTACTAGAGTATCCTTTAACAGTTTCAAGAGGTTATTGGAAGACACAGATAGCCAATATTATCACAACTGTATACAACAAATCCCGACATCCAGCCCAAGACTCAATTAGACAAATTTGAAAATACGACATCTAGAGAGGTAGCAACTTAATTCATAGGATGCGTTTAAATTCACTTCGAACCAAATACAGTAAAAATGTTTCTTGCATGTGTGGGGAAACTCTTTCTGTACGTCACTGCTACTAGATTGTCCAGGAGTAAAGAATACAGTGCTCAAAACTGGTTCTAATATTTCACATAATAGATCGACTCCACTGACTTTACCAAAAATATTAAATAATTATGCTTTACTTTGTTCGTTATGCCCCCATCTACTACGTAGTCCAGTAGGAATTTATCTTTAACTTTCAACAACCCCTCATACACAAAAAGAAATATCACACACACACACACACACACAACACACACACACACACACACACACCACACGCACACACACTACACACAAGCGGACACGCACACTCACTCAATCCAAATACACAGGGCGCGCGAGTGCGCTCTCTCTCTCTCCTCTCTCTCTCTCTCTCCTCTCTCTCCTCTCTCTCTCTCCCTCTCTCTCTCTCTCTCTCTCTCTCTCTCCCTCTCTCTCTCTTTCTCTCTCTCTCTCTCTCTCTTCTCTCCTCACACACACACACACCCACACACCACACACACCACACACACACTCACACACACACACACACACACACACTATTACACAATCCGTCTGAAATCACCTTGTGTGGGAAGACGTTTAACTGAAGAACAACATACAACAACAACAACACACACCACACACACACACACACACACACACACACACACACACACACACACACACACACGCACGCACGCACGCACGCACGCACGCACGACACACACACACACCTCTTGGCTTGCTTGTACACAGCGCGCGCGGACACACACACACACACACACACACACACACACACACACACACACACACACACACACACACGCACGCACGCACGCATGCACGCATGCACACACACACTTATACACAACGCGCACACAGACACACAAACACACACACACGCACACACACACACACACACACACACACACACACACACACACACACACACACACACACACACACACACAACACAGCCTCACAACACATGCACAGTCACACACACAACAATATGGGTGGCACACACACATAAGTATATGAGCGCGCGCACGCACGCACACACACACACACAACACACACCCACAACACACACACACACACACACACCACACACACACACACACACACGACGCAATCTTTGTCCCCAACACACACACACACACACACACACACACACACACACACACACCACACACACACACACACACACAGACGCAATCTTGTCCCCAGGCTTGTTTGCTTATAATCTTTAATAGATTTAAAACATTTCCTTGCTTAGTAACGATGTAGTTGATATGAGCGTTCCAGGACAACTTTGGTGTAAGATAGATACCTAGAAATTTCACGATATTTTTATACTGAATAGTCGTATTTTCCATTTTAAAAAACGGCAGCTCTGATGGATTGCTGCCATTATTAAAGAGAATCATATGTGTTTTCTCTGTAGATAATGTCAGACCATTATCGTCCATGTAAGTAAATATATGATCGAGCTCTCTTTGATAGATCTTTTTGATGTAGTTCAATTCCCTTTTTGATGTTTTTCTTTTCATTGTAACATTCATCCAGATGCGTAGATCATCAGCATATTGACTTGTACTAATACAATATGCTTTGACAAGAGCGGAGGCAAATCGTACATTAAGGTTGTTAAATAACATAGGGGCGATAACAGAACCTTGTGGCAATCCCATATGTTAAAGATCTAGAATCGGAGTATGCATTCCCTACTCAAACACGTATGTTTCTTTTATTCAAAAAGCATTTAATATAGTGATATAAATGTCCCGAAATCCCGATTTGTTTCAATTTATAAAGGAGCTTGGCGTGCCAGACTTGGTCATAGACTTTCTGATATCAAAACAGGTCGCTAGAACATTTCTTCTTCTTGCAAATTGTGTTTTACATTTGTTGTGAGTTTCACTAAATTGTCAATAGCAGACCTGCCATTTTGGAAGCCGGCTTGATTAACTGGAATAATTATATTTTTTGACAATACTGCGTCAACCTTCTCAAAACTATTCTCTCTAATAGTTTACAGGTATGTGAGATTTATGCTATTGGTCTGTAACTATGCTTATCTGTTGGAGGTTTGCCTTGCTTTTAAACTGTACAATGATAGACTGTTCCACTTGTTCTGGCATTACGCCATCAAACCAACATTTTTAAAACAATTTCTGCAGTAATAAGACAAAAATTTTCAGGCAGGTGTTTTAAGCATATCATTGGAAACTTTATCTAGTCCCACGGAAGTTTTCTTATTAGGAAGAGATAGAATTGCATCTTTCACTTCATCAAGAGTAACTGGAGCATTGATGAAATGACTATTATCATTAACTGGATCTATATAATCGTCTTTGTTTTCTTCTGTTCTGAAAGTTTTATCTTTAAAGGACAACCTTCCAAACGCATAGATTCGGAAAACAATATCGGCGAATATTTTTTCTGAATTAGATGGAAATTCTTTGTTTCTTCAGCTTGACAGGACAAGATGGCAAGTTTAAACCCCTTTTCATTTCATGAAATGTTTTCGACACTTTCTGTTAAATCTTCATGATTCGAAATCTCATTAGAGCAGAAAGAGGACCAATATTGCCTTTTAGCTTGAGCCATTACCATGTTACTGTAGTGATTCGCTCTGTTCTTGGCTATTAGATTCTCTGGTTGTTTTGTCTTTTAAGTATATTTAAAACAAACATTTTTTGGTATTAACGTCTGAGTCACAAGCAGGTGTCCACCAGATATTTCCTGAATGTTTGTTTGACTTTACTGGGCGAATTTGGAATGGCTACATCTGCAGCACTAAGGATGCACAGTTAAATCCAATATAAACTGATCAATGCTATCAATATCAATATCAACAGTGTTGTATGTAGCTAGTTTGCTTTTGAAAGTTTTCCAGTCAGCTAATTTATAATCATATTTGGGGATTATGTCTTCTTGAAATTCACAAGTATCAGTTTATTTTATTAAAAGTTATAACTATTGGAAAGGTGGTCGCTTCCTAGAGTATCGTTAAAGGTAGACCAGATACATTCAGAGGCTAATGCAGGCGATATCAGCGATAAATCTATTGCTGATGCCCTATGAGTTGGAAAATCTGGAATTCTAGTTATGCTGCCATCATTAAGCAAATATAAACATGAATCAACAATATTTTCTACAAATCGGTTTACTAGTTACTGATATGCAATCCTTGTCCTAGAATGGCGAATGGGCGTTAAAGTCTCCTGCTATTAACCATTTTTCGTTGTCTGGTAGGGTGTGTAACCATTCCCTATTAAATTCATTTGGTCCTTTGGGAAGATATGTAGAGACTATGTTATCATAAAATCTTCCCTTAATTTAATTCGAGCCGCACACGATGTAAAGTTGGAATATTGTTTGGAGAGGACGGGTATACTTTATAATCTGTTCCTTCTTTAATATATATAGCTGTATTGATTTTAGTAACGCATCTACTTTCATGAACTGGTGGGTAATAATAACCTTAATTTGGCAGTTGTTTCTTTTCACAGTCAAAGATTGTAAAATAAGAGCTTGGTAGGAGTTATTCGCAAGATGTTGAACTAAATAAGGCAAGTTTGTGGAAACAGAGCTAACGTTCCACTGCATTAACTTCAACTTGAAGATGTTTAGATGGCATCATGTAAAGGTGGGAAAATGCAATTAACGACGTAAGTAAATAAAAAACAATAATATAATGAAAGGAAATCTTAACCGGCTAATTACACAAAGATTGTCAGAACAATGCTAAAACAATACGCCTACGTTAGCTTGTCAGAAAATATGACAAAAAGGAAACAGACGATTAGTTCTATATAGGCATACAAGGGTTACTTAAATATTTCACTCGTCTATAACGGATTTACAGAATCTACAATATTCTGAATTACGATGTTGAACCGTCATAATGCGAAGTGAACGTGAATTACTCAGCAGTCCTAAGTTTGCAGTGGAACAAAAATTGACGTCACTGGAAAAGGTCCCAGTCGCTCAGGGCAAGGTGAGGATTGAACCAGTCACGATGTGAAGGTCCGGAGTAGGTATGGGGGTGGGTAGAACTTGCAAGCATGATGGCTTCCTCGGGGTTTCCCAGAGGAGGTTGCGAAAGACGACGCCCGATGTTACGGGCGAGGATGATATGGTCCTCTGGAGTTGGGGTCGATGGCGTCCTCAGGTTGTACCGCTTGATGTTGTCATTCCTGACGAAGGAGATGTTGGCACTTCGTGTAGCTCTGAGGTGACCATCCGGTGATACAGCTGCCTCTTCACTTCACTTCACTTTTACGGCGGTGGTAGTTAACTAACAACAAACTTTATTGTAGGGTGTCTTTGGCCATGCCTATCACAGCAAGGTAAGGTTATTGCAAAAGCTTCTTTGGCGTCTTGGCTTTAAGATCATTGAGCCACAGTGGATAGCAACACATCTGGCTTGTCAAGAGAAAGCAGGCAGTTTTTCAGGTGTTTTGGGTGTCTGACAGAGTGTAGGTTCTTTCTTTGCATGCACGATCCAAGACGACCAAAAATGGGGATCCCACATTGAGACGATCACCGCAAAATCCAGCAAAAAACCTCGGCTTCCTTAGACGAAACCTCAAAATCGGAAACAAGAAGATAAAAGAAACTACATACAAAACCCTTGTTCGACCGATTGTTGAGTACGCGTCATGCGTCTGGAAACCCCACACCAGCAACGAGATCCAGGAGATCGAAAAGATCCAGCGAGAGCAGCCAGATGGGTCACACACAGCCACAGACCAACAACCAGTGTAGATGTAATCCTAGGCTCTCTGAAGTGGCCTACATTAGGAAACGCAGACAAAATGCCAGACGGAAATGATGTACAATTCCATCACAATCTGTTGACATCAACTCCAAGTACTTGCCCAGGAAATCCAGACCAGAAGAAGTTAAGAAAAGACAACAGCTGCAGCTACGACATCCGCAATGCAGGACAGACTACCGACAAATGTCCTTCTTCCTAAGAACCATCCCGAGTGGAACAAATTACCAGAGGTTGTGGTGACGGGGAGACCCTGGACCGCTTCGGTTCAGACTCGCCTTCACCAATAACACCAACGACAACATCCCCCCCCCCCAATCCCCCCACCTCCTCCTACCACCCCCCCCTTTTTCCCCCACTTCCTCCTCATCTCCACTCCCTCCTCCCCACCCACCATTAAGCTGAAATCAAAATGATGTCTGACAACACACAGCGCAAACTTCGCAAACCCCCTAAGTATACGACAGAGTCATCAGCATAATGATGTTGGTCGTGATCAGGAGAAAAGATCGGAAATATTGCGTCTGAGCTTGGCGATACGTTTGTCAGTTGATGGTGCAGATTAGTCGGTCTGGACTCCCCTACTCGCTGCAGATGTTGTCAGTGCTCGTCCAGCTGCCCTAATCGCGTATATCCACTTCTTGTCTTCATCCCGGGACCTTCTGATGCGACAACTTTTCCAGAGAAAAATTAGAAGCTGAGTGTCTCCGCCATTTTGAATCTCGATGTGTCTTTGAAGCATCTCTCTACGTCGCTGATTAGATCAAAACTTGTCCTATGGACAAGAGGTAATTTTAGCGCCCCTAATTATTTACTTAAGAAACTTCAAAGCATAGACTGCAAGGGTTAAGGCTTGCTCTTGGTGTTGCCTTTCACTTATCACGCTTGGAACTATAAAGAATTGGAGAATTGCCTTGGCAATACCGAAGTGTTGCAATGCGTAAATACGTTCCCTTTGAAGTTTGACAAGTAACAACTTATGCATCTGAGGAACTGTAAAATTACATCTGAAAATTCTTTTCCTAAACGAGCTAAGCAGATAATCCCCATTGAAACAATTGCCACATATATCAATCTATGAAAAGGTCTGATATAAATGCAAGTAATATTGACACAATCAAGCGGCCTCCCCATTCCTGCTTGGAGATGAATAAAGCGCAGTTGATATTGATTATACTGACATGAAGTAAAAGAAATCAAAATTATGAAAACTGAACTCCAATTACATACACAGAACACTTACCAAATCATTTAAAGATACATACAGATGGTTCACTCCTAGAAGATCCCCGGGCAGGTTCAGCTTTTGTAATACCAGTGTTAAAAAAGGAAAAGTCATACTACATTGGCAAAAATCGATCATCTTTACTGCTGAACTTATTGCTATTCTTATGGCTCTCAATTACATAGTTGATTTTCCATTACAGTTTTTTCAGATCTTATTTTGTGTAGATTCTCAATCGGTACTCTATGCTTTAAGATCATCAGATTACAAGAAAAAGACCAAAATTATCTTAGAAATCAGTCAGTTAATTCATATCTTAACTTTGAAAGGGACCAACGTTTCCTTCTGTTGGGTTCCTTCACATCTTGGATTTTTCTTCAAATGATGGGCTGACAAAGTAGCAAAAGAGGGCGCAAGGCAAGGCACAGAATCCACTGAAATTCATGTTCCTTTATCCATTCAGGAGGGTTATCACTTGGTGGAACAAGCAGCATGGAGTAGAGTTAAAGGCTATACCCACAGAAAAGATAGACTCTCCAAGAATAGGTATATTGATTCTCGTGGTTTGGATAACAAATTATATTTGAATCATACTGGCGTAATCAAATTCTGACAGATTAGTTCGCTATCTTACAGGATAAAACTTAATGCGTTCATCACAAAATACAGCAAAAATGTTAAATGTTTATGCGGTGAACAAATTTCTAGCAAACACATCATTTTTGAATGTCAGAGGTTAAGACCTATCTTACCAGTGATTTCTGAAAATTGTATTGAAGGGGTTTTCAAAAATGCTACGAGTTTGTTAATATTGCGAAATGTTTACTTCATAGTCCTGTAGGACATTTGTTATAGACTAGTTGATTGTAATTTTTGTTAATGCTCATTTTTCTGACTTTTTTTTTTGGTTGAAAATTCCTTAGCCAACAGACATAAATACATACACACACAATGCGGTCCCCCTCCCCTTTTCCTCCTCCGATCCCCTCCCCCCCCCCCCCCGTCTAATATCACTATGTGGATAGACGTTAAATTGAAGACAACAACAACAACGCACAGATGCGAGCGCGCGCGCACACACACACGCGTGGGCTCATACCAGCTTGCATAGACACACACACTTATGCACTGCGCGCGCAGACAGACAGACAGACAGACAGACAGACACACACACACACACACACACACACACACACACACACACACACATTTATACACAACACGCACACGGACACACACACACACACACACACACACACAGACACACACACACACACACACACACACACACACGCACGCACGCACGCACGCACGCACACACACACACACACACCACGCACGGACGCACACACGGACGGACACACGCGCGCGCGTGGAAACACACACACTTATACACAGGTCGTACGCGGACACACACAGACACACACACACACACACACACTCAAGAAGATGGCGGACTGAGGAGATCGGTGAACTGTTAACTGTCTGTCAATTTCATTGAATTTCACTGGCTGTAATGTCACAACAGTTATAATTAGTGTACTGGAGAACGTCTGATTGTTCGCTTGACTCACTGATGTAAGTACCGTCACCGATCGACATTTAGTTGTGTGATAAATTGTTTGAAAATATCTCGATGTTATTTAAACTTGAATTTGTTTTGGATTTTCAACTGATGACACAGGCGCCCAACGTTCTACAATGGTGTTTTTCGTTGATGATGTGCTTATCACAGTGTGCTCTATAAGTTTTCAAGTTAAAAATTTCGTGAGCCTGTGAACATGTGATCAAAACACTAGTGACCCCTCCTCGAGGTCAGCAGCGCAACGGAATGATGTGAGTGTTCTTACCCGTGTAAAAAAAAAAAAAAAAAAAAAAAAAAAAAAAAAAACTTGTTCAACGCGTGCTCGTCTCATCATGGGTGACATTGCACACCTCTCGGACATCCAGCAACAGGCCCATGTTGTTGAGCCTGAAAAAAAACCCTTAAACCAACACTTGATAAAATCCAGAAGCGTTTTTGGTGTGCTGAAACAGAACTGATCGTCTGGCGTAAAGTGCTTTTATATCGATACTCTGCTATTGCCAACAAGTCATTCAAACTGGAATCTATTGACTATGATGTGCATGAATGTGTTCTTCCTTCATCATCCCAGTGGATATCTGAACCATGCGATTCTCTGGCTAAAACAGTCATTCGCGTATAGTCCTCTCAGCCCACGTCAAAACGTCTTACCCTAAACTCGTTACTACAAATTCAGTTCGAGTGCTGGTACCTTCCTGTGCCAAGGTAAAGACTGTAGACAGGGGGACACAGAGGAATGTGAGGTCATCAGACATCTTGTGCAGTCCTACCTAACCAGTGGAGACGTGGTCTTCCTGACAGAGGCATTGCTCAGCATTCCTCTGACCTTCATAGAGTCTGTGTCCGATCCTCAGTTTAAGTCTCCAGGAATGGCAGTCACCTCCATGAAGATGTTCGACAGTGATAAAGACTTACCCATTAGTAGTTCTTCTATGTCTCCCCTCTGTGTCTCCCAAGGCAAAACTGTTCACTCTAAAGATGTTGTCCTCCTCCCTCCTACCCCTCAGCCGATACCCAGCAGTCCACTGATGTCTGCATCGAGCTATCGTCCGAACCGGAAGTAGACCATTCAGCAACCCCTCATACAGCAAATTCTGGAACTGACGCTGAGCAGTTAACCCTAAATTCAACTACACCAACTGCACACCATACACAATTTGGAGCTGAAGGTCATGCAGTGGTCATCTTGTTCCCTGAGGGATGAATCCCAAGTCCCTTCAACTCCTGTGCGGACAGTGAAATTGGGTCACTCACAATGACTCCGCAAGCTCCATAGACGTACTGTGTGTGTCACTCGACGTCAAAGAAGGACCCCAGGAGAAACGACACCCCTGACGTATTACGCTGGGCGATTTCAACAGCTTCAAGACACGGTGTCCGACCTCCAGCTATCGTTCTCTGAACTGCAGAGTTCTGTGTCTGGGAAATTGAAGACGCCAAGGTGTGTGCGAAAAATGAACTAAAAATACATCTTGCTTCCAACACTGACTTGCTTCACACACTGATTGACTCTCTTCAGTCAAATATCATTGAGCTGGACAAACAAGTAGACATACTCAAAAAAGAGAACCACTCGCTTAAAATTCAAATTGGAAATGTCTATTCTGATTTGAAAAAAAATAAAACCAACTAGATTTTGTGATGCCAGCACACAGTGTGGCGAAGGCAATGTTCAAAGTAGCACGGTTTCAACCACCCCCTGCACCACCATATCACCAACATTCACAGATGAATCCTTACAAACTTTTCTGGCCCCGCAGGAAATATTACAGAATCGTGATGCCCCAAGTGACGATACTCCGGATCAACCATATCAGCCCCAGGGACAGCCAGACCACCAGAACCCTCACAACAGCATAGCTACTCCACCCAGACATCTGAACCGTCAAGTTATGATGTTATTAAGGAAAGGGAAATGACATCTGAACCCCTAGACAGCAGTATGCCCACAAAGCCAAACTCTAGGGTTACTTCAAATCAGCCAGAAACACATGATAGAGATACAAACAGCAAGCAACGTGTGTAGGACATCCTGTCAACACTTTCAGTATCTGAGAGAACTTCGGTTCTACTTATTGGCGACTCTGTCATTAGAAACATTGACCTGCGCAGAATAGCATCCAGACAAGACGTTGTATCCAAAATTTGTGTCTCAGGCATGTCTACTAGTGATTCGTTTGACTGGCTACATAATCACAACGTTTTTCCAGATCTTAAAGTGTCGATCATCCATATAAGTGTCAATGACTGTAGGGCTACCGGAGAAGTATCTAAAGAAACTTGGTGTGATGTCATTCACCTTGGTACTCAGATTTTTCCAAATGCCAAAGTAGTCATTTGCTCCATAATACCAGCTAGAGGCAAACGCCACCTCAATACCATTATTTTCACCATCAAATCTCAATATGCAAACAGCTTGTGACACGCTGAAAGCTGACTTTATTGGCAACTACACGACATTCACAACCACTGCTGGAAAACCAAAACTTGTCCTGTACAGAAATCTTTTTCCCACCCCAGCGAAGCAGGTACAGCCAAACTGGCAGTTAATTTCAAGCAGATCTTCTTTCGCTCTCAACGTGATTTTAATTTCAGACGGAAAGTACCTGCGCATTCAAACTACACCAGGTCCAACCGTTCTGTAAATAACATGTGTTCCTCACAGAATCAACAGAACAGTTCCCCGTTTACAGCCAGCAAAGCAATGCACCATCTGCCGATTATCCCCAACAGAGTCCATGAATCATTATCCAACTCTTTTTCATAGAGACAACCCACTGCCACCACAAACTTCAAGCGCATCTGATCGTGCCCCCCGACCTTCGACCTCCCTTCCGCCCTCTTCTCTGTATGACAGCGGTCAGGCAATTCACGTTCCGCCGCTCTATCCCCCTAGTCAGGTAATGAACCCTGTTGCTCCGGTTCCCAATTGTAGGTTTTATGACCTAGTGGGCAATCAGAATAATGTGCCTATGACACAAACACCACCCACCATTCCATATAATCAATTTCTGTTCAATTTGATGGCAGATATGAACAAATCAACAAATGCAGCCGCGCCACCTTGCTAGTTGAGTGTGTGTGTGTGTGTGTGTGTGTGTGGTGTGTGTGTGTGTGTGCTATTACCCGAGTGTTGCACTTGCTGGCTTTGATGGAAGTCACTGCACTGTTATACAGAATAATTAATACTTGATTCTGATTGTATGCATATGTAATTCTTGTGTCCTTGTTTATTCGCATTTTCGATTTATCATTTTCATCAATCATTGCTTTTTGTTCTTTGGCCGTAATGATTGATTTTGAAGCCTACAAACCTTGTTAACAATGTGTTCTTGATAAAACGTTTCATGTTATTTTCCTTGATGTACGTTGTTAATTTGTCTCATACTGATAAAAGTTAATAGACATAATCTGTCTTGTTTTTTTTCATTCAACAGTTTACCGTTTGTGGCTATATTGTGTATATTTAACTACCCATCACTTTGTAATAAGCATTACTTTTGTGCATACGCCTGTGGTTTGTGTACTGAGTGTTAACGTGGTGATATAATGGCTTCAACGTTAATTTACATGGCCCTCACACGAGAGGCTTCGTGTTGGATATTTAAATATTAACAGTGCCAGAAATAAGACCGATGATATTGCTACAATTTTACACAACAATGGAAATAACTTTCATGTTTTTTTGTATAGCTGAATCTAGATTAACGGATATGATACCGGATTCCGATATGTACATGCCAAATTATGATATAATCCGACTTGATCCAGTTGCACCAAAATCAACAGGATTACTTTTATAGTGTGCAATTCAGTAAGATTTAAAAGACTGTCACATTTAGAGAATTATGGCATTGAATCTGTTTGGATAGAAATAAGTCTTAAACATTGTAAACCGATTATTATAGGATTTCTATACAGAAACCCAGCCGAAACAACTGACTGGTATGATAAGTTCAGTTTGATGATGGATTCTGCGATCTTTACATCCAAAGAATTGATTGTTTTGGGTGACTTTAATATTGATTTAACAATACCAGGAACAAAATGGAGTCACAGTTATTCAATGTATGGATTAGAACAAATCATCGATCGACCAACACGCATTACTGAACACTCGGAAACTTTAATTGATCATATTTACGTCACCCCAAGAGCAAATATTGTGGAAGTATGTTCTGTTCAAATCGGATGCAGTGATCAATTATCTGTTTGTTTTACATGGATGAAGAAAGGTATAAAAATTCCTAAGCTGGGACATAAGGAAATCTTTTACAGATCTTTCACACTTTTTGACAAAAATGCCTTTCTTGATGATTTACTTTCCTCAGGCTTAGATTACGTTTATCAGATAAGAAACCCCGATGAAGCAGTCAACTACTGGGTATACAGTCATTTTCAGTTCAATATATGACAAACATGCTCCCTTTGTTAGAAAACGAGTAAAACATACTATGAAACCCCCGTGGTTGACGAAGGAAATAGACAATGATATACATAAAAGAGGTCATTTACTCAAGTCAAAGGACAAAGAACAATTTAGAAAACAAAGAAACAAAGTGAATTCCTTGAAACGAAAAGCGAAAAAAAACCTTCAGGGTTTGTTATTCTCTTCTCAAAATTTAAAATCGATTTGGAAAGCTATTAATCTTTTAACTAATGGTAAATCGAACTATAAAGTTAAGAATCCAATAAAGGATATTTCACCGAAAGATTTGAAGTTTCATTTTGCAAATGTTGCAAAGAACATAATAATAAATGATGAAACAAACCAAAACGATTTACATGAACTAAAACAGTATTGCTGTTCTAAAAACATCTCCTCAACTTTCACTATACCGTTATTTCAGTAAATGAAGTGTGTTATGGGCTAATATGTCTAAAACAATCTGGAACAAGAGGTTTAGATGGAATTGATGGATGGATACTGAAAATTGCCTTATCTACTATCGCCGATGCACTCGCCTATATTTACAACTTGTGCATTGTTAAAAACCAATTTCCTCTTATATTTAAACAAGTTAAAGTCATACCTTTGTACAAAAGTAGTGATTCCACCAATCCGTCTAACTATAGACCTATTTCAATGCTACTCCTTATATCAAAACCACTTGAAAGACATACTCAAAGACAATTATATTCTCACTTTAAGCATTATGATTTGATTCATGAAAATCAGTCAGGCTTAAGAGAAAATCACTCCTGCCAT
>CM031603.1:96068801-96071301 GCA_018398815.1 Conus ventricosus
TTGTTTGTCTTTTTGTTCGTGGCGTTTGTAGCAATCGACTTCGACCAAAGACTACAGACTAGGCTACCATACGGTTTTGTTGCCTTTGTGGAGATTGCGGTGCCGGGTTCCACCTCACTGACCATTGCGCTCACTGCTGAGTGACCAGCATCCATGGCTGGGACAAACCCTCGTCAATTTTACGTCTCATATCAAGTCATTTGTCCGTCGTTGTCATTCTGTCGGCAAGTGGAGTGAACGGGACTACCTGTTGGCTCCGTTGTGTAGGTATTGAAAATGAGAGAGGCAGGGAACAGTAAACCCGTAAACAGTAAACAATTGGGGTATGTTTTGCTCCCATAAGAAAACCTAACACGAGTAATTTTATTCAAAACTGGCACAGCCTTTTAAACTTGAATAAGTCAGACAAATACAAAGACGAACAATCTAATAGAGGGGAAAAGAAGAACAAGGGCAGGCCAACAACTCCTCTTCTGGACTTTATTCAAGTTTAAAAAGGCTGTGCCAGTCTTGAAAAAAGTTACTCTGTGTATTAGGTTTTCTTAAGGGAGTAAAAGTTACCCTACCTGTTTACTGTCCGTTGTGAATAGTCAGGTTGTTGCTTTTTTCTGATTCGTCCATTCTCTTGGCATGATGCGTTGCGATGTTGATTGCCACACACACGGTGATATGAAATAGTCTGGGAAAGCGAAAGCTCAGGCTCACGGTGAATATCAGGTAGGAGCAAAAAATGACCTTGAATTGTTCCATTTCTCGGCGGCAGCTGTATGAGGACATTGCACACCCCCCCCCCCCACCTCCCCCTCCCCACGCTGTCCGGAGGACGGTCGCTGTACTGGGTGCCCGGTGTGAATGACTTCTCGTCTTTGTGCACAGTCCGGCCGTTGCTACTGTCCTCTGTTGTCCTCACCACACACACACAGACACACACACACACACACACACACACACACACACACACACACACACACACACATACACGCCCGCACATGCACGCAATCTCTCTCTCTCACACACACACACACACACACACACACACACACACACACACACACACACACACACTTAAACGACGAAAGACCTTCACTCAGTGCAGCTAATCACCAGACGTATAGCCGTACCTCTACTACTCTTTATCACATTCACACATTCAGATGGGAAGCAGTAGGTAATCACCAGACGTATAGACGTACCTCTACTCTTTATCACATTCAGATGGGAAGCAGTAGCTAATCAATAGACGTACCTCTACTCATTGTCACCTTCAGATGGGAAGCAGTAGCTAATCAACTGACGTATACACGTACCTCTACTCATTGTCACCTTCAGGTGGGAAGCAGTAGTCCGCCATTTCTCCATCAAAACCGGTGCCGCTGTAAAGGGGCCCGAACGAGTTCCACTCCAGAACCAGACCAGCAGAGCGGGCTCCTCCTCCACCATCCAAAGACTACCCAAGACCAGGACGGGGGGTACCTTGCACCCGCTGAACGTCACCAGTCCGCCGGTCTCTCTGCCTCACGTGGAGGAGGAGGAGGAGGATGAGCTGGTGCTGCGTGCTGAGGCCTTCACTGGGCACGGGTCAGCGGGGGAGGAGCTGAAGAAAGCTGACCGTCGTGCGGCAGGGAGCGGTGGTGAGGAGAATCAGCACCAGCGGACTGGGCCGAATGGATGGGTGGGGGCTTCTCAGCGGCTTGGTCCAGAAGGGGAGGCTGGATTACCGCGATGTGGCCAGGTGAGAGGGTGAGAGGGTGAGGGTGTGTGTGTGTGTGTGTGAGTGTGTGTGTGTGTGTGTGTGTGTGTGTGTGTGTGTGTGTGTGTGTGTGTGTGTGTGTCTGTGTGTGTCTGTGTGTGTGTGTGTCTGTGTGTGTGTGTGTCCTTCATTTAACGTCTATCCACTATTCGTGATATTAGACCCCCCCCCCCCCCCCAAAAAAAAAAAGTGAATGTGTTCGGAAGTTATTGCAAGCGTGCACATAATGTGTGTATGTGTATATGTATGGGTGCGTGTGCACGCGGTAGTGGTGTGTATGTTGTGTGTGTGTGTGGTGTGTGTGTGTGTGTGTGTGTGTGTGAGTGAGAGAGTTATGGATGTGTAAGTGTGTGAATATCTTTACACAAATCATAAGAGAAGATTAACATGAAACAAAATACTTATAACCAACAACTAACTGATCAATTAAAGTCAAAACGGATGACATTATTAAAGAAAAAAGAAAAACAAACAAACAAACAAAACAAAACAAAAATCCTTTGCTCCCCCCCCCCCTCCCGACCATTTTATCCACCCACCCCTCACCCCCCTTCCTTTCTTATCCCCCGCAAATAAAGTTAATAAAGAATATTATAAGTATTTTCCAATAGGGGTGCGTTCTAAGTGTACAAAGAATTCGTACGTTAAAGCTGGCGACTGAAAAATGGCCTGCACAGTATTTTGCTTCAATACTGGAATGATTTTTTTCCATATCATTGCATGAAACAATATGAACTGGAGTAATCTTGT
>CM031603.1:96073801-96093801 GCA_018398815.1 Conus ventricosus
GATGTATTCAAAGCCCGCTTGAGATTTAGCCGAGACTTGAGACAAGATAATTGTTTGTTTTCATTGAATACCTTTTTTGTTTTTAATTCGTTCTTTGACCGGGTCGTGAATTCATGGTGTATGACATAAATCGTTTGTATTCCTGCATTTTAACGTGGATGAACTGTGTGTGTGTGTGTGTGTGTGTGTGTGTGTGTGTGTGTGTGTGTGTTGTATTCATTCAGTTTGACGTCATTCCACTCCTGTTTGAGTTCAGAGGAAACAAAAAGAAGGAGAAAATGGAAAAGGGTGTGGTTGCGAGTGGGGGGGGGGGGGGGGGGGGCGGAGGGGGGCTGTTGATGCTGGTTGAAGTGTGTGTAATAACAAGCATGACGCATCTGCACGCACGTGCCCACGTGCGTTCGTGTGTCAGCTTCTTCCTGTCGTCCAGTGGCACCACCCACCAGCAGCATCTGAAAGCCTTTGAGCTGTTCTTGATCGTTGGCAGTACGCACGCCACAGTGCTATGACAAATGTGTTTCACTGTTAGTATGCCAGAAGTTCAAAGGAAGTAAGCCAGACACGACACAACCAAACGCTTTTTTTTCGCGGTGACGGAGTTCAAGTGAACACATTACCGTCATTGTGGAATTTGATAGATTTCACTGTCAAGAATCCCAAATTGTAATGACCCTGTTTGTAGCATGGAGGATACAGTGCGGTGAATATGTCTCTGTAATCAACACAGAACTGAACACATCAAACAGAGAAATGAACACAGAACTGAACACATCAAGCAGAGAAATGAACACAGAACTGAACACATCAAACAGAGAACTGAACACAGAACTGAACACATCAAACAGAGAACTGAACACAGAACTGAGCACGTCAAACAGAGAAATGAACACAGAACTGAACACATCAAACAGAGAAATCAACACAGAACTGAACACATCAAACAGAGAACTGAACACAGAACTGAGCACGTCAAACAGAGAAATGAACACAGAACTGACACACACAAATCCAAACAACACAGAGAAATCAACACAGAACTGAACATCACAAAAATCAACACAGAAGAAAAATAAAAACACACAGAACTGAACACATCAAACAGAGAAATAACACAGAACTGAACACATCAAACAGAGAAATGAACACAGAACTGAACACATCAAACAGAGAAATAACACAGAACTGAACACATCAAACAGAGAAATAACACAGAACTGAACACATCAAACAGAAAAATGAACACAGAACTGAACACATCAAACAGAGAAATCAACACAGAACTGAACGCATCAATCAGAGAAATCAACGACAAACACCGGTGTTCCAGACGTAACATTTCTCGCTTGACAAAGTTTGCGAAACTGAAGAGTTGTTGAACCTGAGAAGATTTTCAGGCAAAACAGTGAAATTTTTCCAGTGATCAGTGAGTATAGTTTGTTTCTTAACCTAACCCCCTTCTTATGACTGTTTTCAGTTCTGTGACTGAGGATGAGGTAAGAAAAGTGATAGTTAGTTCGCCTAGAAAATCATGTGACCTTGACCCATTGCCTGCATCCATCCTGTTCCGCTGTATTGATGTTTTGCTCCCCTTCATAACCCATGTCATAAATGCTTCCCTCTCGTCGGGCGTTTTTCCCCAAGAATACAAATCTGCTGTTGTTCGTCCTCTTCTCAAAAAGCCTTCCCTGGATCCAAATTTACTCAAAAATTACAGACCTGTCTCGAATCTCCCCTTCCTTGCAAAGGTCCTCGAGAAAATCGTGCTTGCTCAGCTCTCAGTTCATCTTACTCAAAATGAGTTGAATGACCCTCACCAGTCTGCTTACAGGGCCGGCCATAGCACCGAGACCGCTCTCCTGAAAGTTGTAAACGATCTTCTTCTTGCCCTTGATGATGACAAAGTCTCCCTTCTCTCTCTTTTAGATCTTTCCGCGGCATTTGACACCATTGATCATGACATTCTCCTTTCTAGACTCCAAACTTCTTTTGGCATTCACGGCACTGTTCTTGCGTGGGTTAGATCCTATCTCAGTGATCGTTCCCAGAGAATTGTTGTCAATGGTCTTTCTTCATCTCCTACACCTTTAACCTGTGGGTACCGCAAGGTTCCGTCCTTGGGCCAGTTATGTTTGCTCTGTATGTCAGACCTGTGTCAGACATTGTCGATCAGCACTCATTGCTGCATCAGAGTTTTGCTGATGACACTCAGATGTACAAGTCAAGCACTGTATCTCAACTCAAGAATGTTGCCAGTGATGTTAAAAGCTGTTCACAGGATTTAAAGAATTGGATGACTTTGAATAAGTTGCAGCTGAATGACGACAAAACTGAAGTTCTACTCCTTGCTCCTCCCAAACTCCAAGGTCATCCCTCCCTTCCTTCTTCCATCAGTATCGGAAGTTCTGATATTCAACTCTCATCCCAGGCTCGTAACCTCGGTGTGACTTTTGATTCCACCCTCTCTTTCAAGCACCACGTGTCTAATGTTTGTAAGGCAGCATATCTGGAAATACGTAAGATCAGTTCAATCAGACACTTCCTTTCCACTGAAGCCACAAAAACTCTGGTTTGTTCCCAAGTTCTCTCAAGGCTGGACTACTGCAACAGTCTCTTGGCTGGCTCACCAAAGTACCTACTCAATAAACTGCAGTAGGTTCAGAATAGCGCTACCAGGCTTGTTTGCAAAGTGTCTAAACGTAAACATGTCACTCCTCTGTTGCAGTCCCTCCACTGGCTTCCAATCCAGAGGCGAATTGACTACAAGCTGGGTTCTATCTGTTTCTCTTCTGTTTCTGGTACTGGACCAAAATATCTTTCCGACATCCTCCACATCTACACCCCATCCCGCCAACTTCGTTCCTCTGCCGACAGTCGCCTCTTGCGCATTCCTTCTGTCAGAACAAAATCTTTTGGTCAACGTGCTCTCTCCTTCCAAGGACCAACTGTCTGGAATACACTTCCCATCAGTGTCAGACACCTACCTTCACCCTCTTCTTTCAAATCTGCTATACAAAACTAACTTCTTTCATCAGTCGTACCCCCCCCCCCCCCCCCCCCTCTAACTTCCCAATCCACCTTGAGTGGGTTTTTGCGTGCATGCGTGAGTGCCA
Source organism: Conus ventricosus (assembly GCA_018398815.1). Classification (NCBI taxonomy): domain Eukaryota; kingdom Metazoa; phylum Mollusca; class Gastropoda; order Neogastropoda; family Conidae; genus Conus; species Conus ventricosus. The sequence goes on from CM031603.1 coordinate 96,076,912, forward strand.
GGTGGTTGTGTTGCTTGTGCGTGCATGCCGTGTTGATGTGAGTGCCTGCGTGTGTGCGTGCAGGTGTCTGAGAGCGTGGGTGTGTGGTCATGCGTGAGCACGTGTGCGCGCGCGGTTTTGTGTGTGTGTGTGTGTGTGTGTGTGTGTGTGTGTGTGTGTGTGTGTGTGTGTGTGTTGTTGGTAATGTAAAGCGCTTAGAGCCCTAAATTATAGAGAATAGGCGCTATAAAAATTAACATTATTATTATTATGACTTTCATGTGACAGCGTGCAGTATATGCTAAAGAGGCACAGGACGCTCCGCTACTACTACTGTAGGCTGCAGTGGAAACGAAACGCGAGAAGTGCCTTCTTTCCTTACCAGTTCAGTTTGTAGTCAGAGAGTTCTACATGGAATGTGTCGTAGGGAATAAACGTCAGTTTGTAGTCAGAGAGTTCTACATGGAATGTGTCATGGGGAATAAACGTCAGTTTGTAGTCAGAGAGTTCTACATGGAGTGTGTCATGGGAATAAACGTCAGTTTGTAGTCAGAGAGTTCTGCATGGAATGTGTCATAGAAATAAACGTCAGTTTGTAGTAAGAGAGTTCTACATGGAATGTGTCATGGGGAATAAACGTCAGTTTGCAGTCAGAGAGTTCTGCATGGAATGTGCCATGGGATTAAACGTCAGTTTGTCGTCAGAGAGTTCTACATGGAATGTGTCATGGGAATAAACGTCAGTTTGTAGTCTGAGCGTTCTACATGGAATGTGTCATGGGGAATAAACGTCAGTTTGTAGTCAGAGAGTTCTAAATGGAATGTGTCATGGGAATGAACGTCAGTTTGTAGTCAGAGAGTTCTACATGGAATGTGTCATGGGGAATAAACGTCAGTTTGTAGTCAGAGAGTTCTACATGGAATGTGTTATGGGAATAAACGTCAGTTTGTAGTCAGAGAGTTCTACATGGAATGTGTCATGGGGAATAAACGTCAGTTTATAGTCAGAGAGTTCTACATGGAATGTGTCATGGGAATGAACGTCAGTTTGTAGTCAGAGAGTTCTACATGGAATGTGTCATGGGGAATAAACGTCAGTTTGTAGTCAGAGAGTTCTACATGGAATGTGTTATGGGAATAAACGTCAGTTTGTAGTCGGAGAGTTCTACATGGAATGTGTCATGGGGAATAAACGTCAGTTTGTAGTCAGAGAGTTCTACATGGAATGTGTCATGGGACTAAACGTCAGTTTGTAGTCAGAGAGTTCTACATGGAATGTGTCATGAGACTAAACGTCAGTTTGTAGTCAGAGAGTTCTACATGGAATGTGTCATGGGAATAAACGTCAGTTTGTAGTCAGAGATTTCTACATGGAATGTATATTGGGAATAATCGTCAGTTTGTAGTCAAAGAGTTCTACATGGAATGTGTCATGGGGAATAAACGTCAGTTTGTAGTCAGAGAGTTCTACATGGAATGTGTATTTGGAATAAACGTCAGTTTGTAGTCAAAGAGTTCTACATGGAATGTGTCATGGGAATAAACGTCAGTTTGTAGTCAGATTTCTACATGGAATGTGAATTGGGAATAAACGTCAGTTTGTAGTCAAAGAGTTCTACATGGAATGTGTCATGGGGAATAAACGTCAGCTTGCAGTCAAAGAGTTCTACATGGAATGTGTCATGGGGAATAAACGTCAGTTTGTAGTCAGAGAGTTCTACATGGAATGTGTCATGGGAATAAACGTCAGTTTGTAGTCAGAGAGTTCTACATGGAGTGTGTCATGGGAATAAACGTCAGTTTGTAGTCAGAGAGTTCCACATGGAATGTGTCATGGGAATAAACGTCAGTTTGTAGTCAGAGAGTTCTACATGGAATGTTTCATGGGAATAAACGTCAGTTTGTAGTCAGAAAGTTCTACATGGAATGTGTCATGGGAATAAACGTCAGTTTGTAGTCAGAGAATTCTACATGGAATGTGTCATGGGGAATAAACGTCAGTTTGTAGTCAGAGAGTTCTACATGGAATGTGTCGTGGGAATAAACGTCAGTTTGTAGTCAGAGAGTTCTACATGGAATGTGTCATGGGAAATACACGTCAGTTTGTAGTCAGAGAGTTCTACATGGAATGTGTCGTGGGGAATAAACGTCAATACTGGGCATGATATTCATTGCCTTTACCTCTTCTACCATTCTGGTAATGATTTTGTTTTTACTTGCATTTATCCCCCCTCCCCCCCCCCCCCCCCCCCCCCCCCTAAAACTCGCTTAGTTTCGAAACTAGTTTCGAAGCTTTGAGCTCCTCGAGAAGTGACAGTAGCCGTGTCATGAACCTTTGATCACAGCAACACTATCTGATCAGCAAGCATTTTTTTTTTTTCAGGTACCTGTTAAAGGACGAGTACCTAACATCAATGGACCGGGAGATCCTAGCCGATGATCCCATCCAAGACCTCTCCACCGTCGCTTCGCCCAAGCATTCCCTTCTGGAGCTGGTGGGGGGGACGAGGCAGGAGCGGAAGGAGGTGAGGGTGGGGCACAACGTCACCGTGCGGATCGTTCTGAGGGACCGGAGAGGCAGGGCCGTGCTCAAGGGAGGCCACCAGGTCCGGGTCCGGATGGTCGGCAGAGGCAAGCCCGTGCGACTGGCGTCTGTCGACGTGTCGGACCTGCGCAACGGCACGTACACGGCCACACTTCCGGTCTTGTGGCCGGGGAGCGTGAGAGTGGAGGCGGCGGTGCAGAGGCCCCGGGAGTTTCGCCGCTCCATCCTGTCTGCGATGGGCCATCATGAAGATGATGAACGAGATCGTGGCCTCTTTCATCTCGGGCAGGAATAAAAGTAGGGATAGTCGTTGTCGTTGTCGTTGTCGTCGTCGTCGTCGTCGTCAGTCGGCACCAACAACACAACGCCACCATTACCACCACCTCCACCACACACACACACACACACACACACACACACACACACACACACACACACACACAAGTAAGAGAGAGACACTTGACACTTTTGTTGTTGTTGACACTTTGATATTTTATTGTCATTACCAAAGAGGTCTTTTGACAAGGGGGGAGAGGTAACAGAACAAAAACATTTCCCTCTTCCTTTCCTGCAAACAAATAGTACACTTTCATTCCTAGTGTGTATCAAATCCAAAGTGAACAAAACATTTCCCTCTTCCTTTCCTGCAGTACACTTTCATTCCTAGTGTGTATCAAATCCAAAGTGAACAAAAACATTTCCCTCTTCCTTTCCTGCAGTACACTTTCATTCCTAGTGTGTATCAAATCCAAAGTGAACAAAAACATTTCCCTCTTCCTTTCCTGCAGTACACTTTCATTCCTAGTGTGTATCAAATCCAAAGTTAACAAAAACATTTCCCTCTTCCTTTCCTGCAGTACACTTTCATTCCTAGTGTGTATCAAATCCAAAGTTAACAAAAACATTTCCCTCTTCCTTTCCTGCAAACAAACAGTACACTTTCATTCCTAGTGTGTATCAAATCCAAAGTTAACAAAACATTTCCCTCTTCCTTTCCTGCAGTACACTTTCATTCCTAGTGTGCACAAATCCAACGTTAACAAAAACATTTCCCTCTTCCTTTCCTGCAGTACACTTTCATTCCTAGTGTGTATCAAATCCAAAGTTAACAAAAACATTTCCCTCTTCCTTTCCTGCAGTACACTTTCATTCCTAGTGTGCACCAAATCCAACGTTAACAAAAACATTTCCCTCTTCCTTTCCTGCAGTACACTTTCATTCCTAGTGTGTATCAAGTCCAAAGTTAACAAAAACATTTCCCTCTTCCTTTCCTGCAGTACACTTTCATTCCTAGTGTGTATCAAATCCAAAGTTAACAAAAACATTTCCCTCTTCCTTTCCTGCAGTACACTTTCATTCCTAGTGTGTATCAAATCCAAAGTTAACAAAAACATTTCCCTCTTCCTTTCCTGCAAACAAATAGTACACTTTCATTCCTAGTGTGTATCAAATCCAAAGTTAACAAAGACATTTCCCTCTTCCTTTCCTGCAAACAAACAGTACACTTTCATTCCTAGTGTGTATCAAATCCAAAGTTAACAAAAACATTTCCCTCTTCCTTTCCTTCAAACAAACAGTACACTTTCATTCCTAGTGTGTATCAAATCCAAAGTTAACAAAAACATTTCCCTCTTCCTTTCCTGCAGTACACTTTCATTCCTAGTGTGTATCAAATCCAAAGTTAACAAAAACATTTCCCTCTTCCTTTCCTGCAGTACACTTTCATTCCTAGTGTGTATCAAATCCAAAGTTAACAAAAACATTTCCCTCTTCCTTTCCTGCAGTACACTTTCATTCCTAGTGTGTATCAAATCCAAAGTTAACAAAAACATTTCCCTCTTCCTTCCTGCAGTAACACTTTCATTCCTAGTGTGTATCAAATCCAAAGTTAACAAAAACATTTCCCTCTTCCTTTCCTGCAGTACACTTTCATTCCTAGTGTGTATCAAATCCAAAGTTAACAAAAACATTTCCCTCTTCCTTTCCTGCAGTACACTTTCATTCCTAGTGTGTATCAAATCCAAAGTTAACAAAAACATTTCCCTCTTCCTTTCCTGCAAACAGATAGTACACTTTCATTCCTAGTGTGTATCAAATCCAAAGTGAACAAAAACATTTCCCTCTTCCTTTCCTGCAGTTACACTTTCATTCCTAGTGTGTATCAAATCCAAAGTTAACAAAAACATTTCCCTCTTCCTTTCCTGCAAACAAACAGTGCACTTTCATTCCTAGTGTGTATCAAATCCAAAGTGAACAAAAACATTTCCCTCTTCCTTCCGCAAACAGATAGTACACTTTCATTCCTAGTGTGTATCAAATCCAAAGTTAACAAAAGCATTTCCCTCTTCCTTTTCTGCAAACAAACAGTACACTTTCATTCCTAGTGTGTATCAAATCCAAAGTGAACAAAAACATTTCCCTCTTCCTTTCCTGCAAACAGATAGTACACTTTCATTCCTAGTGTGTATCAAATCCAAAGTGAACAAAAACATTTCCCTCTTCCTTTCCTGCAAACAGATAGTACACTTTCATTCCTAGTGTGTATCAAATCCAAAGTTAACAAAAACAAACAAACAGATACACTTTCATTCCCAGTGTGTATCAAATCCAACGTTAACAAAAACATTTCCCTCTTCCTTTCCTGCAAACAACAGATACACTTTCATTCCTAGTGTGTATCAAATCCAACGTTAACAAAAACAAATAAATTCGTAACATTTCGTTATGTCCTCACCTCACGCACAGGAGTAATGCAGCAAGGTTTAAAAAAAACAAACAAAACAAACAAAAAAACCTTCAGACTGACTCGACCATCCACTCAATCAAATGATGACATTGTATTTTACTGATCTCCTCAACATGAAAAAAACAACAACAACAAAACACTTAAGACTGACTCGACCATCCACTCAATCAAATGATGACATTATATCTTACTGATCTCTTCAACATGCCATGAATGATAACATTCATTCAGATATCTCTTATAATGTATTATCTTCAATTTCACTATCCTTCATCCGTCTAATTTTCAATGCTTCCGCGATGAATTTCGCAACTGATTTTATTACAAGTTCATCATCTGATGATAACACACCAGCGACATTTTGTCTTTTTGCTATATCTAACTGGAAAAGTGAACAATTTGTCCGCATTTCATTATAAGCGGTACAGTGGAACAGAAAGTGTTCTTCGTCATCAATAATATGTCTACATGCAGGACAAGGAGATTCTGTGGATGTTTCACATTCAAACCATCTTTTGTTCGCATTAAAACCTAAAGTCCTCAATCTAAATCTTGCGTAATTTATTCTGTGCCATTTATCTGTTATGACATTGAGAAACTTTTCAGAATGAAACACATTCTTAAATGAGAAAAACCAGCAATATTTTTCTTTACTTTCCATATCTGAGTGCCAATTCTGTTTAAAAGAACAAATAAGCCTGTCTTTAAATTCCGCAATGAACTGTTGCTCATTTCCTACTTCCTGGGTCATCCACACTATTCGAAAACCCTGTTCTGAAAGGACTTTCTTTACTTTATAAGCCCAGTTTTCTTTACCTTTTTCCATTTCTAGAAGCATCATATCATAGGCTTGCCTGCTCAAACGGGACTGAGGTAGCTTCAAGATCTTCAACCAGTACTTAATACATTTCACAAATGTACTTATATACAAAGGGTATCTGCCCATTTCTCCATATAAGACGGTGTTGGATGAATGAATAGGTACTTGAAGGAAACGCTTCATAGCATACGTATGTACTTTTTCCATCTGCGAATTTTCATGTAAGCCCCAAATTTCAGCTGCATAAGTAAGAAGAGGTTTTATTTGTGTATCAAACATTTTCCAAAATATACCACAGTCTGTACCATTCAGTTTTCTCGGGGATTTCAGAATTTCAATAGTACCTTTTTTCCCTTTTCTCAGAGATTCTTCCCATGCGTAACGTAAAGTTAATTTTGTTGAAAATATCATTCCAAGATATTTATATGAATTAACTACTTGAACATCTGCATTTCCATACGACCATTTTTTCATACACTGATAGGTGACCACCCATTCTAAAAACCACTATATTCGTCTTATCCAAGTTAACTGATAAACCTAAGCGGCCTGCTTCTTCTTTCAATACATTTAGTTGGTTTTGTAAACCTACAACTGTCCCGGACAGACGAACAACATCATCAGCATACAGTAATAAAACTAATTCAACTGCTCCAGGTATTATCTGGATACCATGTCTTCCTTTGCGGGACAATTCCACCGCCAGTTCGTTTATGAAAAAAGAAAACAACTGTGGACTCAACAAACATCCTTGTTTTACTCAATTTGGACAATCAAAATAATCTGAATACTCACTCTTCACACGCACACATGCAAGCACTGAGTTGTATACCCCTCTAATAGCCATGTACAATTTACTATTAACACCACTTTTGCGGAGTACATTCCACAGAGCATTCCGATTTACCGAGTCAAAGGCCTTCTTGAAATCTACAAATGCAATGTAGAGCTTCGATTTGCAGAGTAGATGTTTCTGAATCAAAGAATATAGTGTAAATATATGGTCTATGGTGCTGTAACTGGTTCTAAAACCTGCTTGTTCTTCCACTATTTTTTCTTCAGAGAGAGAGAGGGAGGAGAGAGAGAGAGAGAAGAGAGAGAGAGAGAGAGAGAGAGAGAGACGAGAGAGATCCATCCATGTTCGATAGAAACTTCAGTGTATGTCAAACGTCAGTTGATTTCCGTACAAAACACATCTGTCCCTCCTCCCCCCCCCCCCCCCCCCCCACCCTGTATTTGTGACATAGATCTCTTCATTTCTCTTGCGTTTATTTTATATTGATTTGCATGTGTCAGCAAAAGAGGCAATATCGTTATGCAGTTTCAGTGTGTGCGCGTGCGTGCGTGCGTGAGTGAGTGAGTGAGTGAGTGTGTGTGTGTGTGTGTGTGTGTGTGTGTGTGTGTGTGTGTGTGTGTGTGTGTGTGTGTGTAAGGTTTATTCGACACGCCTAAGCAAACTTGCTAGACATATTCTTGAGGCCTTTCCAACCATTCAATCAATGCATTAACGTTAACACCGAGTTGTAATTACTAAAACGGCGATTGACCTTTTTTCAGCAATATTTTCCATCTTTTTGAAAAAAAATTAATGTCAGTTTCCTAGAATCACTAAGAACTGTTGCTTTTATACACTGTTAAAAGGCATGCTGAATGACATTGTACAAAAATACTGTGACAGATGCACATTATATTCTGTGAAAATTACAGCGTTTAAGGAGGGAGCCGACGCGTGAGAAATTCGCTCATATTTTCGTGATTTTTCTGAAAACCTGTAGCTAAAATTTTGATCAATCCCCATGATGTCACTCTTCCAGTGAACAGCATTTTATGAAAACTGACGTCTTTTGATATTTATGAACCACAAAATTGAAACTGAACTACGCCATTTACGACATGCCGCAAAGCGGAACAAACGTGAAGATTTGCGTTGGTTTGGAAGCGGCAGGGCAATTTTTTCAGCTTCTGTTTTCGTTCAGAATGATGAACGAAACAGTCTTCAAACGTGACGGAAAGAAAAGGACATGCCTTAGTTTCGCGCTCACTCGAAACATTTTCTTCTAGAGTGTTGGGACTTGCACGATGTAAGACATAAACACTTTACAGCAGACTCCATGAAAACCCTGTTCAGAGATGTGCCACGTGACTTGATCTTTGTGTGTTGAAGATGAACGTTTTTCACCTACGATTTTACGGAAGAAAGATTTTTAGCGAAGTTTCTGGTGCGTTTTTAGAGGGTGTGTTTCAAAAAGATGTGTGAATGTCTTTTTTTTATGACTTGTGAGTTGACTTGAAAGTGGTGACAGCCCTGATATGGCCCTTTGCGGTCGGCTGGGCTATAAGCAACATTACCTTACCTAACACACGCCCAGCGACTCAGTCTCACTAGTTGGCATCCCGCGAAGGACGAATGGCGTTCCTGCTATTAGGGCGAATGTCAATGAGAATGACACTGCCAGAAGTGGAGGGAGGGTGGTGGTGGGAGGGTGGTGGAGTTGGGGCGACAAGCAGAGGTAGTGCAAAATTGATGGAACCCTTTCAGATGCCACTAGTCGCCTTGTCTATGACCTTGGCGCGAGTGGGAATGCGTGAATTATTTCCCTTGATCAAGGACAGGGATGTTGTTTCCTTCATCGGTCATATAGGCAGCGCCTCTCTCTGCCTCTGGTGTGTGTGTGTGTGTGTGTCTCTCTCTCCCTACACACACACACACACACACACACACACACACACACACACACACACACACACACACACACACACTACGCCTCTCTCTGTGTCTCTCTGTCTCTCTGTCTGTCTGTCCGTCTGTCTGTCTCTCTCTCTCTCTCTCTCTCTCTCTCTCTCTCTCTCTTCTCTCTCTCTCCTCTCACACACACACACACACACACACACACACACACACACACACACATCCACTGTGGCTCGGGACGAAGATCGTGTGCATAAAGTGGCGGCGCATCCTTACTTCTCTGTCATGACTTGTGTGAAGCTGTTTTTTGTTTGTTTGCTTTTTTTTTTTTTTTTTTTTTTTCTTTTCCTAACGGTTAATTTCAGTTTTAATTTCCTTTTCCTGTACTTGCCCTCGATGAACCCACACTGAAGTCGTCCTTGACCTTCCTGTGTCAGGTCACTCTCTGCAGCGTGATTCCCGTGGTGCCGGGCTACCAGCAGCTCTGCAACCTGACCTCCCTCAACAGTGACCTCCCCTGGTACTGCGGCCGACCGGCCACTCCGGGTCTGCGGTGCCGAGACTGGGCCCTGTCCAGTCACACGGCCTTTCCTGACCGCTACCCACTGTCCGCCGCGGAGAACGACGTCATCTTCCACAGTCTGCCTCGTTCCGGGTAAGCGACAAGGTTGCACACCCAAAATGCATGCGCCAAAAGCCTGGCGTAAGAAGTCGAGTATTTATAGACTGGCGCAACTGGGTTGTGTTGAGGATTTTGTCTTTGATTGTGTGTTTTTTTTTTCTTTCTTGTTTTGTGTCGAAACGTTGATTCTCTTCATTTCGTTTCATATGGCCATGATGGCACAAGGCGGGTGGTTCTAGTCACAACAGATTAAAATGAAAGGAATGGAATATTTCGTGCTCTTGAAGCTAGCGCAAAGGTAGGGTGACGGGGTGAGTGAAATGTGACGTCACTAAGGGGAAGGTCATGTGTTTGAAGATTGTTTGTCATTTCATTGATGAAGAACCCCCCCCCCCCCCCAAAAAAAAAAAAAAAAAAAAACAAAAAAAAAAAAACAAACAAACAAACAAACCAAAACCCCACAACAACAAAAAACAAGGGAAATATTTGGTGGGGGAGTTGTTCTTTTGATCAAGTATCAGTTTAACATGAAATGCTGGCTGAAATTTTATGGTTGTCATCAAAACGCTTACATGGATGATGTAGTGTTTCAGTTCAAAATCCTAAACGCTTACATGGATGATGTAGTGTTTCCGAGCAAAATCCTGATTGTGGCATGTGGACACACACGCAAGACCTTCACTGAGTGTTACCAATCCTGTTGAAGGTTATGGAGAAATCGGCGAATCGCCTTGACCGACGCATAATGTTAACATATACAACAAAAACAAACACTAAGAACAAAAATAATGGAAAAAAGGAAAAGAAAAGAAGAAAGAAAGAGGTAGAGTTTACTAAAAAAAAAATTAAAAAAAAAACTTTTTTCTCTCTTGCCGTTGATCTACTTTTTTTTCCGGCATACGCAGACTGATACTCCTGCAGACATTCCCTGTATAGACAGGCAACGATTGATCCCAACTACCCAGCAAAGGGAGTGGAGTTTTGTGTGTATGACCGTTTTTGTTTTATCTCGCCATTAATAAGGCAGCCATATTCCAACTTCGAGGAAGATGCATGCTATGCGTAACGTGACATCCCTACCAACGGCCAAACTGGCCTTCTCTTCCGAAAGTTGGTGATGGGATTTTACGTGTGTGCAAGATGTTATGCGTGCGTTTTGTGTACGTGTGTGTGTTCATGAGTGTGTGTCTTTGTGTGTGTGTGTTGTGTGGTGTGTGTGTGTGTGTGTGTGTGTGTGTGTGTGTGTGTGTGTGTGTGTGTGTGTGAGGGAGAGAGAGAGAGAGAGAGAGAGAGAGAGAGAGAGAGAGAGAGAGAGAGAGAGAGCTCCATCCAACCCCCTCCCCCGGCCTCACCCCAAAAAGGGGAAAGGGAAAACAAAAGCAGCACGTGTAAGGGTTTGTACAGACTCACATTGAAATAAGGCGGTCCAAGGTCACATAGAACAAGGCATTTTTTGTTAGACTGTAACCACCTTGCCATGTCAGCGTGGGGTTGATCATAATCACCATCTTCATCTGTGATTTCAGGAGCAACTGTAACCACCTTGCCATGTCAGCGTGGGGTTGATCATAATCACCATCTTCATCTGTGATTTCAGGAGCAACTGTAACCACCTTGCCATGTCAGCGTGGGGTTGATCATAATCACCATCTTCATCTGTGATTTCAGGAGCAACTGTAACCACCTTGCCATGTCAGCGTGGGGTTGATCATAATCACCATCTTCATCTGTGATTTCAGGAGCAACTGTAACCACCTTGCCATGTCAGCGTGGGGTTGATCATAATCACCATCTTCATCTGTGATTTCAGGAGCAACTGTAACCACCTTGCCATGTCAGCGTGGGGTTGATCATAATCACCATCTTCATCTGTGATTTCAGGAGCAACTGTAACCACCTTGCCATGTCAGCGTGGGGTTGATCATAATCACCATCTTCATCTGTGATTTCAGGAGCAACTGTAACCACCTTGCCATGTCAGCGTGGGGTTGATCATAATCACCATCTTCATCTGTGATTTCAGGAGCAACTGCACTGGTGATGAGAAGCTTAAGCAGACAATTTTACTGACCGCAGTGCAAGGTATGACGACAGACTCTATTTTTTCTTCACGTTTGAAAGAAATCTGTGTTGGACAGAACTTATCTCTGTAATGCAAGGTTATGTTAGGTAAGGTCATGTTGCTTATAGCTCAGCCGACTGCAGAGGGCCATATCAGGGCTGTCACCGCGTTGAAGTCAACTCACAAGTCATTCATTCACATGACCCTTTCAAATACACCTTCTCCAAACACATCCGAAATTGTGTTGAAAATGTGTCCACTGTAAAATCTGAGATCAGATGAAAAACGTGAATCTCTTTTAGAGATTCAAAGATCGCATCAGGTGGGACATCTGTGAGCAAGGTTTGGGTACTGTCCAGGAGGAAAAGCCTCTTGTTCTGTGATGGCAGTTGAAAACAAAATGAAGGCTCCGTCTTTCCCTTGCCTCCCCCCTCCTCCCCCCACCCCTCCCCCCGCCCTCTTTAAAATATTTGGAAATTGAAATATTGAACAGATGCACACATACACGCGAGCATGCGCACACGCACGCGCGCACGTGCAGGAGGGCAGGATGAAAAAAAGCTGCAAAGCTTATTCTTTTAACCCTCAATAAAGATAATTTTGACTTGACTTGACTTGACGTGCACACACACACACACACACACACACACACACACACACACACACACACACACACACACACACACACATTTTTTTCACACATATTTTCACACACGCGCACACACGTTCACAAGGTTTTACAATCACTAACTCGCTCAGATGTGTTTGTGTAAATATATGGGTCGCAAAATAAAAACAACAAAACATGAAAATTTCAGTGTTAATATCAATCTTCAGACTTCCGTTTGTGTTCCGGGACACGATGGTGGAATTTTCAACCGCAGTTGTCAGGGATAAACCATGAAAAACCACACCTCTGAGCCAGACGATTATGGATTGTTTGTACAGCAAATTTCCCCATGACTTGTCGAGGCATTAACCAGACTCAAGCGAAACCAAAACTTGCATTGGTAGCGCTGTATGATCATAGAGAAGACAGAGCGGGAAAACACGTAGCAAAGCGCTGTTCAGGATTTTAACATAAATGTTCTCTCCTCTCCTTACAGCACAAAGTAGCTTCATAGAGTCGTATGCTTGCAAGCACTTCCAATTCGCCTCAAAAGATTTTGATCATAATCGAACACATTTTGAAAATTATCACATTAAAAAGATCTTTCTTGACAACATGGGAAAATGCTGTCCCTAGTGTATAAGAGTGGCACTGATGTTTTGAAACGAAAAACACAATGAGCCCCTTTTATGTTGGTGGACAGCAAGTAACACTACATGACCTTTTTCTCATGTGACGTCATAAAAGAATCAATTCCAGCTCTTTTTCTTTCACTCGCTGTCTAAAAACATTTTAAAGTCATCATCACGAACATACGAGTTGTTGTTGTTGTTGTTGTTGTTGTCTAACAAGCAGTCCCAGCTGTAGTCACACGCTTCAGTGTATTAATTTTGACATTGCTTCTGTATTCCCTGAAAATTTTGTTGTTGTTTTTAACAAGCAGTCTCAAATGTAGTTATAGGCCTGTTCCTTGATATTGCTTTTCCAATCCTTGAAGATTAACTGTTGTTTTTCGTTATTATAAGTCGTAGCTTTGCCCAAGATTTTATGATTTATGATATGAACATTCAGTATCATCAATAAATCGACACACACGTTCATGAGGCAAACACATGGACATATGCAGTTTTCCCTCTCCCTTTTCTAACATGTCTAAAGTGGCACTTATTGTAAAGACGTAACGAGTAAGAGACAACATGCAAACGTCAACACACAAATATACACAGACAAACGCACGCAAAAGGATGTTTTAACAAAATATGTTTCAGCACAGCCCTGTACATGTCATGGAATAGATTTCAATCTCTCTCTCTCTCTCTCTCTCTCTCTCTCTCTCTCTCTCGCTCTCGCTCGCTCTCTCTCTCGCTCTCTTTTTCTGTGTGCGTGCGTGTGTGCATGCATGCGTGCGTGCGTGCGTGTGTGTTTGTGTGTATGTGTGTGTGCGCGTGCGTGTGTCTTTGACTGTGTGTATATACGTGCGTGCGTTTGTTTGTGTCTGTGTGTATATACGTGCGTGCGTGTGTTTGTGTCTGTGTGTATATACGTGCGTGCGTGCACTCGTGGTTAAAAAGAAAAAGAGAGCATGGATAAACGAAACACATGATAGATAAACTGCTCTTTTTCAATTCAAGATCACCTGATAGATAAACTGCTCTTCTTCAACTCAAGATCACCTGATAGATAAACTGCTCTTCTTCAATTCAAGATCACCTGATAGATGAAGATCACCTGATAGATAAACTGCTCTTCTTCAATTCAAGATCACCTGATAGATAAACTGCTCTTCTTCAATTCAAGATCACCTGATAGATGAAGATCACCTGATAGATAAACTGCTCTTCTTCAATTCAAGATCTCCTGATAGATAAACTGCTCTTCTTCAATTCAAGATCACACAGCATGTGCAATAAACAAGGGCCACCACCGCTTTTTCTCCGGTGGTAAAACATTCCACTGGGGATGTCCTCTGCTAGATGTCACCGTTCAGCTGGCTGAGCCATGGCCGCTGATCCATGCTAACCACTGAGGTGTGCTATTGATCATTTGCCATGGACAAAAAACCAACAACAACAAAAACACAACACTCCCCCAACAAGCCCTCAATTTTCTTCACCGAGATATTTATCGCTTTAACACGTTATTCACAACTTTACAACGACGATGCCAAGCAAGCATGTAAATGCGCGTGTGCACTCGCGCACGCGCGCGCACACACACACACAGACACACACACACACACACACACACACACACACACACACACACACACACACACACACACACACACACAGAAAGAGGCGAGAGAGAGATTGAGATTTATTCCATAACATGTACAGGGCTGTGTTATAAATATTTTGTTCTACGTGAACTATTTTGTGAGAAACATTATTCCATTTTATGTACAAGATTGAGCTGGAAACATAATTCCATTTTAGGTACAGGACTATGCTAGTAACATAATTCCATTGTAGGTAAAGGACTATGCTAGTAACATAATTTCATTGTAGGTAAAGGACTATGCTAGTAACATAATTCCATTGTAGGTAAAGGACTATGCTAGTAACGTAATTCCATTGTAGGTAAAGGACTATGCTAGTAACGTAATTCCATTGTAGGTAAAGGACTATGCTAGTAACGTAATTCCATTGTAGGTAAAGGACTATGCTAGTAACATAATTCCATTGTAGGTAAAGGACTATGCTAGTAACGTAATTCCATTGTAGGTACAGGACTATGCTAGTAATATAATTCCACTGTAGGTAAATGACTATGCTAGTAACAAAATTCCATTGTAGGTAAATGACTATGCTAGTAACATAATTCCATTGTAGGTACAAGACTATGCTAGAAACATAATTCCATTGTAGGTACAGGGCTATGCTAGTAACATAATTCCATTGTAGGCACAGGACTATGCTAGTAACATAATTCCATTGTAGACACAGGACTATGCTAGTGACATAATTCCATTGTAGCCACAGGACCATGCTAGTAACATAATTCCATTGTAGGTAAAGGACTATAACATGATTCCATTGTAGGTACAGGACTATGCTAGTTACATAATTCCATTATAGGTACAGGACTATGCTAGTAACATAATTCCATTGTAGGTACAGGAGCTAGTAACATAATTCCATTATAGGTACAGGACTATGCTAGTAACATAATTCCATTGTAGGTACAGGACTATGCTAGTAACATAATTCCATTGTAGGTACAGGAGCTAGTAACATAATTCCATTATAGGTACAGGACTATGCTAGTAACATAATTCCATTGTAGGTACAGGACTATGCTAGTAACATAATTCCATTGTAGGTACAGGAGCTAGTAACATAATTCCACTGTAGGTACAGGAGCTAGTAACATAATTCTATTATAGGTACAGGACTATGCTAGTAACATAATTCCATTGTAGGTACAGGACTATGCTAGTAACATAATTCCATTGTAGGTACAGGACTATGCTAGTAACATAATTCTATTGTAGGTACAGGAGCTAGTAACATAATTCCATTATAGGTACAGGGCTATGCTAGTAACATAATTCTGTTGTAGGTACAGGACTATGCTAGTAACATAATTCCATTGTAGGTACAGGAGCTAGTAACATAATTCCATTGTAGGCACAGGACTATACTGGTAACATAATTCCATTGTAGGTACAGGACTATGCTAGTAACATAATTCCATTGTAGGTACAGGACTATGCCAGTAACATAATTCCATTGTAGGTAAAGGACTATGCTAGTAACATGATTCCATTGTAGGTACAGGGCTATGCTAGTAACATAATTCCATTGTAGGCACAAGACTATGCTAGTAACATGATTCCATTGTAGTTACAGGGTTATGCTAGTAACGTAATTCCATTGTAGGTACAGGACTATAACATAATTCCATTGTAGGTACAGGACTATGCTAGTAACATAATTCCATTGTAGGCACAGGACTATGCTAGTAAAATGATTCCATTGTAGGTACAGGGCTATGCTATTAACGTAATTCCATTGTAGGTACAGGACTATGCTAGTAACATAATTCCATTGTAGGCACAAGACTATGCTAGTAACATGATTCCATTGTAGGCACAGGACTATAACATAATTCCATTGTAGGCACAGGACTGTGCTGGTAACATAATTCCATTGTAGGCACAGGACTATAACATAATTCCATTGTAGACACAGGACTGTGCTGGTAACATAATTCCATTGTAGGTACAGGACTATAACATAATTCCATTGTCGGTACAGGACTATGCTAGTAACATAATTCCATTCTAGGTATACGACTATTATTTTATTATATGCACGGGGATGCGTTTAACACATTATTTCACTGACATGTACGTGGCTGTACTAGAAACATTATGTATTAGATTACAGCATTTTGCTAGAAATAGTATTCCTTTTATACGAACAGAGTTTTGAACAAAAATATAATTCCATTAATTACGTGAAATTCTGCTGAAAACCTCATTCCGAGCCAGGAACTGAAATTCGCCATCAGAAATATTTTTGAGATCTAGTTGCAAAGGGAGGCGACTGCAGGCGGAAATGTAAACAGATTTGAAATGTTTGTGACAGCGTACCGTCCAAAACAACAACGAAAAAACAACAACAACAAAACGTGTACAAACGTAGACAAAGACAGGCGTTGAATGATAGGCGTTGAATCAACGCCCATCTTGTGCTAAAGTGGATGAAGGTAAGCGACTGCTCGTTCATTTTCGTTGTCCTAAGTGTTGTGTATCTTGCCTGAAGAAGATCTAAGAGGTCGAAACGCGTCATGTTTTGTCTTGTGATTCGCTTT
>CM031603.1:96098801-96108801 GCA_018398815.1 Conus ventricosus
GTCTCCGTGTGTTGAAGCAGGAGTTTCGGGGGCTGAGAGACCGTGTGGTGCTGCTGAACACGCTGGACATGAGCAAGGCCATCAACAATTGTCCCATTCACCCTCCGCTAGGGGCCATTCCCTGTCAGATGACTATTTCCCATATATGTCCGAGGTAGAGATCTTCTAGCGCCGCCATCCATTCATCTGTGTTACTTGTTCATTTCTACGTGTATGTGTGTGTGTGTGTGGGAGAAATAGAGAGAGAGAGAGAGAGAGAGAGAGAGAGAGAGAGAGAGAGAGAGAGAGAGAGACAGACAGACAGACAGACAGACAGACAGACAGACAACAGAGAAAAGTCACGATGGACGTAACGAAGCAACCTGATAGAAATTTTATTATAACCGACGCGCTGGTTTTAAGGAAAGCCGCATATAACGAAGCAATTTTGAATGTCCTTGGTGATGTGTTATAAGCGGCTTCTGCTGTAGAAGTACTGGTCTTTATGCCTATAGACTGAGATGCACGCCTAAATACTGCAATAGATTTGTACATTTTGCTGGAAAAAAAGAAGAAAATCAAGGAAACTACTCAGATGATTACAGAATGTGGTATGCTTTGGAATCCTGCAAGAAGAATCTGGAAAAAAAGAAAAATGAAATTGCTGACAGTTCCAAAGGGAATGTTAACGTGGTGGAAAAAGGCATGACCGACTCACTGACTGACTGCTACGTGTTGTTTCACGGCTGTTTTGGAGGGAATCGGAATAGGTTATGAAAATATTCGAGTTCCAAATATAACTTGAATCTGTAATGTAAACCCGGTACTGTGCGAACTCTAGCCCCTTCTACATCCATCTAAGCAAGCTAGCAAGCGCGCACGTACACACAGGATTGCTTATACCAATTAATCTTTTTTTTAAATAATTGGATGACGATTTTTTTTAAAACAAAGTCCATGTAATTACCGACTAAAATTGTTTCTGTCAGCAAGCCGCAAACCTGTTTTTATGTAAAATAACAATGTTCTTGTATTGAAAGTGACAGAGTACTTTGTTTCACAGAAATATTTAACGCAGTTTGTGATTGTCTTTAAGGCTTGTCTGAAAATGACGGAGTACTTTATTTCACAGAAACATTGACGCATATTGTGACTGTTTTTACCAGACTGTCATATGAATAAAAAGTTAAAGGCAAATGATAGGAGGCACCACTAGGAGGGAATTGGGAAAACACAGACCGCTTTCAAGATCAAACGGATCGTGGATCCGCACTTTAATCCGGATCCGCTACAAAATGGAGGGCAGTGGGGTTTTATTCCAATGAAAAATATTCATGCAGGTGATTTTTTTCCCATTCAAATGTCCGAACAAAACGGCAAATACTGTGACTTGGAAACGAAGTCATATTATGGAGATCGTGGGATCGTTTGCGTATAAGTTTTGGATGATTTCATGGAGTCGTACAATGATTTGTGGATAATCAATGCAAAAGCTGCGGGGGGGGGGGGGGGGGGGGGGGGGGGGGGGGGGGGGGGGGGGGGGGGGGGGGGGGGGGTGTAGGAGGGTCACTATATTAAGCAACAGTTCTGTAATGATCTTTCAGTCATGCAAGGGTTTCGTTGAAACGAGAGACAATTTATCTGGTTATAAATGCATACATAAATTATATGTGCGAATATATACGTACAGGCGTTTTTGGTTTTTGTTGTTGTTTTCATTCATATTTCAAAATGGAAGGGACTTGCAAAAGACACTGTTTTCTACAGACTGTGGATAGTTTGCATGTAAGTTTGGGCGATTTCATGGACTGGTACGATGATTTGGGGGACAACCTATGGAGGTGTATTTGTACATACTTGTGGAGATGTATATATAGATATATAGAAATTAAGCAGAATCGTCCCACATAGAAAAATCATTCCCATTGAAGCGGAGGGTTGTTGGACAGTTTGTTGGACAAGTCAGTCTTGGAACGTTCTTCAATGAACTCCATCAGAGACTAAGTCTCACTGTGGCAAAGAAACAACGGTTCCATTACAAACGGCGGCAGCGAGATAGACGATCGAACATGAGTGAATCCATGTGTATGGGAGTGGGGTTAAGGAAGGAGTATGTCTGTGGGAGGAACCGGAGGAGGAGTGTGGCGCGTGCTCACGTTGTGTTGTGTGTGTGTGTGTGTGTGTGTGTGTGTGTGTGCGTGTGCGTGCGTGTGTGTGTGTGTGTGTTTTGTGTGTGTGTGTGTGTGGTGTGTGTGGTGTGTGCATGTGTGTTTGTGTGTGCATGTGTGTGTGTGCGTGTGTGTGTATGCGTGTGTGTGTATGTGTTGTGTGTGTGTGTGTGTGTGTGTGTGTGTGTGTGTGTGTGTGTGTTTTCTGAGGGTCGGAGTGGTGTGTGAGTAAGTGCGTGATTGTGTGTACATGTGTGAGGGAGTGAGTGTGTGTGCGTGCCTTTATGTGTCTGTGTCTGTGAGTGTGTTTCTGTGTGTGTATGTGTGTGTGTGTGTGTGTGTGTGTGTGTGTGTGTGTGTGTGTGTGTGTGTGTGTGTATGTATGGTGTGTGTGTGTGTGTGTGTGTATGTATGTGTGTGTGTGTGTGTGTGTGGTGTGTGTGTGTGTGTGTGTGTGTGTATGTGTGTGTGTGTGTGTGTGTGTGTGTATGTATGTGTGTGTGTTGTGTGTGTGTGTGTGTGTGTGTGTGTGTGTGTGTGTGTGTGTGACTCCCTTTGCTCCTTGTGCTCAACAGATCATTCTCAGCTTGGGAGGCAATATGCTGAGAATTTGAGCAATTCATTTCAGTCGTGCTGTTTTACCTGTTGTTTTATCTGATGGTTTGCTCGTGCTCTTAGTGTTGGTGTGTGCTGGAGTTTAATATGATATCGAAATGTTTGCTGGCATGTAAATACGGTAGGATCATATTTTTATAACTTACATTTATTCATTTTTATTTTTCACATTTTTTTCAGTCTTCTTCTTCTTCATCTTCTTCTTCTTCTTCTGCTGCTGCTGCTGCTGCTGCTGCTGCTGCTTTTGCTTCTTCGTCTTCTTCTTCATCTTCTTCTTCTTTTCTTCTTCTTTCTTCTTCTTTCTTCTTCTTCTCCTCCTTCTTCTTCTTCTTCTTCTCCTCCTTCTTCTTCTTCTTCTGCTTCTTCTTCTTCTTCTTCTTCTTCTTCTTCTTCTTCTTCTTCTTTCTTCTTCTTCCTTCTTCTTTTTTCTTCTTCTTCTTCTTCTTCTTCTTCTTTCTTCTCTTTTCTTCTTCTCTTCTTCTTTCTTCTTCTTCTGCTTCTTCTTCTTCTTCTCTCTTCTTCTTCTTCTTCTTCTCTTCTTCTTCTTCTCTTCTTCTTCTTCTTCTTCTTCTTCTTCTCTTCTTCTTCTTCTTCTCTCTCCTCTTCTCCTCCTCTCTCTTCCTCTTCTTCTTCTTCTTCTTCTTTTTCTCTTCTTCTTTCTTCTTCTTCTTCTTCTCTCCTCCCTCTCTCTCCTTCTTCCTCTTCTCCTTCTTCTCTTCTTCTTCTTCTTCTTCTTCTTTTCTTCTTCTTCTTCTTTCTTCTTCTCTTCTTTTTTTTCTTCTTTCTTCTTCTTCTTCTTCTTCTTCTTCTTCTATTGTTATTGTTATTGTTATTATTTTTAGTTGCAAAGTGAGGCGACTGCAGGCGGAAATCTAAACAAATTTGAAAAAGTGTTGATAAAGCGTCGCCAAAAAACGTAGACAAACGAATCACAAGACAAAACACGACGCGTTTCGACCTCATAAATCTTCTTCAGGCAAGATAACCAATACTCAGGACAAGTAAATGAACGAGCAATACTTTTTCCTCATCCAATTCGGCGAAAGATAGGTGTTGTAACACGTCGTGTGAGCTTTGTCATTTTTTTTTCAAATTTGTTATTATTCTTATTTTGTTATAATCGTCATCATCATCATCATCATCATCATCATCATCATCATCATCATCATCATCAACATGAGTTAACAGATTCGCTGCTCTGTATGTTTTGAGCGTATTTGTGTGTACTGGCACACCAAGTGCCAACTTAACAGCCTTACTATCTATGCTTTGTAATTTTTTTTAGCAGCGTCTGTGGAGCTGAGAAATAAACCTCTTGATCATAAGTTAATTTCGATCGAACAAAACTGGTAGCAAGATGTAAAAGTGTTTGAGTATCTTGTCCCCATGACTGAGCATAAATTATTTTGAGAAGAAAATTTAATCTTTGTCTAGCTTTACTTATTATGTGTTCAATATGGTATCGCCACTTTAAACTTAGGGGTTAAATTGATTCCTAAAACTTTTACAGCTTTTGAATATCTAAGAGTGTTGCCTTTTATAACAAGTTGAGGAGGATGCTTTGGGGTATCACCATTGTTAAAAAGCATTAATTGTGTCTTTTCTCCCGAAAGTTCTAAACCATTTTCTTTCATGTATAAATCTAACGTATCTAGCTCAACGTGATATAGTTTTTGAACATGCGTTATAACTCCCTTATTTGTTTGTTTTCTGACGTTTGTATTCATCCATATAGCAATGTCATAAGCATATTGAACGAGAATGGATATTGTTAGATGGAACGTTTGGGAGATCATGAAAAAAGAATAGTAAAAAGAATTGGAGCAATGATAGATCCTTGAGGAATTCAATATTAATATCCTTGAATGACGAATAACATGTGCCAATTCTTTTTTTTTTTTTTAATGCACATTTTATTACAAAACATAGGAACAAAATACAAGTAAGGAGTAAAAAAACGCAAAACGCATACTTATCGCAGTAAGACAATTACAACAACAGTAAAAGATACTCTTCATCATCATCATCATCATCATCATCATCTCATCATCATCATCATCATCTTATCATCAACGTCTTCAACATCATTACCTTGCTACTACTGGGGAATACTAATACCATCAATAGAACTACTACTACCACCACAACTACTACTGTTATTACTTCAAATACTATCAAAGTAAATAACGGTCATTTTAAATAAACACTGTATGCGTTTTTTTTCTTAATCGTATCATAGGCATATATAGACACACTAATAAACCACAAAGGGTAAACACAAAAAAGAATAATAGTTATATAAATGAAACAAAATAACTAAACCCGAACAAATAAATTAATCCAACAGGGAAAACGAAGCAACTGACCGTTGCCATGTTATTTGGAAACCTTGCCAGAAAAAAACAACAACATTAATCCAGTAAGAAAGAATATGGGAGCCCTGTGTAACGAACTTTGTGATGGAGATTTCCCTTTGCCAGGAAAAAAAGCATTAATCCAATAAAAAGAATATGGGAGCCACTGTGTAACGAATTTTTGTGATGGACATTTGAAGACTGCAGCATACTTTTCTATTTATATCTTGCTTTCAAATACACGATGAAAAACTTAAAAATAAGGCAAATTTTTTCATATTTACATTGTAAATATGGGAATTTGGCATGTAACAGGATTAAGTCAAATATTTTATCTGATCTAAACTCATTGTCACAACCAAACAGGACAATATTTCATTCAATAATAGTTTCATAGTTTCGCATTTTCTATTCATTTCATTTTGAAATTCTTCCCAAAAGTTTGAACATGAGGGCAGTACCAAAATAAATGTTGAATTTTTTCTGTTTCTCTCTTACAAAAAGAACATTTTCTGAATTTCAATGCCCATGTTTTTCAAAAAAATATTGGGTTGCTAGTATTCTATTATTAATTCTAACCTGAAACCATCTTAACTTAATATCTTTTATCTGTTGGATTTTCTAAAAGTTTTAGCCCAATTAACGTCCTTCGGTAATCTTTCATTCCATTTATTGCAAAAAGTTGGCTCTAGATTTGTCTTGAATCAGTAGATCATAATAAAGTGAGGCTCCTCGTGAAATTGAACATATCACAGACATTAGTTTACTTGAACTCCCCTTCTTCATAACATGTTATTTCTACCCAGCTTCTCTCGAATACTTTTTCACAGCACAAATGTAACCGTTATATGTTATAAAATCTGTATTGATTGTTATACCTATCAACAAAGGACTGGAAACTCAAAAAAATCACCATTTTCGTCCAAAGATTCCGAACGCAGAATACATCATTTTCTATCCAGTTTTTATAAAATTGGATCTGCCCCCAACCCTAAAGTTCCTATTAAAAAAATAAAGGCTCTAAACAGAATTCACTGCAGTTTTGACACCAAAAATTTCCATCTATTTCTTATATGCTTTAAAATACATCTCTCCAAAAAATTTTTTAAACTTATCCTGCCCAGACAAATCAGCACCCAAATTTAATGAAAAATTTCTGCCTTGTAATATAATGAGCAGAGTATTTTTTCCAACATGGTTACTTGATGAAAGTTTCCGAATCCAAGTTAACTTTAATGGTTTATTGCTTCCTATGTTTGGTTTTCCCTAACCCCCATGCGTATATTTTTTACAGATATTTTCGCTAAATTTTATCTCTTTTTTTACCCCATACAAACTTAAATGTAAATTTCTGAATTTCATCAATTATGTATTTCTGGTGGGTTCGGTAGTAACATCCATAGATGGGTTAGTTTTGATAAGATCAGGGAATTTAAGTACTGCTACTCTGCCGAGAGGTGTTATCTGCCTTTTTAGCCAAGTTTTGTACAATGTTTTTATCTCTGCAAATTTTTCTTCGAGATTCATAGTTTCACAATTTTTTAAATCACTCGTAAACCAGATACCCAAAATTTAAATTTAGGAGGGTTCCATTTGATTTTTAAAATGTTGCATATACTTAACGGGCGAGTTTCGTTTACTTCCTAACCATACTGCAATTCGTTTTTTCCGCATTTAGTAGAGTCCAGATACTCTTCCAAATTTTCAAAAACCATAATCGATTCTTCAATGATTTCCGATCCCCTTCTTGTAAAAGTTCAGTATCATCTGCATACTGTGATATTTTATTCTCAGTATTAGCTATTTTAATTCCTTTTATGTCTTCATTTTGTCTAATCATGTTTTGCTAAGATTTCAACACAAATAACAAATAAATATGGGCGATATGGATCCCCTTGGCGACATCCTCTCTTCAACAGGAAACCAACCAGCTAGTTTTCCATTAACTGAAACGGTTGACTTAAAAATTTGTGTAGAATGTTTTTATCCATTGACAGAACTTGGACCAAAGCCAAAGGCATGTAATACCTTAAACATGAAATCAAAGCTTACACTGTCAAACGCTTTTTCAAAGTCTAAACATAAAAGAAATCTCCGGTTTTTGGATATAATCATATAATCAAGTATATCATAAATAAGACGAATGTTATCCCCCAAATATCTGTTTGGAAATTTAAAACCAGTCTGGTCTTCATTGATGATAGAGGGAAGCACACATTTTAATCGGTTGGCTATACATGTAGATCCTATTTTATACACAGTGTTCAAAAGGGGAAATTGGTCTCCAATTTTTGATTCGGTCTTTGGGCTTGTACCCTTTGGAATGCATACGATAATACCTTCTTTTTGCGTCGAAGATAGTTCCTTTCAAACGAATCCATCGTTAAAGCGCTCTTAAACATATGGGACCAAGTTGTAACCAGAAACTTTGAAGAATTCTGCTGTGAAGCCATCGCTACCCGGGCTTTTCATATTACGCATGTGTTTAAGGCAACACCGGCTTCTTTTAAAGTAATTTTGCCTTCCAAAGAAATTTACCTGACTCTCAGTTAGTACTGGGAAATTGTTACTAAATCTAGAATTTCAAAGATTCAATATCTCTTTTAGAATATAATTTTTTATAGAACTTATTAACTTCTTCGGGGAATTTCATCACTATGACTTAAAATAGATCCATTATTCAGCGTAAGTTTCGTAATATTTTTTCAAACGTAATTTCGCTTTTCAAGTCCACAAAAATAATTTGTTATTTTTTCCCCTTCTTGCGACCCCTCTCGCCTTGAACGCAGCAACACACCCTCCATCTTCTTTTCCCGAAGTGTAATCAACTCTTGTTTAAAAACTTTCAAGTTCAGTCTTTCTTCTTCAGATAATACCACTTTTCTTTTCAAGTAAAGAAATATTACTTTCGAGATGTTTCTGTTTTTTCTGTTTCCTTCTGTTTCTTCATCGTTGCGTATGATATAGTTTTGCCTCTAATTTCAAAGTAATGTATCCAAAAAAAGTTGATCAGAAATAAAAAACTGGATTTCTGATTTAGGAATCTGAGCCAACCCACAGCGACAATATGGTTGAGCTGCATATTCCTCAATAACTGTTTGAATTACTTGATTTATGTCTTCTATGTAATTGGTGTCTTTCAACAATGAACTATTAAATTTCCATAATAGATTTCTTTTTATCTCTCTATCTTGCTCTAGAGTTATTAGAATTAAGGGGTGGTCGATCGATATTCTGGTAGAATATCTGCATCTGTTACATATTACATAACCCGTCGGAAATAAGAAAGAAGTCTAAACGGCTCTGCTGACATGGGTTATTTCTCCTCCAAGTATACCTTCGTAATTCGGGATTTAAATCACGCCAGATGTCACTTAAGTCTAGGCTGTCCGTCTGTTTTCTATTTGCTCTTGTGCTTTAGGATTATTGTTATGTCTGTAATTATAACAGTCCAAGGAGTAATCACGTACCAAATTTCCCAATCACCTCCAATAATGACATTTTCAGCTCCAACTTCTCTAATGGTTCTCCAACGCCACATAAAAGTCAGGTTCATCCGATTTGGGCCCGTAAATACTAACAATAAGACATTTTTTATCCATATTTTAACGGGTGCAAAAATATAATTACCTGCCGTGTCTTTATAAACTTTTCTTAACTGGAAGTCAAAATTATTATTGAACAAAAATAGCTACGCCCCTTGAATGTGAATTATGAGACGCAAATAGCATTTGTAACCCCACTCTGAACGAATATAATTCTTAACTTCGGTTTGAAATGAGTATCCTGTAACAACTATATTGAGTATGCTTTCCCCCTTTAAAGTTAAACACATCTCTTCGCTTTTTGTGGTTGGCTAGACCCTGACAATCATGGATGCAATTGTTACTTTTTACTCATATTGACGGCTAAATTTAACATGATCATACCAACATTTTGGACACCATTATCATGCTGACAATAGCACCGAACCAAAATGAAACCCAATCTGAGCAAAAACGCGTTCAAGTCCATAACAACAGTTGCTCCACAGAGGTAATTTCTAGCCATATGCAGATCAGAGCTTTTTACATGACCATCACAACGGCACACTCCAAAAACGACTCAAGATATCCGAAAAACATAGGTTAAAAAAACCTGACAAGTTTTCATTTAAAAAAAAAAGATGAATACACAAACATGCACATACACATATATAGAAACATAATAAAATAAAGTTTCTAGGTAGATCGTCTCGGGCAGAGAAAGAAACAAACGGAGAAATAAAATGAAAAAGAACATTCCTTCTTTCTTTCCATCTTCAGCTGAGCACGTGCTCCCCCGTGCAAGGAGAAAGAAAAAAAAAGAAGAAGAAAGCGTGTCAACATCAGGGGATTTCCACTTAAAATATTGCATTAACAACCTGCCAACTGTTAATCCACTGTCGTCCATTACAAAAAAAACCCACACACATACTCTTATAATGTTCACTTTTTTCACACACACACACAGACACACGCGCGCGCGCGCGCGCGCCCACAGGAAAACGCACACCCACACAAAACAAACAATATCAAACACACCACCACACAACACACACACACACACACACACACACACAGCACCCCATTCCCCCCCTCCTCCACATATACGCTCATTTGTCCGCAGATATTGTGCACACGCACGCACGCAAAACACACACACACACACACACACCCCCAACACACACCCCACACACACACACACACACACACACACACCACACACACACCAAACGCGCGCGCGCAGAAAAAACGCACACCCACACAAACACATAAAATCATTCAATCCCCACACACACACACACACACACACACACTACACACACACACACACACACACCACCACACACACCAACCAAAACCA
>CM031603.1:96133801-96136301 GCA_018398815.1 Conus ventricosus
CGCTGTATCGCCTGCACTTGGCAGTCCCTATGTACACAATGGCAGTTCCTCTGTGGCACTTTCCAGTTTCCCTCAGGTCCTTCTTTACAGTTTCTCTGTGCTGCCTCGCAATTTCTCTGTGCTGCCTTGCAGTTTCTCTGTACATATCCTTGCAGTTTCTCTGTACTGCCTTGCAGTTCCACTGTGCTGCCTTGCAGTTTCGCTGTGCTGTCTCACAGTTCCTCTGTACGCATCCTTGCAGTCCCTCACTATACACTTGGAGTTCATCCGTGCTACCTTGCGGTTCCGTTGTACATGTTTTCAGTGCCTCAGTACTACCGGGCAAATTTCTCTACGCTGCCTTTGCAGCTTCTCTGTACTGCCTTGCAGCTTCTCTGTACTGCCTTGCAGCTTCTCTGTACTGCCTTGCAGCTTCTCTGTACTGCCTTGCAGCTTCTCTGTACTGCCTTGCAGCTTCTCTGTGCTACATTGCAGCATGTAATATCTACTGTCTTCCAGCTTCTATGTAGTGCCTTGCAGTTCCTGTGTACTACCCAGCAGTTCTTCAGTACTACTGTGCAGTTCTTCTGTACTACAGTGGAGTTCTTCTGTACTACAGTGCAGTTCCTCTGTACTACAGTGCAGTTCTTCTGTACTACTGTGCAGTTCTTCTGTACTACTGTGCAGTTCTTCTGTACTACAGTGCAGTTCCTCTGTACTACACCTAGTACCTGCAGTTCCTCTGTTCCTCTGTACTACCCTGCAGTTCCTCTGTACTACCCTGCAGTTCTTCTGTACTACCTGCAGTTCCTCTGTACTACCTGCAGTTCCTCTGTACTACCCTGCAGTTCCTCTGTACTACCCTGTAGTTCCCCTGTACTACCCTGCAGTTCCTCTGTACTACCCTGCAGTTCATCTGTACTACCCTGTAGTTCCTCTGTACTACCCTGCAGTTCCCTTGTACTACCCTGCAGTTCCTCTGTCCTACCCTGCAGTTCCCTTGTACTACCCTGTAGTTCCTATGTACTACCCTGCAGTTCCCTTGTACAACCCTGCAGTTCCCTTGTACTACCCTGCAGTTCCCTTGTACTACCCTGCAGTTCCTCTGTACTACCCTGCAGTTCCCTTGTACTACCCTGCAGTTCCTCTGTACTACCCTGCACTACCCTGCAGTTCCTCTGCACTACCCTGCAGTTCCCCTGTACTACCCTGTAGTTCCTCTGTACTACCCTGTAGTTCCTCTGCACTACCCTGCACTACCCTGCAGTTCCTCTGCACTACCCTGCAGTTCCTCTGCACTACCCTGCAGTTCCTCTGTACTACCCTGTAGTTCCTCTGTACTACTCGGCACTACCTGCAGTTCCTCTGTACTACCCTGCAGTTCCTCTGCACTACCCTGCAGTTCCTCTGTCCTACCCTGTAGTTCCTCTGCACTACCCTGCAGTTCCTCTGTACTACCCTGCAGTTCCTCTGCACTACCCTGCAGTTCCTCTGTACTACCCTGTAGTTCCCTTGTACTACCTGCAGTTCCTCTGTACTACCCTGCAGTTGCTCTGCACTACCCTGCAGTTCCTCTGTACTACCCTGCAGTTGCTCTGCACTACCCTGCAGTTCCTCTGTACTACCCTGCAGTTCCTCTGCACTACCCTGCAGTTCCTCTGTACTACCCTGTAGTTCCTCTGCACTACCCTGCAGTTCCTCTGTACTTACCCTGCAGTTCCTCTGTACTACCCTGTAGTTCCTCTGTACTACCCTGCACTACCCTGCAGTTCCTCTGTGCTACCCTGCAGTTCCTCTGCACTACCCTGCAGTTCCTCTGTACTACCCTGCAGTTCCTCTGCATTACCCTGCAGTTCCTCTGTACTACCCTGTAGTTCCTCTGTACTACCCTGCAGTTCCCTTGTACTACCCTGTAGTTCCTCTGTACTACCCTGCAGTTCTTCTGTACTACCCTGCAGTTCCTCTGAACTACCCTGCAGTTCCTCTGTACTACCCTGCAGTTCCTCTGTACTACCCTGTAGTTCCCTTGTACTACCCTGCAGTTCCTCTGTACTACCCTGCAGTTCCTCTGTACTACCCTGCAGTTCCCTTGTACTACCCTGTAGTTCCCTTGTACTACCCTGCAGTTCCTCTGTACTGCCCTGCAGTTCCTCTGTACTACCCTCCAGTTCCTCTGTACTACCCTGCAGTTCCCCTGTACTACCCTGTAGTTCCTCTGTACTACCCTGCAGTTCCTCTGTACTACCCTGCAGTTCCTCTGTACTGCCCTGCAGTTCCTCTGTACTATACTGCACTACCCTGTAGTTCCTCTGTACTACCCTGCAGTTCCTCTGTACTACCCTGCAGTTCCTCTGTACTACCATGCAGTTCCTCTGTACTACCATGCAGTTCCTCTGTACTACCCTGCAGTTCCTCTGTACTACCTTGCAGTTCCTCTGTACTACCCTGCAGTTCCTCTGTACTGCCCTGCAGTTCCTCTGTACTGCCCTGCAGTTCCTCTGTACTACCATGCAGTTCCTCT
>CM031603.1:96141301-96146301 GCA_018398815.1 Conus ventricosus
TTCTAGAAAAACCACGTGGAATGTCAATAATATAATGCAGAGCCATTAGAATTGCTATCAGTTCAGCCGTAAAGACTGAAAACCCCTTTCCAAGATGAAAAGATTTATCTGCTTTCAAGGCAGGAATAACAAAGCCGGAACCGGCATTGCCATTTAATAGGGATCCATCTGTATAAACTTTTAAGTGATTAGGATAACTATCGTCAATATGTGACTTGGCCATAGCACCTAAGACGTTATTATTAACATTCTTTTGCAATCAGTGTATTTATAATCAAACCTTGCCGGGATGAGTTCCCAATTCGGAATGGGACTCAGGGGATAACGTGGGGCAATGGTTTTGTGATCAATTTTGGCAGATTTCAACAGGTTTGAGGAGTACGTAAGGATGGTTTTATGTGATCGTATTGTTTTTGCGCGTTTTGGAAAATCTAAATCAGATCGCATGTCAAGTTCATCCTCATTTGAGTTCTGAACAGTAGAACAATCTTAGAATGTATTTAGCACAAGCTAATTTTCGATAAGCATCCAGGGGCAAAACGCCAGCTTCATGATATGTCCCTAAAATGGAGGCGTAAAGGGGAACTCCCAGGGCTATTCTGTATGCCTTGCAATCTGTGCTTTGTAACTTTTTTAATAGATACTTAGGAGCTGAAAAATATACTTCCTGTGCATATGAAATCCTTGTCCTGACCAGAGAATTGATAAATGAATTAAACTGCACGTATCCTGTCCCCAACTCTGGTAGCTCACAACTTTAAGAAGATTAAGAGCTTTCCTTGCTTGAGTTATGATATATTCAATATGTGTGTTCCATGATAATTTTGAAGTAAGATGTACACCTAAAAACTTTATGCAAGATGTGTAGGTAAGTACAGTGTCATCCATCTTAAAAGTAGGGAGATCATGAAAATTACCACCAGCGTCAAAAAGCATCATATGAGATTTCTCAGCAGACAGACATAACCCATTCTCAAACATAAATCTAGCGATACTGTCTAAGTCTCTTTGATATATATTTTTTCATGTATGTAATTGACCTTAAAGGTGTGTTCTTTTTTAAAGTAACATTCATCCATATACATACATCATCAGCATATTGAACTAAACTGGAATTTTTAGAAATACTTTTTGTGAGATCGTGCGTTAGGATATTAAAAAGCAAAGGGGCAGTTACAGAACCCTGAGGGATGCCCATCTCCACAAATCTCTTGCTAGAATATGTATTTCCTATTTTTGTTTGAATTGTTCTGTTAGCCAGAAATTCTTTGAAGTAATCATAAATGTGACCAGAGAGACCTATCATTTTAAGTTTATATAAAAGTCGCTCATGCCAGACTTGATCATACGCCTTTTTGACATCGAAAAAAGTTGCAAGTACATTTTTTCTCCGGGCAAATTGACGTTTTATCTGAGTTGTAAGCTTTACAAGGTGATCAACAGTCGATCTGCCCTTTCTAAACCCAGCCTGAGCAGTAGGAATATGTCCGTTTTTTTCACAATGATAAGTAAGTCTATTTAATACAATTTTTTCCATTAGTTTACCAGTATGAGACGTGAGAGCGATAGGACGATAACTATTAATATCAGAGTTAGGTTTGCCCTGCTTGAGAATGGGCACGATGACAGAATCTTTCCAAACAGACGGAGTCTTCCCATCTATCCAACATTTTTTCATAATGGTATACAGAAATGTTGTAAAATTGATTGGAAGGTTCCTTAACATTTCGTTTGAGACTGCGTCTAAACCAACTGAAGTTTTCTTTGTTGGCAATGACGATATAGCATTTCTTAATTCTTCTAACGTTATTTCTGCATTTAAATAATGTTCGCTGTTTTCTTCTGGGTCAGAATAGATATGGTCATTTGACTGGTCTTCCCTCAAAGTTCTGCATTTTTCTGAGAGACTAATTTTGGAGCTATTTTTTGCAAAAAAATCAGCAAAAAGTTCAGCTTTTTGAGCTGATGTTGGGAATTGTTCATGCCCGACGGTGATTGGATAAGCGGGTAAATGTATTCCATATTTCATCTCGTGTATCTTTGTCCATACCTTTTTGAAATCTTTGTTATCATTGACTTCATTTACACAAAATGATGACCAGTAATCGCTTTTGGTTTTCTCTATAATCCTAGTACTTTCATTTTTTGCCCGTTTCATGGGGAGTAAGTCATCTACTTTTTTTCTTTTGCGTGTATTTTGAACTTTGATTTCTTTTTATTAACAGCATCTTTGCAGGATTCCGTCCACCAGACCTTGCCAGCATGTTTAGAGGATTTTGTCTGACTATATTTTGGAATTGCCTCGGTTGCAGCTTTCAAGACGATTCATAAAAGTTACAATACATTTTATCAATATCTGGGTTCTCCAGCATGCTAACATTAAAGGACATTAAAATGGACTTGAATTTATCCCAGTCAGCTCGTTTATAATTAAATTTAGGGATTTTATCCCTTGTATCATCGTGCAAAATTGTAAATCCTCTCAAGGAAATGGTAATTGGGAGGTGATCGCTACCTAATGTGTTATTATGAACTTGCCAAGTACAGCTTGTCGCTAGTGATGGCGAAATCAAAGACAGGTCAATAGCAGATCGTTTGTGGCTTGGAACATCAGGCAATCTAGTTATGGTTCCATCATTTAGAAGAAAGAGTGCCGAGTCCGAAATATTCTCCACTAGACGATTGGAGCTGACCTTAGGGCAGCCACTATCCCAAAATGGGGCGTGTTCATTAAAGTCACCGGCTACTAGCCACTTTCATTTTGGGTACCCAGGGTACGTAGCCAGTCACTGTTACAATCGTCACACACCTTTAGGGAGATAAACAGAAAGAATATTTAAAATTAATGAGTTATCAAATTTGACACAAGCTGCACAAGAGTGGATATTTGGCGCAGTCGATGGTACTGGCGTTGAAATTGGATGGTAAGATAGCTTTTCATGTATATAGATGGCACAGTTCACTTTTCCTGTTTCGTCAGAGAGATGATACACTGGAGGGTTAGAAGTAATGAGCGAGACGTGGTAAGTTCATCTTGGACACATTTAGTGACTGAAGAACAAGCACTGCATAGGAGTTATTCTCTATGTGTTCTTGAAAGTTCACGATATTGGTTGACACTGATCGACAGTTCCATTGTAAAATGTCTATTTTTGAGTTGTTAGTCATTGATACATATGACATTCAAAAGCTAAAGAGAAAAAAAATAATAATAAAATAAAATAAAAATAAAAATAAGTCTCGATAAATACAAGTTAAACTTTGAAACAAACTACAAGCACAGCAATGGAAAGAAAGAAAACACGAGGTTTAATTAAACTACAGTTGTAGAGTGGTTTCAATAATGGCGAATTGGAGAGATACTATCATTCAGCTGGTAGAAGACGATCACGGGAACCAATCGAAAAAATGTCAGGTCTTCTCGGTGGGAAAGGCGGCATGGGCAGAAAGTGGTCCATGTGATAGTACCGAGGTCTCAGTCTGCCGTCCTGATGGCGTTCTCTTGGGATGTTCTGATGATGCCGCCTTTGTTTCGTCCAGAACAGGTAATGCAGATGGCGTCCAAGGTTGCCGGCAAAAACGCTCGAGCCCCTTGTGGAGGGATGAATGTTGTCCCGCATGTATTGTCTCTTGCTGTTGATGTTTTCGTGAGACACAAAGGAGACATTTTTGACATTGTGAAGACTTGAAAGATTTGCAGCATTAAAAACTTCACGTTTGTTGTTGAGATCTGAGAGGCATGTTGGTGCTACCTTGCTAACGACAATACGCATTGTAGGGTGTTTCTTTTGGAGGTCTTTCACCAGGTTGATGAATATGTTTGAGGTAGCTTTTGGATCTCTTGATGTTTTAAGGTCATTTAAACCCACATGGAGTACAACAACATCATAATCTGGGAGAGTATTGTCAAAGAGCAGATCTTTGCATTCTCTGATAGTGTAGATCTTCTGGTTCCTGACAACAAGACCGTAGGCATATCCTAAACGATCTCCAGAAACTCCATTCAATACAGAGTCATGCAACACTAGAACCTGGGGTAGATCTGATGTGCTATCAGGTTTAGGTGTGTTTGACTTGTTTGCTCCTGTTTGTTGCCAGTTTCTGCTCTGATGCGGGCGGTGGGTGTCCCTGACGTTGGATTTAATCATATTGAGGGCACTTTCTTTCTTTTTTTGTTTGTTTTTGTCTCAATACTGTTTCTCTGGGAATAGATCGTTCTTTTTCAAGCCGCGTGTTACTTTCGTCATCCACTTTTACATCACTTTGTTTTCCGTCAGAGTGTTCCACAGACGAACTTTTTCCATTTTTTAGAACGTCCGAGTAACTCGGTCTCTTTATTTTGCCGTCAGCTGAAGAAGCCTCTGCGATTTTGAATTGAGAGGTAGGTGTTGCAACAGTTGTTTGTGTGGAATGATGGACAGAGTTCTGGCTTGCTGGAATTTGTCTTGGCACTGGTTCGGGAGAGAACTTATTTTTTTCTTCCATGATGGCGCATAGCTGTTCGTATTGTTTTAAAATTGTTGATTTTAGATCTGAAACTGAGTCGCTAATTTTTTGAAAAAAGAGATCTTGTTTTGCTTGGCTGTCAATGCAAGCTCTGTCGTGAAAATGCGAGGATGTTTCCGATGTTATTTTCTCATCATGCTGGACAGAGGGATCGACCGATTTAGATCTGGTACTCACGGCACTAAGAGAAGTAGTTCCAGGACAGGCTTCTCCATCCAGATTTGATTTTTGTTTTTCAATTTCCAACAGAAGTTCTGAAGTCATGAATCCCGAGGCACAAGGTTCGCACATATACTTTCTCTGATTTTCTGATGAAAACACACAGCATGTAGTCAGGTAGGTTGGTTTTTGACCAAGAGACTAGCTTCGAACATTCAGAGCATTTAAGAAAATTGTCGTTGGTGGATGAATATTTTGCACTAGCACTCAGAACGCGATTTTTGGCATGACTGGAATCACACAAATCAGGCACAGGGGCAAGCTGATTTCGAAAC
>CM031603.1:96151301-96161301 GCA_018398815.1 Conus ventricosus
ATGTGTGTGCGTGTGTGTGTGTGTGTGTGTGTGTGTGTGTGTGTGTGTGTGTGTGTGTGTGATACGTGCGTGCGTGCGTTGCGTGCGTGCGGGTGTGTGTGTGTGTGTGTGTGTGTGTGTGTGTGAGAGAGAGAGAGAGAGAGAGAGAGGAGAGAGAGAGAGAGAAGAGAGAAGAGAAGAGGCGTTTTACCCGCTTCAAAAGTCTAGAATAACCGGCCAGCAAAACCCGTAGTTTTTGTCAAGAAAGTTGATAAGAAACTATCACATGAAATTAGTTTTGATGAGTTAACTTTCACATGAAAAAGATCTTTTTAATCTGTGATGTGGTTCTTCAGAACGACTCCATTTGACGTTTTTAAGCTGGATGTGAGAAAAAGTTATGCTCAGAAAACACTCAGTTTTTATGCGAAATCAGATCATGGAAAACAGAGGTTGTACTCATTAAAATAGATATATATGACCAACTAAGGCAGATAAGTACAACGTATGAAAACAGATATTTACTGCTCCTGAAAAAAGATAACCATGACTCATTATTATTATTAATTATTACTCATTTGAACAAATATTTATGACTCATGAAAACATTTTACTATGACGAATGAAAACAGATAATTATTACTCGTGTTAACAAATATCTATGACTCATGAAAACATTTAACTACGACATATGAAAACAGATAATTATAAACTCATGAAAACACGATGACGATGACACGATGAAAATAATTATTACCAATGAAAAATAAACTATGACTCGTGAAAACAGATAATCGTTACCAGTGAAAACAGACCATCATGACTCACAAAAACAGATAATGACTCATGGAAACAGTAAAACACCATAAGCCGTAGCTTGTTGTTGTTCAATATTTGTGAAGTATTTGACTGCAAATTGGAAATAGAGTTATTTATAACAAAACAAATAATTACGACCAATGAATGAGAAAAATTGTTACTCTCGAAAACAGATAACTGTGATTCTCGAAACATTTAATTAAGACTCATGAAAACAGATATTTATGTTTCATGAAATCCCATACATTGACTAGTGAAAGCAAATACTCATAGCTCATGAAAACATGTAATTATGCACACGAAACTGATGATAATGACTCATGTAAGCAGACAACTGTGACTCATGTAAACAGATAACTATAACTCATGTAAAACCATAATTATGCCCTATCAAAACATATAATTTTGAATCATGAAAACAGATGATTATGACCAGTGAAAACAGGTAATCATGACACAGTAAAGAGTTAATTATGAATCATGTAAGCAGATAACTGTGACCCTATGCAAACAGGTGTTCAAGATAATTATGACTCGTGAAAACAGACAACTATGACTCAGATAGCTATGAACACTGCAAACAGATAATTATGACTTATGAATATTTGGCAGCTAGTTCTGACCCTAGAGTGTCAGGAGATAAGGGCCGAAACACTTGCTTGAAGGGGGCTTCTCTTCTGAGGACTCTCTGCTGCCACGCTCTCCACAGTTATCTTTCTACTACTAATACTATGTTGTACAGTGATATCATTCGTTTTGAACTGTAGTCATTTAAAAGATTGCAGTGCAAAGACGAAAAGGTCAGAATTAGCTGCCATAATTGACTGCCTTCGTTGCTCATAGCTTACGGAAATCATAAGGTTTGTTTCCATTCTTTTGACTCGTCGTGTGATGTGTTTACAACGTCAAAAACAACAACAAAAAAAAAACAAATCATGTTCACATTAAATTATTTGTGAACTTGTCTACCTCAAAATATTTTTTTTCCTATAGTCATAGTTTTTGTTTTCACTTAGAAACAGTAAGTATCAACGTGTTCTTCGTAAAAAGAAAATTACTGTTCAGGTGCGTCTATGTTATCCAGTTGAGAAACATGTCTTGTTGAGTGCCGCTAGCTGCCGCTAGGCTTAACAATTAATATGCTGTTCGGAAGGGGTAGTTTATTGGTTTGGGTCTTATGTTTGCGTGTGTAATGTTGTGTGTGTGTGTGTGTGTGTGTGTGTGTGTGTGTGTGTGTGTTGTGTGTGCGGTTGTACTTATTTGTGCGTGCGCGTCGGGGTGAGAGCGTGTATGTGTGTGTGTGTGTGTGTGTGTGTGTGTGTGTGTGTGTGTGTGTGGGTGTCTGGGTGTCTGTGTGTGTGTGTTTGCGCACGCGCGCGCGCGAGTGCATGTGTGCGTGTGCGCGCGCGTGTGCGTGTGTGTGTCTACGCTTGTATCCGTGTAGTGTTGTAGTGCAGATGAATGTAAATGCGTGTGTTATGAATATCTTGGAGCACTGAGATCACCAGTACCGTTGTCGGTGTGGTGGCGTGCATGTCATTATTCTGAACAAGGAGAAAAGAAAAACAGACGGGGGAAAAAGAAAAGAACGAAAGGAAGGAAGAAAGACTTTCGATCAACCTTCACAGTACAGCTTAAATCAATACACCGCCAGTGCCGCCTCAACTTGCAGCTTCCATTGACGCCGACTGGTTTTGGTGACTGTCAAACAATCGGTCTCCTGACGTCAACACAGTTGCTGTTAACTGTCACTCCCTCCCCCCTCCCCCCCCCCCCCCCCCCCCCCCCCCCATCCGCCAGCCTGTTTGCCTCCCTTTAAACTCCTCAGGTCCCAGCGTGGTGGCGTAGTGAGGTCAAGGGAGGACTGTTTCCGGAGGAAATGGGCAAAGGTAGGCCACTCGCGCTTCGTGTTGAAACTGACATAAAAAGGGAAGAGTAGCTCTTCTGCGGGCAGTTTCCCCGATGAAAAAAGAAGAAGGTGGAAAAGGAGGAGGGGGCGGTGTGTGTGTGTGTGTGTGTGTGTGTGTGGTGTGTGTGTGTGTTGTGTTGTGTTGTGTGTGTGTGTGTTGTGTGTGTGTGTGTGTGTGTGTGTGTGTGTGTGTGTGTGTGTGTGTTGTGTGTGTGTGTGTATGTGTGTGTGTTGTGTGTGTGTGTGTGTGTGTGTGTGTGTGTGTGTGTGTTGTGTGTGTGTTGTGTGTGTGTGTGTGTGTGTGTGTTGTGTTGTGTTGGTGTGGTGGTGTGTGTGTGTGTGTGTGTGTGTGTGTGTGTGTGTGAGAGAGAGAGAGAGAGAGAGAGAGAGAGAGAGAGAGAGAGAGAGAGAGAGAGAAGTGAGTGTGAGTGTGTGTTGTGTGTGTGTGTGTGTGTGTGTGTGTGTGTGTGTGTGTGTTAAAAAAAAGAAAACAGCTTATAGTATCACATCAGATCAGATATCAGACCACGTGGTATATAAGACAAGTAAACACGAAGATGCCGGTCAACTGTCAGCTTCAGTCATACTATAGCCCGACTGACCCACACACAGCTGTTCAGCGCTGTCAATACACAGTGAAAAGCTCGTCATCAATGATTGAAATCAACTTCAGAATCGTTACCAGATAAAGACGCCCTCACACAAACACCTCATTCGTGTTTGGAAGCAAGACATTCAAGGAAGTAAAGAAGAAAACAAAAACGGAAAAAAGTAAACTTTCATCTTCACATTTGAAAAAAAAATATGTGGGTTTACATCCAGGCAATTTTTCCTCTCGTGTAAATCCCATTTTGGTTTATGTTTTTTTCCCCCAACAGACATGCAAACGGTTTGCCCCAAACGGGACCATCGTCATTAACACAAAGAATGTGTCTCAACTGGCACACAGTGACTGTGTTGCCGAACTACAGATATTTGGAGGTAGACGTTTACTTTTCAAGTTGCACTTCTCGACAGGGCGATGCTTCCATCAAACCCTTTTCGTTTAAGAGCAGGCTACCCACATCAGACTTCAGATCCTTTCGTTTAGGGCCAAGCCATCCTCATGAGACTTAAAGTCGTTTTTCTCTCAGAGCAAGGCTACTCACATAACACCTCAAATCTTCTTATTTTAGGGCCAGGCTACCCACTCAAGACATTGTTCCCTTTTCCTTTAAGGCCAGGGTACCCACATAAGACTTTATTCCCTTTTCCTTTAGGACCAGACTAACCACGTGATACTCCAAGCCCTTTTCCTTTAGGGCCAGGCTACCCACATAAGACTTCGTTGCCTTTTCCATTAGGGACATGCTGCTCACATAAGACATCAAGCCCATTTCCTTTAGGGACAGGCTACCAACATAAGATTTCAATCCCTTTTCCTT
The DNA here is from genome assembly GCA_018398815.1 of Conus ventricosus. Classification (NCBI taxonomy): domain Eukaryota; kingdom Metazoa; phylum Mollusca; class Gastropoda; order Neogastropoda; family Conidae; genus Conus; species Conus ventricosus. The sequence continues at coordinate 96,155,433 of CM031603.1, forward strand.
TAAGGACTGTCTACAACATAATACTTCATTCTTTATATTTTAGCGACATGCTACCGACATGACTTAAAGCAATTTTCCCTTAAGGCCAGGCTAGCCACCTAAGACCTCATCACGCCCTCTCCATTACCTGTGTCGCAGAGACGGATACGGGACAAGTTGCGGTCGGCCACAGCCGGCACAGACATCGACCAACTGGAGAAGGCGATGGAGAGCTTCCAGAAGCATCACCTGGAGGACTGCGGAGACTACTCCAGAGCCCTGGACCGCCTGGAGTACCTCAAGCTGAGGAGAGGTGAGGTCCAGGGGATGGTTGGGAGGGGAGAGTGGTGAGGGAGGTCACGAGTGTGTGTGTGTGTGGGGGGGGGGGGGGGGACGGGGGGCGGGGGATCCGAAGGCCTGCAAGGTCTCCGAGACTGTCAAGAGGGTGGCCATTCATCAACAAGATAAATCGGTCACGAACACAAGCAAGATAGCAGCCACTGATCAACAAGAAACGTCTGTCACGAACCCAAGCAAGAGGACAACCATTCATTTACAAGAAAAAAATCAGTCACAAACGCCATCCACCGTGGGGTGCAGCGGTGGAACCACGACCTGTTGTTTAGATGTGAAGGATTGAAACCAATTAAAGCTGTGTATTTGGGGATTTTTTAGCCGGACCAATTTCTTACACAGAGTTGCTGAGTTGACTCGAACTGCAGAATTCTATCCATGCAATGGCTCTAACAGTTGCTCAGATTTTCTGAACAACGCTTCAGGTGTCCGTATCACTCGGGACTGGTCGGCGTCAGGGAATATTGATGCAAGGAGGCGTTCAGTGCGATACTGTCTCAGGTCAGAAGGCAACTCCGTGCGTCATCTTCTTCATCTCAGTTCTCTGTGGTCATCCTTTCACAAACAAAGGTCAGATTTTGCGGCCTGCATGGCCCACCCTTGTGCTGGTCACTGCCCCCCCCCCCCCCCCCCCAATCCATCTGACGCTGAGTCCATTCCAAAGAATGCAGGGTTGTCAGGTTCATGGGAGCTGTCACTGAATGGACAGGATGGTGACAGATCTGTTCACCCGTAGGATTTGGTCCGTATTGTGTACACACGTTTGGCGAAAGTACGATGAATAGGACCAACAGAAATTAGATCAGGGAGAACATCCAGAGACGGTGTTTGTTGTTGTTGTTGAATGGTTTGCTCTTGTGGTGTGTAACCGTTGTGGTAGTGCGCTCTGACCAAAGAGCGACAACTCTAGATGAATCTCGCACGCGAAATCCGTCTGGCTGCGTTTGTGTCTTCCGTGACATGTCAATATGCTGGAACAATAGCAGGGGCTGCAGTCTCAGAAATGTTGAAAAACAAACAAACTGGCGTTAACGCTTTGATTTCTGCCAAGATGTGTTGATGAATCAGGTTTGACAGTAATTTGTATGGGGAGAAACTATTTTCCAGACTGGCACCGATCAGGTTTCTTTTCACCCACTGCCGTGTGGTGGCTGACGAACCGCCCTCCTCTCCTTCCACTTTTATAAACATGTGGAGATGTGTACACACACGTTTTAAAATTAGAAAACAATACGGTCATTTCAGTGGAAAAGTACACCAATAGCAGCAAGTAGGGTAAGCCGGTCTGGTCTGTGGTGGCACACACTGGGACGCTCACTCACAACTTATAAAACAGTGTCGTCAGTATGGGACATCGTAGAAGGTGTTCCTGTTGGATTACAGCATGCGCATCACCAACGACACACCAAACAGTACCACCACAGACTGCTGTCGTCTCGCACGCCTCCATCACCAACCTCCACAGCCTCACTCTCCCCACCAACACCCCCCCACCCCACCCTTTCCATCTTCCCTTCCCACCGTTCCAATGGTTGCAGTCATCATGAGGCACCTTCGCTGTGCAGACTTGCGGACAGCATCCGGCGCAGTCACGTGGGCGTCCTGGAGAAGACCATCGCGGAAGCAGAGAACTCCCAGTTCTCAGGGGCGCTGCAGAACCAGATCGAGGCTGCCCGCCGGAAGCTGCAGCATCTCAAGGTCGGTGAGAGCACCCAGAGCTGGGATACAGATAGACAGCACGGAGCACCCAGAGCTAGGATACAGATAGACAGCACAGAGCACCCAGAGCTAGGATACAGGTAGACAGCACAGAGCACCCAGAGCTAGGATACAGATAGACAGCACAGAGCACCCAGAGCTAGGATACAGACAGACAGCTCACAGAGCACCCAGAGCTAGGATACAGATAGACAGCACAGAGCACCCAGAGCTAGGATACAGACAGACAGCACAGAGCACCCAGAGCTAGGATACAGACAGACAGCACAGAGCACACACATGTTCTGATTTATACTAAAAAGCAGTGCAAAGAAAGTACCTTCGACAAAAAAAGACAAACCCAGGGTGGGATCAATTAACTAAGAGGAGAAGAGGGGAGGGGTGTACTTGGAAGTTTGAAATGTAAACTGAGGGTGGGAAGCGCCCAACATTGCAAAGGGGGTCGCAGGCATGCCATGAAGAAAGGACGCAAATCTGTACAAACTGGTATACAGTGTGGATCCTTTTTTTTTTTAAAGGGGATCACATGCATCCACTGCACGTTCATACCCTCCCTCCCACCCCAACCTCCAATTCTTATCCACCCCTGAAATCTAACATGTATTTAGGCTACCAGGGTTTTGAAGTTGAAATTGAATGGACAAATAATCTTTCCAATATCGTGCCTTAATTGTTCAGAAGTTGCGAACATGTTAGTGTCATGGTGTTAAGCTCGATAGCCTTCCTATGGACATCAGCCGGTGAGCCAGAAGATACCTTTACAGTGTTCCCAGAACGATTTTAAGATTTCAGGCATATGACAGGTATGTCGAATTTATTCAAGTGTTACAGTATCTCGTGTATGCTGATGTTATCAGCCATTTTACTTAAAGTTTACCTCTACTGCATCAACGATTTTACATAGTGCCAAGAGACTAGGAATTATCTCCCTTGCAAATGTCTGAGATTGTGTAACTGTTAACAGATATTGTTGCAAATCAGACTCTTAACATAAATAAGAACAATTTATGAAACTTTCTATACTGCCAATATACTCTCATTTCTGACACACTGATAAAAATGTATCGACTGAATCTATCTGTCCTTCGCATGCTTTTTAGGGAGAAAGAGAGAGTGGGGGAGGAGGGAGTATGAGGAAATGTGTGTGTGTGTGTGTGTGTGTGTGTGTGTGTGTGTGTGTGTGTGTGTGTGTGGTGGAAAGTTAGGCTAGTTCTGGTTTTCTTTTCTAAAATTGTTCACTTTTCTTTCTTTCTGTATTTGTTTGTTTATTTATTTGTTTACTTCTTCGTGTATCTATTCATTCATTTCAAATCTCAGGAGCTGAACGAGTACCGACACGACATTCTCCACATGGAGCAGACGACCATTTCGGAAATCCACAGCTACCAGCGCCCCCCAGCCTGTGTCCATGACGTCATGGCCGCCACCTACATGCTGCTGGGTTACCCGGAGCCGCGACTCATGGTCTGTCGGCCCCTTTGTCTGGCCGTCTGTCAGTCTGTCTGGCCGTCTATCAGTCTGTCTGACCGTCTGTCTGTCCGTCTGTCAGCGCGCGTCTGTCTGTCTGTCCGTCCGTCACCTTGTCTCTAACTTGCATTGTATAGATCCAGATATGTTGTCTCTGCTGCGGTTGGCTGAGGAATCAATACAAGAGGGCAGAAGTTAGCTTTCGTTTGCTGTCCTACCTCTAGCAGTAGACTATGTTCTGTTGGTATCTTGTCTTGTGCATTGAACTATGTTCAGTTGGCGTGCTGTCCTGTGTGTTAAACTGTCCTCTTGGTGTCATGTCTTGTGTATTAAACTGTGTTCAGTTGTCTTTTGCGTTAAACCATGCTCTGTACGTGTCCCGTTTTGTGAATTAAACTGTGCTCTGACGGTGTCCTGTCTTGTGTATTAAAAAAACCGTGTCAGTGCCTCTTCTTGTGCTTTAAACTATGTTCTGCTGTGTCCTGTATTGTGATTAAACTGTGTTCTGAGGTGTCCTGCCTCGTGCATCAAGCTATGTTCCGTTGGAGTCGCGTCTTCAAAGTGAACCTATGTTCTTTCGGTGTTCCGTCTTGTGCATTAACCTATATTCAGTTGGTGTTCTGTGCCTTAACCTATATTCAGTTGTTGTTTTGTACCTTAACCTATATTCAGTTGGTGCTTTGTGCCTTAACCTATATTCAGTTGTTGTTTTGTGCCTTAACCTATATTCAGTTGTTGTTTTGTACCTTAACCTATATTCAGTTGGTGTTTTGTGCCTTAACCTATATTCAGTTGGTGTTTTGTACCTTAACCTATATTCAGTTGGTGTTCCATCTTTGTGTTTTGAGCTGTGTTCTGTTGGTGTTCTGACATGTGCATTGAGCTGTGTTCTGTGGGTGTTCTGACATGTGCATTGAGCTGTGTTCTGTGGGTGTTCTGACATGTGCATTGAGCTGTGTTCTGTGGGTGTTCTGACATGTGCATTGAGCTGTGTTCTGTGGGTGTTCTGACATGTGCATCGAGCTGTGGTCTGTCGCGTACTGTCTTGTGCAGTAATCCATGCGCTGCCAGTGTTCTGTCTTGTGAATTAAGCTATGCTCTGGCCATGTCTTCTCTTGTGCATTAAACTATGTTCTCTCAGTGTTCTGTCTAGTAAATTATATCATGTTGCCTGAGTGTCCTGTCTTTCTGCATCAACATATGTTCTGTTATGTCCTAACCCAATACATCAATCTATGTCCTGGTTGTTGTTTTTTTCGCAATTTATGTCATGCCAACGTTTTTAAATTGTAATCTGGCGACATATTGTTTACACCGTCCAGAGTGGATACTGTTGGTCCATTCACCATATCTGTTTGCCCGCAAAGGCTTTGTATTTTTGTTTACAACATTGTCATGGTTTTCATTATTGTTTGTGTTTACATATAGACACACACACACACACACACACACACACACACACACACACAAATATATATATATATATATATATATATATATAAAATATACACATATATATATTAGTGTGGTTAAAATATCCAAAATGATTTTGATAGTGCTCGACCCCTTGGGAGCAACATTTGTTAAAATAGGTTTTTAAAAATAGAATCTACAAATTTGTTTCGAGCGCGTTGCGCTGTCATCAGGATGGTTTTTGGTTTGCCCACCGCCGATGTTATATAGCGTGTGGGCTCCCGTTTGCGGTTGTTTGCACGTGCGGGTTGGCTGCACGTGTTTTTTGGGGGCTTTCAGGGTTGTTTTTTTTGGGTGTATTCACTAACAACGATTTCCATTTATGCCTGCAGTTGTTTACTATTTCTGTTTTGGTGTTTAAAGTTGCTAAGTGTGGTTTGCATAGTATTTCTTTTTGAAACATTGCTGTATGGTGATGCTCTTTTTATGATTTTCCAGGATATATTGTAGCTTGTTTTTGCGTCTTTAAGTTTCCAGATATATTTGCTCAGTTCTGTTTGGTTTTTATATTTTTCTTTATTAAATGACTGTTTGTGGTTTGCATATCTGGTTTTGAAGTGGTTTTCAGTGATCCCTATGTATGTTTCTTTTTCATTTTCTGATGTCACAGTGGCTTGGTATACAATGTTGTTGTGAAGGCACTTATTGCTCAGGGGGCACTGCTCTTTTTTGATGCAATTGCAAGATTTCCTTTCTTCACCCTTCTTTGCTGTGTTGGTTTTCATATATATATATAATTTATTTATTTATTCTGGGACCGATACATTAAGCAAAATGACTGATGCTCCCAGCACGGCCTGGTCTTTTATGCAATATTGATGTCAACAATTCAGCTGCCATGTCATTGATTGTTCACTGTTTCTGTCGTGTATTGCTT
>CM031603.1:96166301-96181623 GCA_018398815.1 Conus ventricosus
CAATCAATGACCGGAATCTTCTATATACTCGTCTCAGACCCGAGCCTGAAACACACGGTTCCAACGGCCAAGGCCGCCACAACCAGTTATTTGACCCCTTTTCCAGTCACGGTGTGCAGTGTTTCCCAGATCCGCAGATTACACATAGCATAATACAAATCATTTTTTTTCCAAATCCAATTCCCAAAAAAAAAAGAAAAAAAAAACAACAACCCAACTATACTAACTTCACTTAACTATATTCATTTTAGCATATAATTCACTGCGCACATTCACCCCTTCAGTCATACCCTTTTTAATCAACATCCATCCTTCATGTACGCACATCCAAACCCCAATGTCTTCGGGTGTTTCAATGTCACACACACAAAAAAAAAAACAAAAAAAACAAAAACCATGCCACACGACGACAACGTTGACTGTCTCACGACGACGACAGCGATGGTGACGGTGACCAGACGAACCTGCCTGCCGAAGACGAGAAGACACAACAGTAACAAACAGTGGAGTCACAGCAACGGCGATAACAGCAGTGGTGACACACTAACGGCGACACAGATGACAGCGCCCGGTGACAGTGACACACTGGCTTTCACATCAGTGGTGTCACAGCAACGGTGACAACAGCAGCGGTGACACACTGACGGCGACACAGACGACAGCGACCAGTGACAGTGACACACTGGCTTTCACATCAGTGGAGTCACAGCACCGGCGATAACAGCAGCGGTGACACACTGACGGCGACACAGACGACGGCGAGCTACGGCGCCCACGGCAACAGTGGCACCCGCTACGGCACCAGCAACGGCCAGGCTGTAAAGGCCCGGTCGGATGGGAGGGAAAAGTAAAGGGTTTGTAGCACCGGACGGGGTAATGGCTGGGACAACCGTCCGGCACACGCAGGGTGGGGAGTGGCAGGAAGGGTACTTGCAGGCACCTGCGACGACCACCGGACAGTCAAGGACAGGAATGCCCGCAATTGGCCGTCCACAGCACCCCGCCTAAGCTGCCCTGATCCGCCTGGTGTACCGGGCCACAGGATGGTGGGAATGCGCCCTCACCTGCACTTGACATAGCTGTTACCCTCTAATCGTAGATATGCATAGGGTAACCCCTTAGTTCGCCCCTTCCCAGGATTTCCTTTACGCACCCCATTCCTAATTGCTCTACAATCGAGTTACCTCTATAACCATCCCACGTTGTTTATATCACAAAATTATATTTCTCGTACACTACGGTATACACAGAGCTACTCCATAATACACCTTCCCACACACACATTCTCAGTCATATTGTAACAACCACAAATATCATGTCTCGATTCCAAAGAAAACCAATGGGACAGGACAGGTATATCCCCTTGGCAATCACCCAAGGCCTTAGCACACTCCCACAAATCAACAATGTAGGAACAAATCTTAAATCTATATTATTGAATTAGGGTACCCACACCTACAAACCCGCACGGCTTGACACCAATACTTCTTCACACAACTACCCAATACTTATCCTTTCTAATTAACTTCCATGACACGGCACAATCATAACCTCTACAGCACCCAATGGCCAACACACCTTATCCATGCTTCCCGAAAGCATTTCCGTTCAAACCCCTGTCACAAATAAGTAAAAAACTCAATCCAAACATCATGATCGAACCAATGGTAACTATTTACATTTCCATTCAAAACTTCACAACCAACTTTCCTTCTTTCCTTTTCCCTTTTCCTTGTTTGCACCTCTCAACACAACCCACTGGTCACAAACCACCATCACACTTTCTCAGCTTGCTTCGTTTTAGTCACTTATTTCCCCCCATTTTCTCCCTCTTCCTTTTCCTTAAGAAAACTGGAAATTGATTCAAAATATGAGCTCGTATTATTTACACGTTTGTACAAGTCGACAGAAATGTGCCCAAGACAACGCCATCCTTAACACTACACTACGATCACCTTAACTAACTCCACATACCTGCCACAACACCGAACGATGACAACAACTGCGGCTGGCCACCCCAGCACCTGAACCTCAGGGTCGCAGCACACAGAAACACAGATGACTTGCACAGCCAAGAGCAACATGCTCACGAGGGCCGGCTCCCATGTCGACCGAAGTCGGGACCCACAGCACAAACGCTGGCACCAAGACAAAAGCCCAACTGCTCTTCACCAAGGACTTGACCGAAGTGATAGCCACCCGGCCCCACCAAACTTTAAAGCCTGGTGACTCAGCACTCACCCCTTGCTGAGTTCTGAACTCTACAACACTGCACGTGCAACGGGACTCCACATGACACAAAACAAGAGATGGAAGGCTAACCCCCTCTCTCCCCACACTTATCCTTTCCCTGCCTGTGCCTGGTAGCAAACGCACACCCAGTATATGCATGGAACATACAGGTATCCAACACCCCACCATCCCTCCTAAACCCAACAACTACCATATATGGCCCGGTAAGCCTACACCCCCATCGTGGAATGATGCCACGAATCGATACAGAGCCGTCGGCGCGTCTGTACGATTTCCACACTGATACCGATCGGTGACACAGTCCAGTATGGATGACTTTTAACAGTCCAGTGTGGATGGTTTTTAACAGTCCAGTGTGGATGGTTTTTAACAGTCCAGTGTGGATGACTTTTAACAGTCCAGTGTGGATGACTTTTAACAGTCCAGTATGGATGGTTTTTAACAGTCCAGTATGGATGGTTTTTAACAGTCCAGTATGGATGGTTTTTAACAGTCCAGTATGGATGGTTTTTAACAGTCCAGTATGGATGGTTGTTAACAGTCCAGTATGGATGGTTTTTAACAGTCCAGTGTGTATGGTTTTTGGCAGTCCAGAGTGGATGACGTTTTTCAATACATTAGCTGTTGTATGTGTGACTTCTGAGAGTTTATTATGTATGACTGCCGAGGCTATATGTCATTTGATGTCTATTACATCAGGTGTGGACGACTTTTTACAGTCCATGAATTGTATAGTGTATGATTTTTTTTTTAGACAATTCATTGACTGTGGTGTAGATGAATTTGTACAGTCCTTTAACTGGAGTATGTATAACTTTTTACTAGCTAACTCTGGTGTGTGTGTGTGTGTGTGTGTGTGTGTGTGTGTGTGTGTGTGTGTGTGTGTGTGACTGTTGACAGTCTATTAACTGTACTGTGTATGACATCTTTTTACATGTCATAGACTATGGTGTCTTTGACTTTTGATGATTTATTAACTGAGGTATATATGACTTTTAACAGTCGATTAACTGTAATTTGTTGACTTTGACGGGTAGTTGTGGTGTGTATGACTTTTAACAGTCCATTAACTGTAATTTTCTTTACTTTGACAGGTAATTGTGGTGTGTATGACTTTTAACAGTCCATTAACTGTAAGTCGTATGACTTTTAACAGGTAACTGTGGTGTGTATGACTTTTAACAGTCCATTAACTTAATTTGTATGACTTTTAACAGGTAACTGTGATGTGTGTGACTTTTTGCAGTCTATTGACTCTACTGTGCACATTTGTACAGGTCATACACTATGAAGTGTATGATTTTCGATCGTTCTTTAACTCTGTGCACGATCTCTGACAGTTTGTCAATTGTGGTGTGTATGATTTTGGGCAGTTCTTTAACTGTTATACGTATGATTTTGGACAGTTCTTGAACTGTGGTGTGTATGATTTTTGATAGTTCTTTGACTTTTGTGTGTATGATTTTTTTGCAGTTCTTTAACTGTGACGTGTATGATTTGGGCAGTTCTTTTAACTGTTGTATGTATGATTTTTGACAGTTAACTGTGGTGTGTATGATTTTTGGCAGTTCTTTAACTTTGGTGTGTATGATTTTTGGCAGTTCTTTAACTGTGGTGTGTATGATTTTTTTTTGGCAGTTCGTGTGATCTCTGACGTTGATGATAGTTCATTCATTATCTATAGTTTGTTCAATGTTTGACAGGCGACGCAGATCTGTGAGAAAGTGGACCGAGACCAAAAGGAGGAAGAGGAACGACTGAGACAGGAGGAACTGGAAAGACAGAGGCAAGAGGAGAGAGCAGCCAAAAATTCCAAAAAGAAAAATGCCAGAAAGCCAAAGTGATGCCAGAAAGCCAGAGACGATGAATGTGATACAGATCTTCCGTCCTACAAAACGTTTTATTTTAATAATTAAATTGTGCTTCCTTTTTCACTTCTTTCTCTCTGTCTTTCTTTCCGTTTTTTTTTTTTTTTTTTTTTTTGTTGTTTCTTTCTTTCCTTTCTATGTTATACTTCTTTGATTCGTTTTTTCTTTCTCATTTCATTCTTTATTTCTTCGTCTTTTTTCTTTTTTTTTCCTCTGTGTTTTTTTTTTCTTTCCATGTTTCATAATTTTGTTTCTCTGTATCTATATTTTTCTTTATTTTTGGTTCTTTGTGTTATCTTTTCCGTCTTTTCTTTCTGTAAGTTTTCCTTTCTGTCTTTATTCTTTGTTTTATTTTTCCTTTCCTTCTTTCTTTATTTTGTTTCTCAGTGCTCTTCCCCCTTTTTTTTCGTGTTACCTCTTACCCTTCTTTTTTTCAATTTTTTTTTCTATTTTTTTTCTATCTCTTTGTCATTTTACTTTTCTGTTGTTCTGTGTTTCTGACTTTTTTCTGTCATTCTTTTGTTTTCTTTCCTACTTTTCTTTTATACTTTCGTTGTCTCAACCTCTCCCCCTTCCTCCCTCCCCTTTACCCCACTTTGTCAGTGCTTTAACTGTTCTATTTTGCCCGGAACTTTTTTTTAAAAACTAAATAGTCAGTCAACACACCATGCACTAACACACACTGCACACTGTGATAGCAGTTTAACGCACATTCGTACGCAGTCTGGTGTTTTCTGCTCTTCATTCATTTGACTGGGAGAGGGTAGCATCGCTTTATGTAACTTTTTTTCTAATTGCATATGGAAGAAATGCCCTAACATCTGTGGTTTTAGCTTGTATTCTTTTTTTTTCTTTTTGGTTTATTTGTTTGTTTCTAGTTTCAGTAATTCAGTTGATCTTTGGATGACTGAAAGATATGTCTTAAATAAATGTTAGCGAACCGCCCAGAGAACGTGGACAAACGAGTTACAAGAGAAAACACGACGCGTTTCGACCTCTTAGGTCTTCGTTGGTGATAAACAAAACGAGTAAAACAACGAAAAATTCACTTAGCTTTGGTTCGCTTTAGATCGTTCAGGCTTCAGCGCAAGGAAAGGCGTTGAATGAGAAACGAGGCTGTTGGAAGGGAAGTAGTGAGCGAGTCAAAGTCGTAATGATGATAATAATATTACTGATAGGAATACTATTAATGGTCAAATATGGTGGGGGGGGGGGGGGGGGGGGGGGGGGGGGACTACACAAAAAAAAACAAAAAAAAAACAGATCAATCTTGGAGTCAATAAGTATGTGTATGGGAGAAGGAGAGTGGGTTAGAGGATTCTTAAGCAGCAGGGTTGCCGTGGCAACAGTCCCAGAGGGTATGGTGATGTCAGTGCTAGGGGTAGTATCAATACTAGCAATAGTATTACTGAATGATATTGCAACAACGATAGTGAAGGTTAAGGTAAACGAAAGCATGTACAGAAATATATTTGAAAAATACATTTTTATAATAATCCAAATAAATAATAAAAGAAACATTAAAAATAATAATGATAATATTAATTAAAATAAAATTAAAAAAAAAAATAGAAAAAAAAAGAAAAAAAAATTAATCATAATAAATGCATAAATAAGATAGCTATAAGTTATGTGTGAGGTGAATAGTGGGAGATAAGGTAGTATGTGTGTGTGTAGTGGGAGGATATTGTGGGCTGAGATTGATTATATATATATATATTTATATATATATATTATTATATATTCCCCCCCCCCCCCCCTATTTTTCACGACCAAACGATAAAGGAGCTAGCATTCTATTCATTATGGTTGTGTGTGTGTGTGTGGTGTGAGTGTGAGTGTGTGTGTGTGTGTGTGTGTGTTCCATTTGTAATATCAGCCTTATTCATTGGTTACCCCCACCTCCACCCCCAACAACCGCCATACCCACCAACACCCCAAACACACATCATTACTAGGGCAGGGGGGGGGGGGGGGGGGGGGGGGGGTAAGTACGATTGATGTAGCAATGGAGAGACTCAGAGAGTGTTGGAAAAGGGAAGGGGAAGATAGCTGCAACTATGTCTGAGGTAAACAGAGGTAGGGTGTGCGTAGGTGGAGGATATTTCAGGCTGGAGCTGCAGAGATGAATGGCACATACTACTTTTGGACGTTGATGCCATGAGGGTGCACGGTGCCCAGTTTGGCAATGAGATGAGATTCCTGCATAAGGCGTTCAAAGTTGTCACTCTTAGATTGCCAAAGTGCCAAGACTTTGACATGGTTGATGTTGTGTTGGGCATGGTTGAAGTGTAGAGCGACTGGTTTGGGGCCGATGGTGCGGATGTCGGCCAGGTGTTCAGAGATGCGCGTCTCAAGTGTGCGAGAAGTCTCACCTACATAGATCTTACCGCACAAGCTGACAGTGGATGGCATACACAATGTTGTGGCTCTGGCAGGAGAAAGTGCGTTTAATAGAGAAAGAGCCTGTGGGGCCATGTAGGATGGTGTCTGGTTTGGTGAGGAGAGTGCAATTATTGCAGTTGGGTTTTGAGCAGGGGAAAGTACCTGGTGGTTTAGGTGTGAAGATTTTGTTCAGCTTAGAGCGCGCACCAGTAGGTCGTTGAGGTTTTTGTCACGTTTGAAAGTGTCATTGGTTTCGTTCTCAAAGGCAGGTTTTATGATTTTTCTACCATGTGCCAGTTATGACTTCAGGATCCTGCAGATGGGCAGATTTTGAGGATGGAAGAGAAGGCAGGCAGTGGGTCTGTCTGTCTCTTTGGGAGGTTTAGTTTCCAGAGTAGATGTTCTGGATTTAGCTGCAGTGCGGCTGAGAGCATCATTGATGACGGCACTAGGTATCCACGGTTGGTGAAAAAATCAGACATTTTGGCTGCTTGTATTAGTGAAATCTTCTTCGCTAGAGCAGAGTCTGCGTAGGCGAAGGAATTCAGAATAAGGAATGCTATTTTTAGTGGACTGGTGGTGGGAAGATGTGTAGTCCAGGTATGAGTGTGCATCAGTAGGTTTGTAGAAGACTGAGGTTTGAAGCAGTCCATCTTTGAGGGAGATAGTGATGTCCAGGAAATTAACTGACTGTGAAATGGTTGTAGGTCAGCTGGATGGATGGATGGAAGGTCTGTGCAAAGTTGAGGAAATTCTGGAGGTCATGTTCTGGCATGGATGTGGCTCCCAATCCATCATCTATGTATCTTTTGTAGAGCTCTGGTTGTAGGGCCTGTGTAAGAGGTAGTAAGCGGTGTTTCTAGGTGTCCCATGAAGAGGCAGGCATAGGATGGTCCCATCTTGGTTCCCATAGCAACACTACTGATTTGTGAGAATGTGTGATTGTTAAATTCAAAAGTATTGAGGGTGAGGACTAATTCTGCAAGTCTGACCAGTGTAGCTGTGGAGGGTGTTGTTGGTTAAGGGGCCGTTGTGTTAAGAAAGAATGCGAGGCCTTCAGTCCATCAGCATGAGGGATGGAAGTGTAGAGAGAGACGACGTCAAGTGTAAAGAGGAGGCTGGGTTGGAAAGTGGGATCTGTGTTGTATGAATTAATCATGTTAAGTGTGTGTGTAGTGTCTTTGAGGTATGTGGGGGCCTTGTACTATGGGTTGGAGGAGAGAGTCTAAGTACTGCGAAACGTGTTCTGTAGGGCAGCTGCATGCAGATACAATGGGTCTGCCGGGTGTATTGGTTTTGTGTATTTTAGGGAGCAGGTAGAAGGTGGGTTGTTTGGTGTCTGTCATTATGAGGAGTTTGGCTGTTTTCGGTAAGTTGTTATGTTGATTTCTTGTTTAACTGTGGTTGAGATGAGTTTCTGGTGTTGGGGGAGGGTTGATGCTGTGAGTGGTGTATACAAATTTTGTGTCTGACAGTTGTCTGTGTGCTTCTTTTATGTACAGCTGTTTGTCCCAGACCACCACTGCACCACCCTTGTCTGCTGGTTTGATGACAATGTCTTGTCTTTGTCTCAGTGATTCAAGGGCTTTTTGTTCATCCCGTGAGAGGTTGGAATTGCGGACAGGTTTGGATTTCACTTGAGAGATTTCTTTTCTACACTTTTTGATGTAGAGTTCAACTTCAGTGGATTTGTCAAGAGGTGGCTGGCGAAGCGCTGGAGTTCGAAAAAGGTGGGTAAAAATGTCTGAGCTCTCTGGTAGAGGGGGCTTAGGCACACCGTCAAGTGCAGCCATCCATCTTAATTTTCTAAAGAATCTTTCAACATCAACGTGGTTTTGGTTTTATTGGTGGCAGGCTGGAATGGGAATAATTTCAGACCTTTTGCCAGGACTGATTTTTCGTCATGGTGAGAGTCAGATTATCAGGAATGCAGCGAACAAGGTGGCGGTGTTGCTCATGGGTGATAGAGGGGTCAGTGTTGTGTGTAGGGGGATTCAACTGGTCTGGGTTTGCCTTGTGTTTGTTTTGTAATTTTGATAAACTTGTCTTGCTTAATCTGGTAGCAGTGATTGTGAATGAGCTGGTTGTGTGTATGGATGAGCTGTCTGAGTCTAGAAGCAGTGGCTATGGGCATGATGATTGTGGTTTGTTGTTTGAAATGTTGAAAAAGATATGAATGTAATTGTAAGTCTGTTTTGTTGTTCGTTTTTTCTGCCAGCTTGCTTGTCTGTCTGTCCATCTTGTGATCTGATCGTTCTCCCTCCTCTCCTCCCGTCCTTCCTTCCTTCTTCTGTACTTGCTACTACTGCTGCTGCTACCTCCGTTGCAACTGCAGTTGTCTGCTGCTACTACTACTACTACAGTTACTACTACTAACTGCTACTGCTACTACTTCTTCTACTACCCCCTTCTCACCCCCCCCCCCCCCCCCCCGCTCTCTCTCTCTCTCTCTCTTTCGCGCTCTTCTCTCTCTCCCTCCTTACTCCCTCCCCCCCCCCCCCCTCTCTCTCTCTCTCTTCCGTCACTTATGCGTCATCCGTCACCATGGACATATACGTATGCAGGCAGTTTGTGGAGTAGTCTCTTTAAAACAAAGTAAATAAAGGAGATTGCATTTGAACTAAAGCCTGTGTCTGTGATATGTACATAGATTCATTGATCATAAAACATTTAATTTTGGTATCATATGTATTAAGTTATAGTGTTTTTTTTGTTATCAAACCTCTGCATATGAACGTAGTATTCTACAAATGCACGCATGTATTTCTTACTGGTGTAATTTATTTTTTTTATTTAATGTCAATGTATTATTTAATGTCTTGTTTACTCTATCGATCATTCGTTTTTGGTGCTTATATTGCGTGTATACACGTGTCTTATTTTCTGGATTGCCTTTTTTTCATTTTGTTCAATTCCAATGCACTGTTTTAACGATAGGCATTTCTCATAAGGCAATGCACGGTTGTTGTTGTTGGTTTTTTTTTTTTTTTGTTGTTTGTTCTTGTTTCATTGTTTATTCCTTTCAAAAATTGTAATATCTTTTAAACACTAAAAAAAAGGGGATGAAAGATTCACAAGTGTTTGTGTTATTTATTGTCTCACACTGACACTGTGGGTAGATTTCGCTGATGCGTGGTATTTTGTACGAGTGTGGATGCGTGATTAAGCATGTAGATCGCGGAGAACATGGGCATTCACGCTATAACTGTCACAAACAGACACTAATAGACACAACGTCTGTGCATGAATATACATTCATGTGCATGAATATACATTCACACATTGCTAGCTGATCTGTCTCCTCTCTGATACCATTGGTAATCGTTTTGTTTATGCACGTACAGAGACTGGGACCCGTTTAATTCGTTAGTATGCTCAAAAGAACCAGTTGTTTTTCTCTTGTCTAGTGAAGGCCTTAATGTTTACAATTTAACGTCTTTTTCATTCAGTTTCTGCTCCTCTTTTCCCTCCTTTTGAAATCCTCGTTAAGTCGTTGTCATAGTGATTGAGGACTTTACCTGCACTTATTTTTTTCTTCTCTCTATTATATGTTTATCTTCATTGGTGGTTCGTTTTCCTTGTCCTGCTTGGAAAAAAAGACCAATACTTCGAGGTTTTCTCGTTCATGTTCGTCGCATTGATCCAACGGCCCAGTTGCTCAAGGTTTATTTTCATATGATTTTTAACTACAATGATAAGATCAATCCACACAATATTGCTCGGTGCCAGACGACGTTTCGGCCGTGCAGAAGCAAAAACGTGTGCAAGGGAAGTAATTCTGTCAATGTTCTCAAACACTAAAACGAATTCTGTACCTTTATGAGCACAACGGCGAGCTGCAGCCTTCGATGGTGAAAAAGACCAGTGCTGCAAGCTCTTAGGACCTATCACAAGGAAGTTTACTGAACTCGACGAATCACGCTGTCCGTTACATATAATATTATTTCATAAATGAAAGAGACAGAGGTGAAAAACAAAGAGGAAGTCTAAGAAATCTAGTTTTTAATTCAACTTCAGAGAACGTATAAATGCCAATCCTGACTCACTTTCGCCCTCAAACCAGTTTTCGGGCGAAAGTGACCCAGGATTGGCATTTATACGTTCTCTGACAAGTAAGACTTCAAACTATGTTTTCCTAATCATTTTCGCGCATACAGTCATTTTCAATAACATCATTTTTGCGGAGACAGTCACCAAACTAAGACTTGGCTGAGACACTGTGCGAACAACCCTAATTAGAGGGCTTGGGGTTTGTGGCAGGCAGTACCATGTACCGCGGCCCTGGGCGGATCCTATGGCCTGTAATTAGCTGACGCCATAAGGTAGGGCTGGCGTCACCTGACCGTGTGGCGAAGAAGCCTGGTTGAGAAAAGAGGAGCACAGCAAACTAGGCCAAGTGATTATATGTGATCACTTGACCTGCAAAGCGCGGCAGCCTGCCGCCAATGACGTCAGCACGGAGCACCTGCAAAGCTCGGCGGCAAACTAGGCCAAGTGATCATATATGATTACTTGACCTGCAAAGCGCGGCAGCACCAGCAAAGCTCAGCGGCAAACTAGGCCAAGTGATCACATATGATCACTTAGCCTAGTTGATTGAGGTTGCGAGCAAGACACAGCCTGTTTAGTCACAAAGCAAGAAGTGGTCCTAGTAGTTTCACTTCTTGTTTGTTTGTTGGTGTTTGTGTGTTTTGTCCTACCTCACGCATGCACACCCCACCCCCACCCCACGCACGCACGTCCCCCCACCCCCACCCCCGGACTGTTTTATTGTTGTGTTTGTTTGTTGTTTGTTTGTGTTTATTGTTTGTTTGTTGTTTGTGTTTTGTTCTACCCCACGCACGCACGTACCCCCACCCATGCACGCATGCACACTCAAGTCATCCACAAGTTCTTAACTCAAGTCACTCCAAGTCACTTCTAAGTTCTTACTCAAGTTGTCCTCAAGTTATTCACAAGTCATCCTCAAGTCATTCACAAGTTCTTACTTAAGTCATTCTCAAGTTACCTTAAGTTCTTAGTTAAGTTTTTAATCAAGTTGTTCTCAAGTCATCCTCAAGTTCTTACCCAAGTTAACCTAAGATCATAACTAAGTCATCCTCTAAGTACAACCAAGTTCTTATTCAAGTTATCTTGTCAAAAAACAATACATTTTATGTTTTTGTCTTAAATAGTAGATGTCTAATATAGTACACACACGCCTCAAAAAAACGCGTCATTGCTGAGAATATCTTGCTCGGCGTTCTCTGCGCGAGATCGGTTAGCATAGATCTTAATGAAGTTCTTACATCCTAAGCAACCACATTGATTACAATTCTGGTCTATGGAAATGTCTTTTATAGACTCCATGTCTTTATTTATTGACTTTATCATTTTATAATACGCCATGATCTATTTTTATTAAAAAAATTTAAAATTAAGTTCTTAAAATATTATTCCATTTGAAATGGATCAAAATGATGCTTTGTTATTGGCGGTTTTGGCGTGCTGTTGTCTTTTTCTGCATTTAGTGGTTCAGATTTTTTGATTGCTTTTGTTTTTGTTGCCATTGGTTATATATTTTATAACCGTAATAACTGCCCCCAACAGCAGCAATGGCGCCAAAATGGCAACAGTTTTAAGTTCAATATTCCATGAAGACTTTGGGGCCCTTGTATCACATGGAGTTTTTATAGCTGGCATTGAATCAACTTGTTCTGGCGTTGGCGGCGTTATGTTTTCATTATGAGCTATATTTTGTAACATTAATTTTTTTTGTCTGTTCCACTCTGCTAATTTTCTTCCTGCTTTAACACGCCCAGGATGAGGATGCTTTTCACTGGTCTCCATCTGATTCAGTGTTTTCTGCTGATTTTCTGGCTTGGTTACTTTCTCCACCTGATTCGTGTTTTCTGATTCTGCTGATTTTCTGGCTCGGTCATTTTGAAGGGAAATAAAATCTATATGATTAAAAGTTATTAATCCCATGATTAATGGCGATAACAATGTTCCAAATCTATAGTATAAATCACATCCTAGAGACTCTAATGACTTTGTTAAAACTGGATCTTGCGTTAAATCATACGTAAGATCTTGTTCAGAATCAATGGGAGCAAATCTACTGACTAGTTTAGTGTACAAACTAAGAACCGTTTGCCCCACACTTTTCACCATTCTAGACCCAGCTGCGCTTCATACCTGTTATGATACTTTATAATGTCTTGCGGCGACATCTGTTGAATATGTTCAATGCTAAATTCAGTTCCGAGGAACTGTTTTGTTTTTCCACACGCTGCCAAAGAATACAACCTCTCCTTTTGGGGCATAACAGCTTGGCCATCAACTTGGTCATTCATAAGTTCGGGAAGGTTTAGGCCGCCTTGTAGCTGTAGTAGATCATCACTGTTCATGTTTTTTATTAAATTATAATTATTTTATTTTTAAAAAATGAGCACCGAAAAAACTGTTACCAACCTTGTATACCATTCTGCTGTTATTGGAGGTCTAAGTGTAGGATACTCAATGCTTGGTAAAAGCTTGTTAAGAATTAAACCAGCAGATCTTGGCAAACTAGACTTTGAGATTCAGCAAAGCTGATTGCTATCATTGCAGCTTCGGTTGCCACGAAAGATTTTTCTAGTCAAGCAAGGAATAATTCCAGACAGTATAAATATGTAAATAAAAATACATTTATAAAAAATGGCTTCGCTCGTAATGATGATAGGTGGCGCTGTGGTGAATGCGCTTGCTTTTAGCGGAAGTAATTTCGCGTTTAGTAAACTGCGGGATGACGGCGAGAGAAAAAGACATAACAAAGCTATGGAGCAACTAGCAGCTGCACAAGACGCCTATGAAAAGCAGAGACTTGAGCAGTTAGATTTTATTAATGACACACTGAAAAAAAAAGGGGCATGCAGCTTACATATTTAAAGATGTTGATCAAGCAAATAAAACAATATTATCTAGTAACAGGCAAACCGGTCCAGACATTGCCCCCACCAAAATTCAGTGACTTTTATCAACCATTAGAAAAACAAAAGATGCAAGAAATCGCGTTTATTGCCTTTGGTATGACCGTTGTGTATTTTGTTGCACATAATATTGGCTGAATAAAAATGAACAAAATCTATTATTCGCCCAAAGGATATTGGAAGGGTATCACAGCAATACAAAAGCTAAGCCAAGCAGCTGGAGTTAGTGAACAAACAGCAAAAAAATGGTTATCTAAACAAGCGATTTGGCAAATTTATTTACCAGCGCCTAGGCGAATACAGAGGACCACACTTTGTCAATACAACTCCAAACGACACCCATCAAATGGACCTTCTATATTTACCCTCTGATACGATTAGACGAAAAAGATTTAAGTACGCACTCACAGTCATTGACATAGCTTCAAGATACAAAGATGCGGAACCATTAACACAAAAGAGTGCTTCTGCCGTTGCTGTTGCCATACAACTGATATACCAACGAGGCCCCTTAACTTTCCCTCGCATGATTCAAGTCGATGATGGAAAAGAATTTAAAGGCCAAGTGAATCAATTATTGTTAAAACACAGAGTTACTATTAGAAGAGGCATTCCGGGAGTTCACAGATCACAGGCTTTAGTTGAAAACTTTAACAAACAGTTAGCCGAAAGACTTTTCTCCTACCAGTATCACAGAGAGCTTATTGACAACTCTCGCAACACAGAATGGGTTAGAAGATTGCCCTCAGTTTTGCGCGCAATGATAATGAAGAATTTAAAGGCCTAAAACCAGTACAAGCAATCAAAAGAAAAAACAATAAATGCTGTTGAAGGAGAGTCTTCATCCGGCAAACTATTACCATTTGGTTTGAAAGTAAGGTACCTTTATTTACCGGGGGAAGCAGAAGGGGACACTCGCATCAGGGCAACCGATCCGGTTTGGAGTGTTGATCCATATGAAATAAAAATGAATCCGCCCGTGTATTATTTACGAGAAACTGACACAACAAAACAACCAGCTCCTCAAAGATCTTTTGTGAAGGAAGAACTGCAGATAATCCCACCGGACACAGTTCCAGTTGCTTAATTAATTTACGTAAATATATTTGAGTTAAAATGGAAGCTCAGAAGGAAGTGCAGAACGAAACAAGAATGGTAAAGGAAGAGACCTTGAAAATGATACGGGAATCATTTCATGCGTGTAATGCTATTAAGGGAAACATTTTCGGGGATTAATCAATGCATGCTAAATCATCCAGATCACCTACAACTCAAACCCCCAAATTGGGGAAAAAGAATATCTTGAAATAAAAAAAAAATTCGAACGCATCAAGCAAATATGAGAAAAGATTTAAATGAATTGGATGAAGCTATGATTGATCTTATAATAAAAGTTGATGAAAAATATAAACCCAGAGAACAGTAATATGCCGACTCTACCCCACTTGCTCCTCCACCAAGTTTTTGGGCGAAAGTGGCTAAAAGCCGCCTTTTCCTGTTCTCTGACAAGTAAGACTTCAATAACCAAAAAATAACGATTATCTACAAACAACATACTGTGTAGGGTTATCCGTTTTTAATACTAATTTACTAACTTTTAGATTTTAGTTTTTGCTTATCCTGTGTTTTTCCTGGTCATTTTCAATAACATCATTTTCGCGCAACATTCTTCAAATGAGTCTTGTCTTTCATGTGAAATAAAATACAGTCTTTAACTGTTCTTAAAGTCTTTTAAAACTGAGTTATTTTTGACATAAAATCCCACACTTATTCCAGTGTCTTCACGCCTTGCGTAACTACTGCTACGCTCTAAAGTTTGCCAACAGCAATGTTATACTCGTTCTTAACATGTCATCTTTTGTAACC